>OY728161.1:782054836-783254836 GCA_963277665.1 Viscum album
ACCATATGAAATGAAGAACATGAAATGAAGACAAAAATAAGATTTCTCTTGAGAAAATTCGGCAGCCTAACGGCGTTACATAAACTTCAACCAAAAAATGAATTGATGTGATCAAATAGGGTCTATCATCATATGAACATAAACGATCAGTATGATAGATATAGAGATCATACCCCAACATAATAAAAAGCAACATGCAAGACATGACATGGAAGTAGAACTTTGAAAAGGGAGAAAGGTGTAAGGACCACTTAAAAATTCAGCAGCCTAACGACGCCACTTAAACTTCAAAATACTAAATTGAAGAGATCAAATGGGGTCTCTCATCATATGAACATAAATGATCAGTATGATAGATATAGAGATCATAACCTAACATAATAAAAGGGAACTTGAAATACTTGACATGAAAATAGATCTTGAAAATGAGATGGGTGAAAGAATCGCTTAGGAATTCGACAGCCTAACGGCCTCAGATAAACTTCAACAAAAATGAATTAATGAGATCAAATATGGTCTCTCATAATATGAACATAAGATATAAGTATGATATATTTTGAGGTCATACCCCGAAATAATAAATAGGAACTTGAAAGACTTGACAATAAAATAGATCTTGAAAATGAAATGGGTGAAAGTATCCGTTACAAAAATTTCTGCAGCATAACGGTGCCACTTAAAACTTCATAAAACGAAATAAAGAGAGTAAGGGGGGATATCTCATTATATGAACATGAAAAGTTCAGTAAGATGAATATAAAAGAACATCCTACCACATAAGAACATGGATCATAAAAGGAATGACATAAAAGAGATTACTTGAAAAGAAAGAGAGAGGTCAGATCCCTTACCTTAAAACGTAACTCTTAAAACTCAAAGGTTTGGACCTTGAGGGCTTGGGGGAACCTTTGGAGGACTCCATGGGAGGTAAGGAGACCAGAACTTCGTTGAAGATGGTTTTGGAGTCGAATTGATGAGAGGAGGGCTTGGTATATATAGGGAAAGTGAGGGGACAAGGCATTAATGGCCAAGGGACACCTCACATGTGCTTTTCTCAAAACCATGTGCTCTCCCATGATATTTCCCATTAAGATAGGCCACATGGGGCCCCCAATACAAATATCCATCACCTTAGGTCGGAAAACCCTTAAAATATCTCATGGCATCACCATGACACAGTTATGATGTCATTAAACATACTGAAACCCTAAAACTGTATTTTTACTATTCACTGAAAATTCAACTTTCTCAGAACAATCCCAAAATTTCACACTAACCAAATATCAATGCTCTAATTTCAAAAATGAACTCCATTTTATAAAAATAATTTTTTAAATATTTTTAATTTTGTTTTTAAATAAATACACTATTCACCGAAAATTAATTTTTTTTCAGAAAAAACCCCAAAAATTACCTTAACATAATATTGATGCACTGAGTTCAAAAATGAAATCCATTTTATAAAAATAATTTTCTAAATATTTTTAATTTATTTTTTAATTAAAATAACACTATTCAACCGAAAAAACTAATACTTCAATAATAATTTATAAAACCGTTATTTAACAATTTTATTGAATTACATTACATAATCAAGGTTCCTAGATTATTTTAAAACTTTCTTTAAGTGAGATTACTAATCCATTTGGTCACATTACTAATCCTAAGTGTAAAATCACTATTCATAATTTATTATTCATAAAAAATAAAGTTGATCTTATTAGATTCTAAATTTCGTACTGAACATAATTGTAGATGACCATTTTTTTAAAATCATTACACATTTTTAATTATTTAAGGTTTATATAAACATTTTTTTAAAATATCCTTTCTCTAAAATTCACCAAAAATATGAATACTATATTTATCCGGAAATTTGAAAATTCATAAACTTCATAAGAAGAATCCCAATTTTTATTTAAAACAAAGGATTACACAAGGCAGCTATGGTCTCCTTACATAGCCCTTTATTACACCAGCATAGGAACTAAGTGTAAGGTGTACTAAGGTGAGAGAATCTGAGGGAGGCTCAACCAACATCGCACGAGTAGTAATTTCTATCAGTTTTAACTTCTCGCAAAGGCGATTATGTTATAGCTTCACAGGATGAAGTTCAGCTTGGGTTTGGCCGAAAGCAAATCCCAGTGGTACTATCTCCTTCCCAAGTTCTGTTAGATGGGCTTCAATCAGTCCAAGACTACTGGGTGAGGCCATCGAATCTTCTTTCTATAATAATTAACCAAGATTACTTGTATTTAGAGACAAAAATCGAAACGTTTAGTTTCTAGCGGTCATATTGACCAATGGTCATATAACAGTCAAAACCCAACGGTCTCATTTTAATTATACTCATGTTATTAAATGAAACATTTTTGTTGAGTATAAAAGTAAAACCAAATAACACATAAAATTAGGAAATAAGATTTATTCAAAATTTCGGGTCGTTACAATCTTCCCCCCTTAAGAAATTACGTCCATGCAATTTTTAAAATTGGGTTTTGAAATATCATTGAAAGTCCCACATCAGAAAAGGAGTCAGTAAAACTATTACTTTAAAAGAATGAAAGGGAAGTAGAAAGGTCACCCGAGATAACCCACACTAGGATTCCATGTAGGAAAACATGGACATGGAAGAAAAACAAAGGGTCAAGTTCTGAGGGAGAGTGATAGAAAACATGATTAGGAGAAAGTTAACCAAAAGAAAATCCCAAACTTAGGATGTGTGTAAACGATCTTTGATTACCTAGTAGGAAACGTAAACCAACAACGTTTTTATTTTACATTCCTTTTCATAATTTTGAGGAATTCATTTATAACATAGAAAAAAAACATAAGGGAATATATCTACCTTCATGTAGAGTTTCACCCTTTAATAAGTTTCTACCAAAACTAATCTTTTCTCCAAATGATGAGCATTCAAAACTACTTGGTCTCATCAAAACACAAGAATCATATTCAAGGGAATCACATAATCCACAAAATATTAACTATTTATTTATTTTATCTTTAAACATTATCCCAAAAATAGAAAAGGGTAAGGTAAAACAACTCTTCAAAAAGAAATAATCCCATAGGAATGGAAAATACTTTTAAATCTTCAAAGTTCCATGGTACTACCCAAAGTTAATCATAGACCATTCCATAAATAATGGTCCTTAAAATTCCTCAAAATAAACTAAACTAAGATTGAAACCCAAATACAAGAAGGATTTGATAACATAGTCTTCCAAAATAAACCTCATTGTTCATCTCCAAACATCATCAACCACTCCTAACATCTTATAACAAAAGTAGCTAACCTAAACATATTTTACCCAAGATAGGTTAATTATTCCCATAAGTAACCTAAATTACTATAAGTCCACCTTAAATTCAAGGATTCTTCAAAATATAAGTCAACCATACTCCTCAATGAAAATACCATAGTAATCTATTTACCTCAATCATATAGGGTCCCCAAAATAGTGAAAGTCTTCCAAAATAATAATCATCCTTTAATCCCCTAATCATCTCTGTCATATTAATACGGCAATCACCGCATTTCCTATCACATTGGTTGTTGGGACACATTCTTCCATTTCCCACCATTAACTAAGAAGAGAAAGTATAATTAGAGGCTTAAATACTTAACCAATAATCATGAAAAGGATATTAAAGCATATATGGATAACTGGTAGAAGAAATGTATACCCTAACTTGTGATCCCCTAGGTTTCAAACTAGGTTATCAATGATCATATATTCTTATGTGAATCTTTATTTTATTTTATCTTTGTTCCTTTAATAATGGTTCATACTAAGCTTATGAATTTACCAAAGAATATCCCTCGGGAGTGTCGTAACCAATAGTGCAGCAAGGCCCGTTGTCGTGTACCAGTTCCCATTCGAGTCTATCTCAAAGCGGTGTTTTCGGGTTTTACCCCTATGTACATATGTGCCAGAGCCACATCTACCTGCTCGTATCCAGACAGGGATGTATTTTCTTGGCAACCCATTACTCAATACTCACCAAAATACCAGGAATATTTCTTATATATAAAATTTTCTATAGGCTTCTTACTAAAGTTTTCATATCCTAATTTCCACAAATAACTAAATCATCCTTTGATACCAACTATAGCATCCCACCTTTTTATAACATAAACTTTCATTACATTACAAAAAACTGAGGATCTTTAAGGTTTAGTGTCTTGGAAACCAGGAACATAATACATGAAAACAATATAAAACATTCTTATTAAACACTTGAAAGTCTTCTCTTTAAGTTCATCCTAGGTTCATTACTGCATCTCATAACCTGGGGACATACATCAAAAGAAAGGGTGAGCATAAGGCCCAGTAAGGGAAACAAGCGAAACATTTTACATATGAACATGAGATACATCAATAAAGTCATGAAAATAACTTTAAGGCATGATAATAAAATCATGAGGCATATCATAATAAAAATAACATTTTCCATAACATGAAGATGTGGCAGAAACATTTAATATTGACAATCATTTCATTTCACCAAGGTCCATCCCCAAGGTGTCGTTAAAAATTACCAATGTTATTCACCAAGGTATTAGTCTAAAAAGTCATCTCTAGAGATTCTGTCTTTACCCAATGCATTGGAGCGCTATATGGGCGCACCCTTGACATGTCTTTATTATCATTTGAGCCATATATACAATCATCAATCATTTCATAAACAACCCATATAGCATAAAATAAATGGTTTTCATTTCATAATAATAACGTTTTAATAACTGCTTTAAAGACATGATCTTTATGTCACTTTAAACCCATGAAAAGGGAAAGTGGGTTTCATTTATGTAAACCCCAGAATTTAAAATAAAACCTTTTGATATATATGTGAATACCTATATAGAAGGTAGAGCTTTGAGTATTAACTTAATAAAATAAAATATCATTACAAAAAGAGAGGGACATTTTGAGACGAAAATTCTGCAGCATAACGGCTATGTTACAAGGTTTTTAGAAAACATTGAAAAGAGTGGGGACATGGGTCAAACATTCATAAATGACCCATAAAATAGTAGATTGAAATAATATAAGGTATTTAAGAACATGGTAATTAAATTTGAAAATATACAATATGAAATGAATAACATTAAAGGAAGACAAAAATAAGATTTCTCTTATGAAAATTCGGCAGCCTAACGGCGTTACATAAACTTCAACCAAAAAATGAATTGATGAGATCAAATAGGGTATCTCATCATATGAAAATAAAATATCAGTATGATAGATATAGATATCATACCCCAAAATAAGAAAAATGAACATGCAAGACTTGACATGGAATTAGAACTTTGAAAAGGGAGAAAGGTGCAAGGACCACTTAAAAATTCAGCAGCCTAACGACGCCACTTAAATTTCAAAATACTAAATTGAAGAGATCAAATGGGGTCTCTCATCATATGAACATAAATGATCAGTATTATAGATATAGAGAACATACCCCAATATAATATAAAGGAACTTGAAATATTTGACATGAAAATAGATCTTGAAAACGAGAAGGGTGAAAGAACCCCTTAGGAATTCGGCAGCCTAACGGCGTCACTTAAACTTCAACAAAAATGAATTGATGAGATCAAATAAGGTATCTTATCATATGAAAATAAGATATCAGTATGATATATTTAGATATAATACCCCAAAATAATAAAAAGGAACATGAAATACTTGATAAGAAAATAGATCATGAAAATGAGAAGGGTGAAAGAATTCATTACAAAAATTTCGGCAGCATAACGGCGCCACTTAAAACTTCATAAAACGAAATAATGAGAGTAAGAGGGGATCTCTCATTATATAAACATGAAAAGGACAGTAATCGGAATATAAAAGAACATCCTACCACATAAGAACATGGATCATAAAAGGAATGACATAAAAGAGATTACTTGAAAAAAAAAGAGGTCGGATCCCTTACCTTAAAACGTAACTCATAAAACTCAATGGTTTGGACCTTGAGGGATTGGGGGCACCTTGGGAGGACTCCTTGGGAAGTAAGGAGACCAGAACATCGTTGAGGATGGTTTTGGAGTCGAATTGATGAGAGGAGGGCTTGGTATTTATAGGGAAAGTGAGGAGACAAGGCATTAATGGCCAAGGGACACCTCACATGTGCTTTTCTCAAAACCATGTGTTCTCCCATGATATTTCCCATTATGTTAGGCCACATGGGGCCCCCAATACAAATATCCATCACCTTAGGTCGGCCAACCCTTAAAATATCTCATGACATCACCATGACACTGTTATGATGTCATTAAACATACCGAAATCCTAAAACTGTATTTTTACTATTCACTAAAAATTCAACTTTCTCAGAAAAATCCCAAAATTTTACACTAACCAAATAACAATGCTCTGATTTCAAAAATGAACTCCATTTTATAAAAATAATTTTCTAAATATTTTTAATTTTATTTTTAAATAAATACACTATTCACATAAAATTCATTTTTTTCAGAAAAAAAGCCCAAAAATTACCTTAACATAATATTGATGCTCTGAGTTCAAAAATGAAATCCATTTTATAAAAATATTTTTCTAAATATTTTTTATTTAATTTTTAATTAAAAAAACACTATTCACCCAAAAAAACTAATACTTGAATAATAATTTATGAAACCGTTATTTAACCATTTTATTGAATTACATTACTTAATCAAGGTGCCTAGATTATTTTTAAACTTTCTTTAAGTGAGATTACTAATCCATTTGGTCACATTACTAATCCTAAGCGTAAAATCACTATTTATAATTTACTATTCATCAAAAATCATGTTTATCTTATTAGACTCTAAATTTCGTAATGAACATAATTGTAGAAGAAAATTTTTTGAAAATCATTTCACATTGTTAATTATTTAAGGTTTACATAAACATTTTTTTAAAATATCCTTTCTCTAAAATTCAGCAAAAATATGCATACTATATTTAACCGGACACTTGAAAATTCATAAACTTCATAAGAAGAAGTCCCAATTTTTTTTAAAACAAAGGATTACACAAGGCAGTTATGGTCTCCTTACATAGCCCTTTATCCCACCATCATAGGACCTAAGTGTAAGGTGTGCTAAGGTGAGAGAATCTGAGGGAGGCTCGACCAACATCGCACGAGTAGTAATTTCTATCAGTTTGAACTTCTCTCAAAGGTGATTCCGTTCTAGCTTCACACGATGAAGTTCAGCTTGGGTTTGGTCCAAAGCAAAGCCCAGTGGTGATATCTCCTTCCGAGGTTCTGTTATATGGGCTTCGATCAGTCCAAGACTACTGGGTGAGGACATCGAATCTTCTTTCTATAATAATTAACCAAGATTACTTGTATTTGGAGACAAAAATCAAAACTTTTAGTTTCCAGTGGTTATATTGACCAATGGTAATATAACAGTCAAAACCCAACGGTCTCATTTTAATTATACTAATGTTATTAAATGAATCATTTTTGTTGAGTATAAAAATAAAACAAAATAACACATACAATTAGGAAATAAGATTTATTCAAAATTTCGGGTCGTTACAGTCGTCGTCTCACTTTGTTGGTGGACATTGTAGATCTTTTGACAATAGAAATGTTAATTAAAATCTCTAAAATATATGTCTGCACATGGAACATCAGTCAATACTATATATATGAATTTATTCCACGATACATATTATCAATGCTAAAAATGCTGATAATGTGTTCCAATATCAACACTTTTTTTAGCACTGATAAATGTATGTCTTTTATTAGTGCTAAAACCACTTCTTTGTATCTCTACTAAAAGTTATATTTCAAAAAAATCAACAAAATCACATTTATATATAAATATATAAATATTTTCATGAATATAATATATTTGATAAAATACGATTTATATAATATTATATATGTAATTACACTTAATATATAAGATATTTAGTGAAAATGGTTTATAAAATAATTAAAATATAATATTAATTCAAAAATTTCTAATTATTAATTAGTAATAGTCATTTAATAATAATTTAATTATAGAAAAATTTAATAAATTAATAAGTGATCTAAAATAATTCGAAAACATGACATGAACATCAAATATCCATAACATTTGATCTGGGTGTCTATTTTAGCTCCACCACATATCCAATTGATGTTTTCAAAAAGTTATATGATTTAGTGACTGGCAGGAACTTTATTCAGTGGATTTTGAGGTCAAACAAGTCTAAAAGTCCACAAAAACCTTGTTTTTTGTCGTGGTACTATATTTTTTAAGCATTTGATGAAATTTCAGCCTCATTAAAGGGGGTCTTCTCATCTTTTTTCGATAGAGGGTCAATTATTTATCAGGTATTACACTGATATAGATATTTTGGAATTAAAATTTTATCATTTTTTATATTGTAGTGTTATTTATAATTAAACATATACACATATACACATATATACATATTTTTGTATAATTACTAAAAACAATTAAGCAGTTGTTAGTAAAGCCTGACCCCAAAAATATCCAGAAAACTTTGCTTCTGATAGAAAACAACAAACTCTTTCCCATAATGTCGTGTTCATCCTCTTAACTACACCATTTAAATGAGGTTTCATAGGAGGTGTCTTTTGATGCTAAATTCCTTCCTGCCTGCAATTCTGATAAAATAGACCGTAATACTCATCCTCATTATTAGTGTAAAAACATTTCAATTTATTACCAGATTCCCTATCAGTAGACACTTGAAATTGCATAAAAACACTAAGTATCAGAATTTTGGCATTTAAGACTTAAAATCTAATCGTACGTGAGTATTGATCAATAAATGTCATAAAATAAAGATTGTAAATAAAGGTCTTAGATTTCAAAGGACCACAAACATCAGAATGTACTAATTCAAGTACATGTGAATGCTTGTGTAAAGGATTACTATGGAAACTCACTCTGTAATGCTTTCTATCCATACAGTGATCACATGTATCCAATTTGACACTCTTAAAATACGGAAGAATATTTTTCTTGGTCAAACAACCAATCCCTTTCTAACTAATGTGGCTGAGAACTTATGCCAAAACATTGAGAAAACACTACACTAAAAAACACAAGTAGTATAATAAGAAATAGAATCTCTAGTCCAGTACAGACCAAACAGATTCATCCCTCGAGCCACAATCAAAGAACCATTGGAAATAATCCATTGTACATAACCAAAAGTACTAATAAACCCTTCATCATAAAGAACGATGGTAAAAATAATATTCAATATAACCTCAGGCACATGTTAAACATTATTTAAAACCATCTTACTTCCAGTATTGGTCTCTAAAAAAACAATCTCGATACCTACAACATCATTATGACCATCATTAACAATCATTAAAATCTGAAAATTACTTGGGTTGTAAGATGTAAAGAGATAATTCCTTGATATCAAGTGAAAATAAAAACCATTGTCAACAACATAGTAATAATCATCATATGTAATATTAATGGAGTCATAACTATAACAAGATCACCCCATATAGAGGTAGTGAAATGATCATATCCATCACCATTTTTCTTCTACGGATTTTTTTTCATTCTATTTTCCCTTTTCAAATGATAACAATATTGTTTAACATTACCTTTCTTACTACAGTAAAGATAATCAAATTATCTTTTTCTTCGACATGGAATTACTTTTTCATTTTCTCTTACCTCAACTACTCTGTCCCTAATTATTTTCATGGATTATCCCCCTAGTCATTGTGATCACTACTACAAATACGGCTTTTATCAGCGCTATAAAATAGCCTTTATCAACGCTAGAAAATCGTTGATAAATCCAGTGTAGATAAAGGGGGGGTCCCCTTTATCAGCGCTCCGAAAAGTACTGAAAAGACCCCTTTTATCAGTGCTTTGTTTTAGCGCTGATAAAAGACCCCTATATTAGTGCTTCCTTTATCAGTGCTTTCGTTTTAGCACTGATAAAGGAACCCTTTTATCAGTGCTTTTAATAAAGTGCTGATAAAAGTTAAAAAAAATTAAAAAAATTAAAAAAAATTAAAAAATACTACCAATCGGGGGGCTTTTATAGCGCTTTTCTGCCCCTGTACAGCGCCCCATGCACCCCACTTCACCCTTTAACAGTGCTTTCTCCCATATTCCCTCATGCGTGCGCGCCCCTGTCTCCAGCAGGATTTGAACTCGAGACCTCCCCCCTGCGCGTCTAAGCCTTTACCACTACTCTATTTTGATTTGTCTTCCAATTCATGATATGTCTATATATATATTTATATATTTAGTTATATTTATTGGTATAGTAATATATATTTATATTAATATATATATATATATATAGTTATATTAATATATATCTCAATATATATATATATACATTTAGTTATATTTATTCATATAATAATATATATTTATATTAATATATATATAGTTATATTGTAATATATATATATATAGTTATATTAATATATATATATAGTTATATATATATATCTCTCTATATATATATAGTAATATTTATTCAAATAGAAATATATATTTATATTAATATATATATAGTTATATTATAATATATATATATATATAGTTATATTAATATATATATATAGTTATATTAATATATATCTCTATATATATATATTTATTTAGTTACATTTATTCGTATAGTAATATATATTTATATTAATATATATATAGTCATATTATAATATATCTCTATCTCTCTCTATATATATAGTTATATTTATTCGTATAGTAATATATATTTATATTAATATATATATAGTTTTATTCACATATATATAGTTTTATTAATATATATATAGTTATATTAATATAAAAATATATATTAATACTAATATATATATATAGTTATATTAATATAAAAATATATATTAATACTAATATATATATATAGTTATATTAATATATATATAGTTATTAGATTAATATATATAGCTAGATTAATATATATATATAGTTAGATTAATATATAGGTATATAAATATTCATATATTTGTGTTTTAAATAAAATGGATGTTAGTTATTATTTAGATAAAGCTAATATATTTTATATGTAAATATATTTTGTTATTTATATTTATAATTTAATTTTTAGGTGTGAATATATAAAAAATATGTATATATTGTTATATATTTTATTATAAATAGAAGTGCATTATAAAAAAGGATGGAATTTCAAAGTCATAATATCAATATGAATGTAATACCTTGGAATAAATTGAGTCCCCACCAAAAAAATCCAATAATACCCCGTTAAATGAGGCTGAAAAGCCATAAAATGTTAAAAATCAGGGTACCCTGATAAAAAACTCAGTTTTGGAGGCCTTCTGGGCCACTTTTGGACTCGAATCTCTCTTGACAGGGGTGACCCTGGTCACAACGATGTAGATCTCATCGCAGCCTTCGATTTGATAGGTGGTAGTGCTCAAACGGACACCCGGATCAATATTTATGGCCGTTTGAAGTTGGAGTTGCGTTTTCAACATATTTTGGAACTTTTTTTGATTTTTTTTATTCTTTTAGTCTTCAAATTGTTATTAAATGACTATTACTCCTTAATAATTATCAAATTATTAATTAAAAATATTTTTTTAATTATTTTATAAGCTATTTTCACTAAATATCTTATATATTAATTATATTATAAGTGTAAATGTACATTCATACTTATCTAAAATATATTTAAAAATTATATATTAAATTTATATCAATATAACTATATTTATATAATAATATATTAATAAAAATTTTTAGTTTTTTTTGAAGTAGACCCTTTGTCAGTGCTTTTAAAAAAAGCCCTGATAAAGGCACCCCCTTTATCAATGCTACTAAACAAGCATTGATAAAGGGCATCCCTTTATCAGCGCTTTTTCGTTAGTGCTGATAAAGGGGGGGCGCTGCGAAAAACTGTTTTTGTGGTAGTGGACTGAAAGATCTGAAGAAGATTTCTCCTGAGTACGTATCCGGACCTCTTCAATTAAAAAAAACAAACTTAACAAAACTTAATGTCTCGACACAATTATGTGTAGAACTATTTAGATTATCACGTAAATTCTGCTAAGAATGAGGTAAAGTGTTAAGAAACCAAAGATATAAAACCACATCTTAAAAATTAATACTCCTACTAGAAAATTGATAAAAATATCTATGATATTCTCTAAAATATTCAGAAATATATGTAACTTCGTTTTTCATCAAATTAGTCATTTGTTTGAGGAGACATGTTTTATTGTATCCTTTCTTAAATAATTGGTTGTCTCTAACTTATCCTACAAATATATGGCATCAGAAATGTAGAAAATATGATTCATCACAATTTTTTCAACCCATTGGACAATGAAACCACAAACCATCTCTTGCTCAAACACCCATTTTTCATCGGACATTATTTTTGGCTTCTGGGTACTGAACATCAGAAGATGCTTCAGTTGATAAAAATCAAATCCTCCATTTTTCATCCCCACATATGGTAGTTTTTACCATTCAAAAAAACCATCCGAATGTAACTGGATTCCATAATATATATTAAACTAAAACTGAACTCTTTGATACCAGATGCTGGGAAAGACAACACGCGATGAACGCGCAAACAACATCAATGCGAACATGTAGAGGAATTAAAATTTCATTAACATCAAAAAAGCCTACACAACTAAGGCAGATGTGTAGTGAGAAAATAATATGTGCATGAAAAATAAATTTTGGCACCATAAATTTTCAACGTGATAAATTTTAATGAAGGAAAAAACCATGGGATATAGACGAGAAAAGAAAATCCACTATAATCACTGAGTACATGGTAGAAACTCCCAAAAATAATGGGATTCCAAAATTATGACTCTCTTAATCAGTAGAAGAAATTATTAGCATACATGAGGGGCCAAAAGTAGATATGAAAAAATAATATCATCTGAAAAAGTAGTTAATACAATTAATATGACCATATGAATCGGAATATCTTCTACTAAATAACAGTGTGATGAAAAATCACCAAGATTAGAAGTAAACTATGTTGGTTCCAGGTACAATAGAATCGTGTTGGTGGGTGTACCTAACATTAACTCTCCGTTAACAACAATCAATATGAGATCCATCACGATAATAAAACACAAGATCTTTGGAATAGAAGACAGAATCAAAAAAAATAAAGGGTGTATTGAAACCATAGAGAGGATAATCATATGTTGGTTATAATTAATTTAATTAAAAGACAAGAATTACCTTTATGGAATTCTCTATTTTTTGATGTCTCATGTCACGATCTGATATGATCTATCGTTGCGTCATAGAATCTAAGTTTAGGATTCCTCTAGAGGTGATCCACACATGCTCCACGTATCTCTAGACGTCGCTGAAGGTATCTATGGCAGTTATCGTGGACGATCCTTCTCTTGAGATGTCCTCCATTGATCGCCTTGAGCAGGTGGAGGTGGATCTCTCTCCTGTAGCTTGAGATCATTCTTGGTGGAAAAAGAATTCTCTCATGGCTTGAATGATTTTCCAAATCCATTTTTCACAACCCCCCCCCCCCCAAAATGGCTAGGCTAATGAGAATTATATAATTGGGATTTTAATTATAAAGAATAATAAAATGACTTAATTAACCAAAAGAATTTATTCATTTCATTTAATTATTAGAAATACCACATGTCTAATAATAACTGTTGACTATTATTCTTACTTGACATGCGCCCGACTAATTAAACCAAATATTATTAAATAAATAATATTAATTCTTATAAATTCCCAGAAAAATACACAGCCTGTATATTTAATATACACGGCGTGTACTTTTGTTTTTTCCATTTTTCTTTATTTCCTCCACCATATTTATTAGACCTTGAATAATGGTTATTTATTTCTCAAATAAATATCACTGCATTACTCGCTAATAAATATATTATTTCACCCACAATATATTATCTTGAATAACCAGTGTCAATATAAATGTGATCAAGCATCCTTGAATAATTATTAAACCATAATCGATAATAATCTTTATTCGACTTCTAAAATAAATATTTAACTATGATACTTGGACACACATAGAGTGTGACCCTCTAGGACTCTTTCTCAGTGGAATTAGGTGGAGCCTTCATAATGTCCAAGGTTATCATCTAGAAACATGCCAAGTCAGTCATAGAGAAAGAAGATAACGCCACAATGACATGTCACATCATACAAATGCTTACCATGTAACATAATCCCTTTGTATCGACATCTCAAATCAAGCGGGTTGCATGCTAGTGCCATCAACCCATGTGCTCAATTATTCTTTCTTTGACTTCCTGAAATTTAACATGCCCATTACTTACCATTGACGTGGATTTATTTAGGCTATATAAATTCCATAAAAAACCTGATATATCTACTTTCGTTCTGTTACAGAAGGGAAAAATACTTTCTTGCATTATCTATTAATGCAGTAATACTCATGAGACGCCCAACATATCCTACCTCACTATGAATAGTGTGTCATCACATTTTTCATCAATACATCTAAGTGTGCGTGTTTTAATACCCATTAATAATTATCGTAGTGTCTAAGGACCAATACACGCGTCCACATATAGGAACATCCAATCACACTATGCAATGTGGATTTCCTACTCGCAAATCTCATTCTCATAATATCCTCATGGATAATACCAAGGGTTCATACCATGAGAAGGTGCCTCAATGTTTTATGAGTCCTCACCCCGAATGGCATGTATTATTTGTGTGCCTCAAATAACATCATCCATCCATAGAACATATATTCAAGAATAGTGTTATGGTATTTCCGGGTCCTCCTCATAATAGGGATCCACTATGACCCTTTAATGCAACAATTATCCTTAAGACATTATTACATGCATTATCATGAAAAAGAACAATCAAGATGTGATAAGGTATTTATTAATGAATAAAGTACAAATTAGTTGGTTCTAGGACACCAACTCCAACAGACTCCCACTTGGACTAGAGCCAACTGCTAAAAAAATTTAACCCACTAACTCTCACATGATATTCATGCTTCTAATGAGATAGGACTTTAGTCATGGGGTCTACCATGTTCTATTATGTGGACACACTTCTCACTTCAACTTCACCCCTTTGATAGAAATCCTTTAAGAGGTGATACTTTTGGAGTATGTTCTTTGTCCGTTGATGTGACCTTGGTTCTTTTGCAATAGCCGCCGCTGTAGTATTATCACAATACAATGTGATAGGATCTTTACTAATAGGAACCACATCAAGCTCCTGGAAAAAGTTCTGAATCAAGAAGTATTCTTTGGCTGCATCAAAAGCCGCTATATATTCGGACTCCGCTGTAGAATTGGCGACAACTGGTTTCTTTGAACTCTTCTTACTCACAACTCCTCCATTGAGACAAAAAACATATCCAGACTGAGACTTCAGATCATTCTGGTCTATTTGAAACCCATCATCAACATACTCTCTAATGACAATCTCCTTGTCTCCTCCAAACACCAGGAGCATATCTTTAATTATCATCAGATACTTAAGGATAGTCTTAATAGTAGTCCAATGATGTTCTCCTGGATCTTCTTGATATCTTTCTACCATGATCAGTGCATAGGAAAAATCAAGCCTAGTACATAACATGGAATACATGATGGATCCTATAGCCGAAGAGTATGGGATCTTACTCATTCTTCTGTTCTCATGTTGTGTCTTTGGACAAATTGTCTTAGAAAGATGTAGGCCATGTGACACTAGAACCAATCCCCTCTGGGATTGTTCCATACTAAATCTCTTTAGTATCTGGTTAATTTATGTACCCTAACATAGTCCTAGAAGCCTCTTGGATCTATCATTAATGATCGTGATCCCAATAATGTATGATGCTTCACCCTATTCCTTCATGGAGAACCACTTGTTCAACCAGTCCTTAACTAACTGTAAGACTAGTACAGAGTTTCCAATAAGCAATATATCGTCAATATATACTACTAAGATGAATACCAAATTCCCATTAAACATCTTATAAATACATGGATCACATTATTTCTTAATGAAACCAAATTCCTTTATGGTTTTATCAAATCGAATGTTACCTGACCTAGATTCTTGATTTAATCCATAAAGGGATTTCTGCACTTTTCAAACCTGTTTGGCTTTACCTGGTGTAAAAAACCCTTCTAGTTGTGTCATATAGATCTCTTCCTGAAGGTTACCGTTAATGAATTTTGTTTTGACAACAAAATTCCTAATATCATAGTCATGGTAGGATTCTATAGAAATTATGATTCTTATGGATTTAAACATGGAAATTGTTGAGAAGGTTTCATCATAGTCAATTCCTTGATGCTGCCTGAATCCTTTAGCCACTAGCCTTGCTTTATAGGTGCTAAATTGACCTTCCATATCCTGTTTTCTCTTGAATACCCATTTGCATCCAACATGATTTACATCAACTGGCTCATCGACAGGATACCATAATTGGTTCTGATACATGGAATCCATCTCAGAATTCATAGCTTCTATCCATCTTTTGGCATCTGAGATTTCTACTTCTTCTTTGTAGGAGAGAGGTCATCGTTCTCCAACAATAATAATTAATTTTCCTCAGTGACTAGGAAACCAAATCTCTCTAGTTCCCTTACCTCTCTTGATATCCTACATATTACTTGTGTTTCTAAAACCTCTTCCATGGGGAGCTGTGTAACATGTTCCTGTGCCAACTCCTGTGTATCTTGATCATCAACATTAGCGAAGTCAATCTTGCTCCCACTATCCTTTTTGAGAATGATCTCCCTCTCAAAAAAGATATATTGTCTGGTGACAGTCACTTTCTTGTCTGAAGAGTTATATAGGTAACATCCTTTCATTTCCTTGGAATATCCTATAAAGATACAACTTCAGCCCCAAGGTTTTTGTTTGTTTCTTGAGAAGGCCTTAGAAATGCCTTACATCCCCATACATGTGTATGTGATAGAAATGGTTTCTTTCCATTCCATTACTCAGAGGTAATTCCATTTTCTACATCATTTGGTACTCAGTTTAATGTGTATGTTGTAGTTTGTAATCCATATCCCCAAAAGGATAACAGAAGATCAGCATGACTCAACATCGACCTCACCATGTCCAACAAGGTGTAGTTCCTCCATTCACTAAAACCATTCCACTATGGTGTATAAAAAGGATTGAGCTGATATAGAATCCCAGACTCTCATAGAAGATCGATGAAATCTTGATTTAGATATTCTCGACCTCGATTTGATCGAAGCTTCTTAATCTTCTTACCAATATGATTCTCTACTTAATTCATGAATTCCTTAAATTTCTCTCAGGACTATGACTTATACCTCATTAATTAGACATATCCATATCCACTCAATTCATTAGTAAGAGTAATGAAGTAATAATATCCACCTCTATCTTTTACTGGAAATGGTCCACATACATCTATGTGCTCCAATCCTAGAATCTATGTGTCCCTTTCACCATGTCCACTGAAAGGCGGCTTGGTCAGTTTACCTTGTAAATAAGTGTGACATCTATCATGTGGTTTGTTCTTAGTGGAGTATAAATAGCCATCTTGGAAGATATTTTTCAAGTGCTTCTCATTTACATGACTAAGTCGGTGATGCCACAACTGGGTGATGTATGAGTCATGTGAGTTTGTTTTGTTATTGATTTCTAACACATATTTTTCATAATTTAATACTTACAAACCATTATTTAAATTTTCCATACCATAACATACATTGTTCTTATAAAAGAAGCAACCCTTTTTCCAAAATTGAAAATAAATCCATCCATATAGAAACATGATAAAAAATCATGTTTTTGATAACACTAGGAACATAATTACATTTATGTAAAACCAAAATCACCCCAATTGGAAATGAGAGGTGGTAATCTCCAGTGAATAATGCAGCTGGACTCACACCATGGGATGCTCGAAGATCAACTTATCCTTTATAAATCTTTCTAAATCTACTTGGTTCCTGCATTTGAATATATATGTGATCCCCACAAGTTGTATCTAATACCCACTGTGTAGAAATGGAATGATTGCACTTGATAATGAACACACCTTTATCATCCCCATGCTTCTGGGTGCGGTTCCTCTTCAAGTGGCATTGCTTTCCACATGAAAAAATACCACCTCCTATTCCTTTCCCTTCCTCGAGATATTCCCCATCTTGGAGGGATGGTGCTCAGGGGCTTCAGATCGATTATAAGTCATTTTCCATTATTGCTTATACTTCCTTTTCTTATTCACCATAAGTACCATGTGTTTGTCACGCCCCATTTCCTTATATACCTAGAAAATTAAGGTCAAAAGTTCTGATAGAATCTTCTCATTCTTTCCCATGTTGTAGGTGAAAATAAATCTAGATAAGGTCTTGGGCAGTGATGATAGGATGAGATCTGTATGAAACTCATCTAGGAACATAATCCCTAAGATGTCTCGGCAATCAATGTAGCCAATAAGCTTGACCACATGAGGCCCAGCTAGCACAAACACTCCAAGCATAGTTGTAAACAAAGTGTTGGAGATCTCATATTTCTCTTGTATCACCTTCTCTTGATAGAGACCCAAAAGGTGAGACGTCAGTCTATACGCGTCCATGTTTTCATGTTTCATCAAGAAATCATTAGACATATCTGATAGCATGAAACACTGATCATCTGTGGAATCATCCATATGTTTCATATAGATAGATAACTCCTCATCATTGGCTTCTTTTCCAGGTACAACTAGAATATGCTCTTCCTGTACATACAATTTCCTCTCGTGGCGAAGGATGATGCGTATACCCCTTTACCATTCCTAGAAATTAGTGCGGTGAGAAGGTTTTTCTTATCGAGTATGGTTTACAATGATATGTTTGAAGTCATTTTTCTTGCAGTTTCTACAAAATAAGATGAGAAATGGTTTATTACTTTATCATGAAAAAACAGAGACAAATAAATAAATTAATACTTATTAGTCTCCCTCTATTTTATTGAAATCCAATAGCTTTAACCATTGATTTCAGAATATTTTTTTCCAGAATATTCTAGTGGAAAGGATCCATATTCCCCTTCGCATTACCCCTACTAGGGTTAGTCAAGCAACATGAATGGTTTTAGGTAGTAATTCAAAATGACAACTGCATTAACTCGCAACTCCTTTGATCTACTGAGTGGACTCCCCAATCCTGAAATCCTTTTATTTTGGATTTCCTCAACCTTTGCCTCTTGGTCACACCAACTCCTGCTGTGGCAGTCAACCCTTGATGTGAACCAAGTCATTTCAACCCAAAACCATGAATTATAATTCCATAATAATTGAAAGCACTCCAACTAGGGTTGGTCAATAACTTTGAACTATGGTTCGATTCTAACCAATATTATAGAAGGCTTTACCGGCTTAATATTTTATTTGAGGAATTTTACACTTATACGTAAAATTTCATTTTATTATCTTTGATTACATTCTTTTTAATATTAATTTGGATATACTTAAGTGATTAAGCTTGTCTAAGTTAATATTTATGCATAATCCAGTGTTATTTTATTTCCATCATTCATTCTTTGTTTAATTCATTAATTCTGTGATTGTGACAACACACCCACAATAAATAAACCATGCAACTAATAATAATAAATTAAATGGTATGATCATGAGATTAAACTATTGGTTATTTTATATGTAGGATGTTAAAATAACCAAAGACCTAGGGGAGAAACACCTTTATCCTTTTGGGTTTGTGTTTATGGCTTTCCACCTGTCCACCATTGTACCTCCTTGGATTGGTTTCTCCTTGTCTCTTAACATGAGCTACCTCCACTATATTGGGTGCTCCATCCATTACATATGCTTTTATCTAACTCGTAGGTGAGGGGTAAAACGGGGTTTTACATAAAATAAACCTTGGGTGCGCAAGCCCTATATATTAATGAGGAGAATGCTCACATGCCAACAAATTTAATTTAAATAAATTAATTAAAATAAACCATTCAGATACAAAGGTCTTGTTCTAGCTCATAATCATCCATACATGCAACGATATTTACTCATAAATAAAACTAGCATTCAATTCTTTACTTGCTGTTTTTTAAGATAAATCGTGCACGAATAAATTAATTATCTTTAATTAATCAATACTTTTATCTTAAAATATTTTACGAATTTCCTTGAGATTCTCATCCATAATAATTTTAAACAAATAAATTTATTCAAAATTATATTTGAACATAACTTTCACCTTGGAGGAAACCCAGTGAATTCATGTTCATAATTACCCTATTAGTAGAAATGACATTATGCAGATGTTAAATTAAATAAAAATATATAAAACACCAATCACATGTTGTGCCTCATCTTTACGCATGCACTTTGGTACATATATCAAGGTTTTGTTTAATATAATAATAAATTTTAATAAATCTGCGTAATTTGGATGAGTACAGGGCGTGTAGTTCCGACTACAAGAGATATATTTTTGTTTACCATCCAAATGAAGTACATGCCTGGGGAAATGGCATTTAGATATACTTCAGAAATATTTAGAATACCTGGCATGTTCAGTGGGACACATGCCGTGTTGTATCTGCGTTACATGGTTTCCAGCCGGTCAAGCTGTGTTTGGGGTACACGGTCCAATCGTAACCTGAAGGGACTACACGTCGTGTTCAATGGACCACACGGTGTGTTATCCAAAAACCTTGTTCCACCTGTTCTTGGTCAACACACGGTTTCATTTAAGGCTTAGAAATACTCCAATAACCAGCCTGATTTGGCGGACCAGTTTGATGCATTGAACCTTGACTACATGACATGTACTGCTGAATACGCTCCGTGTATTTTGGTGTTGTACGGACAAGAACATTTGGCACCTCCGAATGATATCTCCTATTTTATTTTAATCAAAATTAAAATAAAAAATTGTTTCTTGTAATCTGAACAAGAAATGAGAGAGGATAAATAGATCTCGAGATTCAAATTTATAGAACAATTGAATAGAATTGAAACAACTAAATTATTAAATGTGTAAATTACTAACATAAAACTAAATAATTATAATCAACGATATGATGGCTCTGATACCACTTATAGGTTTCGGGCGCAGCGGAAAAGCATTGGTGCGTGTACCCAACTTTCATTTCCCGTTTACAACGATCAATCCAATATCTGTCATGATAATAAAACACTAGAACTTTGGAATAGAACAAAGAAAAAAAGAAAATAAAGGGAGTCCAGAAATCATAGAGAGAATCATCATATGTTGGTTATAAATAATTGAATTAAAAGACTAGAATTACCTAGATGGAATTCTCTCTCTGTTGATGTTTCTTGTCACGATCCGATGTGATCTGTCATTGTGTCATAGAATCCAAGTGTAGGATTCCTCTTGCAGTAATCCACACATGCTCCACATATCTCTGGATGTCTCTGAAGGGATCTCCAGGCGCTAGCATAGATGGGCCTTCAGATGCGATGTCCACCTTCAATCATCTTGATCTGGTGGAGTTGGATCTCTCTGTTGTAGCTTGAAACCATTCTTGGTGGAAAAATAATTCTCTCTTGTCTTGAGAACTTTTCCAAATCCGTTGTGCACAACTCCCCAACAAAACTCTAGGACAATGAGAATTATATAATATGGATTTTAATTGCATAGAATAAAAAATGAATTAATTAACCGAAATCATTTATTCATTTCATTTAATTCTTAGTAATACCCAATGTCTAATAATAACAGTTGACTATTATTATTACTTGATATGTGCCAAATTAATTACACATAATATTATTTAAGAAATAATATTATTTCTCAGAAATTCCCAGAAAAATGCACGGTGTGTAATTTTATTTTTTCTATTTTTCTTTATTTCCTCCACCAAATTTATTAGACCTTGAATAATGGCTATTTATTTCTCAAAAAAATATCATTGCATTAATTGAAAATAAATATACTATTTTTCCCACAATATATTCTCTCGAATAACTAGTGTCAGTATAAAGGCAAATAGGCATCCTTAAATAATTATTATACCACAATTGAGAATAATCGTTATTCAACTTGTTAAATAAATATTTAACTTAGATACTTGGACACACTTAGTGTGTGTGACCCTCTAGGCCTCTTTATCAGTGGCATTAGGTGTATCCTACCAATATTCCAAGTTTACCATCTAGAAATAGGCCAAGGCACCCATAGAAAAAGAATTTTAACACCACAATGGCGTGTCATCTCTTACGAATGCATACCGTGTAATGTAATCCCTTTGTCTCGATATCTTGAATCAAGCGGGTTGCATGCTGGTGCCATAAACCCAGGTGCTCGATTATTTTTT
The DNA here is from genome assembly GCA_963277665.1 of Viscum album. Taxonomy (NCBI): domain Eukaryota; kingdom Viridiplantae; phylum Streptophyta; class Magnoliopsida; order Santalales; family Viscaceae; genus Viscum; species Viscum album. The sequence continues at coordinate 782,077,125 of OY728161.1, forward strand.
CTTTAAATTCTCATAATTAAACTCGCTCATTCCTTACCATGTCCATTTATTTATTTAGGCTATATTTATTCCATCAAAGGGACTGAGATATCTGCTTTTGTTATGGAACAGAAGGTACAAACCCTTTATCGCATTTTCTATTAATGCAGTATTACCCATGACGCACCCAACATATCCTACCTCACTGCGAACAGTGTGTCATCATAGTTTTCATCAATACATCTAAGTGCACGAGTTGTAATAGACATTAATAAAAATCATAAAGTCTAAGGACCAATACACACTTCCACAGATAGGAACATCTAATTACCCTATGAAATATGGATTTCCTACTGCCAAAGAAGATGTCTCCTAAGTACCTCTCCTGACCACTTCATTCAAAACAACAGACTTACCAAAACTAAATGTCATGACACAATTAGGAGTAGAACTAGTTAGAGCATCATGTAAATTCTCTCAAGAATCAGGTAAAGTGTTAACCAACAAATGATCTAAAACATAATCTTAGACATTAATATTATTACTAGAAAATCAATCAAAACATCCATGATATTCTCTCAAATATTCAAAAATACATGTAACTTATTTGTACCTTAAATTCATTATTTGTTTGAGAAGAAATAATTTATTGTATCTTATCTTAAATCATAGGTAGTCTCTAACTTCTCGTATAATGATCTGGCATGAGAAATGTTGACAATATGATTCATCACGCTATCTTAATCCCACAATACAATGAAACCACAAACCATCTCATTCTCAAATGCCCATTCTTCATCTAAAATTCCTTTTGGCTTCTGAGTACTAAACATCGAAGGATGAATTCACTAGATAAAAATAAAATCCTTCATTTTTAATCGCCACATATGGTTGTTGTTACCATTCAAGAAAATCATCTGACTATAATAGGATTCCATAATATATATGAAATTGAAACCAAACCCATTGATACTATATGCTGGGAAAGACGACAACCAATGAACGCACAAAAAATATCAAAGAGAACATGCAGTGGAAATAAATTTTCATTCCCTTAGAAAAATCCTACAAAACTAAGGTGTATGTGCAATGAGAAAATAATATGTGCATGAAAAATAAATGTTAGAACCATAAATTTTTAACGTGGAAAAGCATAATGAAGAAAAAAACCAGGGGACCTAGTCTAGAAAGCATATCCACTATAATCAATGAATACTTGGTTGAAACTCCCAAAAAGAATGGGGTATCAAAAGTATAACTCTCTTATGTAGCAAAAGAAGGTATTAGTATATAGGAGTGGTAGAATGTAGATATGATAAAATAATATCATCAGAGAAATAAGTGAAAACAATTAATCAGATATTACGAATCTGAAGATCGTCAACTGAATAACTATGTGTTGAAAAATCACCAAGATTAGAAGTATACTAATTTTCAATCAAAACCGATCAAAAAAATTGAATTTGATCTTTGTACAGACGTATCTCTCATTACCATTCCATTGCTGCCTTTTAATGGATGAAATATGTGTAGAAAAACGTAACCAAAAACATGCACTACTACAGATCAGCCCTTTAAGAACGCTCAAAAAGGGCATTAACAGTGCTAAAAAAAGTGTTGTTTTCCTCAGCACTAAGAAAAGAACTGATAAAGGCCGCTTTTATCAGTGCTAGAAAAGCACTGATAGATGTCCAAAAAAACTCTTTTTAAAAAAATATGCAAATCGATGTGTGGACCACCCCCCCTTTTATCAGTGCTCGATCCCCCTTTTAACAACGCTCCTCTAGCGTCCACACCCTTTTAACAGTGCTAGGTAGCCCCCCCCCCCCTTTAACAGCACAGGGGTTGTCGTGTTTGCGGTAACTGGTGCAAAGCGAAGACCGTGATTACGTCAACGATGGCGTGTCGGTGGCGAAGATTGAAGGCATCAAAGATGGCATGCGATGATGATGGTGCCATGTATCGAATGTCCTCTTGGTTGCGGAGATCAAGCGGCATGTCCCGACTGTAATTATTGGTTGTGCAACAAAAATGGTACGTTCATGGGTGTTGGTGTGTTGGGAGATAAATCCTTCGAGTGCACTGTAAAAGGCCTTTGGGTGATGTTAAAAATCATTCGGGTGATGTAAAATTCATTTGGGTTGAAAAATCCTTGGGGTGCTATGTAAAATTCCTTCAAGTGATAAAAGACCTTCGGGTGAATTATGTGTTGTTTTTCAACTGCTTCTGCTGCGACGTCGGGCGCTGCCCCAACAGCACCTGCTTCACCCACCCATGCGCGCCTACCATTGGAGTGGTTCGAACCTCATAGCCCCCCCCCCTCATACTGAAGCGCCTTTTCCAATCCACTATATTGTTTTATTCGGTATTTTATGAGATATCTATGTATTTATATATATTCTATTACATTTTTTTGAATATATATATATATATATATACATATACAAAATATGTTGTGTGTGTGTGTGTGTGTTCAGACATACATAAATACATATATTTTTATTTGTGTGTGCTTCTATAAATAAAAGTATACATATTCATATTTATTTACATATATTATATATCAATTTTTATATTCATATATTAGAATATATTGATAAATATAAAATTTTTCGTCAATAGACATGCACAAATATATTTATATATATAAACATTATATATACATTAATTGTATATGTATATAAATATTCATACATTTTTATTTTAAATAACATGGATATTATTTTTTATTTAGATAAGATTTGTAGTTTTAGAATGATATTTTATATGTAAATATGTTTACATATATATTTATAAATGTAAATTTTGATGTGTTAATATATACAAAATATTTATATATTATTATATATCTGATTATAAATAACAATACAAAACGAAAAATGATAAAATTTCAAAACCATAATATCTATATGAACGTAAACGCTGTGAATAAATTTAGTCCCAACTTAAAATGGGTAAAGTGACACCATAAATTTTTATACAAATAAATAACATCACCTTAAATGGATTCATGCGTTGGCACAATGTGAATAAAAAAATATCATAAATATTCAATCATTATATGTATAATTTTTTTATTCAAATAAAATTTTTATTGAATTTTTATTTCTTATGATTTTAGTAAAAAAAGTATATTTTAAATTACATTGTATCAATAATTTATATTTATAAATATAATTTTTATATTTATAAATATAATTTTTACATTTATAAATATAATTTTTTAATATAATAAATAGAATAAATTAAATTATATATAGGGAAAATGTAATTACTTTTATATAATATATTGTTTATTTAATAATAAACTATAAATATAATATAATTTTAAATATTATTATATTTGAAATCATAATAAGTTAAAATATATTTATATTCAAATTTATATTTATATGATTATAAATATATTATATTTTAATATAAAAAACTATAACAATTTGATTTATAAGAAATATAATTGTGTTTATATAATTAACTTTTTGTTGAATAATAAATTATGAGTTAAATATAATTGTAAATATTATTACATTTGAAATTATAATATATATATATAATTATAATTATAAAAACGGGACAAATTATATTCCTTTATCGTAATTATAAATATATTTTTCCTTGGTCCATGGTGTTGAATTGTGTTTCCCTTTTCAACTAAGGATTAAAATCCTTTGCATTCGATTTTCTTTATAAATATATCATTTATAGATTCACTACAGTACAATCTCTAACCCTACCCAAGTCAACCCACATAAATAAATATTTTAAAATAAAAATCCATGTAATAAATTTTGATTAATCAATTTTGAAAAAATTGTAATTATGTTTGTATAATCAACTTTTTATTGAATAATCAATTACGAATAAATTGTAATTGTAACTATTATTACATTTGAATATAAATAAATAATTATATATATAATTATAAAAACAGGACTAATTATATATCTTTATGGTAATTATAAATATATTTTGACTTGGTCCATTGTGTGAAATTGTGTTTCCCTTTTCAACAGAGGATGAAAATATTTTGCATCCGATTTTTTTTATAAATATTTCATTTATAGATGCACCACAATCCAATCTCCAACCCGACCCAAGTCAACCCGCATAAATAAATATTTTAAAATTAAAATCTGTGTAATAAATTTATACACGTGTGTGTTATTATTATTTAGTCAATATAGAATCCCAATTCTCAATCTTCTTGGAATCTATTAATTTAATACTTGGATCCATTTGGACCATAGCGTCTTTAAAACTGGGGAAGCCTAAAAAAACGACCTCTGCCCTCTCCCGTTTACTTTCCTCTAGCCATGAGTGAATCGACCGCCAACCGCAGCCACTACATTTTTAATGTTTCACAAATCCTGGTCGATCAAAATCGTAAGTGCTTTTACCCTACTGGGTTCTCAATCGGTCCCATCCACCATGAAGACTCGAGTCTCCCCATCACTGAATCCCTTAAGACTAATTACATTGAAATCTTTTTCTCCCGGAACTGACCGACCACTAAAGAGGAGATGATGGGTGCTATGATCGGCGCTATGACTGAACTTGAAGATTCTGTGCGCCAAGGCTATGTTCAGAGTCTAACGCAGGGGTCGGAGAAATTGTCTTATATTATGATGGTGGACGGGTGCTTCGTAATCGAGGTGATGCTAAGAATTACTGAGAAAGTGATATATGATGGAGATCTCGTATTGGGCACCACCGACAATAAGGATAAGATCTTGAAAGACTTGGGGATAATGGGGAACCAAATTCCATGGGTGGTACTGGAGAAATTATACTTGATTATTAATCTCCCCAGCCCTCTCCCCTTGAAGGATTTGGCCATTGAGTGCTTTCCTGAGATGGTGCCAACCCTCCCAAGGGCTCCTCTGGATGTATATGACCCAAATATTCATTTTCTGGATTTGTGGAGGACATGCTTCCTCCTGTGGCGTGATCGTATCTCGGACGCACCTAATTATGTGGGGAGGGTGACTATTCAGTCTGCCACCGCTCTTGCTCGGTGCAGAGTGAAATTCAAAAAAGGGGACGGAGAGATGCTGAACATCAAGTTCAATTCATCCCAAGGAACATTGACGATACCTGTACATCCAGCAAATGAGCATATGGAGTTTTTAATATGGAACTTCATGAGTTCTGAGAAGGGCTACCAATGGTGCAGCAACGAATTCTCGTCTTATTGGTTCTTTATGGCCATGATGGTCACCAATGTCAAGGACGCCGACCTTCTCTGCAATAAGAATATCATACTCAACATCTAGGGGAGTCGAGATGAGGTGGTTCGACTCTTAAAAAAGAAGAATCTTATCAGTGTTTGGGAAATTCCAACTTACAACGACTTGTGCTCCGAGATAAACAAGTACGGCGAACGAAGGAGCCAGAAGTGGCGTGTTGCTCTGGGCTATCGGACGGACTCGACATCTATGTGGAAGAGAATCGGTCTGATCGGGATGATCATTGTAGTGGGCTTGGGCATGTATATGGTCTTGCACCATCTTTAAGGAGGATCAACTCATTATATGGTTTATTATTTTAAAAAATTTATGTAAGAGGGTTTCGTTGGTTTTATTATGCATGTTGGTCTGCTTGGATGGGTTAGGGTTTTTATAATAAAAGCTTTCGAAACATTTCAATCATTTATTTGTGTTGCGGAAATGATACAGTTTGCTGGGATAAACACAACGTAAACACATCTGAGTATAAAACGTGTTATCAATAAAGTCGGAAAACCAGAAAATGAAACTTGCAGGAAAGTAAAATAAACAACAGGATTTATGTGGTTCAGACATTATGGTCCTACTCCACGGCAAGAATACCACCACCGGCAGCGGTTCTCCTTCTCAGAGGGCTCTCAGCATCGAAGTACCAGGGCGACGATGAATTGAAAACACAGCGGCTACAAAACATAAAGGAGCAGCAGAGATGAAGTGATGCACAGACAATCGCAACAGACGAGGGCCACGCGGCGGGCAACGGACAGGTGGAAGTATCTTGAAGTAGGCGGCGGCTCAACAAATCCCGAACAGCCAACACACGTGGACGACAATGATCATGCAGCCGATGCGGATAGGATCACCGAAGAAACACAAACGGCAGAACCAGAGCCGTTAGATCCACATTCATCAACGGCCAAAAAAGAGGCATAACAACAGGATCGCCACAGTGGAAGGGAGGCCGAACAACAAGCGGGCCACAGCAGAGAACCAGCCCAGCAAAAAAACATGCCATGACCCAAAGGTCCAACAAACAAGCAGCCCAATATGCACAATAATAATAAAACGAAAACAAAAAATAATTTTTCATGGAAAAGCCGAAGAAACAACAACATTTTAATATTTGAAAAACCATTTTCACAAATCTCCACCTTTTCAAAATAAAAAAACAGATGGTGTTCTTGCAGACATCTATCTACCGATACAACCTATCACTAGTGCGGGCAGATTCTCTACAACAGAAAAACCCATGTCTACAAATGTTCACCCAGAATGAACATCACTATGCATGTGCAGGTAGTAGCACATGTTCTACCCCCACTACATTTCTGCTGCTAAACAGATTAAACATGCTCAGAAATTTAAACTAAGAAAAAGAATTCATCAAACTTACCCGGCATTTACCATTGATTCAACCTGGAACAGTTGGTTTTACATGCACCAACAACCTGAAATTCAAACAGCCATTCCCGGGGGTAAATTACAATGGAAAATAACATGAAAGCTTAAAAAATACAATGAATCATTAATCAAAATAGTAGAAAACTAAACACAATAATCACAAAATAGAAAACCGATAGGAGAACATCCTCTCCACCTAAGCCCGAACAGCTTAGACCAGCCCACACAAACCTTTTTCCTTAACCGCGATTCCTCGACAAAGAAAAGTGGAGCCAGACCTAGGAACGTAAGAAAAAAACTATAAAGAAACTATTTCTAGTTATAATGAAGGGGCTGCGAAAGGAAATAAAGGACTTCTCGAGACTCTTAATCAGGACATACCCCATTTGTCTGGGCCATACTATCTTTTCCTTTCAGATTAGGATAGTAACGTTTAATGTGGCCGATATTACCACACTCAAAACACTGAAATCATTTAAACCAGCTCTTTTCCTTCCTACCCTTATTTTGCATATGTGCCTTGGTATATAACATTTGAGGCTCAATCTTCACATAACTCAACTCTTCCTTCAAACTCTGTGTTTGAAGATCATGAGACAGGACAACAGACTTAATCTCTTCCAGTGTAATTGAATCCCAACCATACATCATGGAATCTCATAATGAATAAAAAGAATCATCGAGAGAGGTTAACAGGATTAAATCTTGGTCCTCATCCTTAACTTCAATATCTATGTTTGGTAAATCTTACATAAATTTATTAAACTCGTCTATATAAACATGAACAGAAGAACCAAGCGACATTTTAAAATTGTATAAATGCATTTTTTTATACAGACGCCCAACCAAGATTTAGTCATATACAAATGCTCGAGTTTAGCCCACATCAATTTAGCAGTAGTTTCTTGTGCTACTTCACATAGCACCTTATCACCTAAAGTTAACAGTAGAGTGCAGTGTGCCTTTTCAAATATACCAGGATCAACATCGAAAAAATTAGTGGTGGACAGACCGTCGGCAGTGATAGTCACAGCAGGTTTCTTACTACCGTGCAAAGCATTAGAAAGAACATTATAAACAAGTAAATCACACATTTTAACTCCCCAAAAATTAAAATCATTTTCTCCGTCAAATTTATCAATTTCAAACATGACAGACATTATAATTAAAATGAGTAATCAGGCTCTGATACCACTTGTTGCAGAAATGATACAGTTTGCAGAGATAAACTCAACGCAAACACAGCTGAGTATAAAACGTGTTTTCACCAAAGTTGGAAAACCAGAAAATTAAAGTTGCAAGAAAGTAAAATGAACAACAGGATTTACGTGGTTCGGACCTTATGGTCCTACTCCACGGAAAGAACACCACCACTGATTCTTTTTTATTATTCAAATGAAAATAGAGAAAATACAATCAGAGAAGCAGCAAAGACAAACCAAGCACACGGACCACAGAAGCTATCTGAGAACGAAGAACTCTCCGCCCCAAGAGTGAATGAAAAACCCTGGCTCAAAGTTAGTGGAGTACTCTTCCAAACAGGATAGACTCACGCACGCAACCCCTACTCAAGAATAAGATCAACAAAGGAAAACAGAACATAAAACACAAATATTGCAAGAAATAAGAAATGGGGTCACAACAAAGAAGCACCAAAAGCCATGAATCTCCGCCAGGGTTGAGGTTATAATCTGCAGGATCGTATCCACTGAACTCGCAAAAGAGTTCTCCACCGGGGATCACCGGAACGACGTCGATATTGCGGCGTACAGGCGGTGGGTCACAGAACCAGCAACGGTTCTCTTTCTCAGAGGGCTCTCAGCACCGAAGAACCACAGCGACGATGATTTGAAAACACAGTGGCTACTAAACATAATGGAGCAACAGAGACGAAGTGACACACTAAAAATCGGAACAGACGACGGCCACGCGGAAGGCAACAGATGAGCGGAAGTATCTCGAAGCAGGCGGCGACTCAGCAAGTGCCGAACAACCAACACTCGTGGACAACAATGATCAAGAGGCCAACGCGGATAGGATCACCGAAGAAACACAAACGGAAGAACCAGAGCCGTTAGATTCGCATTCATCAACGGCCAGAAAATAGGCATAACAGGATCACCACAGTGGACGGGAGTCCGAAGAACAAGCGGGCTACAATAGAGAACCAGCCCCGCGAACCAACATGCCATGGCCCAGAGGCCCAGCAAACAAGAAGCCCAATATGGACAATAATAATAAAACAAAAAGAAAAAATTATTTTGCATGGAAAAGACAAAGAAACAACAATGTTTTAATATTTAAAAACCCATTTTCAAAAATCTCCACCTTTTCAAAATTAAAACAAAAAAAACAGATGGCGTTCTTGCAAACATCTAACTATGATACAACCTATCAATAGTTCGGGTATATTCTCTACAACAGAAAAACCTAAGTCTACCAATGTTCACCCAGAATGAACATCACTTAGCATGTGCCGGTAGTAGCACATGTTCTACCCACACTACATTTCTACGGTTAAACATATTAAGCATGATCAATGATTTTAAACTAAGCAAAAGAATTCACAAACTTACCCATCATTTACCATTGATTCAACCCGGAACAGTTGGTCTGACATGCACCAACAACATGAAATTCAAACAACCTTTCCCGGGGGTAAATTAAAATGGAAAAAAACATGAAAGCTTAAAAAATACAATGAATCATTAATCAAAACAGTAGAAAACTAAACATAGTAATCACAAAATAGAAAACCGACTAGAGAACATCCTCTCCACCTAAGCCCAAACAGCTTAGGCCAGCCCACACAAACCTTTTTTCTTAACCGTGATTCCTCCACAAAGACAAGTGGAGCCAGTCCTAGGAATGCAAGAAAAAAACTACAAAGGAACTTTTTCTAGTTCTAAATATGGGGCAGATAAAGAACTGAAGGACTTATGCAGACTCTTAATCAAGACATACCACATTTTTCTGGGCCATACTATCTTTTCCTTTCAGATTTGGACAATAACGTTTACTGTGGCCGATATTACCACACTCAAAACACATAAATACCTTAAACCACATCTTTTCCTTCCTACCCTTATTTTTCATAGGTGCCTTGGTATATCACATTTGAGGCTCACTATTAACAGAACTAAACTCTTCCTTGAAACTGTGCGTTTGAAGATCACGAGACAGGACAATAGACTTAACTTCTTCCAACATAATGGAATCCCGACCATAGATCATGAAATCTCGTAATGAATTAAAATAATCATTAATAGAGGTTAACATGATTAAATCTTGGTCCTCATCCCTAACTTTAATATCTATGTTTGCTAAATCTAACAGAATATTATTAAACTTCTCTATATGAACATGCACAGAAGAACCCGAAGAAATTTTAAAATTGTATAAAGTCATTTTTTTATACAGACGCCAAAGAAAATATTTAGGCATATACAAATTCCCGAGTTTATCCCACATCGATTTGGAAGTATTTTCATGTGCTACTTCACATAGCACCTTATCACCCAAAGTTAACAGTAGAGCGCAATGTGCCTTTTCCAATATACCAGGATCAACATCGACAAAAGTAGTGGTGGACTGACCGTCGACAGTGACAGTCACAATAGGTTTCTTGCTGCCGTGCAAAGCATCAGCAAGACCATTATGATCACGTAAAACAAGAATTTTAACTCTCCACAAATTAAAATCATTTTCTCCATCAAATTTATCAATTTCAAACTTGACAGACATTGTAAATAAAATGAGTAATCAGGCTCTGATACCACTTGTTGCATAAATGATACAGTTTGTAGAGATAAACACAACGTAAACACTGCCGAGTATAAAATGTGTTATCAACAAAGTCAGAAAACTAGAAAATGGAACTTACATGAAAGTAAAATGAACAACAGGATTTACGTGGTTCAGACCTTATGGTCCTACTCCATGGCAACAACACCACCACCGATTCTTTATTATTATGAAAACGAAAACAGAGCAAATACAAATAGAGAAGAAGCAAAGACAGACCATGCACGCGAACCACATAAGCTATCTGAGAACGAAGACCTCTCCGCCCCAAGAGCCAGTGATAAACCCTGGCTCAGAGTTAGCGGAATACTCTTCCGAACTGGACGGAATCACGCATGCAACGCCAACTCAAGAAGAAGATCAATAAAGGAAAACAAAACATACAACACAAATATTTCAAGAAAAAAGAAACGATCTCACAATAAAGAAGCACTGAAATCCATGATTCTCTGCCAGGGTTGAGGTTTTAATCTCCAGGATCATCTCCAAAAAACTCACAAAAGAGATCTCCACCGGGGATCAACAGAACGGCGTCGGGATGGCGGCGTATAGGAGGCGGGTCATAGAACCAGCGGTGGTTCTCCTTCTCAGAGGGATCTCAGCATCGAAGAACCAGGGCGGCGACGAATTGATAACACAACGGCTACTAAACATAAAAGAGCAGGAGAGACGAAGCAACGCATTGAAAAGTGCAACAGACGACGACCACAAGGAGAGAAACAAACGGGTGAAAGTATCTCGAAGCAGGCGGCGGCTCAAAAAATCCCGAACAGCCAACACACGTGGACGACAATGATCAAGTGGCCGACGCAGATAGAATCACTGAAGAAACACAAAAGTCAGAACGAGAGCCATTAGATTCGCATTCATCAATGGCCAGAAAAGAGGCATAACAATAGGATCACCATGGTGGAAGTGAGGCCAGACAACAAGCGGGCAACAAAAGAGAACCATCCCAGTGAAAAAACCTTCCACGACCCAAAGGCCCAACAAACAAGCAGCCCAATATGCACAATAATAATAAAACAAAAACAAAAAATAATTTTTCATGGAAAAGACGAAGAAACAACAACGTTTTAATAGTTGAAAATCAATTTTGACTAATCTCCACATTTTCGAAATTAAAACCAAAAACAGATGGTGTTCTTGAAAACATCTAACTACCGATACACCCTATCACTAGTGCGGGCAGATTCTCTACAACCGAAAAACCTAAGTCTACAAATGTTCATCCCGAATGAAAATCACTTAGCATGTGCCGGTAGTAGCACATGTTCAACCCACACTACATTTCTACTGCTAAACAGATTAAACATGCTCAAAAATTTAAACTAAGAAAAAGAATTCAACAAACCTACCCAGCATTTACCATTGATTAAACCCGGTACAGTTGGTCTGACATGCACCAACAACCTGAAATTCAAACAGCCTTTCCCAGGGGTAAATTACAATGGAAAAAAACATGAAAATTTAAAAAACACAATGAATAATTAATCAAAACTATAGAAAACTAAACACAGTAGTCATAGAACAGAAAACCGACAAGAGAACATCCTCTCCACCTAAGCCCAAACAGCTTAGACCAGCCCACACAAACCTTTCTTCTTAACCGCTATTCCTCCACAAAGATAAGTGGAGTCGGTCCTAGGAACGCAAGAAAAAAACTACAATGAACCTATGTCAAGATCTAATGAAGGGACTGCTAAAGGAAATAAAGGACTTATGCAGACTCATAATCGGGACATACCACATTTTTCTTGGCCATACAATCTTTTCCTTTCAGATTAAGACAGTAACGTTTAATGTGGCCAATATTACCACACTCAAAACCCCGAAATTCATTAAACCGACTATTTTCCTTCCTACCATTATTTTGCATAGGTGCCTTGGTATATAAAATTTGAGGCTCACTATTAATAGAACTCAACTCTTCCTTCAAACTGTGCATTTAAAGATCACGAGATAGGATAAAAGACTTAACCTCTTATAACGTAATTGAATCTCGACCATACATCATGGAAACTATTAATGAATTAAAATAATCATCAGGAGAGGTTAACATGATTAAATCTTGGTCCTCATCCTTATGTTCAATATCTATGTTTGCTAAATCTAACAAAATTTTATTAAACTCGTCTATATGAACATGCACAGAAGAACCAGGTGACATTTTAAAATTTTATAAATGCATTTTTTTACATAGAAGCCCATCCAAAGATTTAGTCATATACAAATGCTCGAGTTTAGCCCACATCGATTTAGAAGTAGTTTCATGTGATACTTCATGTAGCACCTTATCACCCAAAGTTAACAGTAGAGTGCAATGTTCCTTTTCCAATATAATAGGATCAACATCGACAAATGTATGGGTGGACTGACCGTTGGTAGTGACAGTCACAACAGGTTTATTACTATCGTGCAAAGCATCAACAAGACCATTATGTACATGTAAAGCACACATTTTAACTCTCCACAAATTAAAATCATTTTCTCCATCAAATTTATCAATTTCAAACTTGACATACATTGTAAATAAAACGAGTAATCAGGCTCTAATTCCACTTGTTGCGAAAATTATACAGTTTGTAGAGATAAACACAACGTAAACACAGCTGAGTATAAAACATGTTATCAACAAAGTCTGAAAACCATAAAATGAAACTTGCAAGAAAGTAAAATGAACAACATGATTTATGTGGATCGGACCTTATGGTCCTACTCCATGGCTAGAACACCACCACCGATTCTTTATTATTATGCAAATAGAAACATAGCAAATACACTAAGAGAAGAAGAAAAGACAAACCAAGCACGTGGACCAAAGAAGATATCTGAGAACGAAGACCTCTCCGCCCCAAGAGTGAATGATGAACGCTGGCTCGGATTTAGCGGAGTACTCTTCCAAACAGGATAGACTCACGCACGCAACCCCTAGTCATGAATAAGATCAAAAAAGGAAAACATAACATACAACACAATGATTGCAAGAAAAAAGAAATGGGCTCACAACAAAGAAGCACCAAAAGCCATGAATCTCCAATAGGGTTGAGGTTATAATCACCAGGGTCGTGTCCACAGAACTTTCAAAAGAGTTCTCGACCAGGGATCACCAGAACGACGTTGAGATGGCGGCGTACAGGCGGCGGGTCATAGAACCAGCAACAGTTCTCTTTATCAGAGGTCTCTCAGCATCAAAGAACCAGGGCGACGATGAATTGAAAACACTGTGGCAACTAAACATAAAGGAGCAACAGAGATGAAGAGACGCACTGTCAATCGCAACAGACGAGGGCCACGCGGCAGGAAACAGACGGGCGGAAGTATCTCGAAGCAGGCGGCAGATCAACAAATCCCGAACAACCAACACACGTGGACAACAATGATCAAGAGAACGACGCGGATAGGATCACCGGAGAAACACAAATAGCATAACCAGAGCCGTTAGATCCGCATTCATCAACGTCCAGAAAAGAGGCATAACAACAAGATCGCCACGGTGGAAGGGAGTCCAAACAACAAGCAGGCCACAACAGAGAACCAGCCCCGCGAACATACATGCCACGACCCAGAGGCCCAGCAAACACGAAACCCAATATGGACAATAATAATAAAACGAAAAGATAACATAATTTTTCATGGCAAAGCCAAAGAAACAGCAATGTTTAAATATTTGAAAACCCATTTTCACAAATCTCCACCATTTCAAAATTAAAACCAAAAAGATATGACATTCTTGCAAACATCTAACTACCGATAAAACCTATCACTAGTGCAGGTAGATTCTCTAAAACAGTAAAACCTAAGTCTACAAATGTTCACCCAGAATGAACATCACTTAGCATGTGCCTGTAGTATCACATGTTCTACCCACACTACATTTCTACTGCTAAACATATTTAACATGCTCAGAAATTTAAACTAAGAAAAAGAATTCAACAAACTTACCCAGCATTTACCATTGATTCAACCCGGAACAGTTGGTCTGACATGCACCTACAACATGAAATTCAAACAACATTTCCCGAGGGTAAATTAATATGGAAATAAACATGAAAGATTAAAAAATAAAATGAATCATTAATCAAAATAGTAGAATACTAAACACAGTAATCACAGAATAGAAAACCGACCGGAGAACATCCTCTCTACCTAAGCCCGAACAGCTTAGGCAAGCCCACACAACCCCTTTTTCATAACCGTGATTCCTCCACAAATACAAGTGGAGCCAGTCCTAGGAACGCAAGAAAAAACTACAAAGAACCTTTGTCTAGTTCTAACGAAGGGGCAGATAAAGGAACTGAAGGACTTATGCAGACTCTTAATCAGGACATACCACATTTGTTTGGGCTATACAATCTTTTCCTTTCAGATTAGGACAGTAACATTTACTGTGGTCGATATTACCACACTCAAAACACCGAAATCCTTTAAACCAGCTCTTTTCCTTCCTACCCTTATTTTTCATAGGTGCCTTGGTATATAACATTTGAGGCTCACTCTTAACAGAACTCAACTCTTCCTTGAAACTGTGCATTTGAAGATCACGAGAAAGGACAACAGACTTAACCTCTTCCAACATAATGGAATCCCGACCATACATCATGGAATCTCTTAATGAATTAAAATCATCGTCAATAGAGGTTAACATGATTAAATATTGGTCCTCATCCTTTACTTTAATATCTATGTTTGCTAAATCTAACAGAATTTTATTAAACTCCTCTATATGAACATGCACAGAAGAACCAGGAGACATTTTAAAATTTTATAAACACATTTTATTATACAAACGCCAAAGAAAAGATTTATTCATATACAAATGCTCGAGTTTAGCCCACGTCAATTTAGCAGTAGTTTCATGTGATAATTCACATAGCACCTTATCACCCAAAGTTAACAGTAGAGCACAGTGTGCCTTTTCCAATATACAAGGATCAACATCGACAAAAGTAGTGGTGGATTGACCGTCAGAAGTGACAGTCACAACAGGTTTCTTACTAACGTGCAAAGCATCAACAAGACCATTATGAACAAGTAAAGAATGAATTTTAACTTTCCACAAATTAAACTCAATTTCTCCTTCAAATTTATCAATTTCAAAATTGACAGACATTGTAAATAAAATGAGTAATCAGGCTCTGATACCACTTGTTGCGAAAATGATACAGTTTGTAGAGATAAACAGAATGTAAACACTGCCGATTATAAAACGTGTTATCAAAAAAGTCGGAAAACCAGAAAATGAAACATGCAGGAAAGTAAAATGAACAACATGATTTACGTGGTTCGAACCTTATAGTCCTACTCCACAGAAAGAACACCAGCACCGATTGTTTATTATTATGAAAATGAAAACAGAGCAAATACAAAGAGAGAAGCAGCAAAGACAAACCATGCACGCGGAGCACAGAAGTTATCTGAGAACGAAGACCTCTCCGCCCCAAGAGCCAGTGATGAACTCTAGCATGGAGTTAGAAGAGTACTCTTCTGAACTGGATGGACTCACGCACGCAACCCCAACTCAAGAACAAGATCAATAAAGGAAAACAGAACATACAATGAAAATATTGCAAGAAAGAAGAAACGGGCTCACAATAAAGAAGCACCGAAAGCCATGAATCTCCGCCAGGGTTGAGGTTTTAATCTTCAGGATCCTCTCCACAAAACTCGCAAAAGAGTTCTCCACCGGGGATCAGCAGAACAACGTCGAGATGGTGGCGTACAGGAGGTGGGTCATAGAACCAGCAGCGGTTCTCCATCTTAGAGGGCTCTCAGCATCGAAGAACCATGGTGACGATTAATTGATAACACTGCGGCTACTAAACATAAAAGAGAAGTAGAGACGAAGAAACGCATTGAAAAGTGCAACAAACGACGACAACATGGTGAGAAACAAATGGGCGATAGTATCTCGAAGTAGGCGGTGGCTCAACAAATCCTGAACAACCAACACACGTGGACAACAATGATCAAGAGGCCGGCGTGGATAGGATCACTGAAGAAACAAAAACGTCAGAACCAGAGCCATTAGATCCGCATTCATCAACGGCCAGAAAAGAGGCATAACAACCGGATCTCCATGGTGGAAGGGAGGTCGGACAACAAGTGGGCCACAACAGAGAACCATCCCAGCGAATAAACATTCCATGGCCCAGAGGGCCAACAAACAAGCAGCCCAATATGAACAATAATAATATAACAAAAACAAAAAATAATTTTTCATGGAAAAGCCAAAGAAACAACAACGTTTTAATATTTGAAAATCCATTTTCACTAATCTACACATTTTCAAAATTAAAACAAAAAACAGATGGTGTTTTTCCAAACATCTAACTACCGATACACCATATCACTAGTGCGGGCAGATTCTCTACAACAGAAAAACCTAATTCTACAAATGTTCACCCCGAGTGAACATCACTTAGCATGTGCCGGTATTAGCACATGTTCAACCCACACTACATTTCTACTGCTAAAAAGATTAAACATGCTCAAAAATTTAAACTAAGCAAAAGAATTCAACAAACTTACCCATCATTTACCATTGATTAAACCTAGAACAGTTGGTCTGACATGCACCAACAAACTGAAATTCAAACAGCCTTTCCTGGGGGTATATTACAATGGAAAAAAATGACAGATTAAAAAATAAAATGAATAATTAATCAAAACTATAGAAAAGTAAACACAGTAATCACAGAACAAAAAACCGACAAGAGAACATCCTCTCCAACTAAGCCCGAACAGCTTAGACCAGCGCACACAAACCTTTTTTCTTAACCATGATTCCTCTACAAGGACAAGTGGATCCAGTCCTAGGAACACAAGAAATAAACTACAAAGAACCTATGTCTAGTTCTAACGAAGGGGCTGCTAAAGAAACTAAAGGACTTATGCAGACTCATAATCGGGACATACCACATTTTTCTGGGCTATACTATCTTCTCCCTTCAGATTAGGACATTAACGTTTAATGTGGTTGATATTACCACACTCAAAACCCCGAAATCCATTAAACTGACTCTTTTCCTTCTTACCCTTATTTTGAATAGGTGCCTTGGTATATAAAATTTGAGGCTCACTCTTAATAGAACTCAACTCTTCCTTCAAATTGTGCATTTGATGATCATGAGACATGAAAACAGACTTAACCTATTCTAACGTAATGGAATCCTGACCATACAACATGGAATCTCTTAATGAATTAAAATAATCATCAAGAGAGGATAACATGATTAAAGCTTGGTCCTCATCCATAACTTCAATATCCATGTTTTCTAAATCTAATAGAATTTTATTAAACTCGTCTATATGAACATGCATAGAAGAACCAGGTGACATTTTAACATTGTATAAATGCATTTTTTTACACAGAAGCCCAAGCAATGATTTAGTCATATAAAAATGCTCGTGTTTAGCCCACATCGATTTAGCAGTAGTTTCATGTGCTACTTCAAGTAGCACCTTATCACCCAATGTTAACAGTAGAGTGCATTGTGCCTTTTCCAATATACTACGATCAACATCGACAAAAGTCGTGGTGGACTGACCGTCGGCAGTGATAGTCACAACAGTTTTCTTACTACCATGAAAAGCATCAGCAAGACCATTATGAACAAGTAAAGCACACATTTTAACTCTCCACAAATTAAAATAATTTTCTCCATCAAATTTATCAATTTCAAACTTGATAGACATTGTAAATAAAATGAGTAATCAGGCTCTGATACCACTTGTTGCGAAAATGATATGGTTTGCCGAGATAAAACAACGTAAACACAACTGAGTATAAAATGTGTTATCAACAAAGTCAGAAAACCAGAAAATGAAACTTGTAGGAAAGTAAAATTAACAACATGATTTACATGGTTCAGACCTTATGGTCCTACTCCAGGGCTAGAAAACCACCACCGATTCATTATTATTATGCTAAAAAAACAAAGCAAATACAAACAGAGAAGCTGCAAAGACAGACCACACACGCAGACCACAGAAGCTATCCGAGAACGATGACCTCTCCGCCCCAAGAGCCAGTGATGAACCCCCACTCGATGTTAGAAGAGTACTCTTCCGAACTGGACAGACTCACGCATGCAACCCTGACTGATGAACAATATAAATAAAGTAAAACAGAACATACAACGCAATGATTGCAAGAAAAAAGAAATGGTCTCACAACAAAGAAGCACTGAAAGCCATGAATCTCTGCCATGGTTGAGGTTCTAATCTCTAGGATCATCTCCATAGAACTCGAAAAAGTGTTCTCCACTAGGGATCACTAGATTGGCGTCAAGATGGTGGCGTATAGGCGGCGAGTCACATAACCAGCAGTGGTTCTCTTTCTCAGAGGGATCTCAACATCGAAGAACCAGGGCGACGATCAATTTAAAACAGAATGACTACTAAACATAAAGGAGAAGCAGAGACGAAGTGACATACTGACAAGCGCAACAGACGAGGGCTACGTTGCGGGCAACAAATGGGCAGAAGTATTTCAAAGCAGGCGGCGACTCAAGAAATCCTGAACAGCCAACACACGTTGACGGTAATGATCAATCGACCGATGTAGATAGTATCACCAAAGAAACACAAATGGAAGAACCATAGCAGTAAGATCTGCATTCATCAACCGCCATAAAAGAGGCATAACAACATGATCTCAATGGTGGAAGGGAGGCCGAACAATAAGCGGTTTACAGTACAGAACCAGCCCAGTGAACAAACATTCCACGACCCAGAGGCCCAACAAACAAGAAGCCCAATATGCACAATAATAATAAAACAAAAAAAAATAATTTTTCATGGCAAAGATGAAGAAACAACAACGTTTCAATATTTGAAAACCCATTTTCACAATTTGAAAAGGAAAATATTATTCGATCAACCCAAAATATATTTATAATTATGTTAAACTAAAAAATATTGATAATTTGTCCCGTTTTGGTAATTAGTGATACAGAAATATATTTATATTTATTATAGTTTAAAATATAATCATATTTAGGATTATATTTTATTTATAATTGATTATTAGATAAATATTTAATTATATATACATAATTATATTTATTATAAATAAAATTGTTATATTTATATATTTAAATATAAATATATTTTTTCTTATATTTATAATTATATAAATATAAATACAATTATTTTTTCTTTTATTATGCTTTCAAATATCAAAATACTTCAAATTATCTTATATTTACAGTTTATAATTAGATAAACAATATATTATATAAAAATAATTATATTTTCTAGATATAAAATTTTATATCTTTTATTAATTATATTAAAATTATATTATATTTATAAATATTAAATTATATTTAAGTATATTACGGTATTGATAAAAAATATATAAGTATATTTATATATTTATATTTTTATGATAACAAATTATTAATAAAATTTAATTTTAAATATACCTTTTTATTGAAATCTTATTTAATAAAAATTAAATTTAATATCTATTTGTATAAATAAATATAACTATATTTATATTTATAATGAATATACAAATATTTATATAATTATTTAAGTAATTATATTCCAATGTTATCCATGTAATAAAAAATTGTTTTTATATCAACACAATATTTATGATATTTTTTCATCGCACTTTCCTGTCGCATGAGTTAAAATGAACTTAAGCAGAAAAATTAAAATGAAAGCTATCAATTTATGGTCATGGATTGTGCTTCCATTTTAAATTTAAATCCTTTTTTTATATATATTTGCGGCACAACCTAGTATCTAACCATACTACCACAAACGACTCATATGTGTAAGTATATACTCAGTAAACCACCTTTAAAGAAGAATTATAAAGTATATCATGGTTGTGCAATAAAAAATCCAGAAGATACATATAATTAAAAAACTAAAAATGAATTAATCTAATAAAATAATTAGTCTCAAATCATCTTTAGCGGTTTGAGTCATTAATAAAATATGAGGAACTTTCATAGAGAAGGTACACATCTTAATAAAATAAAGAAATCATTAACAATATGAAATATTATGTATAGAGAAATAATTTCGATAAAACTAACCTTGTTAAAAGGTTTTTTTTGTTCTGATTATGATTATATAAAACATGAATCACAAGTTATAAAAACCACGCAATATGTTTCCAACATAAAAATAACATTTCTATTCTAAAACCAAAATTTCTAAATTATAAATAACATTTTTAATCAATAATTTAATACATGTTTTAATAAAATAAAAGGAAAACCTAAAGAGAGTAATATTTATTTTTTATTGACTTCCTTTTTTGAAAAAATTTATCTATAAAAGTCATTAAGATATAAAATCATCTAACATGACATATCTTTATAAATATTAAGGGTACATATTCACTTCTTTCTCCACCAAATCCATATCTCTATGTTTTTTTTAATTAACACACTTTTTGGGTTAAGAGGGAACCCAACAACCAATCACTGCATATATTCATATTCTCTCTCGGAAAATTATGAAAAATTAAATTTAACATTTCAACAAATGAAAATATAACAAAAATCCCTATTGGATAAAATTTATTATATTTTTAATATATATTACTCAATGTGATTTAATTAATAAATATATTTTATTTCATTAGGAATGATGTGAAAAAACGTAATTTTAAAATAATTTATTATAATCACATAAAATAATTATTTCACATAATGAAAATTTTAAGATATATAAAAAATAACTTTAATTATTGAAAATTACAACAAGTACATATATTATTTATTATGATTAAAAAAACATGTATGTTTTATATAATTATGAATGTTGTGGAAAAACATAATTTTAATAAAAGTTACAAAAATCATAAAAAATAATTATTGAAATGAATAATTAAATATTTGTAATGTATATCTTTAATCCTTGAAGATTCCAACAAGTGTAGCCCATAATTTGTTTTATTTTTTTAATTTCTCAAATCCATTCAAGTGTATGTCGTAATTAAAAAATGGCGAAAATGTATAAATGTATTAAATATGAAAGAATTAAAATGAATAAACAACAAAATAAAATTTATGTCACAAACCCCTATAATAAATTTATATAGTATTTTTTTATCAAAGAAATGAATCCAAATGGAATGATGGTGTCGTTTTCTCTGAGTACTCTCGCATCGCTCTCTCATCTAGGGATTCGCTCCTCACGCTCACAATCTACGACACTCCCTTATCTTTCATTGAAATGATTTTAAGGCCCTGCTATCCCCTTATTCTTGTTTACCCTCTAGTGTTGTTTATTTTTTTGGTGCATCTCTTATTATCCGAAAGATCTTCCCCCCTTCATTTCTTTCACATCTTGTTTGGAATTGTTTCTTCTTCTCAATTTCTCATCCCCTGGTTTTTCTCCTTCACCTTGTTCGATGAAACTCCTCTCTTACTGCAGGAACCATCAGGAATTTACCCCATCCCAGCCGAGCTCGATACAACACCGACATATAGGGATTATTCCGGTTGGAGTTGTTCAGTTTTCCTCCTGGGAGACGATGTTGGTCTCTAGGCGTTCTTCTCCTAGTGGTAGCTCCATCGGCAGGGTTCAGTGGTCATCGAGATACCCGCATTTCATTGTTGTGTCTTTGGTTTGTTTAGAGCTCTGCTATGTCTCCTAGTTACCTCCAATATTCTCCTTGTTGGGTTCTAATAGTGGTACTCAAAGTGTTTTGGGATGTGAGTTTTGAGTAGTCGATGGTATTTTAATAGGTGTTTTCCCTACAGTGGCTTCGATTCTAACCATAGATACTCGAAGGGCTTGAACTTCACGATGGTTTGTGATTCCACTTCAACCCTTTTGTGGATTCGATGGTTTACGATGGTATTTTTTTTGGTTTTCAATGGTGGTGAAGATGTATTTTGGTTTTTCTTACTCCGGCCATCATCTATGGTGATTTGGCCGGTGTTTATGTCGATAACGATGGTAGCATTCCTTGGCGATGATAGAGGATGATAGTGATGGGAATCCAGGTGACGCGGTGATGCCCTAATCGGGTGCTCAATGGGTTTGGTGTAGGTTTTGAATTTTAAATATCTCTTATACATTTGTAACATCAAATTCCCACATGATGGATATGATTACCGATTTTCCATAAAGTGGATATCTTTGAACTGAACGCACTATGCTAGATATTGGCTGTAAAATTGGGTAATTAATGGAATGGAATCATTCAAACCTAGTTCATTGTCAACCTACAGTTTTTATAACGATATTGGTTAGCATTGGGAGGCCCTCATGCATGGTATTTTTCTATCAATTGAGGGATAAAAAAATTGGATATTATTTGAATATGAGAATTTTCCAATTTTATTTTATTCTTTCATGGTTTCTTGGGGAATACGGTGAAAGACTACACCACCAAGACCACTGATGATGACAGTAATATTTGGTTACAATACGGTCTGTAGATGCGTGTCGAGAACCTGGGTGGTTCGTTTACTATAGAAACCAAAATAAAATGATAGAGACAAAATTTCAATATCCTTCAATGCTTAATCAACATCGTACTAAAACAATGTTATCATATTGGGGATTCCCAAGGTCCCTATATATACAAATGACCACCACCAATCAATTGAGGTTGAAAACCAAAGTACTAGGTTCACTTTAATCGATCCGAGAAACTTATAGATCCTTCATACCTACCCATATGGGGTGATGTCGGCCTCCATTATACATAAGTTATCTACACCTGTTGAAAAAAATAAACCCCTCTATAATACAAAAAAAATGCTCTAAAAACCCAGACAACCCCCTACACCCGCTCTTGGTGATTCCCCTACCCTTTTGGATTTAAACAAGGATCCCATTTCCCCCTTGGTGACTGGATAGAAAAATACTCGGATGTGGAAGCGGAAACCAAGAGGGGATTATTGATGAAATTTAAAAAAGGGGGAAAATAGTGGGTCTAAAAGAAACATGGAGGATTCATTGGTTTTCTCAGAAATTCCCCAAAATATGGAGATTATCAAAATATGGATCCATTCTTGAAATAGAAAAGTTGGAGACTAGAGTGAACCATCACCACCTATCCCAATGATCATTTTATACTGGAACTGTCATGGGATTGGAAACCCATGATCAGTTCGAATGCTTCAGTGCTATTGTGCTAAAATTTTCCCATATATAGTTTTATTGTAAAAAACTATATTGGAAATTAAGTACATGGCTACTATCTCAAAATAGAGGGATTTACAGAATGATTTTTGATTTCCTATAATGGCCATTTGGGGTGGGGGTTCCTCCTTTGGAAAGAAGACTTAAATTTCGGAATCTCCTCTTTCCCCCAAACTACGTGGCTTCCACCATTCACCATCCTAAAAACCCAACATAGACCATTGGTGGCTGCTATAGTTGGATATCTCAAAGGGAAAAAGGCAAATCATAGAGGTTTCTCCAATCCTTTCAGGAGAAGATACCTGGAACCCTCCTTCTTTGATGGGATTTTAATGAAATAATGTTCTAGAATGAAATGAGAAGTGTTGCTCACAGACCTCTCTCCCAAATACTTGATTACTGGTAAGAAACACAATTGGATAATCTTGTTAATATAGGGTACATTGGTATTATTTTTACCTATTTTAGAGGAGATTTAGAAAACAGCAACAATCATTAAAAATTGGACTAGTTTATGGGTACAGTTGAGTAGACCAACATCATCCGGAAAATACACATTTCCCATTTGGCCCATGCTACTTCCGACCACTTCCAAATCCTGTTATATACGTCACACCATCAAAGGAATAGGTACATGAATGTGTATTCATATTTAAAAATTTTTGGACCTAAGATAAGGAGTTCGGGGATATTGCACACTAATGCTTGAATGTGGGAAACTCTGGTACTGAAAATGATATTCCACAAGTGGCTACTAATTTGAAAAAATGGAGTTATCATATGTATTTATAACCTTATTTGGGATGAAATAACATCTAAAGGATACATAAAACCCCTGAATCATGTCCCACATATGATACAGTTTTATACAGAAAAAGGAAGTCTAGAAAAGGAGCTGGATAAGGCTCTTCACACCAAGGAATGCTTTTGAGCTATGTGGTCATGGAAAAGTCACACCAAAGAGGGTTACACCAACACATACGACTTCCATAAAAAGTCCTTGAAAAGTAACCACATGAACTCTATCATGATCCATAACAACTCAAATGTTTGGTCTATTTCAAATGAGGAAGTGATTCATGACTCTCTTATTCTATTCTTCCATAAGCTCTACCCTGAATGTCCTGAAGGACTTTTATTTATTTATTTTGGATAATCCCCCTATTAAGGGTTGATGGGGATACATTACATTAACTAGAATCTCAATGATAAAGACCCAAAAAACACCCTAACATGTCTTATAATCCCAAGTCACAATGCCCAATTCATGACCTTAAAGGCACAATACCCTGACAACCTTGTAACAACCCATCCCCATCATCCACAGCTTAAAAGAACCTGGCTCCCCACCTCTCATGGTAGATCGATTAGAAATTAAACATGCCGAGAAACATGGTGCCTAGTCCCAATGATAGTTGCCATGCCCTCTCATTCTTCCAATTTAGTTTTATATACTCTGGTGGTTTCTATTTTTTTTCTCTGAATCCTTATCAAGGTTTGCTCGTGTGTGTTCTCTCATCGATTCCTTATTGGTATTTTATATGGCTCGAAAGCCATGTGTCCTGAAGGAATTTAGTGTCCCAAAAGCCTATACAACCCAAAAGACCTGTGGCCTGAAGGAATTTGGTGGCCCGAAGGCCTTTAGATCCATAGGCCCAAAATAGTGGCTTAAAGGCCCAAATCAGATGAATAGTTAAAGCTACTACAATACATAACAATACTTTCTATAGTAATGTTATAATACCCAGGAATTAACCCCCACTTAGAATTGAACCTGGGTTTATTGGATGCCAAGAATGAGCCTCTACCACTTGGGTACTATCTCTTTGGCTTCCAAAAACTCTACTAGGGGGTGATCATTCTTCATCACATTTTATTTATTCTTTAATTAAACCTATCATCATAGATATTATAAATTATCATCTTACATGAAATCTTTATGATGATAAAATTATAAGGGTGCTCAACCAAATTCACTCCACCAAAGCCCCTAGGACGGATGGCTATTGTGCCCACATTTTTCAAAAATTTATAGCATATAATTGGTAAGGATATCTCGACACCTATGAAGGATCTTGGGGAGGGAAAAGCTAATTTTTTTCCATGAATGAAATCCTCATCACTCTTATTCCAAAAATAAAAAAATCCCTCCATGTTGTAGATTTATGACCTCTTGGCTTACGTAATGTGGTTTATAAGATCTTTTCAAAGATTCGAGTGAATCACAAGCTCTCCCAGATTCCCTTAATCATCTCCAAAAATCAATGTTCCTTCACCTTGATGCTTTGTGCTCCCATATTCATAAATACATGTATTTTCATCACTCTCATTTCAGTGGGTCCTCACCCCAACATTTCTTAGAGATACATCTGGGGTACTCATACATTGCTAAGGATGGAGTTTTCTAGCGGATTGGGAATGGATCTTTGATTATAATGTGGAAATATCTCTAGCTACAGAATCACAAAGGTGTAGTGGAAACCTCTCTGGTGGTCCTGAGGTTTGATGATTCTATGGTTGGATCTCTCTTTAATGCTGTAGGGAATGGTTGATGCATGGAAAATCATGAAAATTGGTTAAATGAAATATTTTGAAATATTATTTTTAGTGTCCCTTTATTGATATATATAGGATAATATAGCATTTACTAGTGTAAAGATAATTTAGGTGCATTCACCGTAAAATCCAGTTATGTTGTGGCTCCCTGAATCCTGGTCCTAGGGGATGAGGAATTATGGATGTCCCCATGGAATATTTTTTGTCCTCACATAGTCTATTGTATTTTTGTGGCAGCCTCGACTCCATGTAGTTCCTATTGAACTACCATTCTGTTGATTACCCATCATCCCCCATTTTCATGGATGCTCAAGAATCTACCTTTCTTGCAATCATTTGTTGTCATGGAGCATGGGTGGTTTGGAATTCTAAGATATCTAAACCTTATCATTACTTATCAATTTCCCCATACCCTCATTCACTTCTTATAGTTTTTTTCTTATTCTCTCCAAGTGGTGATAGTGGATTCCTTATTCACTATTGCATGGTTCATTTGGGTAAGAAGAAATAATCTTGTTTTCTACCAGATTTCCAAACCACGTTTTGTATGGGTGGAGCGGGCTAGGTCATGGCTAGATACATGGAATAATCTAGTCAACCAGAAGTATATCCCAAGGCCTCATCAACTTTTATTCCTGTGTACCCCCTACCACTAGAGGATGTCCTTAAATTCATCATTGATGCCTCCCTCATCAAGAATGATAGTACTGACACTGGGGTCATAGCCTATAATTATTCCGATCATAACATTGTGGTTCACCACACATCACTCAATGCGTTTTGGGACCCCTGTTGGATGAGGCCAATGTAATATACGTCAGTGTGACCTTTTCTATTGAGAGAGGCTAAAATTATACCACTTATGAATCAAATTGTATTAAGGTTATCAATTGAATTCAAGTGATAGATAATTTCTTTAAATCATTTGGCCCTTTGATTTTGAAGGTATGTACTTTTCTCCACCACTTTGTGGCTTGTTATTTTTCATTTATTAAAAGAGTGGGGAGAAAATTTTCTCACCTTATGGTGATTAGGAGTAGCATTTTTTTATCTCACTTGGTTGGATGTTTTTCCTCCATAGTTATTATCTCTTATTGCATTGGACATCCAATCCTCTTAATATAATTTTCAACATTCTTGAAAAAAATAAGTAAATAGAAATATACATTTTCACTAAAAAACTGCATTGAGAATTTACACTAAAAATATTTATTTCAAATTTTCCTTGAAAACTTATTGTGAAAATTTCAATTCAAATTTCCAATTGAAATTCCCAATGTATATTTTCCACTATTGATTTTAATTTTAAATTATTGTTAAAAATATCTAATTAAAATTTCAAATAAAATATCAATATAGGATGAAAATTTTCTATGTAAACTAAAAAAACAAAAAACATACATACACATACAAATATAAATGATGATATTAAATTATAAATTTCTTATGAAAATTGTACTTTGGAAATTTTTACTATGTATATAAAAAATTCACGTAAATTTATTTTGGAATTTTATGTTTCACATTAACATAGAAATATCCACCGATATAAATATATAATTAAAACATTTAATGAAAATTCAACCAAAATGTGAGTGCATAAATATGAACATACATACATATATGTATATATACCTATGTAAATATACAATATAATTTTCAATAACAAATTTACACTAGAAAGTCACATAATTTCATTGAATATTTATAATGAAAATTCACAATGAAAATTTATAGTTATGAGTTGAACATATATTTTTTGTTGTAAGATCATTCCTTGTATGATCAGTTTTTAGCGTTATTTTTATTCATATCATGTTCATTCCATCGAGGATAGACATTGAATGTATTTGGATTTTATTTTTCTCCCAAGGATCATTGGATAACCCCATCATTGTCATAAAATAAATTTTGAAATTTCCAGTGCCAGTATAAAAAAGTAAAATTTGAAAATTTTCAATGAAATTTTTCATTACAAGTTTTCAATTAGTATTTCTTCTAAAATTACAAGTGAAAATAAATGGATACATAAATAAGGAAAATTTGGACTGGAAAATTATAATGAAATTTTTAAATTAAAATTTTCATCTAAGGATTATAGTTTTAGTTTCCAATAAAATGATAATTCATAGTATATTAATACAAAAATGAACCATGAAAAATTCCAGTGAAAATTTCCATATTTTATTTCCACTGGAAATTTACATTGATAACATCCACAAGAAATTTCTTGTGTTTATTTCCTACACATCATATGATTCCTATTATAAACATAAAACATATTTTTTGACATGTTAATTTATAATAAAAATATTCAATGTATGCATACATAATATAATAATATACAAAAAAATGATAAATCTTATCGCACATTTACAGTGTAAAATTTAACTGCACATTTCCACTAGAAAGTTATTGTTCGAATTTATGCATGACTTTACAAATAAAAGTTTCAATACATATTTTCTTCACACCAAATTTTTCCTTATATAAATATAAAATGTAAATTTTTAATGAAAATCTATAGTGTGAATTCAAATAAATAATGAAAGGTATGGAAAATGTGATTATCAAAAAAGAACAATTTCCCTTAGAATTTTAATTTTAGAAAACATTTATATGTAAATGAATGTACAAATAATTGATATATAACTATTTATTAAAATTATTGGTAATTATTATATATTTATTTTAGAGTAAATAAATATAACAAAGTATATATTTTAAAAAATTATTTGTAGTTATTATATATTTATAAACATATAACTAATTATTAGTTATTTTTATATGTTTTGTTTTATTACGATTATGATGTATTTATTATTTTTTCTATTTTTACCTATCATTATTTCTAATGATTTGTAATTATATATATATATATTAACGTACTTATCTAATATTTATGGATTTGAGTTTTTTTAAATCATATTACAAGTGAAACAAATGGTATTTCAGTACAACGCATTGAAATAAACCAATTTGATTTTTAAAAATCAATCAAATCTAAATTTTAGGTATATGGGGACATAATTGTTTTATACAGGGAAAGAATCTTATGATGAACTTGATACTTAGGTCACTACAGCAATCCTAAGATGATATTTTCCAAGTCTTAATGATGACTCTTCTTTTTTAAAAAAAATTCAAACAAGCGGAAGATGAAAAAAGAGATATCTCCTATGGATAATAAAATATTTGGGAGACAATGGAGGAGGTTGAGGTACACACATTTTTATAAAAGGAGTAGGATACTATGGTTGGAGAGAGGGGATTTTGTGTTTAACACATGATGGAGGATTGAGGGAGAATATATGTAAAAAAGGCAATTGTGGGGAAGTAAGGTGAAGGCACACCTGCTACCTCTCCCATTCTGGCTACCTAAAGTCTCTAATACCCTTCCCATTTTTTCATTAATTAATCTACTTCTTCTTCTTAAATGACCAACTTTAATGGTTTTCAATTTTCAATTTCAAAATTTAAATTTAATACGATCAAGTTTTTTATTAAATTCTAAATCATTAATTTATCTTGATTAAGAAATTTATTCTCGCTATTATTCATTTTGGATCACACCTATTGGTTATCCTAAAGTCAATGGAAGAAATGTTTAGTAACTAATAAACACATGATGAAGTAACAGTGGAGTAAATTTCATGTTTTGGTTTTTCAATATCAAATTAGGTATTTCCTACATAATTCAAGGTAGAGAAATTATGAATTTCACACATTGGAAGCTGAATAATCCAAGCAAAAAAATTGTTTGAGATTATTCTAATTATCATCCAAATTCATTAATGATGAAAATAATGAATATTGTTTTAATCCATTCATTTAACCAATCAATAAATACAATAAAATAATTTCAAAAGGACCATGATAGAATTATAAAAATGAAGCCAAAACTAAACCCAATCACTTGTCTCTCAACTGAATTTCATAATCCAAGATTCTTCGCTTCCTATTCATAAAAAACATGTTGATTTATTTAATTTATTCACTCTTGAAAACTAAATTAAAACATTTCTTCATGGAGATGAATTTGGTCACTACTACTACTACTATTACTACTACTACACCCTTAGAGGGAAAATAAATAGTTTTTTCCACACTCCATGATAGGTGTTCATTACACATCTATGTGGTTTGGTATTTTTGATGAGAAATGACTTGAAATTACATTATATAGTTAGAATTAATCTAAGTATATTGTCAATTGGCCTTAATAACAAATTAGTATAACCCTTGGAAAACCAAGGACCACCTCAACCACATATGGGACATAGGTTGTCAAACACATTTTAGACAATCAAGTTTGCCACACCTGAATGGTAAGTGAGGATTTATAAGGCCTATTGAATGGGTGATTTAATATATAGACCATGAAAAATGTATTCATATTTTGTATAAAAAATATTTTATGAACATGTCTTAGTTGTTTAGTATTTTTCTTGAGAAAAGACATGACATTAAATTCTATACTAAGGATTTATCTAAGTATATTTTTGATGGGAATAAATAATAAATTGGGTCATACCTTTGAAAACCAAGGAACACGTCATCCACATATGGCACCTTGGTAGTCAAAACATGGGAGGCAATCAACTTGGACTGCCCTGGGCAGCAAGTGAGGATGCATATGGACTATTTCATGGGAAATTTAATGTGGTGACCATGTAGAATGCATTCTTATTTTGAATATAGAATATTTGGTGAACATATATAATTGGTTTGGTATTTTTGATGATAAATTACTTTCCATTATATTACACACATATAATTTACCAAATTATATTTTTATGGTCCTTAACAAATAATTGGTCTAGTCCTTGGTAAACCAAGGACTACCTTAACCACATAAGGGACCTAGATTGAATATTTGGCAGGAATACATAATAATTTTGGTATTTTTGATGATAAATTAAATTATCTACGTATATTTAGGATGGGAATTAGCAGAAATTGGAGCTATCCATTTGATGGCTGAGGATTACCTCAACCACATAAGGGACAATGGTAGAAAATGAGGATGCATTGGGTGTTTAGAGGTAGAGATATGTTCATATTGTGGAGCATCATATGAGATATGTATTTTCTACAAGTGTAAAAAACATGTGTAGAGCCTCTCTTGTGAAACCCAAGCTTCAGAAGGATAGCATTGACCTTGGTTTTCCACACACTCGATGCTTGGTAGAGGCTATATAGTATTTTTTGGAGCTGTAGCACATTGTTCTTGTGGTTTTCAATGATGAATCTATGATATTTCTCAAAATATGACTCCTTTTGGAGTACTGATGATGTTTGGGAGTTGTAGAAATGAGGGCTTGGAGTGCGGAAACCTGGATAAAGTCAATATTTATGTGTTAAAAAATGTTGTAAATTCTCAATTTAACAAGACTGAAAAAATAAAAGTTAAAGTATTAGAAGGACGAATGAAAATTCTAGAACACAAGAGTTTGTTTTTACACACCACCTAGTGGAATGATTTTTCTGGATAGGTTTTCATTGATTTACATACACACAAGTATTTATGACATAATTAAAACCATGCTGATACCTTAATAAGGTCAAAAAAAATTGATCCATAAATGAGGTAGAATAATGAGGGGGATGGAAACTAATGGTGGAATAAATCTCCATTATTGAAATTTATCAACATGAGGTGGTCATTTTTCTATTGAAAAGTAAAGCATTATGAATCATTTTATTTATCAAAGAGAAGATATGCTGGATAAACTTTTAATACGAATGAAATTTCATGGCCTCTTGATATATAAATCTCATACTCAATGTTTTCTCCATGAAACTGTGAAACGAGGCTGCAAGCTTCATAGATTCATAATGAACAATGGTTATGAATTCCTATTTTTGTGAAGGAATATCATTGTCTATGTAAGTCATTAATATGATAAATTGCATGCATACAGTTGAGTGATATTATATTGTGAGTTTTATGTTTTCACAACAAAAGGATAGAAACAATTGCATAGAATAAGTGAATTAGTGTGAAACCAAAAATAAAGATACGAAATACCACATGTAGTAAAATTAGTTACATGAATATGAATGTATGAACTAAATTTAGTGAAAAAATAGTTATAAAATAAATTCAATAATAAATTGCATGTATTTTGAATAAAGATGAGTTTCACTTATTTTAGTTCTACATAGTTGAAATTACATGAATTTGAAATGTAGTGTGTGAATTGTTTAGAGAATTTTAATGAAGACATATTGTATTGTTTCTTGGTAGTGAGATGATACATTTAATGCACTAGAAATATTAGTAAGTATCATAATATGACAATTTATTATTATTAATGGTGATCAAAGACAATGATTTTTCTAAATTAGATTATTCAGTTGGGACTTGAAAGAGAAAAAGGCCATTGTGCACATTTTACAAGTAAGAAGAAGCATTTGAAGTCCTATTTATAAGAGGTTAGTAAGACCATTAAAGAACCCATGGGATTTCAATATATAAAACATGAGTTTCTCAAAAGATACTCTACTGGAGGGAGTCAATGTAAAGAAAATTGGTGGGATTCCCATCTAAATATCCCATCAGGAGAGGGTCCACTATAATCATTAGTGATCAAGCATTACGAGAGTTTATCTACCAGGCATTATGGAATATTTTAAGTACATATAATCACTTATATTTAATATTAGAGAATATATAACTCAGATAATCTAAAACACAATTAGAATGTCGTCAACCACATTGGGGGAGAACCTCATAAAAATTTGTGTGTTCTTTTTAGTGCTTTCATTTGTTTTCATGCGGGAAATGTGAGGCCTTAACAATAAGGGATCGAGATATTAACCAATCACAGTGGATGATTTGAAAAGAATAAATTGTAAAAGGAACATAACTAATTCTCCCTCATCCCATCTCTATGATATATCTTAAATTTTCCTCTATAAGTGGTACTAAATTACTTGGTTACCTCTGAAAAGACCCAACCTTTAATAAATACTAATGATGGGGAGTTTGAATTCATTCAACAGTAGAGGAGTTCCTTTCTTTTACAGAAATATTTATTATGGATGGATGAACTGATTGCTTCCATATTTTCTTTCAAAAGGACTTAACACATGTTGATAAGTGAAATATGTAAGTAGATGAAAAATCCATAAATTCTATTTTAACATCCTTCTCTAATAAAGTGTTCACTAAGGTGACGGGGATAAAAATAACCAAGGAGATGTGAGATAAACATGATAATATGTATGAAGGGATGTTAATATCAATGGATCCAAATAAAAAATATGGAGATCTAAGTATGAAGATATCCAAATGGATGGTGATGAGACAATAAAGGACTACTATATGAGGGTAAATGAGATAGTAAGTAATATCATGGTCTTTAAAAATACTTTGGATGATTCATTTATTGTCAAGAAACTGATGCATATTTTTACTAAAAAATTTGGTCCAAATGTTTCATTCCTGGAATAAATTGGAGACCTATCAATTGACGAGATTCATAATTCACTCCTCAATTATGAGATGAGAAATGATCCTATGTTCAAAAATAAAGATAAGGATTAAATAACTTTCAATGCAATTGAAATCCTAATGTTGAAGGAAAATAAATATAAACCATCCTTAGATTTTCATGAGGATGAGGTAAGTAATATAGATTATAAGATTTGTGTATTTTATTTTCAAAAGGATCATAAGAAGAAAGAAAAAATTTAAAGGTTTTCTTCCTTTAAATTTATTTAATTATGGTCAAATTGGACATTTCTGAATTGATTTTAAAAATAAAGAATCTAATGATTTTTAGAGTGATGATTAAAGAATACTACGATAAAAAAAGATATGGAGAAACGTGAAATGGTGATAATAGAAAGAATAATAAGAAGTTACCAAGGAAGTGTTAGAAAAATCTGATGAGTATGAGAGTTGATGAATTCTCTTCTACTTGGAGTGAATCCAAAGATGAAGGTTTAACTAAAAAAACATGAAACATTCATAGAATAAGTTAAGATACAGGGAAATTATTCAACCTGTGATGAGATAGAAGAAGAGATCTACCATGAGTATAGACTGAGATCTGAACTTATAACATGTATTTATCAAAACACTCTAATCAAGAAAAGAATCAATTTGTTCAAGAGAGAAAATAAATTAATAAAATAAAGAGAATGATCTTATTTAAGAGATCAATACATTCAAGGTGAAAATTATACAACATGATAAGATATTGAAATAATTCAATATACAAATGAATGTTAAAGAATAATAATTTAATGGGACATAATCTAGGTTTATGAAATAAGAAAATGCATGACGATGATAGATGATTTTGATAATGTGGGGGAAGTTCAAGCTTCATCATCCAAAGTTTTGATGAAGAATAGTCCAAGGAAGAAGGTGTATGTTATTTTTAATTATACCAGCGATGCTAAATCTGTTTCATCTATTGGTGCATGTTCTAACAAAAAAACTAGAAGAATATAGACTGATGATGAAAGTGAGAACCTAAATGAGTTAGAAAAAGATTTTTCCCCAACACTAAGGAAAAATAATTTCCAGAGTGTATCAATAAAACAAGTAGTTTATCACCAATATAAAATTTAGAATTACGAAACATGAAGTTTCACAAGTAATTTTTGGAGTTTTGGTAAATTTGGGAATAAGGCCTACAACTACTAGTATAATATGTCAAATTCAATTAATTGGCATGCATAAATGTGGAGAAATTTTGGAAAGAATAAAAACATATTTGTGATAAGGAGGAACAATCATATAATGTAGAAGTTTGTTGGTGATAAAACAACAAAGATATCTACTCAGAATAATTTTGATTGATTAAATTAAATACACACAATATGCGAGCAACAAGATCATTGTGATAATTTTTTCATGAAAAATACTTCCAGGATAGTAACTATAATGTTCTAAAAAACTAATGATCAATGAAGAGAAAATATCTCTAACTATTTCATTCAAAGAAATAATTTTCAGTATGGAATGTTGAAGGAAACATATGAAAATGTTTGTGCTAAAGGAAGAATATATATTTCAGTAGATGATGTTGAAACCCATTTGAAGTTTCAAGAATATAATATCTAGAATGATCATGAGATGTTTTGTAGAGGATGAAAAAGAAACTGATCATATTGTAATGAACTATTTTATTTTTCTACCTACACAGGAATGAAAACCTAATAAATTTAAAAAGAAATCATATAATGATTCATGAGATTTTATGGATAATACTAGGAAGAATATTACAACCATTACACCCTCAAATTCAAAAAACTATAATGTTAATGGAGGTACTATCATGATGATAATTGGTGTCATATTGAAGATAGTTTATGGGTGGAGAAACTTTTAGGCTTGTTTCTGCAATTAAGGATCATTGAAGAATCTACATATTACATTTATTTATATGTCTTGTGATAACAAGTAGGGAATTAAAGGATAAGTTTGAGGCTATCACTACTTTAAAACATGAATAAATTCACATCATAGAGTCTATTAACTACTATGAAAATGGAAAAAGAGAAGTGGATCACTTATGTGGGATAAAATTTGATAAGAATATACCATTATATTAAATTCCCATGAATTTGAATATCCTAGGAAAATTTTAATCCTGAATTATTATGGTTTGACTATGACCTTTGAGAATCTTCCTTGATGATGTAAATTTTTTTTTCATGGGGGGTGATGAGTCATTTGTAAGATGAGTGGAGGGGGAGTAATTTTAATGCACTTGAGATGTTTTAATGCATTTGTCAAGTTTTTTGTAGAATATCTCTTAAAAAAATTCTCAGATATTTCTTGTGATGAATAATTTGAATGATAATGATGATGGTATCATAGATAAACATTCTATAGGGACATATGTGATGCTATGGTAACATCACTCTTGTTTTCTACATCAGGATTTCCCACATAAACTCAGAGTTGAATAAATAAAATATCAATAATTTAAGAAAGATTGTGATTATGTTATTTAGGAAAAAAGAAGTATAATGAAATAATGAGAAGTTGATATGTGATCCCCTAACCACACTAGTGTATTTATATTAATTAATGGGGAGAAGAAAAAGGAGTAGATATAACATATTAACTTAGATAATTGTTAAGGGTATTGAAAAAAACTTAATGGGGGGGATTACTAAACCCAATGGAATTGAATGGTATTTACTTTCAATTAAGGTCCAAAATGAGATAAATATTATAAAAGGATATAATTTTTAGGATCATGGAATGTTACAATTCTCTATATCCTACTGTGATGATTTATGAACTATTCTTAAATTCTAAGGACAGGTTCTAATGGTGTGCAGAGCAAGAACATTGTCTACAACAATGAAGATGATTGAAGTTCCATCCATTTATGGATAAATATAAGTTACAAATCTTTATAAGTATATTCAATTTACTATTATTTCATGATATATTTAATGTTAACACCATGAAAAATATATTCCAATTTTTCATATGGAATATTTGGTGAGGATGGCTAAGTGGTTTGGTATTTTTTATGAGAAAAATATTAATATTTCAATATATAAATAGAATGAATCTTTATATATTTTTTATGGGCCTTAATAAAAATTATACTATCCCTTGGAAAACCAAGGATCACCTCAACCACATATGGGACCTAGGTGGTCAACCAAATGGGAGGAAATCAACTTGGCCTACCCCGAGCCGCAAGTGAGGATGCATAGTGCCGGTAGAGGTAGGTAGGTATTTGTGGCGGGGTTCAAGGGTGATGAGTGAGTGTATATCACCCCCAAATAGACATTTTTATTTATTTTCATTAAGATTGAGAAGAAAAAGGAATATATATCATATGTTGACATGGATAATTGTTAAAGGAATTGAAAAAAAAATTTCAAAGGGGGGATTGTTGAACACAGTGGACTTGAATTGTATTTTTTTGTCAATAAAGGGTCAATATGGGTTGGAGATTATAAAAGAAGATGAATTTGAGTAGAATATTCAATTAATATTCTCTATATCTTGGTGTCATTATTGGTTAGTTGTTATTAATGCTCATGGACCAGTGTTAATAGTGTGCGGAGAAAGAACTTTGTCTACAAAAACAAATATTATTGAAGTTCCATATCTTTGTGAATGAATAAAAGTTAAAAATTAGTAGAAGGATATAAAAAATACTACTATTGTATGAGGAATTTAATATGAAGACCATGAAAAATATATTTCTATTTTTTATGTAGAATATATATTGAAAACATCATAGTGGTTTGGTATTTTTATTGTGAAATGGATTGATATTACATTCTACACTCAGAATTAATCTAAGTATATTTTTGAAGGGCCATATAAAAAAAATTGGGCCAGCCCTTAGAAAACCAAGGGTCACCTCAACCACATATGCGACATAGACAATAAACCATGTGGGAGGAAATCAAGTTGACCTGCCCCGGGATACATATGAGGATGCATAGCACCTATTGCATGTGAGACTTAATGTGAAGACCATGAAAAATATATTTATATTTTTCATATATAATATTTTGTGAAGTCATCTAAGTGGTTTAGTATTTTTTTATGAGAAATGGTTTTATATTCCATTATATACATAGAATAATTCTAAGTATATTACTGATGGTCCTTAACAAAAAAATGGGCCAACACATGGGAAACCAAGGACCACCACAACTATATTTTGGAACTAGGTAGTCAACCATGTGGGAGGAAATAAACTTGGACAACCCTGCGTGAGAAGTAATGATTAATAGCCCCTATTTTAAAGGATATTTAATGTGAATACCATAT
Source organism: Viscum album (assembly GCA_963277665.1). Classification (NCBI taxonomy): domain Eukaryota; kingdom Viridiplantae; phylum Streptophyta; class Magnoliopsida; order Santalales; family Viscaceae; genus Viscum; species Viscum album. The sequence continues at coordinate 782,114,991 of OY728161.1, forward strand.
AAATTTTATTATTATTTTTCATATTGAATATTTGGTGAAGACCATGAAAAATATATTCATTTTTTGATTATGGAATATTTGGTGAAGACATCTAAGTGGTTTGTTATTTTTTATGATAAATAGTTTCATATTCCATTATGTACTTATTATTAATATAAGTATATTTACAATGGTAATTAACAAAATTGATGGGCTAGTCCTTGGGAAACCAATGACCACCTCAACCACAAATGGGAACTAGGTGGTCAACTACAGGAGAGACAATCGACATCACCAGCCTCAGATAACAAGTGATGATTAAAAACACATAATTAATGGGATTTTCAATGTGAAGACCATAAAAAATATATTACAATTTTGAAAGTGGGATATTTTGTGATGATATGGTTGGATTGGTGTAGCTTGATCTCTTTTGGATAAAGCTGGGATGAATGCTTATGACCCATACTATGCACCACACTACAATTATGTGTGTCGAGATCCACAGTGAGCTCATTGGGGGTTACATGGGGCAACATACCCCTACTCTAGGTGTCTAGGGACTGAAGGTTGGCATACATATTTTTGGGTACTATGGAAACTGTGACCACTATAGCAGAGTTGACCGTATGAAAATGATAGAGCACTATAGCAGCGCAGACTTTTGGAACTAATACCATTGTAGGTAGAACATTGGAGACTATAGTAATGTAGCTCGATAGACTTCTATCCACTGACCATTGTAGCAACATGGACATGGGTGGTTGTGGCACAACATCGATGTAGAATTCCAGTTGCCGTTCACAATAGTGATGCAAACATTCTATGCGGTTAGTTGTATAATTATTCATCTTTTTTATTATCAAAATTTAGGTTTGGGATTCTATGTTAAAAACTATGATATCTTCCTAAAATTTATGCTCCCAATTCATAGTGATATTTTTGGCTCTCTATTGACATAGTTATTATTCCCAAACCACAGAAATATCTATGCCACACGTGTTTCCTTCTTCTACCTTTTATTCATCTGCGAACCTATTATGTCTCTAAAACACTCAATGTTTCCGCAAAATACATATAATATGTTTGGTATTTTGGATGATAAATGGATTGATATTCTATTCTACACTTAGAATTAATCTAAGTATACTTTTAAGGGGACATAATAAAAAATTAGGCCACCACAATGACATATGAGAACAAGGTGGTCAACCACATGAGAGGCAATCAACCTCACCAGCCCCACCATAAGCAGCAAGTGATGATGAATAACACCTATTTTCATAAGAGATTTAATGTGAATACCATGAAAAATATATTCCTATTTTTAAAGTGGAGTATTCGGTGAACACATCTAAGTGGGTTTTTATTTTTGATGAGAAATGACTTAAAATTTCATTATATACTTTGAATTTATCTAATTATATTTCAGAGAGGCCCAAATGAATAATCTGGACACCTCAACAATATAAGGTACATAGGTGGTCAACTGGAATGTGAGGACACATAGAATCTTTAGGGGTGGGATGGTGTGTGTATTATGATTCGCGGGTGAAGATTACTCGCATTGTACCCAGAGAGAACACATGATCGAGGTCACCTAATGTTTGGACACATCTTATGCTCAATACTAGATCATGAACAAAGCATGCTTGAGCATCCCAAACCCATGAATGCAATATATGTTTTGGATGCATGTGATAATTTGATGTTCAAGAACCACTATCATATGAATTAATGGAATAATGATCGTACGGGAGTATGGATAAATGTGATTTTATACACATACATTTGATAATTAATAAAAAAATAATAATTAGATCACAAAGGAGAGGATTCAATGAATCTCAACATCATCGTGTGATAAAAAAGAATCCCACGTTTGATGATGTCAAAATTTCGAGATATTTAGGTACTGAAAATCATTCATTAACATGACATTATTCATGAGCATTTATGTTTATGAAAATCAGATGAGATGCAAAGGAGGACTCACCTATAAATACTGATGGATTGAGGGCTATTATGCTATTGTCGACTGAGATAATTGAGTTTCTACTTTTTTTTCATAGAAAAATAGAGAACCGTGAAGTAGTTTATTTCACAATGTGAAAATCTATGGGATACCCTAGTCAAGAAATGGAAATACCATGACCCCTTAACATGCCAATATTACACTGAAGAGTTTTGAGATGAAAATGTGAAATGAGTATTGCGAGCTTCATAGCATCATAAAGAACTGAGGTTATGTACTCCAATTTGGGAGAAGGAATACCATGACCTTCATAATTCATGCATATGATAACATGGATTCATGAGGTTGAGTGATATAATACCGAGAGTTTGACGGTTTCATGGAAAAAGGCGTGAAACATCTGTGAAGAAGAAGGGAACAAGTGTAAAACTAAAAATAAAGAAAACAATAATGCAATAAGTACAATGTGTATCTTGCAATATACATGTATGAATTTAATATATTTATTAGAACAATGATAAAATACATGAAAAAATAAATTTCATTTATTTAGTAGAAAAGTGAGTTGCACTTGTTTGAGATGTGAATAGTAAGAAGTACACATGTGTGACATGCGTGTGATATGAAGTGAGCATAAGAAATTCGCGAGAATATACAATGTAGTTGTGTATGAATTATTTCAATAATATCAGTGAAGATATATTTCATTTTTTCTAGGTAGTGATACCAAATATTTATTGTATTGGGAATATTTGTGTGTATCTAAAGCTAATAAGTTCATATTATTAAAGGTGAGAAAGGAAAGTTGTGTTTCAAAATAAGATTAATCTCTTTGCAATTGAAATTGTGCAATTTCAACATGCCCAACCAGTAGTTTTAAACAGGTTGTGCGGATGATTTAATTTTCATTAGGATACAACATCCTACCTCTCAACCCTAGATAATTCTTAAGATGATTTTGGAGTGCCAAACCCTCTTCCAATCATCACATTTTCATATTCAATCTCTATAATTCATTTAGCTTAGGATTCTTCCATATCTCCATCCATCCCCACCCATTGTGGTGAAAACCCTTTACCCATTTGCATTGTTAGTTTTGATTTTGATAATTTTTTATCTAAAAAACTCTTTGCAATCACCTGAACCTTCTTCCTCATAGGTTTTTGTCATAGGAAGCATTGTTGGATCATAGGTATAAGGTAAGGGGTCTTAATATAAACCATATGGTTTGATATTTGTCATGTTTATGAAATATTGTGATCACCCCAACATAATGTGTGCAGTTTAATTGAATAAATAATTAGATGAGATTATTTCTTTATTTCCTTTGATTTCATATGAAATTGTAATTGGTTAGTGGATTAATGTATGTTTATAATGAAATGTGACGAAGAGTGATTTTATGTTATAGAATCCCTAAACCGTGGTTTATCACTTTTGATATAATTGTTAATCAATTGTGAACTGAATTTCAAAGTGGATTAAGAAATAATAACGACAATTCACATAATTAAACATTTATATATATGATGTGATATTGTGATATTCATTTTCTATAACAGGGAATGTTTTCTAAGATGAGATACATATATAACGGTCTAGGATTAGGCACTTCCACATGTGTATCTTCTAATGTTTATAAGGAGTGGGTTCGACCAACCCTCTGATGTAATAAAATGGATTTGATCATTAAATGTTTTAGTGATTATAAGGTTTTGACTTGTAAATGTTGTAATGGTTATAGGGATTTTACATGAATTGTTTGTTGTGACTATACCATGGGAATATGGTTGTGGTTGGATGGTTTTAAGACTTACTCAGAGATATTCTAGGTTGGACCCAATCTATTATTTTGATCAGTTTTTATTTAGAAAACACTTTGCAATAATTTAACCTTCTTCCTCAAAGGTGTTGGTCGTAGGAAGCATTGTTGGATCATCGATATACAGTTGGGGGGTCTAAATCTAAAACTTATGGTTTGATATTTATGATGATTATGCAATATTGTGATCTCACCAAAATAATGTGCATTTGAATTGATTAAATAATTAGATGAGATTATTTCTTGATTTCCTTTGACTTCCTATGAAATTGTAATCGGCTAATGTCTTAAAGTATGTTTATCATGAAATTTGACCTAGAGTGATTTTATGTTATCGAATCCCTAAACTATGATTTATTACTTTTTGATATAATTTTTATTCAATTGTGAATTGAATTCCAAGGTGACTTATGAATGAATAGTGGTAATTATAATAATTAACCATTGATATATATGATGTAATATTGTGATATCCATGTTGTATAATAGGGGATGTTTTCTATGATGATATTCTTATATAATGGTCTAGGATTAGTCACATTCACACTTACATGCTGTAATGTTTATAAAGAGAGGTATCGACCCAATATATGATGTAATCAATGAGATGTGATCTAGAAATGTAGTAATTCTTATATGTCTTTGATCCAAAAATGTTGTAGTGCTTATAGGACTTCGACATGGATTGTTTATTGTGAATATACCATGGGTATATGGTTGTGGTTGGCATGGTTGTAAGACATGATCAGAGATATTCTGGAATTCTGCCAAAGTAGGTTATCTTAACTTGGTTATATGGTTATGGTTGGCATGGTTGTAAGACATGATCAGACCTATCTCGGCATAGAGATGAAGCCAGTTATGGTTGTACTTTATTAATGGTTTAATTAATTAATACACATGTTTATAGATTTATTACATACACTTATTATCAGAATTTTTTGTTTAAACACAACGGTGTTGACCTGCTAAGTTTTACTCTTTACCCTATTCGGGATACCGTTTGGCACCTAAGTAGTTTTCATAGATGCAGGTTTGGACAAGGAAAAAGGACCTTGCAGTTGATTGCTTTTTTATGGTTGGGTTGGAGATTGGAGATGGGATCAGCATGGGGTTAGGGACCTAATACATGTGTCTTTTATTTGATTTTTCAAGTATATTATTGTATTTTTATTTTATTACATTTAGCTACATTCCATCACATCATTATATTATTTCTTTATAATTATTGGATTATTTGGTTTAATTTTACTGTTTTCTTCTTTATTGTTTTATTTTGATTATTATTATTTCCTTAATTATTTTTTTCCTTATTATATTTGAAATTTTTCTTCTGAAATTACATTTCATACTAGGGGATATAGACTTCACACTATACATTTCACACCCATGATGCAAGTCAGCAGCCTCTAGCGTACGGGGAGGCACACTTGAGTTAACGTAACCAAACCTTTCCAGCCATGTGAGAGAGTGCCAGATTGGGGAATGTTGCAAAGTTGTATCAGAGAACCCATTAAAAATATTTCCTTCTGTTTTGCAATTTGGAAAAGTTAAAAAGGATACTAGGATGTGTCAGGACTTGGTAATGATCTTGATCATGGGAGTGGGTAACTCATGTACAAGGGAGAATTTGAGTACCCAGGGATATGATTCTTTTTTGTACTGTCTGTTTTTTTTATGATGATGTTATTTAACCTTAGGTAATTAATGTGTTGGGTGAGGATATTTTTTTTATGATTATTTTTCTTCTTGATATTATAATCATTGCTCGGTATGGCATGATATAAGAGTACATGCATCATAATATACTCATGGGGATATATTGACAAGCATTTCTCATGATAGGGACATATCTATTTTTCATGTAGTATATACATGAATTTTGAACTGTGATATGACATATATTATTAATTGAATAAATTAAATGAGTTTTCATGTCATTATAAAATACATGCAAGTCGTGATTATAGAGATGGGGAATTAGTGGTTCTATGTTGTAGTCACATGTTTGGGTGACCTTGTTTCTAGCCAGTTCTCTAAAGTTTTTGTTTGTATTTCAGAGAAAATGCCTCCTCATCTTCTTCGACTTGGGCATCATGAGAGTGGAAATCATCACATTTATAACATAGCTAAACCAGAACATTATATTATTCCAAAGGAGAAGATGAATGTTCAGCTTCGAGAAAACTTCCCAAGGGTCATGTGATGCGTGGTAAGTTAGATAGTTCCTACCATTCCTCTGATGTTTCTGTTGAAAAGAGAGTTTTAGCTACAATATATACTTTTCTTTTCTGGGGAAGGGGGCCCCAGGAAACCATGTTCTGGGTAGATCTAGTCCAGATAGTCTTTAAGTATCTCAAAACATTGGGAGATGAGAGGGTGAAACTTGTCGTGTACATGTTTCATGAACCATCCACGAATTGGTAGGATATTCTGGAGGAAGATTGGTAGAGACATTAGATATCTTGGAAAACATCATGATGATGTTTTTGAGTCATTTATATCCTGAAACCTTGAGAAATGAAAAAGTGCGCGAGTTCCGGCATCTGACATAAAAGGGTTTGTCAATGCTGGACTACGCTAGATGTTACACCGACCAATAGTTCTTTATGAAATATATGGCAATGAGATCTCTAGGGGAGACATTTCGAGGATGGAATTCATTATTATATTATGTAACAGGTAAATATTATTCATTTATGTAGATTTGAAGATGTCATGAATCTGGCACTCATCACAGAAGAGAATATGAGAGCCTCGGAGTAATGACCATGATGTTTCAAAAGAGAAATCTGGAAGTTTTTTTTAGAGTGGTAATAAGAGATGTTATGAAAGTTTCTATAAGTACAGAAATGGGTAGAGTAGTCAGGGAAGTAGACTACCATCTCATGATCATGTTTCGTTCCAGTGCTATTAGTGTGGAAAGTTTGGTCACAAACAGCCATAATTTCCTTACCCCAAAGATGAGTCTTATAACACCCTATAATGATAAAGGGTTAAATGACTAAATTCATACATAATTATAACTCCATAGTTAAGCATGTTTTTCCTAGAGTATTGATTAGGAATTGTGACATTTTGGGTTGTTTCATAATATGGGAGTGAGTGAGGAAAAAGCACACTGGAATGAACATGTGTTGGTCTGTGGGGATAATCATTAGTTGGATAACCCATTCGGTAATGTTGGTGGACCCGAGCGAGGGTAACCAATGTCTGTGGGGAAACTTGTGGTACCTAGTACTGTAGGTCACGATGGTCATGTTATGGAATGGTATTTTTTCTATCAGTAGGGCCCAGTTGTTAAATTTTGTATCAGAGTAGTAACCCATCCTTAAGTGTTGTGAAACTGTTTGGGCTGGGATTTAGGGCCCCAAATGTGGATGTTGTTCACTAAAGGTGGTGAATGTGACACCCAAGAATGATAAAGGGTTAAATTAATAAATGATATGATTCATGTTAATAAGGTTCAACTTTCTTTTTGGGAGCCTACCTGATTAGAACTCCATAGTCAACCGTGCATAGACTAGAGTAGTGAAAAAGATGGGGGAGATTCTAGGAAGTTTCTCAAGATGTGTGTGAATGTGGAAAAAGAACACTGGAAAGAATATGTTTTGTCCTGTGAGGACATTCATTAGTTAGATGACCCGTTCGGGCACGTGGGTGGACCCTAGGGAGGGGACCGCGTGTCTACAGGGAAACTGCTGGTACCTGGATGGCTACGACCCAATGACCATGTTAAGGTGGGGTGTCTATGCTATCAGTGGGGCCCATTGTTACATGTTTTATATATTTGGATGACTAGGTCATCTTTAGAGGTTCTGTACGATCTTTCCGCAACAAAACAGTGGCAGAGGATCAGGACAAGCACTAGAATCGGGAAGGGTCTACGCTACACCTCAGTAGGATGGTAGTTGGAGTTCTACATTCCATTTAGGCATAGGCATGGTATGTGGTACCCCATTTCAAGAGAAATAATACCAAACAAGGCATGTAGTTCATGATAGTCATACTGGATCCTAGGGTAGAAGGACATGTCAGTATCTCGTTATGTAGATAACTCTCTCTAACGTGATGTAGGACCGTCTATCGTCAAAGGTATAATTCTCATATAATCTACCTTATCTTTTATTTGATTTATAGAGAATAATAATATTCTTTTCTATCTTATATTCATAAAATTGATTTTTTCTTGGTTTTGGAACGAGTATATGGTGTTTTAACCATCGACACACTGTTGGGACTGTGGTCAGAAAATATCAAACGTTTCAAGGTGTGTTTTCTAGATATTTTTGGTTATCATTTCTGGATAAATAAAGCACACTTATTGGGTCATGTCGTCTCAGAGGTAGGAGTGTTAGTGAACCTATTTAATTTCTCAACAGTTGTATATTGGGAACAACCCAGGATTGTCTTAAAAATTTAGATCATTCTAGGTTTATCTGGCTATTTCCAGAATTTTATCTAATATTTCTCCCATTTGGAAGAACCAATGCCTTGGATGACCAAGAAAGAGGTGATGTTTATTTGTTACCATGGTTGAGGAATATTTTTTCAAGTGCATAAAGATAGTATGACCACACCACAAATCGTCACTTTACCTATACCAGGAAAATCTTATTCTATGTTTTGTGACACATCCAGAGTTGGACTTGGAACAATTATAGTGCAGGAGGATCGTGTGGTATCTTATTGCTCTAAGAAACTAAGACCACATGAGAGGAATTTCCCTACTCACAATCCAGAGTTTGCAGTAGTGGTACATGCCCTAAGATGTTGGAGACAATATCTGATGGGTGAGATGTTTGTAGGTGCGTTGAGTATTTGCAGTCTTTCGACATTGAATTGGGTTATACACTAGGCAGGTGCGATGAATTTTCCGACGCTTTGAGATGAAAGACATGGACAATGGCTGTATGTAATTATTTTTATGAGTGGTGAATAATGACCCTTATAAAGACATTCATCTGGATGTTATGTAATCTCATGGGATAGTAGATCTAACTTCAGTATCTTCTACACCCATGTTTTTGGATCAAATTAAGACTGATCAACTGTCTAATCGAGAGGGATTAGTTATAATAGAAAAAATATATGTCAGGGAGATTTCAATGACATGGTATCTTGAAAGTGGAAATTTTCTTTTTATGTGGGTGAGTATGGGTTCTTCTGGACTTCCATGAATATCTAATGTAGTTTCATGCTTTTATGTGGGTGGTATATCCTGTTTTAACAAAGATGTATCGTGATCTCTATAAATAGTACTAGTGGATGGGAATGAATAAGGCGACAAGCTTCATGGAGAGATGTTTCACTTATCAGTTGGTGAAAGATGAGCATCAGAGTCCAGTTGGGATTTTGAATCCATTACCCCCTTGAAGTGGAAATGGAATAATGTCACAACAGATTTTTTGATAGGATTACCCAGGACAACCCGTATGAATGATGTTTTATGGGTTTTCATGGATCGGCTGGTGAAGGTAGTCCACTTCTTTACTATCAAGGAAACCGTTAATGTTGAGGATCTGTGAAATCATTATGTGGGAAAAATATATGACCAAACTAAGTAGGTAGAAATCATATTCTGACCATTGATAAGGCCTCTGGAATTCAAGGTGGTGATCATGTATTTCCTTTGGTGTCAACTAAGTTGGGTTAATGTCGTAAAATGAAATTGGGAAATCTAGCACACAGGTTTGATGGGTCATTTGAAGTAGTGGAGAGGGTTGGTCCAATGGAATACCACTTAACACTTCCAAAGAGCTATAGTGTCATGCATGAGGTGTTCACATGTCGCAATTGTGAGGATGTCTTCCTGACTCATCCCATGTGATAAACATACTTGATGTTGAGTTTTGTGCTTATTTACCCTTCAAAGACCATTCGACATGGTTTGTGGATCATAATGAGAAATATCTTTGAGGTTGGACTAAATTGTTGGTTCAAGTATATTGGAAGCATGGGAGAGTCCAGGAGGATACCTGGGAGAGGGATTCTAATATGCAAACACAATGGTTATGTTTCATTACTGAGACCTCACAATGATTCTTGATTCAGCTTAGGGACAAGCTGTTAAAACTCGAGGAGTTTGTAAGATCCCATCTTTTGCCAGGTGTGTCCCTCTATGAGTTTTTTGTTTGAGCCTTGGTGATCAGGTATTATTCAGATATGGAGTGATTTATTGGATAAAATGACCTAAAATTCAGAGATCCATGATTTTTTGAATTATGGAGTCTGAATATAAATGGGTTATGTGTATCATAGGTTCTTATAGAGTTAAAAATATTGAAAGTGGTTTTGGTTTTTTAAAATAAAAATGGGCTAAAAACTCAACTACAGAACATTTACATGATGTGTAAGGGACTAAATTTTTTGTAATTGTTTGGGGTTATTATTAAATAAATCTGAGACGATTTTTTTGGCGTATACCATTAAAAAACATTACAGGACGTGTAACTTCATTACATGATGTGTAAATTCCCTACTGACAGTTTTAAACTAGTTGTGTGACTGATATCTTTTTTATTAGGCTACTAATTCTTCCCTCTCAAAACTAAAGAATTCTATAGATAATTTTGGATTGTCAGACCAACTTCAGAATGTTGTTTTTACATCTTCAATCTCTGGTATGTCTTTTTTGATAGGTTTCTTTCATCTCTCCCTTCCTTTCCATATACTGTGGTGAAATTTTTTTACTCATTTTTGTTGGTTTTTATCTTTATCAATTTTGATCTTGAACAGTATTGATCTAGGAACCTCTTTGTAATCATCTTACCTTTCTTCTAAATTTAACCCTATGGTTTGATATTTGTCACGTTTATGAAATATTGTGATAAAGCTGAAAAAATGTGTGTTTCAATTGAATAAAAAATTATATTGGATTGTTCCTTTATTTACATTTATTTCATATGAAATTTTAACTGTCGAATGATGTAACACCCCAATCTTCCATGGCATTCTTCTTATTAATTATTCAATAGCTTGCGCACACACAACACCATGTTCAAGCCCACCATATCCTATCAAACTAACCATTTAAAAAGTAGTTACATATAGTATTAAACACTTTTTTAATTTTATATATATCCCATATAATTTTAACATTCACCTTATTTGTTTCTTAGACATAATATAAGTACAAATTCAATATTTTTGATTAATGTTTTTTTACCAAAAAATATAGTTTTTCCACCTTTTAATGGAGAATCCATTTTAAATCCAATATTTCAAACTTTTATCTATTAAATTTGACAAAATAAAATTATTCTTTATAATAAGGACATAAAAATGTAGTTTGGATTAAATTTTGGTATTTTTCTGATAAAATCCATATTTTAATGAATAGTGTGCAATACTGCATTTTAATTCAAAACTGTCTTTTCATCTAATTTATTTATATAGGTTGATTTTAATTTTAATTGGTTCTAAAGTATAATTGTATTATGTTTTTATCATTTAATCAAATGTTGGTAATTGGAAGTGATTTCACCTTGATATTGGAAATAAACATGTGTCCATCATTTGATAGTTTTTACATCTTAAAACCCTGTTTTTCGGGTCTAACAACACGAATTAATTTTAATTTAATATCTTACAATTATTCGTTTTGAATTTTGAAAAATGAATTCCATATTTGGAATCATAATTTCCAAATTTTGTAAATAGGTAACCTTTTTTCTGGACATTATGAATAGTAACTTAAGTATTTTTTTTATTTACCATGGTTAAAGGGTAAATGAGGTAAATAAGGGTAAAAAAATAATATTATAATAATATAAAACTGACCTAAAACATTTCTTAATCCTATTAGATTATATATTTCCGGCCTTGATCATAATAAGATGGATTTTAGAACCCCATGGAGCCACTTGGGTGTGATAATGACCTTTTATAATGTTTAATTTAAAGAAAATGGAAATATAACATAAACATTAATCTCCTTACTAAGAAAATTAATATCATTTTTATAAATGAGATTTTAGACTATAAATAGTAATTAGAAATATAAATATATTTTCTACATATTGGTAATTTATTAATATTTTTAGACCGTAAATAAATAAATTTATTTATGACATAATGATGACATATTTATTTCCTTATTAATGAATGATTGAAATAAATGATATAATAATTTTTAAAATAAATATAAAATGATATTTTTGATGCCATAAAAGATTTTTTTGGATAAAAATGAAAATTTAGGGATGAGTTAATACTTTTTTTTTCTATGTAATCAAGTTGGTATGACTTTAACAAAAATCAATTACTAAATAGTGTAAAAATTGACAGATTTTTTTAAAAAAAAAACTGTTTTATTAAATGATATAATTGTCATAAAATTATAAAATTCTAAAAAATTACTTATATAGTGTTAAAAATATCATCAATTATCCACTTGAGGTTATCTTGTCATTTTATAGTAACTATATTAACCATATAGTATAAAAATACAAGAAGACATGGTAAGAGTTAACTTATTTAACTAAGGGTTAAATCCAAAAGACAAGGTTATATTCATGCCCTAAACTTGTATAAAACCTATTGGTTGAAATTATTTCTACCCATAATCATCTAATACTATAAATAAATCACTTTGGATCCATTATACACCAAAAACCATTTTATAATAAATTAATATTTCAGACTTTCCAAAAGTGCCCCTCACCTCTCATATAAAAGGGAACTTCCCTTTCTCTTTTACTCACGCCTCCAAAGCCCATTGTCTTGAAAAAAAACCTGACCAAATATCCTCCATACAACCCTTAATTCCTCATATAGGCCATTATTTAGGATTAAAACAAACTTAATTATTCATTTAGTGAAAATCAAAAGGAGACACCTGAAGAAGAGGTTATCGTTTTGTCCCTTCAAAGATCTTTTCTTCTTCTACAACATATTACTAAGTTGTTACCACACTAAAATAATATCCCAAACAACCAATATATTATTATATTTTTTTAATATTATTGTAAAACAATATTCCCCCATTTACCCATCATATGAAAAACAATATCACTTTGCGTGCATATGTACGACTTACCGTCTCCACATTGTGGTGTAAAATGTTTTTCTCCTATAATTTACTTCAATGGGTATAATGATAAATATAAATAAATTAACTAAAATATATAAAATTTTATTATTTCTTTAGAATTCCTATTCCATCCAATTCTATACCATTTAACCATTAGGGAAATGATACAGTCACTCGTGCATATGTACGACTTACCGTATCTACAACACAATGAGACTCATCTTCCATGTTCACCATCCAAGAATGATTATAAATATATATATATTATGAATAAATAAGAAATATATGATATAATTATGATACTTTAATAATATATATATATGTATTTATGTACATATATGTCATTCACATACTTCCATTCAACACGACAAGAAAATGGGAACACTGTTCATGCGTACGTACGACCTACATTCTCCATGAACAGTGTATTCCATTTCATATATATATCTATTATATTGGTTTGTATTATGAATATATATGATATACAAATCATATTATAAATTATTTATGTAATTAAATTATGATATACGTAATATGATCAATAATAACAAGTCAAAACACGTACGATAATCAAAGAGATTATTATCCACAATGTTTCATTAACTTGGATTTTTTAATATATGGGTAATATAAAATCATTAAATAATCATATATGATATAATAAATATTATTTTGATTTTTATATAAGGTAATAATATGTTTATAATCATTATATAGAATTTTTGGACATGTACAGAGAATATCAAACCTAAGGTAAGGGTTAATTTTGAAATCTAATTATTATCTGAGATTGTTTATGTATAAGTGTTTACTAGAAAATATTTATCACTCCTGTCCATATTTCATAAAAAATAATTCAAAATGAAGATTTTTATGTTTTTATGTAAGAGAATATTAAACTAAAACATTGTTATAAATGTTTTAATGATTTATACTTTTAATCCTTTCACTTTAATGTCCATGTTTTCAAAAAGGTTTTAACGATTTATTTATATGTACATAAATGTTTTAAAATGTTAATTAATTTAAAAAGTGTAAAATTGGTATGGGAAAAATTGTTTCAAAATAAAAAATGGATATTTCACTAATTTTTATAATTATTTTATTAGATTATTTTCATCTATGACAACATAATTAGTTGGATTTTATGCTTAATTGATATTGATTTATTATGATACAATTATCCTTATTGTATTGAAGGGTTTATGATATGTTTGACTATGGTTTTTCTATTTTAACACCATTCATGGTTTATTGTTAAATTACTAACATTTTTATGCTAGTTTTAATTTGAGTGTTTATGTTATGTTTCACCATTTTCGTATGAGGAATGTATTGGACTTAGTAAGAGATGAGTGGGGCCTGATATATCCCCTCAATGAATTGGTAGTTCTAATGAGACAAACTAGTGTATTGGCATAAATACTTGACAAAATATTTGTGGATGGTCTTGGAACGATGCCTTGACGTAGTGGTTATGATGTCAGACATTATGAATTATCTCATTGTGAGATTAATTATTGACTTTACAAGTGATTATTTTACTAGTAGAATATTCATGTGAATATTTAAATGGAATTTTTTGATTTATTCTTGATATATTATACTAAAGATAATGTTTTAAATGGTTGATGTTTTAGTTTTATACCTTTCCTTAATTGTTTTTTCTTATTTGTGATATCTTCAGCTATATTGTTTATCCTTACTGAGCATCTGAGGTTTATGTTTTAATTTCCCAGGATTCCATGAAGTATTTTATAATTGATATATAGGGTTAATCTGGGGGAATAATCTAATTCTCAAAGGATTATCAATGTTGTATTATATTTAATCTATATTCCAAGACTGTTAAACTGATCAGTCTTTTGGGATTTGATTCCTTGTAATTATTCAAATGTATTAAAATAATGCACTGGCTCCAAGATTCTGGGGTCAGTGCATTACAGTTTGTATAAAATAATTATTAGAAAAAACATTGGAAATAAATTTACAACACATAGATTAGGGATCAAAACCCTATGATAGACTTTAGGGATCAGTATAGAAGAACCCCCTAGAATTTTGGTAACGATCATGGATACCCTAAGATTAAACCAAAGATGTTGTAAATTGAAAGTAACTTCCCTTGATTATGTGGTTTTATTCAGTGGGATATGTTTCTCGTCCTTTGCTTTATAGTCATAGTTAATGGGGGAAACTAGAAGGAATTTGATTAACATTGATTTTGATGGAAAATCTAGTGATTTTGAACAAAAAATTTGGATAATTATTAGAGGAAAAATATCATGATTATTTTGAATCAGTTATCACGATATATGATTAACAATGTGATATTTGATTACTTTCTGAACACATTTCATAAGAGGAAGATGAATGTTTATAAATGTTCAAATTTTAGGAAGTATAGAGGATATAAGATTCATCTTCATACACATCACAAGGAAGGGAAAAAGAACCTTGTGGAATACCTCAAATGGTGGGGAAGATTTATCTATATGGGAAAAAGGGTCATAGAGTGACCAATTCTTATGGAGTTCAATGTATCATATTTGGAAATCATGGGAATTACCCAACTCAATTCCCAAACATAAGAATAAACTTCTAAACCAAGGAAATACCTATTCCATGAAAAAAATTAAATTGGAAGGATTAAATTATTTATGTATTTGGATCCAAGAATTATGAATAATTAATTATATAAGGAATATTCAGTTTATATTTTTCGCTAAGGATATTCATGAATATGATGAATAGTTAACATGGATAAAAAAATTTATTTAAGGGTAATATTATATATAGAGAACATATTATTAAGGTTAATATTACCCTTATTATGTTCCTTTTGTTAAGATAATGATGTTTGGATAAAGATATGATGGATTTGAATAAGTAAATTGTATGATGCAAATTTCTTGAGAACTAACTATTGATTTTTTACAAGAGGGTTATGTGATCATGTATAAAGTATTAAAATTTTTGGGACATAATGAATAATTCACTATGTTTTGGAATAAGAAAACATGAAATTTTTTCAATAAGGATATTTGATAATTATGGTTGTTACCATGACTAAATAGAATACAAGATGAAGGTGTTCACATATTTGGAATGTGACAACTAGGAACTTCCCTATGAGATATGTGAGGTAAATGCTAAGCCGATTTGGTTCACCTCTTTCTGAAGTTGTATATTTTATGTTCTTGGAAGGATTGTAAGGTTCTCCATTTATTGATAGTATAAGTTATAATCCAATGGGCGTTTGTTAGATTAATTTATTGTCTCACTATAGGTGGACATACACATATGTGATAACATGTGCTAAATTTTTTTTGTTAAGACAAATTGAATGAAAAAATAATCTATTTATGAATCACTTGATCTTTCAACACTTCAGGAATGAAAAATTCTACTTCATTTCATTGAATAAGAGATGAATTGGAAAAATTTTTCAAGGCATGAACAATGGTGATATTGTATGGGAATCAAGTATTTCTTCTAATTTTCATCAAATTTAAGAAAGGGATCTTGAAAACCAAAAATCTTTTCCTAGTATATTCTTCTGTGATTAATCAAATGGCCCATGGATCATCAAAGATTTATACCTTTATGGTTGTTAAACATTTTCTAATCATTATCCTTGTCATTCTCTATAAGAACATGATCATTATTATTTTTTACATATCCATATTTTTATACATGTAATCCAAGAATATTTTATCTCCTCTGACCTTCATACTTCCCTTTCATTATTTTAAAATGGAGGTATCATTAATCAATTTTCGATGAGGGATTTCAATAAATATATTTTGAAAATTCCAAGCCACAATTTTAAATTCTGATTTTAAATTGTGAGGAAATAATTTATTGAATTATGGGAGAATGTAACAACCTAAACATCCACAGTACGCTTCATCTTAATATATCAATAGATTGCGTTACACACAACACCAAGTTTGAGCACAGAATGACCTATCAAAATAACCATTTAAAAATGCGATTATAAATATTATTAATAAAATATAGAATTATATATATATCCCATATAAAATTTTTATTCATCTTATGTGTTTCTTATAATTAATATAAGTTAAAATTCAATTTTTTAGATAAAAGAAGTATTTTTCAAAAAATGCATTTTTCTACATTTTAGTGAATAATCATGTTTAAATACAATATTTTATACTTTTATATATTCAATATTAAAAAATTAAATTCTTATCTATAATATTCTTATAAAATTTTTTTGGATAAATTTTTTGTATTTTTCTGATAAAATCCATATTTTAATGTATAGTGGGAAATAATACATTTTAATTCAAAACTCTTTTTTTCATCTAATTTATCCATGTAGTTATATTGTCCTTAAAATTGGTTTTAATGTTTAATTTGATTATTTTTTTATAATTGAAACCAATTTTTGTCTTAGGAATTAAATTCATAATGAAATTATACCTAAACACATGCCAATCTTTTGACAGTTTTTACTTCTTTAAAACTAGTTTTCTGGTTTTGACAATGAAAATTAATTTTAAATTAATTTTTAACAATTATGTGTTTTGAAATTCGAAAAATTTACTCCATATTTGGAATTAGAAGATCCAAACTGTGTAAATTGGTACCTTTTATTTTTGGAAATTATGAATAGTAACTTCACATATTATTTTTATTTTCAATTGTTAAAGGGTAAATTAGGAAAATCAGGGTAAATAAATAATATTATAATAATATAAAACTACCATAACACGTGTTTTAATCCAATTATATCATATATTTACGAAAATTACCATTCTTATGTCGATTTTAGGACCCCTTGGAGTCATTTGGGTGTGATAATGACCTTTTATAATGTTTAATTTAATGAGAAGACAAATATAACACAAACATATATCACCTAACTAAAAAAAATTTAATTTGGTTTATATAAATTATATCTTAGAATATAATTATTCATTATAAATATATAAATATTTCATACATCATGGAATTTTATTAATAATTTTTAGGAATTTTATAAATAAATTTATTTATGACACAATGTTGCCGCATTGATTACCTTATTAGTGAATGACTGAAATAAATGATATTATAAATATTAAAAGAAATGTAATTTGAGATTTTTTTACACCATAAAATATTTTTTTTGATAAAATTTACATTTTATGAATTAGGTAATAATTTTTTATAATGAATAATGTTGTTATGACTTAAGAAAAAAATTACTAAGTAGTATCAGAATTGACATAATTGAATTTAAAAAAACACTATTTTATAAAATGCTATAATAATCATAAAAATATAATATTCAACCAAATGACTTATATAGTGTTAAAAATTTAATTGATGATCCAATTTTGGTTTACTTGGCATTTTATAGCAACTATATTAACCATATAGTATAAAAATATAAGAAGACATGGTAAGAGTTAACTTATTTAACTAAGGGTTAATGCCAAAAGATAAGGATAAATTCATGGACTAAACTTGTCTAAAACCAATTGGTTTAGAGGATTTAGACCCATACTTATCTTATTATCGTACTAAATTACTTTATATCCATTATAAAAATAAAATAAACTTATAATAAATTAATATTTCAAGATGTTCCTAAAGTGCACCTCACCTCTCCTATAAAAGAGAACATCTTCTTCTCTTTTATTCACACCTCCAATGACTATTTACTCGACCAAAACCCAAAAAAAATCTCTTAAAAAAATCCCTATATTCATTCTAGGAGAAAAACTTTGAGAATAAAATCATCTTAATGAGTCATTTTGTTCAAATTAAAAAGAGACACCTGAAGAAGAGGTAATCGTTTTGTCCCTTCTTTCTAAGTTCTTTTCTTCTTCTACTTCCCCTTACTAAGTTGTTACCATACTAAAATAATAACTCTAGAATCCACTATATCGGGATATGTTTTTATGATTATGGTACAACCATATTTCTCTTTTTACCCATCCTATGAAAATAATATCACCATGCGTGTGTACGTACGGCTGACCATCTCCACGCTGGTGTGTAAAATATTTTTCATCTGTACTTTATTTCAATGGGTATAATGATGAATATAAATGAATTAAATAATAAATATAACATGATATTAATTCTGTAAAATTTAAATAACGACAAATTCCATACCATTTAACCATTAAGGAAATGATACCATCACTCGTGAATGCGTACGGCTTACCATCTCCACGACGCGATGACACCCATCTTCAACGTTCACTATCCATGAATGATTATAGAAAAATATATATTATGAAAAATTATTAAATATATTACATAATAAGGCTACTAGAAATATAGATATATATATTTATATATTTATATATTTACATATATTTCATTCACTTACTTCTGTTAAATACGATATGAAAACAGAAACATCGTTCATGCGTTCATACGACCTACTGTCTGCATGAACGGTGTATTCCATATCATATATCTATCTATTACAAATATTTATATTATTAATATATATGATATATATATCATATAATAAATTCTATAAGTCAGTAAATCATGATCTAAGAAATATGATCAAGAATAACAAGTCAAAAAAATGTACGATAAACACAGTAATTATAATCGAAACTGATGCATTAACTTGGAATTATTAAGAAACGAGTAATATAAAGTCATAAAAGAATAAGATATGATATCATAAATATTATTTTTATTTTATATAAGTTAATAATATGTTTAAAAACATTATACATGAGTTTCAGACAAGTAGAGAAAACATCATACCTATGGTAGGGGTTAATCTTAAAATCTCATTATTATCAGAGATTGTTTATACATAAGTGTTTGATGGGACATATTTATCATTAATGTACATGTTTCTTAAATATTATTTAAAAATGAATATTATTTATGTTTTATTAAAGGGGATATTAAACTAAAACATCAATATAAATGTTTTAAAGATGTATACTTCTAAACCATTCTCTTTAATGTCCATGTTTTCAAAAAATATTTAATGATTTTTTTATATGGACATAAATGTTTTAAAATTTAAATTCCTTTAAAAAGTATCAAATTGGTATAGGAAACTATGATACAAAAATTTATTTTAAATTTATTCTTTTATATAATAAGAAATTTTTAATGTTTTCAATGTAAAAGGGCATATTTCTCAGAAAAAGTTTTAATGATTTTATTAGATTATTTTAATCTATTTCAACATCCTTGGTTGGATTTTATGTTTAATTTGGATTGATTTATTTTTATACAATCTTCCATAATTTATTGAAGGGTTTATGATATGTTTTACTGGAGATGTTCTATTTTAATACCATTCATGGTTTAGGGTTAAAGTATTAACATTTCATATGATAGTTTTAATATGAGTGTTTATGTTATGTTTCAAAAATTTCATATGAGAAATATATTGGACTTAGTAAGTTATTGGTGGGGCCTGATAGACCCGTCGATTAATTGGTAAGTCTAATGATACAAACTAGGGTATTGGTAAAAGGCCTTTATATAATATTTTTGTATGGTTTTTTACAAAGCCTTGACGTAGTTCTTATGATGTCTGACATTATGCACTCTCAGATTATGAGATTAGTTTTTAATTTTACGTGTTATTATTTGACAAGTAGAATATCCATCTGAATTTTTAGATAAAATTATTTTATTTACTCTTTTATATTATGTTTAAAATAATTTTTTAAAAGGATGAGGTTTTAGTTTTCTACCATTAAAATTTAATTTTTATTTTTGATAGCTTCTACTATATTTTTTATCCTTACTGAGAATCTGAGCTTACCCCTTTCATATTTTTTATTTTCCCAATATTCCATGAAGTATTTTATTATTGATATCTAGGGTTAGTCTAGGGGACTAATGGTATTCTCAAAGGATTATATATGTTGTATTTTATGTTATAAATTTTAATGTAAAGTTCATGTATGTAATATATTTTCCAAGGTTGATAAACTAATGGGTTATAGGGGTTTTTATTTTTTATAATCATAAAAATGTATTAAAATAATGCATTGGATCCAGGATTTTAGGGTCAGGGAATTACATATGACATAAAGTATGTGTAGCATTACATGTTGCCTATGGTGATTTCTTGATGTACAATACCTAAATTTTGGTTTTTCACTTTTGATATAATTGATAATAAAATTTTAAGTGATTTGAAAAGTTTATTATAAAATAATAATGTTAATTCACATAATTAACCATTGATATATATGATCAGATATTGCAATATCTGTGTTGTATGAAAGGAAATGTGTTTAATGATGAGATGCTTATATAATGAGCTAGGCCCACAAACTTGCACATATATATGATGAAATTCTTATAGAGAGTGGGATTAAAAAAATCCCATGTTTTAATGCTTATGAGGATTTGAAATGGAAGTGTTGTAATTATTATTGGGCTTTGACCCAGATTTTTTCTTCTGACTATACCATGGGTATATGGTTGTGGTTTTCATTGTTGCTATTACTATGATGATTGGCTTCCTTTTCCAATATGAATTGTTTCTTCTGAAATTTAATTTCATACTAATGGTTATAGTCTCCAAACTATACATTTCACACCCTCACTGCTATTCGAAAGCCTCTAGTGTACAAAGAGGCTCTATTTGTATCTTGTAACCAACTACATTCATCAATGGGAGAGAGCTTCTGACTGGGGAATGTTACATAATTAACCCCCATCCAATGTGTGTCAACACAATCCCTCCAACTACATCAAAACTATCAGGTCTAGCTAAATAAGTTATAGTGGATCAGATCAACAAAGGTGTTGAAGTTGAACCAGTTGAATTTGTATGTAATGACATTATTGACTCTAATGAATAAGTGAATAATGTGAAACCTTTGTAGGTGAAAGTGAGAAGAATAAAAGTTCATCCTTCTGAAGTTGGTGTGGAAAGAGGAAGAGGATAATTTGGACCTTAATAAATTTAAATGTAAAGAGGAAGAGAATCATCCTCAGTGTTTTGCTTCATATATGTTTTTTGAGTTCCACATAATGGAAGAAATGTAAAATTTGAAAGATGATAATAGGAATCCAGAGTGAGAAATCTGATTTTGAAAGTATAAAAGTTGAGATGGTCTCTCAACCAAATATTGATGCATGAAGTGTAGATATGATGGTTAAAAAATACTTTAATTAAGTGAAGAAGATGATGATATCCCAGTTAGATATCATCAAAGGTCTCAAACCAAATAAAACAAATGTATCTTCATTTATTTGACAAGCATATGCGACTATTCAAAAAATAATAGAAATATATTTCATAAAATATGGAATTTTTAAATGAAAAATATTATTTCCCTATAATATAATATTGTCTCTCTACAATGAGGAAACTTTGTAGGCGAAAGATAGAAGAATAAAAGGTGGACCTTCTGATATTGATGTGTAAAGAGGAAGAGGATCATTTGAACCTTAATAAGTTGATGTGGAAAGAGGAAGATAA
The DNA here is from genome assembly GCA_963277665.1 of Viscum album. Lineage (NCBI taxonomy): Eukaryota > Viridiplantae > Streptophyta > Magnoliopsida > Santalales > Viscaceae > Viscum > Viscum album. Next base: position 782,137,249 of record OY728161.1, read on the forward strand.
TCATCCTCAATAATTTTGTTCATAGATGTTTTTTGGGTTCAATATAATGGATAAAATAAAAAATTTCAATGACATTATTAGGATTGAAGACAGATAAATCTGATTTTGAAACTATAAATGTTTAGATGGTCTCTAAACCAAATATTGATTCTCGAAGGGATGATCTGATATTTGAAAAAATACATTTATTTAGTAAAGAATATGATGATAACCCTATATGAGATCATAAAATGTCTCAAACAAACTCAAACAAATGTCTCTTCATTTATTTTACAAGGGGATGAGATTCATTAAAAATAATAGAAATCTGTTTCATTAAATAGAACTATTTTATTTGAAGTAAAATTTTATAAACTCAATTCATTCCCCACTTTGAGTTTGTGTGCAACACCTTCATTCTTTTGATTTCCACCATATGAGAAGTTGATTTCATTTATATCATGATAATCATTCATGTGTATGATAATTGAGAAAAACATTGTTAATATTGGATTAATCAATAAGATATATAGTGAGGGAGGTCACATGATTAAGAGTATAGATTCTTGTTTTGAGAAAAATTAGTGGAAGAAAAAATATTTTTTAAAATTGTGATTTTAAAAGAAACATATAACTTTTGAGTATAAAATATTAAATAATGTTGAAATTAAAATTTTATTGTTCTACTTTTAATGATTTCAAAAGTGTGTGGGATTTAATGGACATGGAAATCAATGATTTTCAAAATTTTTTTACCTCTTTAATTAACTAATTTTATAGTTTTTCAGATGTTTATAAATTGTTAAAAAATTTAGTTAATGATATATGATTATTAGTAATTATTATTAGCAGTAGATAGGAATGAAAAAAATTAAAATGGAGAAAAAAATGAAAAGGTTAAGCAAAACTAAATAAAGGACATACTTACAAACTGTATTAAAAAATGGATGGATAATGTTTATTTCATAGTATATCATACTCATAATAACAATATAAATAGAGAATGTTAAGACATATCATGAATTAATGCGCATTGATAATGAATTAATCTAAATTTGATTATAATGAACATAAAAACAAAATATATGAATAGAACATGATAACACTCATAAAAAAATTTAATTGATTTATGAAAAGTAATTATTGTGTAAAAAATCATTATAATGAAAAGTAAAATAATATAAATTATATTATGATACATTTTTTTCAAAGGATTCTTTTCATATTTTCTATCAATCACTTCCAAATTCGCACCTATTCATGTTATGTCTCCAGATGCATGTGTTTTTTGGAATGGTAGTAGGATTAATTTTTTGAATTCAAAATGCACACAACAGTGATTGCCCAAAGAGGTAGGCGAACAATACACTAAAAATTTGAAAACTCAACACCGTTAATTATTATTTTCATGAATCAAATATAGGAGTCTTTCCCATGATGTTCATGAAACTTCTTTCCACCACATCATGAATATTTTATCGTTATATTGTATCTAGTGAAAATTTATTTTATTTTAAATTCACCACTCAAATTTTAGATTAGCATAAAATTGTAGTGAGAATGCATAAATCAGTATGAAAAATAGTGTAGTCATTCATGTTATCCATCATGTATTTTTAATCCCCCCAAAAAAATTTCTACATAATAATGAATTTGGAAATATATAATTCTACATAGGTATATAGACATTTAGAATAGGATTGATCAGGCAATAAAAACTGGATTTCCTTCAAAAAAAAAAGAACTATTTCTATTTTGTAATAATAACATATGATATAGAAAAATTTCATGTTAAGTAACATACTTTAAATGTAAGAAAAATAACAAAGAAACACAAATCAATGGAGTTCCAAAATAAATTGTGGAGTATAAGTTATGTGACATATAAAAAAGATAATTGAATGGTTCCACAGTTTCTAATTGGTGCTTAATAGAAGATGTAATGTATTAAAATAAAATAAATGGAATAAAAGATTAATTAATTGATGGAAATAGTAAACATGTGAAGGAAAAAACTAACCCTCGAAGTAAAAAAATTGAATGAGGGGAGAGGGAATATTTTAAGGAAAGGAAAATGTGAATTAAAAAAGGGAAAGAGGGAAGAGTGAAATCAAACCTCAGAGCCTAAGGAAGAGGGAAATCAGAACATAGAGCCTATGGTTGAATGCCATAATAGAGAATAAAAAAACCTTCGATTTTTTTATCTATCAATAATAGTTAACCCAAATAATATAACCATGTAAAAGGTTTTAACTTCAAAACTATAAGGAATCCGTATCAACCCACAAATTATAAACCAAACCTGAAGGTGTGTGTAATTCCCCACTATCTCTTAAAAAAATACAAGGTGATTATAAAAATGAATGCATTTGGAATAATATGTTGTAACATCATGATATGTAATAAAATGGAATCTAATAATTTTTAGACATGAAATAGGGGTTCACAACTAAGATTAAAAGAAGAATATGTTGTTAATGAGCAGAACCGATAGAAAATGATGCATAGAAAGATTCAACGAGTGCAATGAACATAACTTGACCTGGTATCTATGAAAATATATGCATCTAGATTTAAATTGTAGATTAATTAAAGATCTGTAAAACTAAGATAATAACATTTGAATTAGAATAATTAGTTTTTTAAATTTATCCTAAATAAAAGATAATCCACATGCATGTAAAATACTATACATAAATTTACACTAGAAACGATGGCTTATTATTATTTATAGAGTATTGTGTTGGGACCTTGATTCATAAAAAACAATAATACTATTAATAGTATGGATATAACATTCCAAAACATAACTAGGACTTATACCAAAGAAAAGTAGAGTTTTTAAGTAGCCTTTTTCATGGAACACTAAAAAGAACTAAATCAATGAAAAATAAAATGATCATTTGCATAAATTTTATAAGCAAAGTGATATAGGTAATATGGTTTTTAATTTAGGAATTCTATAGTTGTTGACGAAGAATATTTAACCCACCAGTGGTAGAATGAATTCTTAATGTAAATAATTCAATGAGAATAAGGAAAACCCTAGGGTTTCAAAAAACCATTTATTTGGGTATCTTGAAAATATGTAGATAAGATAAAAAAACCAAATAGTTTGTGAAATGATTTATACCAATCAATATACATAAAGATAACAAAATTATAAAAAAAATTATGCACAAAGATAGTTTATTAGAGAAACCTACGAAACAAAATAGATGAAAATAACTGTGATGATTGATATACACAAAGAAACGTAAGGGTTCACCAAACGTGGGGCACTAATAACATGGTAAAAAGAAGATAAGAAATCCAAAAAGATTGAAATTTTGAAATTTTTTGACATTGATTGCTAAAAGTTGAAGATGGGGGCTACATGGTGGATTCTGGAAGTTGGAAGTAGAGGTATGGAAGTGGATGTGGGAATGGGTGGGTAAGGAAGAGATGAAGAGCTAGGGGTCCAAGAGTGTGATGGGTGGATTAGGAGTGTGAGGTTCAGGCATTGGGGAGTGGAGGCAGATAGGAGAAAGTAGTGAGGGAGGGAGAATCGATAGACTATGAGAAGGTATCAGATACAACGTGTGTGGAGGGAAATATAAATTCAGTATAATAACTCATAATTTAGGTGTGAAAAAGCATGGTCCTATACACATTTGTGTTTAATAGATGCTCATATTTTCTTATTGTAGATAATCATTTTCAAACATTTTTGATAAATAATTTCACTGATGAGAAAACATGTCAAAATTTTAATTATTGGAGTGGTTTTTAAGTGGGATCATGATTTAAAAAGAAAATAAAAGAATCTCATGAACTTTTTTGTAGAGAAGTGAGAGAACATGAACAAGAATACCTCTAAGACTTTCAAAATATTACATAATTTCAATGAACATTAATATTGTGCATTGCAAGCAAGCATAAATGATGATATTTCTTACATATTTAGTAAAGGAGACATCATATATCAACAAAAACAATATGAAAATTATTAAATGAAATTGCATGTATATTGGATATAAACTTCTTATGATATGTTAATGCATTATGCATACAAAAGGAAATTGACTTCAACATAAGGAAAACATGTATATTGATATAAACTGTAATATATACTACTATGTAAATAACAAGGTAATTTCAATTTCATTACATGATAATGAAATATAAAATTCAACATAAACTACAATAAAAAGTGTTATCTAAAATGAAATATAAATAGGAATGTAAACTTCCATTTCACTACACTATAAACTATAATTAAAGTAACATATAATCTAAAATATAAACTGCAGTTTTAGTTTACGATAAAAAATACTCAGGGAAATTGAGTTCCATAGCATGAAACAACATGTATATTAATATAAATTGCAATATAAATAATATATATAGGATTTAGTTAACTATAACACATAAATGATATTTAAAGACCTTAAAATTTAATAGAAAATTGTTTCCTAAATACTTTTTAATTTTATGAGACCGCAGTTTCTGACTGCGCCTGATTCTGAGGCCCGGTGTACTCGGAATCAATTTCTGAAGTTTTGTTTGTGTACGTTCAGTGAACGTATGAGTGGGATTTTCATACTTATAAACTAGTTCATGGAATCGAAATATGAGGGCACTGATGAACTCGCAGTGTCGGTATTCACTTAAGGGGACCTTTACCATAGTTGCGTTTTATCGGGAAGAGAAGTTAATTTTTGGGTTTTTTCATTAAAAAATAAATAAAAATATGATTTATAAATTTTTATTTAGTTGGTGGATATAATCTCCAAAATGAAGTTGGAGGTGGGACCCACACCCCCACATAACCACCCATGAGAGGATTTAGTGTGGTGGGGCCTACACGAACCCAAACACTTTCACCTCCCCTCAACTCCCTTAAACTCCCCATTAACACCCCTTAATTAATTTAACAACCTACCTCTTTTAATGTGAACTCTCCACCTCCATCAATTGATTGTTCCAACCCCATCAATTGAATTAATTAAGACCCCTTAATTAATTAATTCATGTGTCAAAAATTCATTTGAATTGTTTTGAATTTCATGGATTTTTTTTTATATTGGAGGGCCTTTTATTTTTTTTCTTGGAATATATTTGTGGGAAATATTTCGGAGAAAAACTCTTGGGGTAACTTCCTTTTCTTGATGAAGAACATACCCAATGAAGAACATGAGGAACGATATCCTCTCGATGACTGAGGCAAGAACAATAGTCGACACTCACGAGGAACACCGTCATTCTTCTTCATCCACCACGTCAAGGGAGGAGATGCCGTACGTGAGGAAACATTGACTACGCTTCCTTCACGGACGCACCCCGATGTCAACGAATCAACGTCGTCTTTGAATCCTCTTCCCGCAACACGGACAAGAGAGCATCAGAATCAAGGTAGGGGGAAATATGGAATATTTATATATTTATACGTGTGTATTAAACCTCGTACCATGGCATTGATTTTGGTTGGTAATGATTTAGTTGTTATCATCTAATGCGGAGGGCGCGAGCCGTACAAACACGGCCTAACGACCCTCTGTTGAATCATGCTTATGTTGGCGCCGGAGGAAGGATGTCACAGGACAAAGGAGGCGGCAGCGTCGGTGACTAGAGGTAATGGTGGCGGCACTCCAACCGTGTGTGGAAGAACAGTGGCCCGTAATCGCAGGGCATTTGGCCAAAGAAGAACTGGCCAACCTTAGCCAGCCAGGCTGGAGAACTGCAGTGCCTCTTGGCGTTGTACTGTGGGAAGACCACGACCCGTGTTCTGCTGGCCTCCGCGGCGGGAGAACCGGCCAGCTCGCCAGCCAGTTGGTCGAAAGGAACTGTGATGCCTATAAGAGCCACGTGCGGAGGATCAGCAGCCAGCTCGTGTGGGCCGCTCGGGCCGGGGAAGACTGACCGGCTTCGGCCGTCCTAGCTGGAGGGGCGGTACCACTTGACGATGCCAGTTTTGGAAACTGGGGGGCCACGCCCCACAGATCGCTAGGCCAGCCAAGCCGTGCCCCACAGGGCCAGGCCGCGCCCCACCGGTTCGGGCCGCGCTACACCTAGCCGGGCCACGCCCCACCGAGCTGGGCTGACCCTCAGTCGGGTCAGACCCGCGGAACCAAGTCGGGATGACCCGCCATCCCACTGGGCTTGACGGGCCGTGCCCATTTCACTAAAACTTGAATAACATAAAGAACACACACCCGATTGGCGTGCCATCTACGATACTGGTACCCTCGCGTTGAGGAAGTCCTTTTACGATACCCTGACTGAGTTTTGGACAACGTTGGAAAACGGTCGGGTTTGGTATAAGCAGAATTCTAACCGGGCCCTCGGAGCAGAAACACTTATAACATAAGGACATGACGTCTGATTGACGTACCATCTACTACGTAGGTTTCCTATTTATGATACAGTTCTTTTGGAATATTCTACTACAGGTTAAGACGTAGTTGGAGTACTGTCATGTTGGTTTGAGCCTAAAAACCAACCGGGCCCTTGGAACGGAAATGCCAATAACTCACAGACTAGGTGTCCGATTGACGTGTCGTCTATTGCGTTGAGACACCTACGACGTGGTGGTCCTTTGAGATACCTCAACATGATACTTCATGACACTTGGAGTATCAGCTTGTTGTACGTCGAGCGGGCCCTCCTAGTTATGAGCAAGGAGATTACAGAGACCTAGTAGCTGGCTGAGACTTGACGACTGTTGATCGATCAACTCGGAGTGATTTTGATGGCCCAGTGGGGAGCAATTGGTTGTTGCAGCAGACCCATGGTGGAGGAGTGCTTGGTTTTTGCGGCAGACCCATGGTACTCGACAGAAGGAGTACCTCTGTAGGCTATGAGGGGAAGTTCTTGGTTGTAGCGGCAGACCCATGGTGGGAAGCGCTTGGTTGTAGTAGCAGGCACACAGTACTCGACAGGTGGAGTACATCAGCAGTCCATGGTTAGTGGGAAGCACTTTGTTGTAGTGGCATTCCCACTGTACTCGACAGAGGAGGAGTTCTCCCGCAGTCATGGTTTATACTTCATGAATAAAAATCCTGGTTGATCTGAGTCAATGAACAATGTGTTTTCCTCATGATTGAGATGGGATATTTGAAAACGTTGGTATATGTATGGGCGTATACCTAAGTAATGGTTATCCGTTTAAATCATACTTTGTGGTTTATCCGTGTTGGATTTTGTGAGACCTTGAGGGTCTCGGGGTCCTTACTGAGTATTGTAAGAACTTGGTTCTTATTTTGAGGTACGTGCTCCTTCTTTTCTCTTTTCCGTAAGTGTTTTTGAGAAAATATGGAAAATGGGGAAAAATCATGAACTTTGGAAAGTACACTCCGTGTACTTTGTCCAAACACCCGGTACTTTTGGCCGAGTGGGATGGGTACATGAGGCGTGTGGCCATGCCAGGGATGAAGGGTGTAGGAACCACCTACACGCCGTGTAGTGGTCCTTTACACATCGTGTAGACAGTCGGCAGGCCAAAACATTAAGGCAGTGGAGTAGCTGCCAGCTGGACGATAGTACACGCTGTGTTGCCGGGAGTACATGTCATGTACTCATGTCGACGGATGAAAAAAGTGTGGTGGTGCTGCTAGAGGAACAATTAAATGAAGGAAGTACACACCGTGTACTTGGAAGTACACGCCGTGTACATTGTTTTTTTATTAAAATGGGCAGTAGCCTTCCCTGTTCACAGGGATGGTTTAGAACATGAAGAGAGCTCGGCAGAGGACAGCTGAACCTTTGGTGATCCGCCAGGCGCACGTCTGGAATCCGATTCCAATTCAGACGATCTCGTTGGATCCGCATGGGTAAGCCCTCCGCTCTCCTTAAGTCGTTCTTACCAATTCTTTCCCGAGGGAATGTTTTTTACGTTTGAATGGGTTATCTTCCTCATCAGATCTACATCGTTATTGGGTGTTTCTGGAACCGTCGTTTGTGTATAGCACTCGTTGGAAAATAAGGTAGGTGGGTTGGTGTTAATTTTTTCAACTGTCATGTGTTTTATGCGTTTTTTGTGCCACAAACCCATGTTGGGGTGTCATGTGGATGAGGCCATTTCTATATTAAACACCTAGAATTGAATAGGTGATTAATTATGATAATAAAATGTTGGTTGGGATCATTGATTGGATCCAGGACCATCCCGAGGGCTGCGTTCCTCTGTTTAACCATTTGGCCAGGATACCTGAGGGTATTCCTTGTTTAAATTATTCATTACTTTTTTCCTTGAGAGGAATTGTATTCAAATTGCATGTTTATATGTTGTTCATTCCCCGGTTACTTATGCCTGAGGGCGATGTTTTCCTATAGCCTGAGGGGGTGACTGTATTAGCCTGATGGAAACGTTCTATTTCGCTTGAGGGAAACCTTTCGTGCCTGAGGGATTGACTTTTGTGCCTGAGGGAGACACTTTGTATGCCTAAGGGAGAGATTCTGTTATGCCTGAGGGAGAGATTCTGATTACCTGAGGATGAGATTTTACTTGTCTAAGGAAACTGACTGATTATTTATATATTCACCGTGGTGGTTTCAAAATATTAAGTGGAGTAAATGAATAATTAAATGGGAATATAACTGGTAAATTAGTTTCTTTTTAGTACTTCTTAGCTTATTTCATTTTTACTATTGCACACTTGTTGCATGTTTTACACACAGTTGAGCACGAGCCTTTGGTGGGTGCCTACAGAGATACATTTCTCACACCCTATTTGGGTCATGCTTTTCGGCCCAAAAAGATTATTTTTTTCCATTTATGGATAAGGGAAAGAGTCCCAACACAGGTACTTGACTGTGGCTAAGGAGTAGGAGGGCGTGGGACTGAGCCTAGGCTCGTGATGCCGCTGCCAACTGTTTTGCTTTGTATTGTTGTTCTCTGCTTTTTATTGTACTGTATTTATGTATAACATGTTCTGGATGTTTTCTTAGAACTTGTGACATGTAGCATCATTATTTATATATTGTTGGTTGTATACACTGCAGTTGTTTATTTCAGTTCTGTGTGGTTTATTTTTTCCACTATTGTTGTATGTTTTTATTATATACCGTTGCGCTACACTTTGAAAAATGAGGGAATAGTTTCCCCACTATCAGACCTAGGCCCTCGCTGCTAGTCGGAAGCCTCTGGCGTTTGAGGAAATGCTCTTGAGGTCATGTGGAAAACTGGGTTTGGGGAACCTGAAACCGGGACGTTACAAGTATCATTATAATCACCCCTGCACGGGCTATGCCCACACCTTGTTTTGTTGGATGCAGACAACGAACATTGCTGAAGGAGGCCAAGAGCGCCAGGACTGGATGGTACCCAGAGGAGGAGCTTATGATGTATTGGTACACTATGGATTCTGATGGACGTGGAGATCATAGGAGGCCATATGTACCTACCCTTTAGGTAGGAACCCCGAAGAACGATCCAGGAGCTGCTTCCCCATTCAACTGTTTGTCTTTTTCAGTTGTACTTTCTTTCAGTTGTAGCTGTACCATTCTTTTGGGCTTGTATTTCTAGACCCTTTGTACTTTCAGCACACTTGTTATACCGATTTAACTTAGTGTTTTCATCCGCTTGTACTCTGGTTGTGTGTTTTAAAAATTTCATAAAGGTAACGCCTTCCCAGTTTTATGGAATTACGCCTTTGGTTCTAGTCACCAGCCTCTGGCCTATTGAAGGCAGGTTTGGGGTAGTCATGATGCGGGCCCCAGGGGACGGGTCATGAAAAATTGGAATCAAAAGTCATCGGTTCTACTGCAGAACTTATGACTATGATGTTTCTTATCTGTGAAGCAATAGTGTTAAGGGTACTAAGTGTGGTTTTCAGTTTAGGGAGTCTAGTGTTGGTGCGGGCGGCCGACATATCCATACACTAGGACCCTGACTTCTGACTTCTGACTCAGTGAACGAAAACACTGGTTGTGTGTGTGTTTTCAAAAAGTTTTTATTTAAGTCAGCTCAAACTAGGTCAACTCACTGGTTATATTCTTTGACCGTGTCACATCTGTTCTATCAGGATGCCTCCCCACAGACGACCAGCTAGAGCCCTGAGAGTTGTACGTACTGACAGCCCGCTAAGTGATGAGGCCTTAGTACAGGGCCCTCTTCCAGTTGAGGCACCATCATAGGAACCAACCGTACTACTCCCCATTGAGCCACTAATTCCACCAGCCATAGTAGCAGGTGATGCACGCCGCTTGAGCCCGCTGCACGAGTTCCAGCGCTAGAGACCACCCAGGTTCAGGGGGAGATGGACCCGCATGCGGTTGAGGATTGGCTGAAGGCTATGGTGAGAGTCTTCAGGCCAGTAGGGATGCTAGCATACTTTATGGTGATCCTTGCTACCAGCCTCCTTCAGGCAGAACTAGATGGTTGGTGGAGCCTGATGCCCCATATGCATGACAAGGTGAAACTTTGATGGGAAGACATTGAGAGCCTATTCCGGGCGGAGTTTGTACCAGCCACCCTTCAAGAAGTGCAGATACAAGAGCTACTACATCTTCAGAAGGGTAGCATGATTGTGGCGCAGTACTCAGCGAGGTTCACTGACCTCTCGTGCTACTCCACTGATATGGTACGAGACCCATTCCTCGGGGATGGAACCTTTGACCAGGGACTCAGGTGAGATATCAGAGGTTTAGTTTTCTCCCACAACATCCCGGCATAGACGGGGGTGTCGGAGTGAGCCCTCCAAGTGGAGAGTTTCCTTGATGAGCAGTCTCTAGTAGATAGACCCACCACTAGTCGAAATGTAGGGGAGTATTTTGTAGCTGGAAGTAGACAGATGACGCAGAGTTCAAGGAGGACCAGACCCAGAGGTCGTCGACCGCATGAATCAGGATCGTGTGTGCGAGGCACCCAGGGTGGGGAACGACTTACCAGGAGCGGACAATGTTACTCTTGCGGCGGGCTTGGTCACATGGCACATGAATGTCTAACCCGCCATACAGACGATAAATAGATAGATGAGGGACCTCCCAGGTAGAGGCATATGTTCGATCGAGGTGGACCGCATGGAGCAGGAGACCGAGGCAGAGGAGATGTCCGTGCAGATGGTGGTGGACAACGCTTCGAGGTGTTACCACCACCACCACTAGGAGGTCCACCCCGGCTGTAGGGAATAGATGGACAGGGGATATAACAACTTCAGGCATATGAAGCATATGACTATAGAGCTTCAGAAGCATGTGGATAGGAGAGGGACTAGTTCCAGGCATGGAGGCCTTTGTTCATGGTGCTTCTAGCTTCTTTGATGTTGTTGTTTGTGGTTGTTATGTGTCTTTGTACTTGGAGCTGCAGTAATAAAATACACTTTTCCATGTGACGTTTTCTTTCCTGCCTTTTTTTGTGGATAATATTAAGAGGTTTGGGTTAAAACTATTGACTTGACACTCACTTTGAAGATTACTACTTGAGGAGACCCAGTGAACACACACTGATGCCGACAGTGTGACTCAACCCTTGGAGGAGAGAGTAACGGTTGGATATCTTGGTAGTAGAGTTGAGTCCCTAAGACTTCGTCCATGACATGAATTTGTACCATTCATGTCAGGATTTACTATATTAGGAAAAAGATGTGGTTCATCCATAGGATGAGACCAAATTTCTCTTTTCGGAAGAAGAGAAATCATAGAATCTCTTGTAAATCGTTGGCAACGAAGGGCGTGGGAATGTTATATCTATGATTCATCGGACCAATCTAGTTCCTCAGTAGAGTAGGCGAGGTGGCTTACCACCGGGACCTTCAACCTTAGTTGCACCGTGTGCACGACGTCTTCGACGTATCTCAGCTGAGGAGATACATGCATGAATCGTCCCACATTATCGACCACGAGGAGCTGGACATCAATGAATAGGAGACATTCACGGAGGTCCCAGTGGAGATCGAGGATCGATAGGAGCGAGTCCTACATGGATGGTCGATTGCTCTGGTGCACATTTGCTGGCAGCAGGGGAACCTTCAGGAGAGCACTTGGGAGTGATAGGCTCAGATGCGTGCCCAGTACCCCATTTGTTTCCCTAGTGAGTGTTGTAGCTTTACAGGGACGTAAAGCCCTGAGGTGGGGGTAATTTAAAGACCAGGAAATTTCAATGATTTTTTTATTAAATACTTTGGAATTTAATGAGACTACGGTTTCTGACGGCGGCTGATTCTGAGGCCCGGTGTTCCCGGAATCAATTTTTTATGTTTTGTTCGGGTACGTTCAGTGAACATAAGAGCATTATTTTCAAACATCTGAACCGCTACTCAGAATTGAAATCCTAGGGCACCGATGAACTCACAATGCCGATATTCGGTTAAGGGGATCTTTACCATAGTCGCATTTTATGGGGAGGAGAAGTCAATTTTTTGGGTATGTCATTAAAAATTTAAAAAAAATATGAGTTAGATATTTTTTTGTTGGGTTGTTATAATATCTAAATGGAAGTTGGAGGTGGGACCCACACCCCCACATAACAACCCATGAGAGAATTTAGTGTGGTGGGTCCCACACGAACCCAAACCCTTTCACCTCCCCTCAACTCCCTTAAACTCCCCATTAACACCACTTAATTAATTTCACAACATCCCTCTTTTAATGTGAACTCGCCACCTCCCTCCATTGATTGTTCCAACCCCATCAATTGAATTATTTATGCTCCCTTAATTAATTAATTTTGGTGTCAACAATTTATTTTTAATTGTTTTTAATTACATTGAAATGTTTTTTATATTGGAGGTCCTTTTATTATTTTTTCTCGTCAAATATTCATGTGAAATATTTGGGAGAAAAACTCTTGGTGGAACTTCCTTTTCTCAACGAAGAACATCTCCAACGAAGAACACGAAGAGCGATATAATCTCGACGATCGAGGCCAGAACGTGAGGCGATGCTCATGAGGAACACCATCATTCTTCTTCTTCCTCCGCATCAAGGGAGGAGACGCCATCCATGAGGAAACATTGACTGTGCTTCCTCCACGGGCGCACCCCGATGTTAACGAATCGATGTTTTCATCGAATACTCTTCCCGCAACATGGACAAGAGAGCATCAAAATCAAGGTAGGGGAAATAGGGAATAATTATTTATTTATACATGTGTATTAAACCTCATACCATGGCGTTGATTTTGGATGGTGATGATTTAATTGTTATCATCTAACGCGGAGGGCGCAGTACGAACAATCACGACCCGATGACCCTCTGTTGAATCTTGCTTATGTTGGCACCAGAGGAAGGATGTCAAGGGACAAAGGAGGCGGCAGCGTTGGTGACTGGAGGTAACAGTGGCTGCGTGCTGCCCGCGTGCCAATGAACCGCAACCCGCAACCGCGGGCCGTTTGGACGAAGAAGAACAGACCAACCTTAGCCGGCCGGGCTGGAGAACCGCGTCGCCTCTTGGCGCCGCACTGTGGGAAGACCAGGGCCAGCGTTCCACGGGCTGCTATAGCAAGAGAACCGGCTAGCTCTAAAGCCATCTAGGTGGAAGGAACCACGATGCCTATAGGTGCCGCGTGCAGAGGATCAGTGCCCCGCCAGTTCGGGCCGCATGCACCTGGGAAGACCGGCCGGCTTCGGCCGACCGGGAAGAAGGGGCGGCACTGCTCGGCGCCGCCGGTTCGAGAAACTGTGAGGCCGCACCCCCCGGACTTCTCAACCAGCTACAGGCTGGGCCTCGCCCCACCGGGCCGGGCTGACCCTCGTTCGGGTCAGACTCTCCGAACCAGGTCGGGCCGACCTGCCAACCCACTGGGCTTGACGGGCCGAGCCCGTTTCACATAAACGTGAATAACATAATGACCGCGCGCCCGATTGACGCGCTGTCTGTGGTACTAGGACCCTTGTGTCGAGGCAGTCCTTTTGTGATACCCTATGTATGTTTTGGACATCTTTAAAAAATGTTCGGGTTTGGAACGAGCATAATTCCAACCGAGCCCTCGGAGCGGAAACACTTACAACTTAAGGACCAGACGTCTGATTGATGTACCATCAATGACGTTGGTTTCCTTTTGATGATATGGTTCTTTTGACAAACTATATTAGAGGTTTGGACGTAGTAAGAGTACGATCGGGTTGGTTTGATCCTAAAAACCAACCGGGCCCTTGGAACAGAAATGCTAATAACTCATAGACTCGGTGTCTGATTGACACACCGTCTGTTGCGTTGAGACCTCTCCGACGTGGTAGTCCTTTGAGATACTTCAACATTATACTTCGTGAAACTTGGAGTATCGACTTGTGGCATGTGGAGCGGACCCTTCCGGTGAAGAGAGAGTATATTACAGAGACCTAGTAGATGAATGAGACTTGACGAATGCTGATCAATCAACTCGGAGTGGTTCAGATGGCCCAGTGGGGATCACATGGTTGTAGCAGCAGACCCACAGTGGAGGATCACTTGGTTGTAGCAGCAGACCCACAGTAATCGACAGAAGGAGTACCTCTGTAGGGTATGAGGGGGAGTTATTAGTTGTAGCGGCAGAATCCATGGTGCGAAGCGCTTGGTTGTAGTAGAATGCCAACATTACTCGGCAGGTGGAGTACTTCAATAGTCCAAGGTTTTTGGGAAGTGCATGGTTGTAGCAGAAGGCCCACTGTACTTGACATAGGAGGAGTTCCCTAGTAGCCATGGGTTCGACTTCGTGAATAAAAAATCATGATTGAGCTGATTCAATGACCTTTTTGTTTTCCACATGATTGATATGGGTTACTTGATAACTTTGGTATATGTATGGGCACATACCTAAGTAATGGTTATCTGTTGAAATCATTCTATGTGGTTTATCCTTGTTGGATTTTGTGAGACCTTGAGGGTCTTGGGGTCCCAACTGAGTATTGTTATACTCACCCCTGCACGGGCTATGCTCGCACCTCGTTGTGTTGGATACAGACAACGACCAACACTGGCAGAGGATGAGAGTGTCGGGACTGGACGATACATGGAGGGGAACCTTACGACGTATTGGTACACGGTGGAGTCTGAGGGACGTGGAGAGGTGAGGAGGCAATCTGTACCTACCCTTCAGGTATGAACCCCAGAGGAAGATCCAGGAGCTGCTTCCCCATTCAACTGTTCGCCTTTTTCAATTGTATTTTCTTTCAGTTGTAGCTGTACCTTTTTGTTGGGATTGTATTTCTGGACCCTTTGTATTTTCAGCACACATGTTATACAGCTTTTACTTAGTGTTTGCTTCCTCTTGTACTCTGGTTGTGTGTGTTTATGTTTCATAAAGGGAACGCCTTCCCAGTTTTAGGTAATTACGCCTTTGGTGCTACTCGCCAGCCCCTGGCCTATGGAAGGCAGGCTTGGGGTAGTCACGATGCACCCCCCAAGGGACGAGTCATGACATGATATGTATATTGATTGATTGAAATTGCAAGCATAATGATTATAAATTTCAATTTCAGGTAGAAACTACATGTATATGCAGAAAATGACACTCCCAACCTATTAAATTAATGAAATTGCATGCATATTCAGTATAAACTGCAATTTTAGTGCATGATAATGCATAAATATTGAAACTAATATGTAGATATGTAAATGAAACTATTTCAAGCCGAAACTCTAGGTATATGTAGATAATGAGACAGCATGAATTTGGAGAAACTTCAAATATATTCATGAAATTAAATTGCATTCATATTGAAAATAAATTATAATTTCAGTGCATGAAACTAAATAAAAATTCTCAAGATGAAATGTTTCATGTTGCAAGAATATTTAGATCATTAAATGAATAATATTTTGAGTATTTTTATATTTTTGGTCAATGGATTTAAAATTTTATGCATAATCACTTATAATTGTTATAGTTTTGTGTATTATATTTAAAAAAATATTTGGTTTTGTTGTATATTCATTAGCTATAATAACATTGAATATCAATTTCAATCACAATTCATGAAAGATAATCATTATTGAAAATCCATGAATTATATTAATTATTGACATTTTTTGTAGGTCATCCAAGAAAAAAATTTGGAATTAGGAATATGTTTTATAGTGAAAACTTATAAGATTAATTGTTTCACATAATAATAAAAAATATGGAAATATGATAATAATGAAATAAAATATAGATCCATAGGACAAATTAAACATAATAAATGATTGTGTCTTAAAAATAAATAAAGGTATGTAATTAAAATAACTGAGAAGGTCGACATTTTTTATAATTATAAATGTAATATTGTCAATATAATGATAAAATAAGGCATACCTTAGGGGCCTAGAAAACCTTGGATGTGACCATTTTATATTATTCATATAGAAACTAAATGTGTATTATACTACAAGTGCATTATACATGTATATAATCCCTAAGAGGATTAAATCGATAGTCCATTTAATTGAAAGTTTATTTAATTTAAAGTGAATTGTATATTTTTAGAAAAGTAGTATACTAAAAAAATGCATGATTTCTAAGGAACATATAAAAAATATTATACATATTCATGGAAGGGGGCAGTTAAACTAGGGTCAATAATTATAGTTGGAGGGAGTTTTCTAATTTGTTTCAAAATAGAAGCTTGGGAGGGAAAAAATATAGATTACCTTTTAACCATGGAAGATGCATTACAGAAGAATGGGACAAAGATTTTCATAAAAACCCATGGTTCTTGACCAAAAGGGTTCTGGTATAGTGATAAACACAATAATAAATACACACATATAGAATAAGAAGTTAGATATAAATATAGAAAAATAAATATATGAATGTAAAAAACCATTAAAATTAAATTAAATTTTACATATATTGAAACATATTATAGAAAATAAAAAGATAAAATATGATAATATAAATTTAAAAAATATTAAATAGACATTGAATATTTCTCTCAAATGAAAGTGCTTTAAAATAAATGTGAAGTAAAATGAAAGTGAATTATATATGTAGAGAAATTAAAAGTACATTACACTGGAAGGGCATTATACATGTATAAACTGAAATCCCATTACTAGAATTTTAAAATTGAATGATCATTATAGTGAAAGTGAATTTTACATGTATAAATTGAAATAAGAATAATGTAGAGAATGAAATGGCCTCACTTCTTATGACAATATGACAACAAAAAAATGGTCTCCCTTTTGAATTTCCAGAAAGTGTAATTTTTGGTAAGAAATAAAAAACTTGAAATAAAAGAAATAATAATAAAGGAATTATGATAGCTACATGCAAGAAATGAACTATTCATACAGGTCATTCCAATGTTATAAACAATAAACTACTTGAATTAAATGTATAGACAACCACAAGTAGAAAATCAAATATGTATAATAATTGTTTGAGAAAACTAGTAACTGTAGAGTAAAAAAGGGATCAAACACTATTTCTTTTGCTCATTTATTAAGAATTATGATTTCTTCCCCAAGTTACCAATAATGATCCTATATTTTTTTCCTTTTGTTCACAATGTCAAATAAAAATTTAAACCAATGTTTAGTGATTGTGTTTTAGAGGAATAACAATATGTATTTGTAGTATTACTAATATTCTACGATCCCTTGCTTCTCAATAAGTTGATTTGGATTGAAAATTCACATATGAAATATTTGTAATACATTCATAAAGATTCCAATATAATAACAACATGAAACAATATTTTAAAGGATAATAAAATTAAAAATTTAGTTTATTTAAACAATGGATATAGAAATGAGTTATATAAAATGAAAATGAAGTGAAATAATTATACATGTAACTAAATATTTATCATAGTTGAGTGAATTGGGGAACATAATTAGGATAAAAGTTTTCTATAGTTGATTAAAATAGTGATATACCTTCTATTCAAATGGAAACACAAGCTTTAAGTGTTCATAGAAATGCCTCGAGTTTGAGGTTGGGTGGACATACATACCTTATATTGAAGTGGAAATATGACCCTTCCATGGTGAAGAAAAGAAGAGACCCATGAGGGTTAGGGTTTATGGACATTGTAGTAAAAGGGAAAAAGGAAGTAATCAAACCTACTAGAGGTGGAAGGCCCAAAATTCAGAGAGAAGTAATGTCTTGGTTTTAGAATATTTTTTACATAAATAAGATTGTATTGGGAAGGAGGAAGTCAATCATAATGAATGGATCTTGTGGAAGGGGAGGATAAAAAGATTATGGAAAATTTGAAGGAATAGGTGAGGGATTAAGGACTTACTGGGACATAAATTTCATACTGTCTAAAATTATGATACTACGAGAAGGATTTGGAATCACCTATTTGGAAGATGAGGTGATACAACCCAAATTTTGAGGTAAGAAGTTGGGGATCATAGGTATATGAAAACCTAGTTTAATGGAGAGATAAGAATCATGACTGAGGGGATGAGGAGGTAGTGGAAGAGGTAGACCCATATGAACATGATACCCTCATTGAATGGTGATATGGAGGTGGAGATAAAGGGGAATCGGAAGAGTGAGAGGGGATAAGAATTCCAAAAGGCGTATAGAAAGGGAAGATTCTAGTGAAGGGGGACAAGAATAAAAGAGAAAAATCAAATTAAGGGATGATGAGAATGATGGAGGTGATGTGAATTGGAGAGGAAGGGGATTTGGGAAGGTAGAGGGGAACCCAAGAGGCAGGGGTAAGAGTCGATGGGAGTGATAAGTGTAGGTATAGGATAAAAGGATCCAAATGAGATTAATACCCATTTAATAATACATAAATACAAATACCAATAATGAATTTAATATTCACTTAAAATCTCAATCCTTTTAAATTCCCATTTAATTTTTTTATTTTTTATTATATTTTTATTATAAATTCAGTTTAAATTCCATTCTTAATCTAGTGTTTTATAATTCTATAAAAAATTTAATAACTTGTATATATGTCTCATTTAATATTTGGCCCTCCATCTATATTGTATTTTTCAAGGATTTCATTGATTGTAGAATACCCTTCATGTCTCATATTTTGGGAAGCCTCTATATTAAGCATTTAATGTATAAAATGAATATTTAAAAATATATGATAATTAAAGGTGTGTGATCATGAATGAAATGATGCAGTCATCCACTCACTTTTTTGGTAAACAATGTAGAAATTTTAACAATAGTAAAGTTAATTAAGAATTTTAAAATAGGTCTTAAAGTTGGAAAATAATCACTGATACAATTTTTGGTTTATCCATCAATACCCTTTATCATGCTAATAAAATTCGGATTAAACGGTATTTATATCCAAACTTTTATAAGAACTGATAATAGTATTCCTTTTATCAGTGATAAAATGTATGCTTTTTATCACTAATAAAATGAATATTTTAAAAAGTACAGATCATTAAAAACCACATATTAATATATTAATATTAATATAAATATAATACATTTTATAAAATATTATTTTTATAATAAAAAATATGTAATCAAACTTAATATATAATATATTTAGTGAATATTGTTTGTAAAATAATTTAAAAACAATATTAATTAATAATTTTCAAATTATTATTTAGTGATATTCAATTTATAAAAATTTAGTGATAGAAAAATTAAAAAAATTAATAATTGATTTAAATAAGTTGAAAACATGACACAAACTTCAAACAACCATAAATTTTAACAGAGTGTCAATTTGATCTCCACCACATATCAAATCAAATATTGAGAAAAGTTTTTTGGCTTGGTGATGGGGGAGACCTTTAGTCAATGTTTTTTGATGTCAAAAAGGTCTGAAATACCTATAAAATTGAGTTTTCTGTTAGGGTGCTATAATTTTTGAACATTGGATGGAGTTTTAGTCTCATATATGGGGGTCTTACCTTTTCTCAGAGGCAAAATTTTTTATATGGAATTAAAATTATATGGATATCATGACATTAAAATTTTATCATTTTAATATTGTATTATTATTTATAATTAAATACACACGCACACACACATGTATGTGTGGGTTTAAACATAATCATTCTAAATATATTATCTATATCAAGATAGAAAATAGTATCAATTTTTTTAAAATAAAAATGTATGAATATTTACATACCTCTACAATGTATATACAATGTATATATATATTAATATATATATGTGTGTTTTTGTATTAACAAATATATAATTATTTATCTATATATTCTAATATGTATATAAATATTAATATTTAATATATGTAAATAAATATAAATATGTATAATTATATTTATATACAAAAACATATGTATGTATGTATGTAGATGTATGTATGTATGTATTTATATATGTATGTATATAGGTAGGTATGTTTGTATGTATCATTGTATGTGTGTATAAATGTTTTCATTTATTTATTTATAAACACACACACGATACTCTTGAAACAACCACAATAAGGTACCTCACTGTGATGATATATGGTTGGAATCGACCACCATACCCATACCACCCACTAGACAATGCTGTAAAGAGATAGCCAGGTGGACCTTACCATGACGAATAGGCACAAACTCATGGCACCGCCACATCACAATGTGAATCCACAACACCACCACAGAGAATGCTAGACAAAGAACCACCATAGGAAGCACAACATGAACCTAAAACGTCACCACAACACAACATGAACTCTTGAAACGGCCACAACAAATCACACCTCAACCCACGACACTACCACTGGAAGAGGAAACACACACCGCAAACCCGCCAATATGAACTGCTGTGGAGGAAGGTCGCCTCTAACATAAGAAAGAGGGGAGATGACAGTGATGGTAGAAACCCTAATCGGCACATCACCCCCTACGGTTTCATGAAGAATATATCATTGGGATTCTCCCACGATACTAAAACTCTCAACTTCTCAGGGTCAACTAATACTTCTATCTCTCAGATGATGTGAACCCAAAAGTGAAACTGATCAATTCAGAAGTGGAACTTTGTGAGTTTATCATATTACTGATTATCTCTCAGTGTATCCTAAATTATCTTAAGATGTTTATAATGGACATGTCAATTGTGAGAATACAATAAGATATAATCAATGAAAACCACCAAAAATTAACCATGATAAGGATGGAAAAATCAGTTCATCAGTTCCATGAAAAATGCTACTGCAGTTGGTAGACCGAAGAACATAACCATATACTCATATAGACCATACCATCTACAAAAACTATACATTGTATGTCTATAAGTTTAACATATACCTGATGATATCAAGGCCTCAAATAAATATTTGAGAAATCCCAATCTCCTAGAAGCTAGTCAAAAAGGACATCTCTCCATGGAAAGGTATACATATATTAAACCATCAGATGGTGCAGTTTTGAATAATACCTGCATAGCCTAGGGGAACGATGTTCCTTTTTTTGGAAAAAAGGATAGGTGTACCCTATAGATAAGTACTGGCTCAGATAAACCCCTTTACCTCCAAATCCTATAACGGCCTATTGAGCTCCTTTAACTCTTTTGTAGACATCCTGTAATGTGGAATGGATACTTGTGCATCTTATAGTTCTAGATAAATGGAGAAATAAACCTCTATATCAAGATTTAAACTATAAAATTCCTTTGGGAAAATGTCCTTGAAACAATCAAGCACTAGAGGAATGACTTTTTAACACACTCCATAATCATCTATATATAAACTAGAAATTTAGGTTGCCATCCCACCCAGCCCAAGATGTTGTGGTCTAGATTAGCTTTCCTATACATCCCATTCACCCCTTGTGAATATAATCTATGTTATCTAGTGTTGTAAATGTCACCCTATGGTGACAGTAATCAATGAAGGCTCAATAATCCACTATCCATTCTATTTTGAGTACGACATCAAAAATTGTCATGTAATGGAAAAAAAGATTCAATATGAAGTGAAACACACCAATATCAAGTGTTAACTCCTTGTACTAGTGTATACCATTTCTTATAATACCTAATGAAGTATATAGTGTCATGATGCCCTTTGGAAAATAAATCATGATCCCAAGGATCACTAGAAGAGGCACAAATATAAAATTATGTGATGAACCTATGTAAAAAAGAGAATATACAAGATAATAGGCTACTAAGATCATACTTATCTCTATAGATTGTATGAAACCCTACCCCTTAGTTGTAGGTTGTAAAAAATACACATGTCTTGAACCACAACCCTGCAACACAACCTCACTACTCAGAGTAGTCCTATTATGTTGCCTCGATACAACTGGTGTCTGGCTTCCTCACGCATGACCACCACCTCTTTATCCTGATTGAACGATACTACTCTAGCTCCATTTATGATTCAATGCTAAGAAAACTTCTCCTCAACCTCATGTTAGAGATGATCCCCTACAACTCACTATTGGAGGGAAGGTTATGCAAAAACGTTTCACATGGCCCATCCCGTAGTAATCTCGACAATCAACTAGGTCGTGATCACATTGATTCCTCATGTTCCCTATATCCCACACCGATGACCTAAAACCAAGATACATGTGCTAATAGCATGACTGATATTGTTATCAGAGGAAGCATTAAAACATCTCTTCCTACCAATGGAATTCAAACCACTAGGTCAAGATACTACACTACTTTACTCTACACCCTAAACATATCTCATGATCCACTCAATAATAGGTTCTTGATTTACTATCTCTGTAATCTTCTTCAACATTAACACATTGAACTAAGATCAAAAAGTACGTCAGAGACTTTCATTGAAGTGTATCTATCTAAAAATATCATAAGCAAGTTATATCATCACAAAACATTTATGATCAGTAATGTATTATGAATACTCCATAACAATCATAGTTCCCTACCCTAGAGTCATGAAATAACTATCCGACTCTATTCCTAGAGTCTTGAGGAAAAATTAGTTTAGAACCGATTTTTGAAATCATCTCAAACCATATCTCCCAACCTATCTACATGGTTCAAAACATCCCAATTATTCTTATCTTCAACATGTATCATATACATCACAAGATTCACAACATCATATATAACTATCATGACACATATCACAACATCATGTATAACTATCATGACACATATCACAACATCATGAAAACTGGTGATTCATCCTATATGGATGGGCATAATGCATGGAATTTGAATCTTGTAAAGTGCCTAAAATGATTCATGAGATGTAATACCATCATATCACTAGGTTTTAAAAAAATAGAACACATAATCAAATCATTAATAATTGAATAACTCAAGTGAATCACCCATCTATGGAATCAAATCAACTGTAATAGCCAAAATATAGAAACTAGTAATTTCATTTGAGACAATTTTTCATTTTCCTATATGTGGGTTATCTACACTCAGGAAAAACTAAATACCAAATTTCAATACTTTTATATCCCTTTCTATTTTCATCAAATAATAATGTAAACTAGAAAACAACCTTCTTTGATACAACTTTGTAAAATACCGGATCATGATCCCACTCCATGGTTCCCCGAGCCCAGTTAGCTACATGGACTCAAGTGTATCTCCCTAAATTCCAGAGGTTATCGACTAGGAATGAGGGCCTATGGTGTTTATGTGGAGTAACAATACCCTCTTCACCATAGTTAAGAACAACATAATTACAATAATAATCAATATCTGTAGTAGTAAAACATTCAGACAATAGATATATAAACAAAATATGAATTTATAAACAAATCCACAAGTAATCTCATATAAAAAAGATGACACATATCTCTACAAAACATAAAAAACAACTATACATGTAATATATAAAATAATAATATCAAAATAAAAAAATACCCAAAGTTCTATATCCAAATAGCACCATGAGACTCAGCTCGGTCTTGTGCTCCCCTTCTCCTAAGCATGATACAAATTCAAGCTTCAAACTATGGGTGGTTTCCCTAGTCCCTAACCACATACATATATTTTGTTCAGGTACCCAATGGAAGCCTCAATGGAGTGTGAGATAAAATCCTAGTAGGCTACCACCTGAAGGCTAATAAGAAGTCCTGGATGTGAAAAATAATAAGCTAAAGTAAAGTGCATAGTAAAACAGGCATATAGGTAATACAAGTAAGGTACCAAAGCAAAAGTAAACTACCAATGATACATTATTTCCATACATGGATCACTGCAAAAGAAGTGTTAATCTCTTATAAAAATTAAACTATAATAAATACAAAATTAACTAACAAGACCTCATTGTACATCCATATATAACATGTCAACCATGAACATGTCCTACAAACAGTATATTAAACAATTATGGCCTTTATGTATATCAAAAAGTGTCACATTCACCATAGCCATGATGTACAACTATTCATATCACATTTATAATGACTGTGTCATATAATAATTAATGATTGACCCTTCGGGGCCAGATCTACGTTATAGTGGACCAAGAAATTCCCATCAAGTCCCATGAGGATCTTGATGGAAACTCTGTTACAATTGAGTTGGGGACCAAGGATCATGTCTTTTGACCATGTCCACTATGAGCCCAAGAAAAAATAGATCCAAGGGTTGTCAAGGACCAAGGAATCCAATGGAATCATAATCCAATGAACATATAGGTCCAATGAATTATCTACCGTTTCATTGACCTATGGTGTAGCACACCCATGGAATACTATGTAATCATTCATCAATTTACATTCAAGTTCCCTGAGTATACCAACTCATAACACAATTCACATTTAAATTTATCCAATGAGTATACCCACTCATATATCAATTCACAATTAATTACATTAAATGAGTTCACCCACTCATTTAAACAATTGATAATAAATCCATTCAAGCAATTAAATCAATATCAACATGTTATCACATGGAAAAAGAGGCATAAAATATCCTAAAAATCAATTCAATTCATTTCATTTATTATTTGTCTTACTATAACTAAGAATTCACAATCACACACCCCATGGGTGTTATAAAAAAGGCAAAGTCAAAGTCTCAACCAATAATTGAACTTGGATGGGGAAACAACCTCTATCGTGTCTCAAGGGGTACTAAATGGGAACCCTATAATGTTCCATTTTATTTAATTCAATTAAACAATTAAATTTCTGGGTCATGTTTGAAATTCCGGAGTGGTGGAATAACTAAAACTATCTCAATAAAGCACCAAATAAAATAGGAAAAGTATAGACCACCCACCATAGGCCGGTCGTAGAGTTTTCATCTAGTATTAGCTTTTGATTTGACTCAAATCATAAGAAAAATTAAAATGATGAATGAAAAAAAAACGAATTGACTATTCACATATGAGAATCCAACGAGACCAATGAAACTCAATTATAAGTTCATATTGAGGAAAGAGATCAATGGATATGAAAAATTCTCAAAGGAGCTCTCAATCCCCATGGTTGTCAACATAGGAGAAGGATAGAGAAAAATAGGTTGAAATAGTATACTAATTAGTGTAAATTTCATAAATTCACTCAAATAATTCGGCCTCATGATTTGGACACATTTTCGGCTAAATATTGTGCCAATCATGAACCATCTACTATAAGACAGGGCATCTTTCATGGATATCCCACACGGTTTTACAAATTGTACACAAATAGTGTCTCAACCCACTGTCAAAAAATGCAGAGGTACTCGCAAAGTGGTGCACCTCCTTCCACATAGTTTGAAAACCCATGTGGGACCCACCAGGCCTTTTTCAAGGTCATTTACACTTGTTCAGACAATGTTGACTATCTAGCATGCTTTCTACAAATCATATGACTTGTTGATTCCTTAGAAAAATTCGGGTTCTAGGCTCTGAACAAGCCCCAAACACCCTCGATACCCCCATAACCTCAAAGGGTATTCACATTATGCCATATTTAATCATTTTAACTGAAAAATTGATCTATAACTTGTATAAAAACTCATTATCATATAGTTTTGGCTATGGTTGTGTTTTTATTTTGATCAAATTGTTTTTTATATCGATCCTTTTTAGTTTTATGGCATGCATTGTCCTTTTAAAGCCATTCTATTTATTTTCAATCACCATTGTCAAAGGTATCTAGTATTCTTCCATTTTAGGTAGGTGTTTATATACAATGGGTTAATTTGACGAATTTAATTTTATTCTTGATAAATTCCTTTCTGTTGTTCATTAATTAGAAGTGATATATGGTTTCAATAGATTTCATGGAATTTTTTTTCTTCAAAATGGGTATTTTTCGTTGAAAATATATTTTCATGATATGGAACTGAGTTTTCAAACTCTAAAGAGTAGTTTCTTAGATTTGAATTTCTTTTTTAAAATTTTGATCATGGTTTTGAAAATTTATTTGGAAAGTATCAGATTGGGAACCTTGGGTGAATTGAGAAAGAGACATAGGTAGCCGTAGTGTGTGTTTCACTATTAGATGCTAACCTTTTGTGATACTAACTGACAAGACTCAGTATCTTTTGGATCCAACGTAAGTATGTTTATGATTTTGAGTGTTTATTATGCATTGATCTATAGACTAGAGCCTAATATATGATATGCTTTGTCATTTGTAGTTATTTATCACATGATTTTTATTATCATGGATTGTTTCTCATAGATTTTTATATGAGGTTATATCACATAGCTTTGCATGATAGGGTTTTTCATGGATATGTATTTACCTATTAACATGTCGTGCTGGTTCGGGTGACTTGTCTAGTTGACCCAAGTTGGTTCATTACATATCCCTTGGCGGGATGAGGACTACCTCAACCACATAAGGTAATATGGTGAAAATTAGGATGCATGTGATCTGTAGAGGTGGGGAGACATGTGCGCATGGTGGAGCACTGGTGAAGACCTATCGCATAACGTAGGTGGAAATTTTGGATGATTAGGTCCTTTTGAATGAGATATTTATTGCGAATAACATGAGAAATGAATTTTTATTTTGTATATGGAATATTTTAAGAACATTTTTAAGCAGTTGTGGTTTGTTATTTTTGATATTTTTTTTGAGAAATGACTTTATTGAAGTATATTTTTAATCATTATTAAAACTAAAAATTAATCCAATCCTTGGCCATATGAGGACTACCTCAATAATAGAATATTGTTAGATGGGTCCACCACATGGGAGGAAATATAATTTTCCATCCTTGTTTGAAAAATTAGGATTTATAGTTGATACTTGTGGGGAATAGTGAAACATGTGTGAACATAAGGGAATATCATCATAAACGACATGTATGGGTGGGAAGCATCAGGGATGGTGGGTCGGTCCGCATGATATAAGTTGTGTGTATTGTGATCGGGTTCCAACCCTAGTTCTGACTCGAAGATATTAAGAAATGAAGTGTCTTTTAAATAATCTCTAAATTGATAGTGAGTTCGATGGGGGGACAAATTGCATGTTACTGTTCATCCATCTAAAATAGATACATGCGTATCATCATCATCTAATATAAAATGATCATTGATCATATAGTCACCACATCATCATCTTCAACCTTGCTCATCCTCTTGGTATTCTTGCTCCCTGACAGTAATGGTTCGATGCCAAAAACACAACCAACATCCTTCCATATTCAGTGTTTCACATGAAAATACCCTTTTACCCCAATATAGTTTGTATTTGGGAGCTTACAATAAGTTATAAAATCACCACATACATCTATATATGAATTGGGATAAAATCCAAGCACCCTCCCTTAGGGTTAATTTCTGGGCTATTTATGGAAGATGACACAACAAGGGTGTCAACCTAGGATCATGTTGGTGTGATGCTAGATGTAGTAATAGGGCCTTTAGGATAGGATAATGGGAACTTTGGGTCATCAAATGGTGGGACTTTTCGATTTAAAATTGAAATGGGTATCCTATGAAGTTACTCAAGACATAGAGAGGGTTTGATCATAAATTTTCATTCTATGGTGTGTGTGTGTGTTGTTTTGTTTCTTGTAACCCCTAAAAGCTTAAATAAATTATATGTGTGTGTATTCATATGTGTGAGTGTGTATATATATCTGTGTATTTTTTTTATTTTCTTATTAAAATGTATTTCTATAGTTATATATATATATATATATATATATATATTATATACGTGTGTGTATTTATGTGCATATATGTTGTTTGTGTGTGAGTGGGAGTGTATACATGTATTTATTAGTGTGAGTTTTCATATTTATATCTATGTATATTTGTACATGTCTTTATATTTGTGGGTATTTAAACATATTTTTATTTGTGTATATGTGTATATGTTGATGTACATAATAAAAAACTATCAAAAAATTGAATAACTTATACAACATATTGAAATGGTAATTCATAATTGTACAAACTGATAACAAATATAATATACCATAATAAATAATAACCTTGAAGCCTAAGATGCCATTTTTTTCTCCCTAGAAGACTGTATACAATATAAGCATTAGTAATAAAACCATAAAGCTTATTTAGTCTGAAACTTTATCTATACAATAATATGTAATAGAATAGTTCTATTTTAGTCGCCCTTGTGTATATAGATGAAATTAATTTAACTAATTGATTATGATATAATTATTTTTATAATTCAAGTTATTCAAGAAACTCATCCCACACCATGCAACCAAGAGTAACTTTGAATTAGTGTATCAACGTGAATTACATATGAGAAGGTGAAACCATATTATTTGGGTTGAACTCACCTGCAGCTAGTCAAATAATTTTTCACATGTTTTCCACAATAGAAATCCATGCAGAAAGAATAACTTTTTGAATCCATGTAATTGGGGTCTGAGACATAGAATAATTAAGGAAAATGTAAAATAAAATTATAAATACGAATCAAAGGAAATTCATGATATAATATGAATTAAATTTCATTCAAGAACATATGTTAAATAAAATGCACGTGGGAAGCATAAATATAATATGAGGCACAACTTTATCTGATATATTTTTCGTGTTATAGTATAAATGTAATTTTTTATCATTCATAATGATCATATAATCACAACATATGTTATTGAAAACATTCTTGGAAAGTATAATACTTCAAATTTTAGGAAAATAACAAAAAAACATTAATCAATGGAGATTCAGGATAAATTGTGAAGAATATAGGTGATGTGACACAATAGGAAGATAATTTAATCGTTGAATAGTTACCAATTGGTGGTTAATATAGGTTTTAATGTAATAAAATTAAATGAAATGGAAAAAATCAGTAATTAATTAATGGAAAGGGTGATCCTGTGAAGGGCACAAAAAACCTCTGATGTAAAAAAGGGAATGTGGGAAGAGGGAAAATTTTAAGGAAAGGTAAAATGTGAATTAAAAAAGAAATTAAGTAATATATACACCAAACCGTAGAGACTCATAAAGAGGGAAATAGAACCTATGAGTCTGTGGTTGATTACCCCAATAAAAAATAAAATCACCATATATTTTTTATCTATCAATAATAGTTAATGGAAACAATATTACAATGTAAAAGGTGTTAAACTACAAACTATAACGAATCTATATCAACCCACAAATTATAATCCAAACATAAATGTGTGTGTAGTTACACACCAATGGTTATGAAAAATCCAAGGAACTTGTGAAAATACATGCATCTCTAAGAAGGTGTTGTAACATACTAATATTCAATAAAAGTGAAGTTGATAATTTTTATAGACATGAAATAGGGTTTGATCACTAATGTTAAAATAAGAATATGTTTTCAATGATTATAAGATATATAAAATTATGTACATAAAGATCAAAGGACTATGTTGAACATAACCTGACTTGGTATTTATGAAAAAATATGTATCTCAATTTTACCTTTAGAATAATTAAAGATCAATAAAAACAAGATAATAAAATGGGAATTAAAATAATTAGGGGACAAAATTTAGCCTAAATAACAAATTATTGGCCTGAATATAGAATAATAAAATTAAATTAAAACAGGGAAGTGAGGCTTATAATCATTTATTGACTGTTATGTTGGAAACATGATTAAAAAAAATGACTTATATGAATAAGATTGAGATAAAATTAAAAAACATACCTTGGAGTAATACTAAAATAAAATCTGGGTACTTTTTAGGGATCCTATTTCATGTAACACTAAAAAGAACCGAATCATTGAAAAATGAAATTAAACTTTGTTGAAATTTTCAAAGAAACATGATGATTTTTATAGGGTTGGTTATTCAGTTGTTCTACATTGGTTAAAGATGTAACTAAAACCCACCAGTGGTGGACTGAATGCTTCCTTAATGTAAATAATTGGAGGAGAATAAGAATAACCATAGGGTATTAAAAACCCATTTATGTCAGTATCCTAAAACTATGTATATAGGAAATTAAAAATAAAAAAACATTTTCAACAAATTAATGAAGATCAATATGAAAAAAGATATGACAATTTTTTTAAAAACATGCACAATGATAACATATTATAGAAACCTAAAACACAATGGAAATTCAAAAAGCAATGCATATTGATATACACAAAGAGATCAGACTACATAAATTATGAAAATTAATAATGTAAATTTTAAAAAAAAATGGAATGAATAACATATAATAAGAATTGGAAAATATTAATGTAGAGATTATAGAGTATAATACACAAATAAATTGAAACAAATATAAAAAATATTATAGTATTATGAATGCAATATTATAATATATAAGATTCAAAAAGGATCTTTATTAAATAATAATAAAAATAATATAGGGATTAT
The DNA here is from genome assembly GCA_963277665.1 of Viscum album. Taxonomy (NCBI): domain Eukaryota; kingdom Viridiplantae; phylum Streptophyta; class Magnoliopsida; order Santalales; family Viscaceae; genus Viscum; species Viscum album. Next base: position 782,167,758 of record OY728161.1, read on the forward strand.
ATTCTATAATATAAATATTATAGTATATGATGAACCAACAGAGTGGTCTTCTAAGGAAATATTTAGAGGAAGAAGGAACAAATTTATAGTTTCATTATCAAGTGTGTGGGTGTCATCAATGAATGAAGAGAAGTACATCAATGTTCAAACATGTTCTTATTAAATAGATATTGTGGGAGGATATGGAAATAAACTTAGGGTATCACAAAATGAGGGGCACTGATAACAAGGAAAACAAATATAAAAAAAACTAAACACATAAAATTTTGAAATTATTTACCAAAAGTGGAGGCTAGGGGTGACATGGTGGAGGTCAGAAGTGGAGGTAGGGAGGTAGATGTAGGAATGGGTGGGTGAGGAGGAAGAGATTAGGATCTAGGGGTCCAAGGTTGGGAAGGATGCATTGGGAGTGTGAGGTTGAGTAAGAGAGGAGTGGAGGTTGAGAGGAGAAATCGGTGATGGAGGGAGAACCTGGAGACTGAGAGAAGGTATCAGGTATAATATGTATGGAATGAAATCCATATTCAATATAATAACTAGTAATTTGGATATGAAAAATCACATTATCATTCAACACTCTCTTTTATAGATGGTGGGGGCTTCTTATTACATCCAATGATTTTAGAAGTTATTTCATAAATATTGACATAAAGAGAGAATTCATGAGATTAAGGGAAAAATTTCAATTATGGGAGTGATTCCTAATTTGAGAGTGTCATTCATATATAAAATAAAATAATATAAGGAAATTTTTTATATAATAATGAGTGATCATTCAACAAAATACTTCTTAGACTTTCACATGAATACATAATTGCAATGCACATTAATATTGTGCATTTAAAGTAGGCATAGTTGATGATATTGCTTACGTATTTAGTAAAGGAGACTGTATGTATCTACAAAAACAAAATGAATGTTAAGTAAATTAAATTTCACCCATATTGAATATAATATTCACTTTTGGTATATGTTAATTCATATAGAAGGAAATTGACTTCAACATAATAAAACAACATGTATATTAAAATAAATTAAAAACTATATTAATATGTAAATTGTATGGTAATTACAATTTTAGTATATGATAATGAAATATAAACATAAATTGAAAATTAAATAAACATATTTATTTAAATTGAAATGTAAATACGAATGAAAACATCAATTTAATAATAGTATAAAATTTAATATAAAGTTAAATATAAACTATAGTTTGAGTTCATGATAAAGCATACATAAGGAAATTTTTTTATATACCCTGAAACAACTGGTATATTAATATAAATTGAAATATAAATAATATATATAGGATGTAGTTAATAATAATGAAAAAACAACTTGCATATTAAGTGATTGAAATTTCATGCATAATGATTATAAAATGCAATTTCAGGTAGAAACTGCATGTATATGAAGAAAATGAGACTCCATGCATATTAAATGAATTAAATTTCATTATTATTCAATATAAACTACAATTTTAGTACATGACAATATATATAGAAGGAAACCTTTTTGTAGATTAGGAAATTGTACTATTTCAAGTAGAAACTCTAAGTATATGTGGAAAATGAGACCGCATGAATTTTGAGAAACTTCATATATATTCATAAAATGACATTGCATTCATATTGAAAATAAAATTTATTTTCAATATAGGATACTAAATGAAAAGTAAAAAGATGAAATTTTTAATGTTGTAAGAATATTTATTCCATTAATTGAATACAATTTAGTGCATTATTATATCCATGTTTAATTGATTAAAAAGTTTATGCATAATCAATTATAATTTTTGTAATTATATATATTAAATTTTGAAACATATTTTTCATGATTTATATTAATTAAATATAATAACATTAAATATCAATTGGCATGTCAATGCATGAATGATATTTATTATTGACAATGCATGAATGATATTCATTATTGACATTTATTTAGGTCACCCAAGAACAAAATAGGAATATGTTTTATAATGAAAACGTTTAGGAGTAGCTTTTTCACATAAAAATACAAATATTGGAAATATAATAATAATGAATTAACAATGTACATGGATCGAATAGATTAAAAATCATAAATGTTTTTGACTTAAAAATAAATCAGGGTATGTAATTAAAATAACATATAAGGGTGCGATTATTTATAATTATAAATGTAATATTTTCTTCCTAATGAAAAAATAAGGCATACCTTTGGCACCTATCAAACCATGGATGTGACCATTTTAAATTAGATGTATAGAAACTGAAAGTTAATTAAACTAAAAGTTCATTATACTTGTTTAGAAATTTAATTTTCAATAAATTGAAATTGAATTTAAATGATAGATAATTTTATATTTATAGAAAAATAGAATAATTTAGGAAAGGTGTGATTTCTATGATACATATGAAATAATTACAATACATAATCATGGAAGGGGCAGTTAAAGAAGGGTAAAAAATTTCAGTTAAAGGGACTTTGCAAATTTGTTTCAAAATTGGAGCTCGGGATGGAAAAAAGAATATTACCAGTAAATAGAGGAAGAAACATTCCATAAGAATGAGATACATATTTTCCAAAAAACCAAATGCACATGATGAAAAAAGTATTAGTATAGTGGTAAATGAAATTGAAACACCCCAAGCTTCCACGGTACGCTTCCCTTTGAATAATGCAATAACTTGCATTGTACGCAACTTCGAGATTCTAACACACCACGACCAATCAAACTAGCCGTTATGAATAGTAATACCAACTATTAGAAATTTTATAAATTTTATTATTCAAATTGAAGTTCATTTTTGGATTCAGATTATCGAAATTATCCTAGGTTGATGTTTTGGTATTTTTCTGAGAACTTCTAATTTTTGATGAATAGTAAAAAATACTAAACTTTAATTAAAAACAACTTTTTTACTCCAAAAAAATTTTATAGAGCTAAATTATAATATTGAGTGGTTTTAAAGTATAATTAGAATATATTTTTACCATTTAATACAATGTTGATCATTGGACATAATTTCAAATTTAAACTGGACATAAACAAGTGTCAATCTTTTGATAGTTATTATTTCATTAAAACACACTTTTTGTTTTGATAACGGGAATTAATTTTAAATAAATTTCTGCCACTTCTGTGTTTTGAATTTAGAAAAATGGATTCCATATTTGGAATCAGGATGTTCAATTTGTGTAAACAGGTAACTTCTATTTTAAGAAATTTTGAATAATTACTTCGGTAAATATTTTATTTAATGTGGTTAAAGGGTAAATGAGGTAAATGAGGGTAAAATAATAATATTATAATACTATAAAATTACCTTAACACGTTTCCTAACCCTATATTATGATACATGTCTGACCATGGGTATCCTTGGGTCTATTTTGGGAGGCAACAAAAACATGAAGGCTTCAGAGAAATTCTAGGAGTTTTGGAGGTTGGGTTTATATACATTCATTCTATAGAAGTGGAAATATGACCCAACCCCAATGAAGAAAAGTTGATACCCATGAGGTTTTGGGTTTATTGGCATTATATTAAAAGGTAAGAGATAGTATTTGAATCGTCCAGATATGGATGGTATGGAATTTAGAGAGAATCCATGCCCGTGTTTTGGATTTTGGTATAGCGAAAGATGAAAATATTAGGAAGGAGGAATTAATTCATACTGATGGGATCTTGTTGAAGTGTAGGATAGATAGAGTACAAAAAATTGAAGTAATATGGGAGGGATTTAGGTCATATCATGAGTTAAATTTCATACCAACCAAAATTATGATGCTACAAGAAGGATTTGGAACCACCTATCTAGAAGATGAGGTGTTTCGGTCCAAATTTGGTGTTGATAAGGTGATGATCATAGGTACAAAAACCCTACTCGATTGGAGAGATCAAAATTGCGACCGAGGGGAGGAGGATGTTGAGGTGGAGGCAGAGGTGGAGGAAGAGGCAGAGGAATATGAAACCCTAGTTTAATAGTGAGAAGGAGGTAGGGAGAAAGGGGAACCAGTAGGGTGAGATGAGAGGGGAATTACAAAAGTCATAGATAAAGGGAATATGCAAGCCAAATAAGACATGAATTATGGAAACAAAAAGAATAAAGGGGTGATGGGAATGAGGGTGGAAAAGAGAAGTAGAGATGGAGGGTATTCTAGAAGCATGTATTGATTGTATAAGACTCTTCATGCATCTGATTTTTGAAATCCTTTACCTTAATAATTTAATATATAAAATGAATATTTTAATTATATTTGAGAATTAAATGCATGTGTTCAGGAATGATGAGATGGAGCCTATTAGAGTTGGTTCCATAGAATAAACATATATGTATATTATGATTAAATTATATTCATGGTTTTGAATATTAATAAATTTATTATCACATAATTATTGTTCTTCTCGTGACATAGCATGTGATAATGTCCCAACAGTAGCTATTGCACTAAAATGCTATAAAAGTTCCCAACTATGATGAGAACGTGAAATTGGTATGACACTATTCTTAAATAAATGTTCTATGACCGCATGATATTATTTTAAGGGAAAAAATGATACATGCAATCAGGGGTGGGGACTAATTGTACTTTGATGCACCTTCTCACGGTGTACTCCCTTGGTGATATCTGGTAGGATATTATGGGAATGAGACCCGACAATAGAAAATCCACATTTATAAGTGTCATTGGATTTTTCTATCTATGGACATGTGTATTGGTCCTTAGACAATAATATTATTATTAATGGGTATTATGATCCTCTTACTTTGATGTATTAATGAAAACTGTGATGATATATTTTCACGGTGAGGTAGGATATGTTTGCTAAATCAAGAGTAATATTGAATTAATGAATAATGAGATAAAGGAATTATCCATTTTTTATTAAATGAAGTTAATATCTCATACCCTTTTAGGAAAATGATATAGCCTAAATAAATCCATTACCAAGGTGTTTTCAAGGAACATTTTATTTTTGTAAAGTCAAAGAATGAGATATCGAGCATATAGGTTGATGAAACTCGCATGCAACCTGCTCGATTGAAGATATTATGATAAAGGGATTATATTACAAGATAAGCATTCATTTGAGGTGAAACATCACTACAGGATTGTCCTATTTCTATATGAGCACCTTGGGGTTTTTCTAGACTCTATCCTTGGAGATTAGGTAGGTTCACCTAATGACTCTAAGTAATAGTCCTAGTGGTTCACAAACTAAGTGTATCCGGAATCTGATTTAAAAAATTTATTATTTAGCAAGTTAAATAAATATTATTCCCGATTGAGGTTTAATAATTATTCATGTATTCCTAATCGCATTTATTCCATCACTAGTTATTCAGGATAATATATTATGAGTGAAATATTTAATAAATATTTATTTTCTATTTTTGGTAAAAATAATATTTATTTATTTATCGAATAATAATGTAGTGCTATTTATTTAATAAATACATGGTCATTATTAAAGGCCTGAAAAATATTTAAAAGGATTGGAAGACTGATTATAAGGGTCTAGTGAGAAATAATAATATTAAATATTATTTGAATAAATAATATTTAATTAGAACTTATAGGTTAATAACATGTCACAATATAATGACAATGTTGTTATTATTTGATTTGGGGATTCACTTCGATTAAAAAAATAAATAATGGCCCTTGTGAGAATTATTTTTTATAATCTAGTGAATCAAATTCTGGGCTATATTATTAAAATATCATTAGCCTAGAGAAAGATAATTCTAGACAAATAGTGTTGTGTAAAACATTTATGGACAGAACTCTCAAGCATAGATAGTTCTTTCCTCTCTAAGAATGTTCTCAAGAACGAGAGCGTCCATCCTTCACCAAATCAAGGAGAATGATTTGGAAGTGGTTCTCAAGGTGATCAAAGGTGGATGATATAAGCGTAAGGATATTTCATGACATAACCCAGAGTCACCTTCGATGAAAGTTAGATATATTGAGAACATGTTTGGATCACCTCTAGGGGAAACCTACCCTTGGTTTGGTGGATGAAATGTTGGTGCACTGCAGATATGTGGCCGAACACATCAATAAAGAATGAATCTCATTGGATGTATTTCTTTAATTTATTTTTATTAATTATAAAAAAATATGTTCAACCTCTCATTTGGGTTATGAGATTTCATCCTTGTTGCCTAAATCCTTGATTCAATTATGTGGAAACTGGCATTCGTCGTCGTATTGATCCGAGATTAATCATTGATTGTGGAAAAAGCAAAGTTGGGAACTGCACTCTCCCACGCTTCTGTTGTGCCCGAAACCAAAAGGTGGTATTTGAGTGGGCATATTTTTTTTTATATTTTAAACAATTTTTATATTATTTACACAATTATAATTTATTTTTTCAATTCATGTTTAATAAATATTTTTTAACATTAATAATGATATTTCTATGTCACTATAGTTTTTCACAGATCTAACTGAAATGATTAATATTGGGATTTAAATTAAATATTGGAACTCGTACAGAGGTTCCAAGTATTCTGTTAAGGTAACAAAATAGTACACATCGTTTAATTAGGATTACATGCCCTGTAATCAGAATTACACGTTGTGTAATCCGAATTGCACACCGTGTAATCGTAACTACACCCCATGTAGTTGTGTTCAATTCATCAGGAGTATTTTCGAAATTAATCAAGAAGTGTACATTAATGACTCATGTTTTAGTTAATTCTTAAAGCCTGTGTTTTCGGGATAGATCATAACACGGTTACGTACTACACACTATGTGCCCCATTGGGAATGGTGTATAGTCACTTTCGGTTTAGTGCCAAACCATGTATCCCATACACAGATCAGCCGACCAGTGACCATGTAACCCAAAGAAATCACAACATGTGACCCACTGGACATGCCATGTTCTCAAATATTTCTGATGTACACCTCACACACTGAGTCCCATGGTGTGTAAGTTTGATAAACGGTGAATCTAGTACACTCCATGTAGTCAGAACTACACACCATGTATTGTTACCAAATTACACACTATTAAAACATTAATATTTGTGAAATGTTCAGAACTGCATATCATGTATAAATCATATTAAATTTCATTTCTCTTTGAACTGAAGCATAACACGTGGATTAAAAAATCTTGTGATTTGTTTAATCATTCATGATGTACATGTTGTGACAGTATCCATTAAATCGTGTATTCCATATATCACAAGTGTAAAAAATTATACAAATATAATACATGTTGGGTAGATTCACACATGTATTCACCATGTTTCTTCTAAGGTACATTTCTATACAAGGTTAATTTTAAATGAATTAATTTTTTTTAAAATTATAATGGATGATAATATCAAGGAATTTCAGAAAAGGATTAAGATAAAATTATTGATTTATTAAAGAAAATAATTAATAAATTCAAGAATGTTTTATCTTAAATAAAAATTATTACATAATTGAATGATAATTATATTAAATTCGTAAATTCTTTGCATGTATGTGGATGATCATGAACTAGAACATACCTTTTTATGTGATTGGTTTCATATTTATTTATTATTAAATTAAATTATTGGCCTACATGCCTTATCTACTCATTATTATGTAGGGCCTATGTGCTCATGGATTAATTTATGTAAACCCCCCTTTACCCCTAACCTACATATGAGTAATATCATATGTAATAGATGGAGATCCCATGCTAGTGGAGGTGGTTCAAGTGAGGATCTGAGGAAAAACCAATCCAAGGAGATACAAAGGTGGACAGGTGGGGAGCTGTAAAAACAAATATAAAATGGTTCAAGGTGTTTCTACCCTAGGTCAGTGGTATGATTATCAAACACTAGATAAACTATCCATTATAAAATCTCATGATCATACCCTTTATTTTATTTATATCAATTTCATGGTTTTCCATTATGGATGTATTTTTGCGATTACATAATTAATGAATTAACAAGTAAGAAAGATTGAACTAAAATAAAATTGGCTTATGTGTAGATATTATCAAGACATGGTTAATCCATTATGTGTATACCAATTAATATTAACAATCATGTATAAAGATAATAATTGGAAATTTTACGAATAAAGGATAAAAATACCTCAATAAAATATTATGTCGGTATATCCTTCCATTACATCGGTTAGAATCAAACTATATTTCAAATTTCCTATTCATCCAAAGTTGGGGTGATTTCAATTATTAGGAAATTCTAAGTTTAGGTTTTGGGTTGACTTTACATGGTTGACATAAAGGTTTGATAGCCCAAACATGACTTAGTGTAACTGAGTGGAAAATGATGAGGAAATTTAAATTAATGATTTTAGGATTGGGGGTCCACTCAATGAATCATGGAACTGTGATTTAATGTAGTTGGTATTTGGAATGCCTTCCTAAAACCATTATGTTTTGTTGACCATCCAAAGATGGTGTGATGAGAATGAAATATGGATCCTTTCCACTGAAATATTCGAGCAATTGGATATTCGTAATCCAATGGTGATGATTATTTGGTTTCAATTAAATAGTGGGAGACTAATAAATAAATATTTATTTATTTGTCTAAATTTTATCATATATTGTACTAAATTTTTTCAATTATTATTTTTAGAAACAACATCAAAAATTACATCATACATATCGTTGAGATCCATACTCAAGAAAGAAAACCTTATCACCATGACTAATTTCCAGGATTGGAAAAGTAGACTACAGGTCAACCATTTCCATGAAATGAAAATATATGTACTAGAAGAAACTTTACCAGTTCCACCTGGAAATGAGGTAGGTGGCGAATAACTCTATTTTTATGAGAAACATCTGAATGAAAATACAAATGTTCAGTGATTTATGAAATCATCCATGTCCAATGAGCTCTTGAAGCAACATGAAGAAATTGATGGTTATAGCATGATGTCTCACCATTGGGATCTCTATTAAGAGAATGAAAGAAAAAGAGGGATGGGATCTCAAATGATTTATTCACCACTAATCTAGGAGAGTCTATTACATCTGGGCCTCATGTTAGTTAAGCTTATCATATACACTAATCATTTGGACATCTTAGGGATTAAATTATTAGATTATTTGCATATAGATCTCAAAATTTCATCACATCCCAAGGCCTTATCTAGTTGTTTTGTGAATATTAATATGAGAAATAATGAGAAGTGTCCATCAAAACTTCTGACCCTAATTCACTATGTGGATAAAGACATGAGCGTGAAAAACCCCCTATCCTTATGGTGGATTGAAAGAGGAAGGACAAGGAAAAGGGACCTAAGACCTTTAAATAGTCTAAACCCCTTAGGCACTGTCCGACCAAGAAGAAGATCAAAATATATGGAAAGGAAAAGGAGGAAATGTGTTTTGCATGTGGAAAGTACGACCACTAGATGAGGAACTGCACATAGAGGAAAGATGAAACTAAATGTGTTTTTTATTGAGTGAAATATTTCTATTTTTACAAATTGGGTATCATATACACCTTTTGGTGATCACATCTATATTAAAATTCATGAACCAAGTATATTTTGGAAAATTAATTGAGGAGAGCTACCAACGATCCCATGACAATGTAGTAAGGGCTGCTTCTTCTCATCCAAGAGACCCAGGATTGAAACCAGGTGGAGGAGAATTTTGGAGTTACAGTTCCATTACTGTAGAATTACTATAGTAGATGGATCTAGACCATCAATTTGGGCCTTCGGGAAACCAGTTTGTTCCTATGGGAATCAGGGCCTTCGGGCCATGAATGGCCTTTGGGACACAAGGTCTTTGGACCAGAGATACCTTGGAGTAGCCTAGTTCACACAGTGCAGGCCCCAGAAGTGGAGTCAAAGAAAATAGTAGTAGTCACTAGAGAAAATCTAATTGGATTGCAATATTGATATGGTATCAAAACATCCATTAGGACAAAATACCATGAATCTTTTCATAGGGAAATTATATCCATTCAACAATATGAGGTGGGGAGATAGGTGTTCAATGATGCAGATGATAGGGAGGGGTAGTTATAGTGGGTTGGTCCAATGAGTCATGTATTGTTCATAGTAAGATTGTAGGGATAATGGTCATGTAATTAGACATTGGGTCATGTTTGGGACTTTTCACCTTGTCCTATGGGTCATGTAAGGGATCCCCTTAAACCCTTAAAATGGGGTATTATCCAAAAATAAAGAAAAAACAAGCCTTTGGTCCATTTGGTCTAGGTTAGAGGAGAGGTGGGTCTGGGAGCTTCCAATGGTGCAAGACTAGATGCTCTTTCCTTTGGTGACTACCACCTTTCATTGCTGACCAAGATGATTTTGGTTTTACGTGACTGTTATTATTTACAAACTATTACCAAGAATATAATTTATTTATAATTTTTAGATATAGATGGGTTTATTTCATGTTCAGAAATAAAAGTTGTTTTCTATAAGGACAACATATTTTTTTGTATTTAAAATTAAAATATCATTCTCTATGTATTAATTCATTAAAACCAAGTGTTGTCAATCAATAAAGAATATTATTGACATGACTTATATAACACCCAGTTCTGGCATCACCATCTGGGTCATGTAAACGAGAAGCACTTGACAAAGCTCTATCAAGGTGGATATTTAGGCTCTTCTAAGATAAAACCACTTGATTGATGCCATTCTTGTTTACAAGGGAATATGAACAAACCACAATTTTGTGGACAAGGTGAAAGGGACACAAAGCTTCTAGGATCGGTACACACTTATGTGTGTGGACCATTTCTAGTAGAATCTAGTGGAGGATATTCTTACTTCATAACTTTTACTGATGACTTGAGTAGATATAGCTATGTATACATAATGAGATATAACTCAACCTCCATTAATAAATTAAATGAATTCAAGAATGAATTAGAGAATAATCTTAGTAAGAAGATAGAGAAGATTCAATCAAATCTAGGTATATAATATCTTAACCAATAGTTCATCAATTTTCTATGGGAGTTAGAGATTCTATCTCAACTCACTCCACCATAAACACCATAGTAGAATGGTGTTAGCGAAATGAGGAATTGTGACTTATTGTACATGTAAATTTTTATAATGAGTCACAAAAATATTCCATTATCCTTTTGGGGGTATGCATTAAAAACTGTGACATACACATTAAACCGAGTACTGTAACGACCTGGTTCTAGGTGCTTCCCAAAGATTCTCCATACCCAATTTGTCACATGGACTCAAGAACATTTTATCAAATTTTAGAGGCTTCCAACTTGTAGTGAGGGTCATGGGTGTGATTGTGGGAAATATATGCCTTAATTGGAAGAGTAATAAATTGGAAAAATAGTAAACAGTAGTATAAATAGTAATACCCTACCAAAAATGTAAATAGAGGAAGATTTATATTATTAAAAAACTTTAGCATATATATAAAAACAAATTCTGAATGTCACATGTATCTAGGAAATCATCAAAAAAAGTCACAATGCTGTAAATACTGTAATGAAACCAAAGTACGTAAAATAGTAATCTCCAAAAGCATCACAAGCCTCAACTAGGTCTCATGCTCTCCAGCTCCAACAACAATCAAGTACCTGATGAATAAGGGCACATTCCCTTATCTATACCTAAAGCCATATAATCTGTTTGTGTCCAAAATATTGAACCAAAAGGGTGTGAGATGAATCCCAGTAGGCGAAAACCAAAATACATGTGTGTAACTATCAGTGAATATATATAGCAGGTAATATTCATTAATGAAGGAACACACATAGATGAACTGAAAAGTAAAAAATCCTACAGTTTTCAATTACATTCATTTACATTAATTTATTATTAAAAATATTGAGTAATTTAGCCTTAGGATCTAGCCTAAGCTCTGTATCCACCTATATAATAATAACACATAGACATCTGAAAACACTATCTAAACAATCAAGTAAGACTATGTCCGTGTTTGTGCTTTGTCTTGGCAGACTCATCACAATCATTCAATCATTGAAAAGAAATATTTTGTGAAGTCTTACATAGTCTAACTCCTCTATTTCAACATATCATCAATTCAATAAATAATTACCCTCCGGAAAATCTCACAAAATCTAACCCCTTAGGTCCTATATAGCACTAATCATTTAATAACGACCTCCTGGGGTTCTCTCACGATCAATACTCCATCGGTCTACATAGAATCAATACAATATAATGACCCCTAGTATCTCTCATAGTCAATGCCCTATGGTCCAACATTCATTTAATAATGACCCTCCAGGTAGCTCTCATAGTTTAACCCCTCTAGTCTATGACCACCCGATAGCTCTCACAGTCAATACCTCTGGGTCAATATAACAACAATTATACCTAAATGACCCTTCCTCAGGTATCTATCAAAGTCAATTCCCCTTGGTCATACTATCACAACTATAAACACATGCATCTCAAATAATCAATAACTCCATCCTAACAACCCTAGGAATAGAAAACAAAGCAATCCTATCATGATTTATTGACCCAACAACCAATAATCAAAAAAGACATGGGAAAAACACATAATTAAGGTAATAATCATTATGAATAATCAATTACCCTTATTCACACAAACACACCATACTTGGTCTTAAATAGGGTTAGATTACATAACACAAAAGGCCCCAAACATAGTTATTTATAACTTTTAGCAAATGTAATCCAAAGACAACCAAACAATGGCACAAACCACCTACTATGATGTTGTACGATGAATAGTCTAGAACGTCGACACTTTAATTGGCATAGAATGACAATGATCTATAAAAAGGTAAAAAACGTTCAACCCTTAATAACTCATGTGGGAGGAGAAATCAGGAAGAGAGGCTCTTGGGAATGATATAACACACTAGAGGGTATCCAACACAATAGGGAGTGTCTCAATTAGAGCTCAGATGGAAGAATAGAAGGATCTCTAAGATTGTTGGCCATAAGTCACTCTCCTATACATGACACGGGGAGAAGAAGATCATTCTGGAGATTAGACATGACCCTATATCTGATTAAAAAATTAAAATTAAAAGTACATGAAATGTTCATTTAATGTACACGCTGGGTACTAGCCTCAACCAGCCCCCACTTTAGGAAGTCTTCCAGATCACCACATGACCATGTACTCAGCAATTACATGGCTAGTACATGGCTACATGAGCCAATAGGGTACAAAACATGTACTCAAAAGTACATTTTGTGTACATATAAAATTTCCCATTTCTTATTTTTTCTCAAAAACAACCCAAAATAAAGATCCATACCTGAAATGAATATCTGAGTTCTTACCAACATCCCCCCTTAATGAAATTCATCCCCAAATTGCCTTTAAAAGGTTGGTGAAGAAGAAACATAAAACAACAATAGACACTATGATCGTGTGTCGGCCTCCCTCTCCCTAGTCTCATCTTGTACTTGCATGTACTTCCATAGAACCCGTACTGGAGGAACAAACCAACCATGGAGAATATATCTACCCTGATTTTTTATTATACACATAAACATTATTTATTACATTAAATATTAACGGGATATGACATATAATATTGAGAGGTCTAAAATCTTTGGGGATTATGAACACTACATAATTACATAAAACAATAAATACAAAATCTTTATTGAAAACTTCCATTACATGACCACTACATTCCATCATACTTAACATCGAATGGGATAACCTGAGGACATGCGGAAGAAAAGGGTGAGCTATAAAGCCTAGTAAAGGAGTAAAAAAGACATAACATGAAGAATAGAGTACATGTTAGGAAATATAAATATCAATGTATCATAAGGGAAACATGAACAAAAAGGCATGATATAGAAAGATTATTATAACATGGAAATATGGGAACAACACTTAACATGATATTAGAATGATCCAAGGCTCATTACCCATGGAGGATAAGTAAACCCTCATTTACCTTGATTTTTCATGAGTAAAACCACATTTAACTAGATGTATCATGATACTAATCATTACCCAATGCTTTGGAGATCTATCATGGTGCACCCTTCATAATCATTTCATTTCATGCATAAGTGTCTCATACATATCATACACCAAAGAATCATTAAAGATAATCATTTATTCCATGATAAAGGAATTTTTAATTCCTAAATGACACTTTATAATGAATATGTAAACATTTATAAAGGTGAATACCCTTGATAGAGAAATTGGCACGGTATTCACGACACAATGACTTTGTCATGGAAAATCACAGTGCAATTTTGGCAGCATAACAGCGTGACATAATAATTAAAAAAATGTGTTATAAAATAGAATGGGGTTTATCATAATATTTACATGAAATTTCTAGTATGGGGGAAATATATATAAATGTAACAACATATGTAATGGAATTTTAGATTCATAATATAATATAACTGTTTGAATGTATCTGAGGAGAGAGAAATTCCTTACGAAATTTCGGCATGGTAACGGGTGTACAAGGAAGGAATTAATGAGAGGGAAAGGGATATATCATCATTCAAACATAAAGAGTCCATTACTGGGGAGGTTATAATTAACACCCCAACATTTTTAATTGAAAACAAAAGTGAATATCAAGATAATGATATTTAGAGAAAAATGAGAAAGGAAGAAATCCCTTACCTGGAAGTGTGATACCAAAGGCATGGGAGAGGATTGAGAGATGCTTATTGGGAGATTGGGGAGCCTAGGGAGTATAATAAGGAAAAAAGATCAGGGTTTAGTGGAGCTAAAAAGGCTTTGAGTGAAGAGGAAGTGAAATCATGTGTGTGTTTATTGAGGAAAAGGGATGGAATTATTTATTATTAAGGTTTTGGCCACCACACATTAATCTAATCAAAACCACAAACCAACCCATGGTTTTCCCTTGGTTTTTTCCAATGTAGAGTTGAAAATGTTATTTTCTAAGGCCAATGGCATAAATTCATAAAATTTTAGGCTTTCTTATGTGGAGGTGAGTCACACTTTCAATGAAATAAATTTAAAAAGTTAAAATATTTTATAAGCCTTGGAGGGTCCACTTAAACATTGTAAAATAAATCCACCAAACCTAAAATCATATTATTTTAAGGGTAAAACATATATTTTCTTAAATTAATGTTTTTAGTATTTTATTACATCACTATTGGGTCATTATGATATCATAAAAAACATTATATATCAAAACTGTGTTTAATTTTTACCAAAAAATTCGATTGTCTGAGAAAATTATGAAAAATTAACTATTTTATAATTATGACATCCTGATTCCAAAAATAATATTCACTGTATCTAAATAATTTTCTAAATATGTCAATTTTTACTTTTAAAATAAATATTTACATTTATAAAAAATTTAACGGGTTCGAAAAAATAGCTTTCAAGCCATAATAAAAATCATAACAATATTCATAATAATTATACAATAATATATATTTAATAAATAGTAATTTAGTTATAATATTTTATTAAAATATTGTTTAATTCAAAAATCCATTAATTAATCAAAATAGATTTCTAAATTAGCTAAAAATGCTATTTTTTCTTTGAAAACTATTTACAATGTAACGATAATAAAATGAATGTATATTCTATATGGAAAAAATAATATACATAATCATTGTACTAGGTTATAATTACATAACCCCTTATAACACCCGTATAATACTGAAGGGTAAGGTTTATGATGATGAAAGACTCTTGGGGTGGCTCTGATAACATCGCTCGGGTGGTAATCTCTATCAACTTCCACTTCTCTCGTAGGCGGTTCAGTTTGAGCTTAACATGTTAAAGCTCGGCTTGGGATTGGTCAACAGGGAAGCCCAATAACACCACCTCCATTACAAGCTCCGAAAAATGGGCTTCTTAAGGAGAAATTCTACTGGATGAGGTTATCACTTCCTTTGTCTCAGTAAATTGGATTTTATAAAGCCCTATATTTATACGAATCATGTGATCATTGTTCAATAGCTACATTAGAAATAGTTACAATTATTACCTATATTTTAAAATCCAAATACATAAAACCAGATAAGTTAATATTTTATACAACCATTTTACATAATAAGATATTTAATTAGATCAAGAGTAATATTCATTAATAAAATTTTGGGATTTTCAATCTTCCCCCCTTAAGAAATTCCACCCTCATAATTTCCTTTTCCCACACTAAAACATATGCGGGTAACTCTTCTTCATCACCTTGATTCCCACGTTTCTTCTTCAAACTTTTGGTTTTTCACAACACCTTGACGAGGGGCATTGTATTATTTTTTAGAAATTTTTCTCTACGATCTAATATCATCATTAGCTTTACATCATAGGAGAGTTCATTCTCCAATGGTACCACCTCTGGATTGAGTTCATGCGATGGGTCAGGTATCTACTTCCTGAAGAGTGATACATGGAATACATCATGTACTTGAGATAGGTTTGGTGGGAGTTCTAGTTGGTATGCCACTTCTCTAACGCGATCAAGGATCTCAAAAGGGACGATGTACCTTGGAATAATCTTTTCCTTCTTTAAAAATATCAATAATATCTTCCACTGTGATATGCAGAGGAATACCTTGTCTCCAACATCAAACTCTAGGTCTCATAGATGTCTATCATTATAGTTCTTTTGTTGACACTGATAAGTTTTAATGTGACACTGCATGGTCTTAACATTCTCCACCATTTCATCATCCATTTTCAGACCTATGATTTTTCTCCCCCCAAATTCATCCCAATATGCTAGTGTTCTACACCTCTTCCCACACAGGGCTTCAAAAGGTTCCATTTGGATGCTTGAGGGGAAACTATTATTGTAAGAGAACTCCACAAGATAAATATTTTGATCCCATCCTCCTTTTAAATCCATTAGCCTGCTCTCAACATGTTATCAAGTGTTTGGATAGTCCTCTCGTATTGGACAACAATTTTAGGATGATATGAAATACTGAAGTTCAACTCAGTATCCGGAGCATGTTTAAGAGTCTTCCAAAACATAGAGGTTAATCTTGGATCTTGATTAGATACAATTGATAGTGGTACTCTATGAAGCCTTACCACATAAATGTTGTATATTTATTCCAATTTATCTGATGAAAAATCCTCAAAAATTGCAATGAAGTGTGCAGTCATTATAAGATGATCCACAACAACCCAGATAGAATTGTTTCCTTTGGATTTCTTTGGAAGTCCAATTAAAAAGTCTATGGTGATTTTCTCCCATTTCCATTCTGGTAAGGGTAATGGTTTCATCATCCACCTTATACTTCTGCCTCTCAGTATTCACTTGCTGACATACTAGGCACTTTGATGTATACTCAGGGATCTCCTTCTTCATGTTATCCAACCAATAATGCTCTCAAAGATCTCGATACATCTTTTTTGCTTCCTGGGTGAATGGAGAATATGGAATTATGTGCATTATCCAATAGATCCCTCCTTAACTCCATATTCAACAGAACACATATTCTTGACCCAAATATCACAATTCCATCTTCATTGACATTAATCTCTAAGGATTTCACATTTTTGATAGTTTTTACCTTCTTTTGAATTCCCAAATAATCCTTTTAAGAATCCTTTAACCTTTCCAAGAGAGGTGGTTGAGAAATCATTTTTGAAACTATTTATGATTTTCCATTCTTTATGATTCCCATTTCCATCTTCATAAAATTTAAGAAGATTTGATCATTTTCAATTCTAATCAATGATAGAATAGATGTGTCCTTTATACTTAGAGAATCCACCACGTTGTTCATTTTCCCAGGGTGCTACTGGATTGAGTAGTCATAGTCTTTGATCAGATCTAACTATCTTTTGTGGTGCATTTTCAACTCTTTCTATGAGAATATATACTTGAGGATTTTGTGGTCTGTATATATTTTTCACTTCTCCCCAAATAGTCAATGACACCAATGTTTTAAAGAAAAGATCACTAAATCCAACTCCAGATCATGTGTTGGATAGTTTTTCTCATGAAAATTCAATTTCCTTAAGCATAGGCAATGTCTTTTTCATTTTGCATCAACACACAACCCAAGACCTTCTTTTAAGCATCACTGAATACCACAAAAGTTCTCCACTTGTGGGTAGTGTGAGCACATGCACAGTGATAAGCCTCCTTTTCAAATCCATGACGATCTATTCACATTCATCACTACAAGAAAACATTAACCCCTTCCGAGTTAGCTTGGTAAGAGGGTTGGACAATCATGAGAAATTTCTCACAAATAAGAGATAATATCCAGCTAACCTTATGAATATATGGATATCGATTACCGATGTTGGACTCATCCGTACTTCAATTACAGCTCTCTTAGAGGAATACATATATATCTCATTACTTTCCATGATATGGCCCAAGAATGCGACCTCCTTCAACTATAACTCACAATTTCAATACACTTTATATATCTTTTCATTTCACAAGGTATCTAGTATAGTGATTAGATGCTTCCCATGCTCCTCCTTGGTTTCTGAGAATATTAGAATATCATCTATAAATACTACCATAAATTGGTCGAGGTAATCTCTATTGTCTATATTCATAAAGTACATGAATATTTCTAGAGCATTAGTGAGTCCAAAAGGAATTAATATGAATTCATAGTGCCTATACCTCGTACGAAAAGAATTCTAGGGGATATCCTCCTTCTTCACGCTTACTTGGTAATATCTTGACCACAAATCCACCTTGGAAAAGTTTTGTTAACCACATATTTGATCGAACAAGTCATCAATTCGTGGAAGAAGATACTTTTTATTTATCGTGATTTTGTTGATCTCACAATAATCAATAAAAAGGCGCATTGACCCAACATTCTTCTTGATGAAAAGGACTCGTGACCCCCATGGTGATGCACTCAGGCGTATAAACCCTTTTCAAGATTCTCTAGTTTTTCTTCTTCATCTCTTCAAGCTCCATAATAGACATTCTATACATAGTCTTGGATATTGGTAATTCCCTACGTATAAGGTCAATCTAGAATTCAATATCTCTTCTAGGAGGAAGACCAAGTAATTCCTCAGTAAACACTTTAGTGAATTCCCTCAAAATAGGAATGTCTTCAAGAACATTTGATTCCTTAGACTAAATCATCCGAGCTAGATACACAGGCTCATTGCGTAGTAATATCCACACTTGAGATTATTGTTATAAAAAAGATTCATATTACTCCTGGTAGTTGTATATAATCGGGGGTTGATTCTCCATATGGAGAGTGATTTCCCTCTCATAACAATTTATGTTGTCTGTATACAAGGAATTACAATCCATGTTGAGAATTGCAGAAAATTATACTAAAGGGAGTATCATGAGTTCTGCCGGGATGTTCATTCAACAAATTATGATAGGGGAGGAGTTATATTCATGGGTTGCAATAATTCCCCCCTTTGTCGTTCTCACATCCATCTTTACTTACTTGATTTTTGGTGGTGTAGGGATTGTTATACTAAACATTAGGGGTATAAAATAATGCATAGAACCATAATAAAAAAGTATGTTCTTTATTATTTAATTAATAACTAGCGTACCTATCACCACTTCATTTTCAGGGTTCACATTAGTGGTAGTGATGTAAAAGCTTGCCATTTCTGCCTTTTAGGTTGTTACCCAAGGATTAGGGAATTTATTTTAAAGGTATCATGGTTCATTGTAGTTGAAGTAAGGAACAATGTGTTGGGGGTCGAACAGAGCGTTCCTCTCCTCTGGCGCATCCGTGGGTTTTTCATGTCAGTAGTTAACGGCTATGTGACATTCTCTTCCACACCTAATGCATTTCCTTGTCCCTTCAGGTAATTTTGGGGGTGATTCATTCCGAACCTTCTACATGTGGGGTGCTATATTTTCTTATCACCATTGGATTTATCCATCAGACTTCCAGAATTGAATTCCACCTTATGCTTCTTATCCCATTGATACCCCTGAGATTCACCGATCTCCATTTAGACCTTTAGGGAACAACGAACAATTTCCTTATAGCTATTGAAGTCATGGATCTCTAGGGCTTTCCGTAGGCTAGGTTTTAGCCCACAAAATTAGAGGGTAACCTTATATATGGGTGTAATGAGAAAGAAAAAGGCATATCATGCAAGGCTTGTGATGTTTTCCTTGTATGCTCTGATGGATTCATCGTCTTTTTTCTTGAGGTATAGGATGTCCCTTTCAATCTTATGTCTGAGGGTGTGGGGAAAATATTTATCAATGTTTTTTCGGAAATCAGTACATTCCAACCCCTCAATCTTCTACTCAGTGTTTTTATTTTTTATCAATTCCCACCATCGATCGGCATCACCCTTCATACAATAAGCATCCAAAAGAACCTTCTCTCGTTTGAAACACTTATGGATGGAGACGTTCCATTCAATGGAGTCGATCCATTGTTCGGAAATTGAGGGATCTGATGATCCATTAAAATCAATAGGCCTTTGTCTTATGAAGCTATCGATCAAGACTTGTTCTTTCATAGGGGGGTTGAACATTCCTCTTGACCCATGTTTCTATTCAAATCATGAGTTAACTGAGTGATTATGATGAAAAAGTATGTGATTATCGCTCCCATTGGATTGGCATCTCATTAGAATAGTCATCACATTGATCTTCACATCGGGTGCTAGATCGAGTCCTCCTATTACCAGCCATTGGATGGAATAAAAGGAATAATAGGGGTAACAAAAAAGGTTAATCCAAGGAAAAAAATGTATGAGTTATAAATAAATTTTATTTCCTTAAATTAAGAATCTACAGGCTTCAATCTATGTTATCCATGATATACTTACCAATATATATTCTTAGGGGCATTTTTTATTCCCTTAACAATGGTTCATAACAAACATGAGAATTTACCAAAGAATATACCCTAGAAGTTTCATAACCAAGAGTTCAGCAAGGCCCATTGTCATGTACCATGATACCTCGGGTCAAGCCCGAAACTCCTTCTTGGAGTTTTCACTCCTAGGTACATCTGTTCCAGAGCCAGCTCTACATGCTCAAATCTAGACAGGGATGTATTTTAATGATAAACCACTTACTCAATACTAACCAAAACATCATGATATTTTATTATACTTAGTATTATCCCTAAGTCGTTCACCAGGGTTTTCTAATCCTAATACCCAAAATAACTAAACGTATCCTATGATACAAACTATAGAAACCCTTCTTTTTATTAAACACATAAACACGATTTATTGCATAAAATATTAACTTGATAAAACATAGAATACTGAGAGTTATTGTGTATTTGGGGATTATAAACATTACATAATGACATAAAACATGAAATATAACATATTTTTTGAAAACATCCTTTAATTGACCCTTATATTCCCTTGTACTTAGCATTTCATGGGATAACCTAAGGACATGAATAAGAAAATGGTGAGGTATAGAGCCTAGTAAGGGAGTAAACAAGGTATAACATGAATAATACTTCACATGTTAGGAAATAGGCTTACCAAAATATCATAACAGATGCATGAACATAAAGTCATGATAAATCATTATTATCATAACATGGAAATCTAGCAACAAGACTGAACAAGGTATTAGCATGAGCCAAAGACCATTGCACAGGGAGCATGAGTAAACCATCATTTAACATGAATTAGAATGAGTAAACACTCATTACACTTGATTTATCATGATACTAATATTTACCCAATGAATTGGAGAGCTATCCAGGCGCACCCTTCATAATCATTTCATTTCTTGCATAAGTGTGCCACACAAATCATACAACATGGAATCATTAAAGATCATCATTTATTCCATGATAAAGGAATGTGGAATTTATATATTAATATATATAATCAATAAGTAAATGTGAATAAAGGTGAATACCCTTGATAGATAAATGGTCATGGTATTCATGACATGATGACTTTGGCCTGGAAAATCGAGGTGTAATTTTGGCAGCATAACATCGGGACATAAAAATTCAAAAAAATGGTTGATGATAGAGAAATGAGTGTCTCATAATATGTACATGAAATGGAAATTAATGGGGTCATATATATACATGTCCCAATATATTTAATGTAATTTTGGGTTCATAATAAAAAATACTTTCTAGAATGTAAATTAGGAGGGAGAAATTCCATACAGAATTCCGGCATGGTAACTGGTGTACATGGGAGGAATTAATGAGAGAGAAAGGGATCTATCATCATTAAAACATATATATTTTAGTATGGGGGAGGTTAAATATCAAACCCCAAAATTTTTAATAAAAAATAAAATGGCATAACAACATAATGAAATTTGGACAAAAATGATAAAGGATGAAATCCCTTACATAGAAGTGTGATCCCAAAGGCTTGAGATAGGTTTGAGAGAGGATTTCTAGGAGCCTAGGGCACCTTGGTATGATTATAGAGAGAGGAGGGAAGGGTTGTTCGATCTTAGAAATATTTGAGTGAATGGTAGCAGGGAGATTGGGTGGGTTTATATTGCAAAAGGGAGGTAATTCTTTGTTATTTAGGTTTTGGCCACCACATAATAAAAATAAACAAAACCACAAACCAACCCATGGATTTTCCCCGTGTTTTTTTTCCAAAGGGATGTCAAAAACATTATTTTATAAGGAAAATGGATGAACTTATTAAAATATTAGTCTTTCTTATGTAGAGGTTAGTCCCACTTTTGAGGAAAACAATTTTAAAAGTTAAAATGTTTTATAAGTTTTGGAGGGTCCACTAAAGCTTTGTAAGATAAATAAAACAATGATAAAATAAAATTATATTAATGCTAAAACATATAGTGGCCGAACATAATGTTTATAGTATTTTATTACATCACTATTTAGTCATTATGATGTCATAAAACAAATTATATATTTAAATGTTATTTAATTTTTACCCAAAAAATAGATTGTCTCAGAAAATTATGAAAAATTCACTGTTGGATAATTTCAACATCCGGATTCCAAAAATAATATTAATTTTATCTAAATTATTCTTTAAATATGTGATTTTTTACTGTTAAAAAAATCGACATTTATAAAAAAATTTATGGGTTGTGAAAAAAATAGATTTCAAACCTTAACAAAACTCACAATTGTATTCATAATAATTATATGGTAATTTATATTTAATAAAAATTAATTTAGTGATAATTTTTTAGTAAAATATTATTTAATAAAAAAATCCATTAATTCATCAAAATGGATTTCTTAATTAACTAAAAATTCAATTTTTCCTTTAAAAACTATTTACAAAGTAACAATAAAAAAATGAATGTATATTATCAATACAGAAATAATGTAAATAATCATAGTCCTAGGGTCTCATTACATAACCCCTTATAACACCCGCATAAGACCGAAGGGTAAGGTTTTTGATAGTGACAGACTCTTGGGGTGGCTTGGATAACATCAATCAGGTGGGAATCTCTATCAACATCCACTTCTCCGGTTGGCGGTTCCGTTCGAGCGTAATGTATTGAAGGTCAGCATGGGATTGGTCATGGGTGAAGCCCAATGATTCCACCTCCTTTAAGAGCTATGATAAATGTGCTTTATAAGGAGGGATTCTAGTAGATGAGTCCATCACTTCCTTTGTACAAGTAATTGAATTTGTTAAAGCCCTATATTTATACTAATCATGTGACCACTATTCAATGGCTATATTAGCAATAGTCAAAATTATTAACATTAGTTTAAAATCCAAAAACATAAAACCAAGGAAGTGCATATTTTATATAATCACTTTACATAATAATACATTTAATTAGATCAAGATGATTTTTCATTAACAAATGTTTGGGTTGTTACAGAGACCCTTCGTGCTGTGATCGATAATCCGAATAGGGTGATCCTCAAAGGATGCATCCACCACTAACTCAACCTCCTCAGGTTAAAAAATGTGGGATGGAACAGAAAAGTAACAATTCATAAGAGAAACATGAAATATGTCATGCATAGCACAGTAAATCAGAGGTAACAAAAATTGATAGGCAACTGGACCAACTCTCTCCAAAACCTCAAATGGTATGACGTACCTCGGTGAAAGCTTTCTCTGTATCCTAATCCTCATGTGTCCCAACCTTGGTGTGACACATTAAGAAAACATGATCTCTGACCTCGAACTCCAGAGGTCATCTCGTCAATCAACATACAATTTTTGGATAGACTATACAATTTATATCCTCTTCCAAATCAACTTTACATTCTTAGTGGTCTTCTAGACAAGATGAGGTCCCAGCATACCTGCCTCTCCTACCTCTAGGAAACACTGGGGTGATCGGAATGGCCTCCCGTACAAAGATTCATAAGGTTCTATTTGAATCATTTCTTGAAAATTGTTATTGTATGTAAATTCCACTAGGGGTATCTATCTCTCCCAAGAACCCCAGAAATCTAGGAAACATGATTGAAGCATGTCCTATAACACTGGAATCTTGTGATCAGACTGGCCCTCTATCTGGGGATGGTAAGCTATACTCAAATGTACCTATGTACCTAAAGCCCTCTTTAGTGCCTGCCAGACATGAGAAGTAAACCAGTCATCCCTATCTAAAATCATAGAGTGTAGCGTCCCATGAAAACGTAAAATATTTGAGATGTACAAGCTTACAAGATCATCAACACTAAAGGTTTCCATGATCAGAAAGAATTGTGAACCCTTCATGAGTTGATCAACAACAACCAAAACCCCATCATTTCCTCGAGGTGACCTCAGTAAACCCATCATGAAATCCATCACGACATAATTCCACCACCACTTGGGAATGGGAAACTGTTGTAAAAGTCATGATGGTCTGTGATGCTCTACCTTCACCTACTAACAGGTAGATCATCTCATAACAAAACCAGCAGAACCCCTCTTCATACCTGGCCACCAATACTATCAGTGTAAATATCGATACATCTTGGGGAAACGAAGATGAACTGCCCAAACTAAGGAATGAAAATATTTCATAAACTCCTCACATATATCTTTTGACACCCATACACGTGTATGAAAATTCAAGACCTCATCCTCATATATGGTCTACCCAGTAGTAAGGTTATTTTGGGGAACACCCTCTCGCAAGACTATCCCTTTAGAATCTAATAGCTTCCTCTTTCTCAATCGCTCCATAAGAGTAGTGGTAACAAATACATAATAAAAAAATGTATTCCCCTATATGTTTTGCACCTCTAAATGTATCCCATATAATAGATCCATAAGCAACCACTCACTATTGGCCTCCTGAACTGCATGTATCTTAGTCCTCCTACTAAACGCATCAGCCACTGCATTTCCCTTCCCTAGCATGTAAGTAATCAAAATGTCAAAAGAAAAAAGATACTCAGCCCACCTTCATTTTATCAAATTTATATCTTGATGAGTAAAGATATACTTGACGATTTGGTAGTCATTGAACACAAAAAATTACACTCCCAAAAGACAATGTCCCAAACATCATAAATCTTGAACAACTTCAACCATCTCGAGATCATGCATCAGGTAGTTCCTATCATGTGGCCACAACTACCAAGACCCATATAAAATGACTCCTTCCCCTTGCCTAAGCAATACTCCCAGCCTGATACATGATGAATCACAGCAACTGGGGTAACTATTTCTCGGCTCCAGATAAATCAATATTGGTGATGAAGCCAATCTCCCTTTTAGCTCCTAAAAGGTAAAATTGTAGGAATATGTCCACAAGTACCTTTCACCATTCTTAGTTGGGCCCATTAGTGGTGATACTAAGCATGAAAAGTCTTGAATAAAATAACTTGTAGTAATAATCCAACCCTAGAAAACTTCGTACCTCGAAGACATTCTTCAGCTGCTCTAAAGAAACTACTACACTCACTTTCTCTAGGTCTACTGATACTCTTGTCTCTAAGATAACAAGACCTAATAAGTGAATCTAATCTATCCAAAAGTAGAATTTTTAACACAGAGTATATAACTAATACTCTCTCAGTGCACTCAAAATGATCTCAAGATGGATGGAATGGTCGTGTCGAATGTGATTGTACACCAAGACATCATCAACGAAAACTACCAAAATGGAATCCAAGTAAGGATGGAACACTCAGTACATTAGTTCCATGAAAACTAATGGTGCATTCGTGAGACCAAATGGAATAACCAAATACTAATATATATTGTACCTACTCTGAATGGCTACAAGAGGTATATCTACTGGTCCAACACACAACTTATGATAAGTGTATCTCATGTTAATCTTTGAGAACACCCTGGATACTCAAAGCTGATCAAAGAGATCCTCAATCCTTGGAAAGGTATATCTGTTATTTATCTTCAACTAGTTCCACTTCCAAAAATCCACATAATGTCTAAGGGTACTGTCCGCCTTTTTCACAAACAAGACGGGCGAACCCCAAGGATAAGTACTGGGTTAGATGAAACCTTTTTCCTGTAACTCCACTAACTGCTTCTTGAGGCCATATAACTCAGGTGTAGCTATCTTATATGGAGGAATTTACACCAGTGCCACTCCTGGAACAATCTAAATAGATAAACCTTTCTCTCTAACCAATGTTAAACCATAAAAGTCATCTGGAAAGACATCCCTAAAGTGATCCAACACTAGATGAAAGAAACTCTATAAGGTCCCTTGGTCATCCAAGAAATAACTAACAATGTAGTTTGTAACTCCTATCAACCCATGGAGCTCGGGCCCATCTCTTCTCTCCTGAACATCCCATTCTCCCCTGTGTAGAAAAGAGCTTCCCTCTAGTGACGTGATACTCACCCAGTGGCGATTGTAGTCAACAATGGTCTGGAAAGAGAATAACTAGTCAATTTCGAGAATGAAATCGAAGCCTATCATCTCTAAGAAATAGTGGTCCCATAATAAGTAAAACCTACCAATCTCAAGAGTAAACACTATTCACAACATACACTAGCTATAGTAAGTCCCAACAGAGTTTCTAGAATCACAACATTCTTACAAGTAAAAACTGCAGAGCTTAAGGATCTCCACAACAGAAACATATATGAAACTATGGGAAGCCTCGATATCAAAAAGAGTAGAAGCAAAAATTGAGGAAACTAAAAACATACCTCTAATCATAGAGGGTCCCAGATCATGTGCCTACTAGGTCTGCTCCACTGCAAAAGTTTGACTAATACCATAGACCTACGACCCTGCCAAACTACCCTGAGGTTATCCACCCTATTGTCTCTGAAAACATGAAAACTGGATACCACAAACATAACCTCCTCCTCGGCCATAATGTCCTGAAAAACTCCAGTTCCCTAAATCATGAGAAACTAGTGGTCCTTCTCCTGAACATGAAGTCACAATGGATCCCCGGTCACTAGATGCTGGTGAAAAAAAACCCGGAAAAAAACACTGAAGATGACCCATCTTTCCGCAAGATTGGCACTCCACTACGTCTCTCGGGCAATGAGGTCTTGTTTTCCCACTCATAAAACATTAGAAGCATACCATATGGATACCTAAGGAGACATTATTAAAAATCTCCCTACAACACATTTTTCTATCTATCGATGGAGTACCAACCCTGGAGGCTGAACCTTCTTGGCTCGTAGCTTCCAACTCCCTCAGGTTTCACTCAGTAATTCGCACCTAGTTCACTATAGTAGTCACTAAAGTATGCCTAAAAACATTCAACTATGATCAGATATCATACCTGAGATCATCCTCTAATTTCCTTGCCAAGGATAACTTATCACCTCCCAGAATAGGTGTGAATCACTAATTAACTGTAAAACGAGAAGAGTAATTCATCACTGAAAGAGTTCCCTGGTCCAAGTGCATGTGCTCTCCAGATCGATCGTCCCTCAAAGTATCAGGGTAGAAGTATTTATATAAAGTCCTCTGAAACTAGTCCTAAGATAAATCATGATGGAATCCCACCCATTAGATAACAATCCACCATCTCTTGGTGGAATCACGTAGCATGTACGTCGTGAGCTTCACCCTCCACTCCGGAGGCATCTCCAGATTATCAATGATAGAAAGCATGACCTCCCACCATGACTCTGTATCCTATCGTCCTCCATCCCCTAAAATAGTGGGGGGATACTACATGCTGTAACACCCATGTCATCTCTACCATAGATAGGGATGGATTCGATGCTCCCTAAAAAGTATTTAACATCCCCAAAAATCCTTCATGGAACTATGCATCAAAACCTATTTCTAGTATAATGGTTGTTGCCAAGACAGGAATGGTGGGAGGATCTACTGGTAGTCCTTGATCTCCCATTTTTGGGGTATGATCATTTCCCTGTATCTAGAGAACAACTGGGGGACATCTTGGTGGTGTGACTCTACAAGGTCAAGCACAAACCTCAGTTCAAAATTATCACATAAAAAAACTTATAAGTGATATAATAAATATGAGAAGAAACATTCAGGTGTTAAAAAATAGGGTTACACCATGTGTGTATAACTCCTACATGGAATGTTCCCAAAATATTTTAAACATGGAGTGTACCTCTTCCAAACATGGTCTTATAACACCCATACACCCCGCATGTTCCTTCTATGACACGATGTGTACTTGAATCATCCTTCCTAGACAAGTACTTCTACACATCTAGAACTACCTGGTTATCTCCTAGGTAAAACTACATAACGTGTTCACCCAAGACATGGCATGTAATAGTTTAGTTCCTTCTACCCATGTCGCTAGTCACATGGTCAGATACATAGTCAACTCTATACAGTGTGTAAAATCTAGACACGGTGTGTACAACATAATTTTCATCCACCCATGTCGTTGGTCACACCTTTCGATACAATGTTCTCTATACATGGCGTCTACAATATAGACATGTAATGTTATAACAAGAGTTTCCCAACATCGTGTCCCTACTCCCACATTCATTCACATGGTCATGCACTATATGACGTGTACTCCCAGTATAAGACATGTACTTAAGAAAATTTTTTTATTCCAAAATAGAATAACACATGGTGTGTTTTCATAACATCACACGCTATGTTGTCCAGGTTTTTGAACAGTAAGACTCTGAAAATTTTATAGAACCCATAAAAACTTATATTTTTTTTCCAATTTCTAACAAATTATGACCCATGAGAGCCCATACTCCCATGAATCAAAGTTTGACATCCCTATCAATTTCTTAACTAGACAAAATTCAACTAAAGTTCAACATTATCCACAAAATTCTGATCCAAGAAGGCCGATAAAACCTCAAAGATTAATGTTTGGCATCCATCTAATGAAACATTACATATTTTAACACCCTATCAAAATACCCGATATTATATCATGAAATCCATCACAACATCATGAAAATCTAGCACCACATCTATTAAAACAATGTGGAATCAGTAATGCGCCCTAAATGGCATGACAATAATGCAAGACACGAGATCTCTAAAAAGTTCCAATATGATTCACGAGATGAAATACCCTCATATCATTGAGTTGTAATAGAAATAGAACCTCAATAATAACAACAATAACAGTAAAAAACATGTGAATCACCTGATGGTGATATCAAATCATCTGTAAAAATTGAAAAACCAAAAAATTTCAATATTCTAGGTAACATGGATTTTCCCAGTACACGGGTTAGTTAATCCTTGGAACATCTCATTACCAACTACCCACACCTTCTTATACCTGTCTATAGGCTCTAAATTGTAAGATGAAGTTGAAAGAAAATACTCTGATACCACTTATTGAAGACCCAGTTCCAAGTGCCACCAAAGGTGCCCCGTAACTGATTGGTCATGTGTCCTCAAGCGCATTTCCCAAAACACCAGAGGCTACCTACTAGTATCAAGGGCCTTTGGTGCGATAGTGGGGACACTATTCCCTCAACGATAGAGTAACACAGGGGAAATGAATAGTAAACAGTATCAGAAACAGTAATACCCTACAACAAATGTAAATAGATTAAGACTGATAGTATAAAAAACTGCATCATATATATAAATAAATGATGCATTTTACATATATCTAGGAAAGCATCCAAACATGTCACAATGCTGAAAATATAGTACTAAAACCCATTTATTGAAAACAGTAAACTCCAATAGCATCACAAGTCTTAGCATGGTCCCACGATCTCCAGCTTCAATAGTAATCAAGTACCTGATGAAGAAGGTTTCTTTCCCTTATCTATATGTGCAATCATATAATCTGTTTGAGTCCAAAATCATGACCAAAATATGGTGTGAGACAAATCCCAGTAAGAAACCACAAAAACGATATGTACCTAACTATCAGTGAATATACATAGTAGGTAATATTCATAGATTAAGAAATAAACTAGGAAGTACTCCAAATTAAAAAATACTATAGTTTTCTAATAAATTAATTTACGTTAATAAATTATTCAATCCATTTAATATTGTAACTTCTGGTTCAATCCTAAGCTCTATAACTCCCTATTTAATAATAACATGTAGATGACTCAAAAGTGCATCTAAAAATTCAAGTAATACTGAGTCCAACCTTGTGATTTGGATTGGAAGACTTGTCACAATAATTAAATCATTAAAAAGAAACCCTCTGGGAATGTTCTCACAGTCTAACCCCTATGGTACAACATATCATCAATTCAATAATAAATGAACATCTGGGAAAGCTCACACAGTCAAACCCCTTTGACAAAAATATCCCTATTTATTTAATAACAACCAGCTTGGTAGAACTCACAGTCAATACCCATTTGGTCTGCATAACAACAATACAATATAATGACCCCCTAGCAGCACTAACAAGTAATACCCTATTTTCGAACATTTATTAAATAACGACCGTATGGGTAGCTCTCATGGTCTATCCCCTGTAGTATATGACCACCCGACAGCTCTCACAGTCAATACCTCTGGGTCAACATAACAACAACTATAAATAAATGACACCACCCCAGTAATCTATCACAGTAAATTCCCCTTTTCCATATAGTAACAATGTGAAACACATGCTTCTCAAATAAACAATAACTTCATCCTAACAACCCTAGGAATGTAAAACAAAGCAAGAAAAACATACTTTCTAGACAAAAAGGACAATAATCAAATAAAAATGGCAAATAAACCCATAATCAAGGTAATAAAATTTATGCATAATCAATAATGCTTTCTCAAACAAACACACCATAACATGACTTAAACATGGTTAAATTTCATAACACGAAATACACTAAACCTGGGTATTCGACACTTTTATCATACATAATCCAAATACAAGAAAATAAATCCACAAACCACCTACCGCAATGTTGTTTGATGAGAAATCTAGAACATCATCCCCTAAATAATCATAGAATGACGTAAATCTACATAAATGTAAAAAAATATCAACCCTCGATAACTCATGTTAGAGGAGAAATCATGAAGAGAGGCTCTAGGCAAAGACATAACTCACTAGTGGGAATCCAACGCAACTGGTGGCATCTCAATCAGAGGTCAAATAGTGAAATGGGAGGAGATAAAATATATTCAACCATAAGTCGCTCTCCAATATGAGACACATGGATAATAAGAGCGTTCAAGAGATTAGACATGACACTGCTCCGATTATTCAACTAAAAAAATTACATGTCGTGTTCATTTAATATACATGCTGTTTACTAGCCTAAACCGCCCCCCACATTAGGAGCTCTTCCAGGTCACCACACGATCATGTACTTGGCCATTACATAGCCAGTACATGGAAACATGTGGAATCCAGGTAAACAGAATGTACTCAAAAGTACATGGTGTGTACATAGATAGTTTACACTTTCTTCCTTTTCCTAAATAACCGGAAATAAATATCCATACATGAAATGAAGATCCGAGTTCTTACAAGTACCATCTAACGTGGTAAATGGGATTCCCTTCATGCTATGGAGTGGAATGAAAAACATTTTCCCGCATAAACGTGTATGGGGTTGTGAGGAATTTGTTAAGGCTTTCTCAGGGAACAAACTAGCACCCCTTGGCATGAATTTAATATTTATAAAATATCCCATGGAAACAACGAGATATTACCTATAAAACCCCTAAAATAAGAACATGATTATTCCTGTACTGGACAACTTTCTTGAGAGGGAGAACATACTCAAAAAGTATAGTGTGATAAAGATTGACTTTGATGATGTTCATGCTCAAGATACATAGGAGTTGGTATAAGAAATATTTCCACAGTTTGCCATTGAATAATTAGTTCTTAAAAAACAAGTATTGTGTTGGAGTGTAAGATAGGTAAGATAACTAGAGAGATATGGTTTTCTTGTCAATGAGGATAGTGACTCATTATTGTTGTAAAATGATGAACGTCTCTCTGACAAGAAGGAAATAGAAATATTAGAAGCTTCAAGATGGATAGAAGCTATAAACTAATATATGGATTCCATGTATGTGAACCATGTTTGGGTTCTAGTTGACACACCAATTGATGTAAAGCCTGTTGGGTGAAAATGGATATTCAAGAAGAAACTCGACATGATGGTAATGTATGTACCTATAAAGAAAGGCTAGCGGCTAAATGTTTTAAACAACATCAATGAATTTAATATGATGAATACTTTTCACTAGTTTTCATGATTAAATCCATAAAAATCATACTTCCCATAGAATCTTACCATGACTATGTGATTTAGAAGATTGATGTCAAAACTGCATTCTTTAACAGGAACCATTAGGAAGATGTCTATATGGCACAACTAGTAGGGTTTGTGACAACAAGTGATGCCAAAAGGGTTTTCAAGTTACAATGATCCGTTTTTGGATTAAAGAAAGTATCTAGGTCATGGAATGTTCGATTTGATGAATCTATTAGATAATTTGGTTTCATTAAAATGGAATGCGATCTATGTGTTTACAAAATGTTTAATGGAAACACAGTCATTATCTTAGTAGTATATGTTGATGAAATATTACTAATTGTAAATGACATACCAATATTATAGTCCTTTAAGGACTAGTTGAACATGTAACACCCCGAGCTTCCATGATATGCCTCTCTTTCAATAATGCAATAGCTTGCATTGTACGCAAGTTCGAGTTCTAAAACACCGCGACTAATCAAAGTAGCCGTTATGAATAGTAATAAACACTTTTTAAAATTATAGAAATTTTATATTTCAAAATTGACTTCATTTTTGTATTCGTAATATCGAAATTAGCCTATGTTGAATTTTTGGTATTTTTCTGAGAACTTCTAATTTTTTATGAATAGTGAAAATTACTTAAAAACAAATTTTTTAATCAAAATAATTTATAGTGATAAATTATACTATTTAGTGGTTTTAAAGAATAATTAGAATATATTTTTACCATTTTATCCAATGGTGGTCATTATAATTAATTTAACATTGAAATTGGACATAAACAATTGCCAATCTTTTGATATAAATTGTTTCTTAAAAACACGCTATTTGTTGTAACAGCGGGAATTAATTATAAAATTAATTAATGAAACTTATATGTTTGTAATTTTGTAAAATAGAAATCATTTTTGAATTCGGAATATCAATTATAGCTTAGGGTAAAATTTTGGCTTTGTTCCGAAAAACTTCAATTTTTGATGAATAGTGAAACCACTAAGTGGTAGTTAAATAACTGATTTTTCATTTAAATGAAATATTACCACTTATGTGATTTGATTTTCAAAAATCTGACATACATGGTTGTCATTAAGAAGTAAAATGTGGTTCAATGAGATTAAAATAATTTTTGGTGAATAGTAACTTTTAAGTTTTTAATCGCGATTAGAGGCAATTAGTGTAGTTTAAGGTAAAAAATAATGTTTTAATAATATTAGATGAGCTTGACACATGTCCTACCCTCATTGAATGTGCCATGGCCTACCAAGAAAATCCATGGGTCAACTTGGGGACCCCATGGATCCACTTTAGTTGGAAAATGACATAAATACCTTTTATTTAATGTTAAAGTAAAAAATGACACAAACATGAAATGTTTTACTAAAACAATTTTTATATGGGGTTATACAAGTCATATTTTTGACTATAAATAATCATTGGAAATCTAAAAAGATTTCCTACATCATAGTATTTTTTTTAGAATTTTTAGACATTAAATAAATTAAATTATTTATGACATCATGATGATGCAACGATGACCTCATTATTTAACGATTTAAATAAAATGAGAAGATAATGCAAAATCTAAGGCTTAAACTTGTCCAAAGCCTATTGGATGAGGATATTTCGAACCCTTATCACCTTAGACACGAATTTTATAAGTGTGGGACCTTTAGAATCCGAAAAGCATTGTATAATAATGTAACATTTCAATCTTTCCAAAAGAGCCCCTCCTCTCCACTTATAAAAGGCCACCACCTCTCCCACCTTATTCACACCTTCAAGCCATTTGTATCGGCCAAACTCTGCCCAAATACTCTCCCAACTTCCCCCTCTTACTCCTAGAAGCCTCACTTTGGGCATAACTCTTATCAAGGAATCCTTTGGCTCAAATCAAAAAGAGTTACCCGATTTTGAGGTAATGTCTTCTCTAATGTTGTTTTGTTTTGTTTTTCTTCTCCAACCCCCTAAACTCTTTTTATTAATTTATTTTGTAACAACACCAGTATCCTCAATATACTATAATGTTGTTATAAGATGTATTCGAGCTACACTTACACAAACCTACATCTAATGGTTAAAGAACATACGGTTTCTGTGGATGGCGAATTTCTGCCTCACGAAACGATGATTGTTCAACACTCATATAACACCTTCAAAGGTGGCCATTAAGATGTCAATATTTTTATATATGATATATAATATGTTTATGTTTTACTTATGCTTCTGTATTTCTCATTTATGGCATACTTTATGATTTCCATTATGGGTAAAACGCGATAATTTCATTTTAGGAAGTGCGGACTACCGCCCCCTCAAAGTGATTTGAATCGTTAATGCCATATGTGGGATGTATAAAGGATGGAGTAAATGGTATTATACACTATATTATACTGGAATTATATTATACATTTATATCATTATGATTTCGTTCCATTAAATATGAAATTGATATGAAAGTAGCGTTCATGCGTACGTACGGCTTACCGACTCCATGAACGGTGCATTTCATTTATTACCTCTAAATGTTACGTAATATTATAAATGAATGTATATACTGGATATATAAGATATATATGAAATCTAAATCATGAATATAATTCTGGAGATAATGGATATTCTACCACATAAACAACTTGTAATTATAAGAAGTTTATTGTTGACTCAAGTACCAAAGATCGACAAAACGACCGTTATTAACTTAAATAATTACATAATGTTCATAACATTGTAATAAGTGATATAAAAAAGGATAATGAAATTGAAAATGGTTCTTAATAAGGTATATATTAACTCTAGTTTATTATTCAGGAGGATAAAGAACGGTTGAGTAAAGTCAGACACGAGATAAGGGTTTACTTCACAACCTCTTCATTATCCAAGGTTGTTTATACATAATTATCTACTGGGACCTCGTTATCATCCACATCCATGTTTCATAAAATTTTTTTTCAAAACATTTTTACTATTAAATGGAAAATGTGTTAAAGTCATTTATACCCTTATACATTTTTGAAAGGAATCTTACCGTCGTTTTCCAAACAATGTACTTTTTGACATCTTTGACAAATTTAAGGTAAGAATGTTTTTTTAACTTATATGGAGGGTGCGGCTATTTTCCGCCATTATAACTTCGTCTAAGCTTCCCTAACAAGATTATAAGAATATCTTCAAAGTAAATGTATTATTTTATAATTATGGGACTTTTAAATGATTTCAAAAAGGAGAGATATTACTCTCAAATAGCTTTGATTTCATCCATGTGAACATCCTTTGATGGGTTTTAAGTTTAATTGTAATTGATTTATGATACAAAACTTCCATTGAACATTTTGTGAAATATTTGACTGTGGATGTGTTATTTTTATACCATCCATAGTTTACGAAGAAATTGTTGACATTTCGTATGCTAGTTTTAATACGAATATTTATGTTATGTTTAAACCTATTCATATGAGGAATGTATTGGACTTAATATGTGATGGGTGGAGCCCACTATAGCTCCTCAATGCATCGGTAGGTCTCATGAGACAACTAGACGTTGAATTGGTCGAGGCCCTTTCCCAATTTGATTTATGGTTTTGGCCTAGGCCTTAATCATTTTAGACGTCTTGGCCGAGGCCTTGACAAAGTGTTTCAGAATGTCTGGCATTATACATTCCCTCATTATGAAAGTGGTTATTGATATTTCACGTGATTATTCGTCTAGTAGAATATCCATGTGAGTAAGTAATGGCATTATTTTATTTTACTTTTTCCATATTATGCTGAAGTTCAAGTTCAATAAGGCTTTTGTTTTAGTTATACATTGCCTTAAATGCTTATGTTTTCTTATGAATGTTTCCGCTATATTGTTATCCTTACTGAGCATTTGAGCTCACCCCTTTCAATGTTTTATTTTTCCCAGGATGTGAAGAAGTGTATTATGACTGACTTGAAAGAATAGTCAGTGAGGATATGAGTGTGAACTAGGGAGACCATGTTATTGTAGTTTTCATTTTTATGATGTAATGTAATGTTTATGAATATATCTAGTGTTTCCAAGGCTACTAAACTAATCGGTCTTTCGAGACTTGATCTTTTGTGATCATGCCAATGTTATGAAGTAATGCACTGACTCTGGGTAGCTGGGGTTGGGGCGTTACAGTTGGTATCAGAGGCAGTTTAGTACTAACCTTGGAAGCTAGATTTAGATAAACTCTGATTAGAGCACATAGCCCAAAGATAGACTTTGAGGATTAGTATGGAAGAACTTCCTAGAATTTTGTTATTGTAGAGATTTTGTGAGTTTTCCGAGAAATACATCCCTGTCTAGATACGAGCTAGTAGAGGCGGCTCTGGCACAGATGTACCTAGGGGTAAAACCCGAAAACACCGCTTTGAGCTAGACTCGAACGGGAACTGGTGCACGACAACGGGCCTTGCTGCACTCTTGGTTATGACACTCCCGGGGGATATGCTTAGGATAATTCTCATTTTATTTACAAACCACTATGAAGGGTTATGAGTATATACTTCCTCAAAGAAAACATTTATTTTTATGATTATGGATTATATCCATAAATAGTTCAATTTATGTAAAGTGTTTTACATGTATGGAATTCTGTATTTTAATTCATAAACTAATCTAGTTTATGCCATTGTTTAGAAATGGCGCCTAGTGGAAGGAATGGAAACCGTATCAATGCACGCACTCCGTGTAGGGATTGCCCTCCTGTTCAAGATAATTATTGTGGATATGGAGATACAACTGGTGCTGATCAACTTATTACCATACTGGGACAACTCACGGAGGTTATGAATAATAACCTTACTCGTATGGAGAACCCTGATCCGCAACGTGGAGGATCAATGTTAGACCGCTTCATGAGGCTACAACCACCAACCTTCAATGGGAGTACAAATCCTATAGTAGCTGAGCAATGGATAAATTCCTTAGAGAAAATATTTCATGCCTTGGGGAGTAGTGAAAGGGAGAAGGTTGTCATGGCAGTTTACCGCCTCAATGGAGATGCCGATCAGTGGTGGTCACTGATTCAAAACACAAAGGAAGATGATGACGTATCAAATATGGAATGGAGGGAGTTCAAAGAGCTTTTCTTAGAAAAATACTTTCCTCGTGACCATCGAGCAGATATGGAAAGGCAATTTCTGAGTCTGAGGCAGAAGGAGGATGAGAATGTCGCAAAGTATGAGGCTAACATTACAAGGTTAGCAAGGCATGCTTCCGATTATATACGTAACCCAAGAAGTAAGATTGATTGTTTTTTTTGATGGGTTAAAACCATTTTCCGTCGAGCTTTAGTATCACAAACCTTCTCATCATACGAAGATATTGTCTCATGTGCTATCAAGACAGAAAAGGAATTCTCTATGTCTTATGACAACAAAGTAAAGCAAGAGAAGAAGAGAATGGTGGAACAAGAAACTGATAAAGGGAAAAAGGGAAAGAAGGATTTTCCATTATGCGATAGTTGTGGGAAGAATCACCCCGGTGCTTTCCTAAAAGGAATGGGAGTTTGTTATAAATGTGGAGAAAAAGGTCACCAGGCGCGTGATTGCAAGGGAAAGAAAGAGGCTATCAATGTTGAATGCTACAATTGTAGAGAAATGGGTCATTATGCAAATGAATGTCCTAAGCATCAAGGAAACTTACCTCAGAAAAGGCCAAGGGATCAAGGCCAATATTATGCTGTGACTACAGTTGAAGTGGAATAATTATTGTATTTGTGTTTTTGGACTCAAGAACTAGATTATGGTTATAAGAATAATGTGATATATATAAGGATTGTACTGCAGTACATGTTGTTTTCATTAAAGATTTAATTTGATGAAGGTAATCATATTTTTAGTATGTGACAATAAGAGAAACTTTACTTTTTTTGGGGAATCTGAGGTTACAATTGATTTTGGAATTTAACGACCCTTTAGAGAAAGTCTGGACGGAGGTATTTTGGATAACTATAAAAGTTGGAATGGATTAAGTTGATCTTTGGATAGTATTTTTTAAGGTTAAAACATTTATGAAGATTTTTTTGGAATAGTATAGTACTATATTTTTAGGAAAAGGACAACCTGCAGGGTGGGGCATAACCCGTCGCGTCGGACAAAGCTGCAGGAATCGAACCCACAACCATAGTGCGACAGGCCTTTATTTCCTACCACTAGCCTACAGGAAGTCCCTGGTTATTACAAAATAATTTTACTAATCTAAATTGTATGTGTTAACATTTGGAACCTTATACAATTAGGAAAAGTATAATATTTTTGGGTTCTATTATCTTTTTGAGTGAAAGGTGAGTTGATGGTTGAAACTCTAATTGGCAGGCATAAATATATATATACCTATCTGTTATTAAATGAATAAATTAATTCTTAAACTTTAGTAAAGGGATATTAAAACAAAAAAATGTGTTATCCTAATACCTTATGTCTTGTTGAACTGATGATATTTTAAATCAACATAGATTGAAGCCTTTGAGGCCCTCAATTTGACAGTTGATTGTGATTGATGACCTCAATCACTCCCTACGAATATTTACGTTTTCCCTCCAATTATATGTCTCTAATTGCCACCAATGTTCTCCTAATCGAGATCATAATTGGGTGGTGACTTTTTGATTTCCCTTTCCCTCTTATTAAGGCTAAATTTTATTAACCTTATTTCCGATGTGGGTTTTCCACAAAGGTATTTTCTATTTTCAACCTCTTATTTTCAATGAAAAATATCAAATTTGAGGATGCAATTTATTGAAGGAGGGGAGAATGTAACACCCCGAGCTTCCACGATACGCCTCTCTTTCAATAATGCAACAGCTTGCATTGTACGCAAGTTCGAGTTCTAAAACACCGCGACTAGTCAAAGTAGCCGTAATGAATAGTAATAACCACTTTTTAAAATTATAGAAATTTTGTATTTCAAAATGGACTTCATTTTTGTATTCTTAATATCGAAATTACCCTATGTTGAATTTTTGGTATTTTTCTGAGAACATCTAATTTTTTATGAATAGTGAAAATTACTTAAAAACAACTTTTTTAATCAAAATAATTTATAGTGATAAATTATACTATTTAGTAGTTTTAAAGTATAATTAGAATATATTTTTACCATTTTATCCAATGGTGGTCATTAGAATTAATTTAACATTGAAGTTGGACATAAACAATTGCCAATCTTTTGATATAAATTGTTTCTTAAAAACACACTATTTGTTGTAACAACAGGAATTAATTATAAAATTAATTAATGCAACTTATATTTTTGGAATTTTGTAAAATAGACATCATTTTTGAATTCGGAATATCAATTATAGCTTAGGGTGAAATTTTGGCTTTGTTCTGAAAAACTTCAATTTTTGATGAATAGTGAAACCACTAAGTGGTAGTTAAATAACTGATTTTTCATTTAAATTAAATATTACCACTTCTGTGATTTGATTTTCAAAAATCCGACATACATGGTTGTCATTAAGAAGTAAAATGTGGTTCAATGAGATTAAAATAATTTTTGGTGAATAGTAACTTTTAAGTTCTTAATCGCGATTAGAGGTAATTAGTGTAGTTTAAGGTAAAAAATAATGTTTTAATAATATGAGATGAGCTTGACACATGTCCTACCCTCATTGGATGTGCCATGGACGACCAAGACAATCCATGGGTCAACTTGGGGACCCCATGGATCCACTTTAGTTGGAAAATGACATAAATACCTTTTATTTAATGTTAAAGTAAAAAATGACACAAACATGAAATGTTTTACTAAAACAATTTTTACATGGGGTTATACAAGTCATATTTTTGACTATAAATAGTCATTGGAAATCTAAAAAGATTTCCTAAGTCATAGTAGTTTTTTTAGAATTTTTAGACATTAAATAAAGTAAATTATTTATGACATCATGATGATGCAGCGATGACCTCATTATTTAACGATTTAAATAAAATGAGAAGATAATGCAAAATCCAAGGCTTACACTTGTCCAAAGCCTATTGGATGAGGATATTTCGAACCCTTATCACCTTAGCCACGAATATTTTATGTGTGGGACCTTTATAATCCGAAAAGCATTGTATAATAATGTAACATTTCAATCTTTCCAAAAGAGCCCCTCCTCTCCACTTATAAAAGGCCACCACCTCTCCCACCTTATTCACACCTTCAAGCCATTTGGCTCGGCCAACCTCTGCCAAAATACTCTCCCAACTTACCACTCTTACTCCTAGAAGCCTCACTTTGGGCATAACTCTTCTCAAGGAAGCCTTTGGCTCAAATCAAAAAGAGTTACCCGATTTTGAGGTAATGTCTTCTCTAATGTTGTTTTGTTTTGTTTTTCTTCTCCAACCCCTTAAACTCTTTTTATTCATTTCTTTTGTAACAACACTAGTATCCTCAATATACTAGGATGTTGTTATAAGATGGATTCTAGCTACACTTACACAAACCTACATCTAATGGTTAAAGAACATACGGTTTCTGTGGATGGCGAATTTCTGCCTCACGAAACGATGATTGTTCAACACTCATATAACACCTTCAAAGGTGGCAATTAAGATGTCACTATTTTTATATATGATATATAATATGTTTATGTTTTACTTATGCTTCTGTATTTCTCATTTATGGCATACTTTATGATTTCCATTATGGGTAAAACGCGATAATTTCATTTTAGGAAGTGCGGACTACCGCCCCCTCAAAGTGATTTGAATCGTTAATGCCATATATGGGATGTATAAAGGATAGAGTAAATGGTATTATACACTATATTATACTGGAATTATATTATACATTTATATCATTATTATTTCGTTCCATTAAATATGAAATTGATATGAAAGTAGCGTTGATGCGTACGTACGGCTTACCGACTCCATGAACGGTGTATTTCATTTCTTACCTCTAAATGTTACGTAATATTATAAATGAATATATATACTGGATATATAAGATATATATGACATCTAAATCATGAATATAATTCTGGAGATAATGGATATTCTACCACATAAACAACTTGTAATTATAAGATGTTTATTGTTGACTCAAGTACCAAAGATCGACAAAACGACCGTTATTAACTTAAATAATTACATAATGTTCATAACATTGTAATAAGTGATATAAAAAGGATAATGAAATTGAAAATGGTTCTTAATAAGGTATATATTAACTCTAGTTTATTATTCAGGAGGTTAAAGAACGGTTGAGAAAAGTCAGACACGAGGTAAGGGTTTACTTCACAACCTCTTCATTATCCAAGGTTGTTTATACATAATTATCTACTGGGACCTCGTTATCATCCACATCCATGTTTCTTAAAAATGTCTTTCAAAACATTTTTACTATTAAATGGAAAATGTGTTAAAGTCATTTATACCCTTATACATTTTTGAAAGGAATCTTACCGTCGTTTTCCAAACAATGTACTTTTTGACCTCTTTGACAAATTTAAGGTAAGAATGTTTTTTTAACTTATACGGCGGGTGCGGCTATTTTCCGCCATTATAACTTCATCGAAGCTTCCTTAATAAGCTTATAAGAATATCTTCAATGTAAATGTATTATTTTATAATTATGGGACTTTTAAATGATTTCAAAAAGGAGAGATATTACTCTCAAATAGCTTTGATTTCATCCATGTCAACATCCTTTGATGGGTTTTAAGTTTAATTGGAATTGATTTATGATACAAAACTTCCATTGAACATTTTGTGAAATATTTGATTGTGGATGTGTTATTTTTATACCATCCATAGTTTATGAAGAAATTTTTGACATTTTGTATGCTAGTTTTAATACGAATATTTATGTTATGTTTAAACCTATTCACAGAGGAATGTATTGGACTTAATATGTGATGGGTGGAGCCCGCTATAGCTCCTCAATGCATCGGTAGGTCTCATGAGACAACTAGACGTGGAATTGGCCGAGGCCCTTTCCCAATTAGATTTATGGTTTTGGCCGAGGCCTTAATCATTTTAGACGTCTTGGCCGAGGCCTTGAAAAAGTGTTTCAGAATGTCTGGCATTATACATTCCCTCATTATGAAAGTGGTTATTGGTATTTCACATGATTATTCATCTAGTAGAATATCCATGTGAGTAAGTAATGGCATTATTTTATTTTACTTTTTCCATATTATGCTGAAGTTCAAGTTCAATAAGGATTTTGTTTTAGTTATACATTGCCTTAAATGCTTATGTTTTCTTATGAAAGTTTCCACTATATTGTTATCCTTACTGAGCATTTGAGCTCACCCCTTTCAATGTTTTATTTTTCCCAGGATGTGAAGAAGTGTATTATGACTGACTTGCAAGAATAGTCAGTGAGGATATGAGTGTGTACTAGGGAGACCATGTTATTTTAGTTTTCATTTTTATGATGTAATGTAATGTTTATGAATATATCTATTGTTTCCAAGG
This sequence comes from Viscum album, assembly GCA_963277665.1. Lineage (NCBI taxonomy): Eukaryota > Viridiplantae > Streptophyta > Magnoliopsida > Santalales > Viscaceae > Viscum > Viscum album. The sequence goes on from OY728161.1 coordinate 782,210,617, forward strand.
CTACTAAAATAATCTGTCTTTCGAGACTTGATCTTTTGTGATCATGCCAATGTTATGAAGTAATGCACCGACTCTGGGTAGCTGGGGTTGGGGCGTTACAGAACAAGTGATCTCCATGAAGGACTTAGGTGAACCAGCCTAAATTCTAGGGATCAAGATCATTCATGGTAGATCCAAGAGGCTACTTGGACTTCTTTAGTGTATAGACATTGATCAGACAATAAATATATTTAGTATGGAAAAATACAAGAGGGGATTGGTTCCAGTTTCACATGGAAAACACCATTCTATGAAAATGTATCCCTAGAAACAATAGGAGAATGATATAATGAGTAATATAACATATGATTTAGTGAGATGATAAATCATGTATACCATGTTGTGTACTAGACTTGATGTTTCCAATGCACTGAGCTTGGTAGGAAGATATTAAGTAGGTCCAAGAGAATAGTATTAGACTACTATTAAGGCAATCCCTAAGTATCTGGGAAGAACTAATGATATTTTCCTGGATTATAGAAGATATGAGGAGTTTTTAATCAGAGGGAATTCTAATGAAACTTTTCAGATAGATCATAATGATCTGAATTCTCAATCGGGATACGCTTTCTATCTCAAGAGAGGAGCAGTGACCTGGAAGAGTTCAAAGGATCCACTTGTTACTGATTCTATACTAAAATCCAATTATATAGTGTCTTTTAATGAATCTAAGTATGTTGTTTTGAATCAAATAATTTCCTAGGATCTTGATGTGGTACCTTGTATTAGATACCATATTTCATTGAATTGTGATAACACCGCAATGATAGCTCTTTCAAAAGAGACAAAGTCACATCAATAGAGAAAGAACATACTCCAAAAGTACCTCATCTTGATGAATTTTAATTAGAGGGTTGAAGTTGTATTGAGAAGAGTTTCTACTGAATAGAACATGGTGGAACCCTAGACTAAAGGCATATATTAGCAGAAGCTTGAGTATCATGTGAGAGTTAGTGGACTGAAGGTTGTAAGTAGTTGGATCTAGATAAAACGGGAGTCTATTGGAGTTGGTTCCCTAGAACCAACTTCTATGTACTTTATGATAAAATATAATTCATGGTTTTGAATATTAATAAATTTCTTATTACATAATGATTGACGTTCCCTGTGACATAGAAAGTGATAATGACCCAAGAGTTTCTTTCACACTAAAAGGTCATAGTAGTTTCCCAATATGAAGAGTGCCCAGAAGTGCTATGAAACTACTCTTAAATAAATGTTATATGGTTGGATGATATCATTTGAAGGGACACGTATGATACAGACAATCATGGGTGGAGACTCATAGGACTTTGAGGCACCTTCTCTTGGGGTATTACCTCAATGATATCCAGTAGTATATTATAAGAACGAGACCCAAAAATAGGAAATCCACATTTATAAGTGTTATTGGATTTTCCTATATGTAGATTTTTTTATTGGCCCATATACTTTAATATTATTAATAATGGATATTATGAGTCTCATACTTTGATTTATAGAAGAAAAAAAATGATGAAAGATGTTCGCGGAAAGGTAGGATATGCTAGGTATGTCACAAGTAATTTTTCATTAATGAATAATGTTAGAATGTATTTATCATTTCTGTTAATTAATGAAAGTTAATATCTATGGACCTTTGATGTAAATGATATTTCCTAAATAAATCCATGGCCACGGTGTTATCTAGGAATGTTCTATTTATGGGAAGTCAAATAATGAGATATAGAGAAAATAGGTTGATGACACTAACATGCAACCTACAGGATTGGATATATTGTGATAAAGGGATTATATCACACAAAAATAATTCGTATGAGGTGACATGTCTTTGTGGTATTAAATTATTTCTCAATGGGTGTCTTAGTGTGTTTCTAGATTATGAGCTTGGAATTTATGTAGGTTCACATAATTCGCTTGAGAAAGATTCCTAGAGGGTCACACACTAAGTGTATCCATAATCATAGTTAAATAATTTATTTTTAACATGTTGAATATAAATTACACCTAGTTATGGGTCAATAATTATTCATGTATGTCTGATTGCATTTATTTTTTCAATAGTTATTCGAGAGGATATATTGTGAGCAGAATATTTAATAAATATTTATTTTCTATTTTTGGTAAATATAGTATGTATTTATTTATCAACAAATATTACAGTGGTACTTATTTAATAAATAAATAGTCATTATTCAAGGACTGGTAAATATTTAGGAGGATTGGATGACCAATTTTAAGGGTTCAGTGAGAAATAATAATATTAAATATTATTTTAATAAATAATATTTAATTATAACTTATAGGTTAAGAACATGTCATGAAATAATGACAATGATATTATTATTTGATATGGGTTTTCACTTGTATTAATAAAATGAATAAATGTGATTGTGTGAATTATTTATTGTTAACTAGTGAATTACATTTTGGGATATATTATTATTCCCACATTAGCCCAGGGAAATCCAATACTATCCAATTGGTGTTGTGCACAACATTCATGGAGAAACCATTCAATACTAGAGAGTTAATACCTCTCCAAGAACATTATCAAGAACGAGAGCGGTGATCCTTTACTGGATCAAGGAGAATGCTTTGGAAGTGGATCTCAAGGCGATTGAAGGCAGACAATGCAAGTGCTACAATCTTCCGTGATAGCACCTAAAGACTCTTTTGGCGATGCCCAAATATTCGCAGAACATGTGTGGATCACCCATAGAGGAAACTTAACCTTGGTTTCTATGATTCAATGATGGTGCACTGTAGATTAGTAGCTAAAAAGATCAATAAAGAAAGAATCAGATTGGATGTATTTTTTGAATTAAATTAAATTGACTATAAACAAAATATATTGATCCTCTCTTCTGGGTTCCGTTTCTTCTTCCTCTTTTTCAAAATCCTTGATTCAATTCTATGGATACTAGTATTAATCGTCATATTGATTTTGGATTGATCATAGATTATGGAAAAAGAAATCTAGGCACCGCACCCTCTCATGTTTTCACTGCGCCTAGAACTTATAAAGCCATCCTCACACTTTGTCGGTGCACATTGTAGAAGTTTTAATAATAGAAATAATAATTTAAATCTCTAAAATATAGGTTTTCATGTCTTACATCAGTCACTACTATATATTTATGTTTATTCAACAATAGCATTTATCAATGCTAAAAAATCACTCATAAAGGGGTACCTATATCAACACATTAATTAGAATTAATAAACGTATTCCTTTTATTAGTGGTAAGTCCGTTATTTTTATTGCTAATAAATTTTATATTTAAATAAAATCAATAAAAATCACTTATTAATATATAAATATATTAATATTTATATAAATATAAAAATATATTAATATTTATAGAAATATAAAATATTTTATAAAATATGTTTTATATAATTTTATATATGTGATCACACTTAATATATAAAACATTTTGTGAAAAAAGATTATAAAATAATTAAAAATTAATATTAATGATCAATTTTATAATTATTATTTAGTAATAGTCATTCAATAATAATTTAATGATATAAAAAATTCAATAAAATAATAAATTATCTAAAATAAGTTGAAAACAAGACTTGAACATAAAACAGCCATAACTTTTGATCCAGGTGTCTGTTTTAGCTCCACCATATATCAAATCGATGTTTTAAAAAATATATATAATTTGGTAATTGGGAAGAACCTTAGTCAGTTTTTTGAGGTCTAACTAGTGTAAAAGACCTAAATATTGCGTATTTTTTGGGAACTATAATTTTTGAACATTTGATAAAATTTTAGCCACATTAAAGGGGTTCTTCATATATTTTTTAATTGGAGGCTCAATTTATTATCCTGGATTAAATTAATATGGATATTTTGGAATTATATTCTTATCATTTTTCATATTTCAGTGTTATTTAAAATTAAATATATACAAATATATTCAAATATTCATATTTTTGTATATTTACCGAAAAAATTAACCAGTAGTAAATAAATCCTCACCCAAAAAATATCTAGGTAAAATTGCTTCCGAAAACAAACAATTTTTTTTCCAATAATGTTTTGTTCATCCAATCAACAAAACCATCTAGATAACATGTCTTAGGAGGCATTTTTTGATGTTGAATACCTTCCTTCACGTAATACTGATCAAATGGACTCCAATACTTACCCTCATTGTCAATGTGAATACATTTGAATTTCTTACCAGATTCCCACTTAGTAGAAACATGAAATTTCTTAAAAACACTAAGCACCAAAATTTAGGCATTCAAAATATAAAAAAATCATACATTAGTATTCATCGATAAACTTCATAGAAAAATATTGCTATAAAGGTCTTAGATTTCAAAGGATCGAAAACATCAGAATGTACTAATTCAGGTACCTCTGACTTCCATTGTAATATATGACTATTGAAACTCACTCTTCTATGTTTTGAATCCATATAGTGATCAACTAAATCCATATTGACACAATTCATATTTGGAAGAATATTTTTCATTGTCAAACAAATAAGAACATTCTAACTAATGTGTTTGATCCAATTATTGCATATCTTGGATGAAACTCTATGCTCAAAAACACATGTACTGTCACAAGAAATATAATCTCTAGTTCAGTAAAAACCTGGCAGATTCTTCCCTTGATCCACAATCAAAGAACCCTTGGAAAGATTCCGTTTTCCATAACAAAAAGTATCGATAAACCCTTCATCATTAAGAATGTTGGTAAAAATAATATTCAAGCAGAACCTTAGGCACATGTCAAACATTGTTCAAAATTATATTACTTCTATTAATGATCTGTAAAAAAAATCATGATACCTAAAACCTAAGTATGACCATCCTTACCCGTCTTTAAAATCAAATAACTACCTGAGTTTTATGATGAAAAGAGCTCATTCCTCTATGTCATGTGAAAAAAGACCACTATCAATAAACAAGAAAGAATCAACATAATAAGTATTAATGGAGTCAAAAATAATTACAAGATCACCCCCGTAGTGGTGGTGAAATGACCATATCCATAACTATTTTTCTTCTACTAATTTTCATTCATTCTATTTCATCTTTTGAGCTAATAACAATATTGTTTAACATGAAATTTCTTATCTCAATAATGACATTTAAATGATCTATGCTTCATCATGGAATTGCTTCTTCCATTTCTCATACCTTGACTGCATTTTCCCTAAATCTTTTAATGTATTCTCCCCTAGTCTATGTGACTGAAAGATCAGATGAATATTTTTCCTGGGTACGTCTCCCGACCTATTCATTTAAAACAACCGAATTAACAAAAACCAATGTCACAGAACCATTAAGAGTAGAACTAGTTAGAGTATCTGGTAAATTTTCCCATGAATCATGTAAAGTGTTAAGAAAAGAAAATTTCTAAAACCTCATCTTGAAAATTAATACTCATATCAGACAATTGATCAAAAAAACCCTAATATTCTCTCAAATATTCAGAAATAGATGTAAATTCCTTATGCATGAATTTCATTATTTGTTTGAGAGGAAAACCATTATTGTTTCTTGTCTTAGAAGAATAGGTAGTCTCTAACTTCTCCTACAAATATCTGGTATGAGAAATGTTAACAATATGATTCATCACATTCTCTTCAACCCACGGGAAAATGAAACCACAAACCATGTCATGGTCAAAATCCGAAATTATTTCTAGTTTCTGGTAATAAACACCAAAAGATGCATTCATTTAACAAAATATGATCCCTCATTTTTAATCTCCACAAATGGTAGTTGGTACCATTCAATAAAATCACCTAGATGTAATTGGATTCCAAAATATATATGAAATTGAAACCAGACCATTTTATACCAGATGTTGGGAAATACGCAAAGTGATGAATGCACAAACAAGTGCAAAGAAAAAAAGTTGGGGAAATTAATTTTCATTCAATTAAAATAAGATTTCAAAACTAAGGTGGACGCGCAGTGAGAAAATAGTATGTTCAAGAAAAATAATTGTTGACACCATAAATTTTTAATGTGAAATAACCTAGTGAAGGAAAAAAACATGGGACCGATTATATAATGAAAATTCACTATAATAAAAAAAAAATATGGCAGAAACTCCCCAAAACAAAGGGGTCTCAAAAGTATAACTCTATGATGGGGTAGAAGAATGTATTATCAAACAAGAGTGGTAGAAATTAGATCTGACAATAGAACATCATCTAAGAAAGAAGTAAAAGAAATAAATCAGACCAGATGAATATGAATATCGTCTATTAAATAATCGTGTGCTGAAAAATGACCATGATTAGAAGAAAACTGATTGTTGATCAAATCTAATAAAAAAACATAATTTTATATCCATACAGATGTATCTCTCAAATCCATTCCATTGACTCCTTTTAAAGGAAAAAATCTATGTAGAAAAATGTATCCCAAAACACGCACTACTACCGATCATCCCTTTAACAATGCTCAGAAAAGGAATTAACAGCGCTAAAAATCATTGTTGTCCTTGACAATATTAAAAGGGGGTCCCTTTTATCAGTGTAAAAAAATTCCAAATAAAAGAACCCTTTTATGGCTGTTAAACAGGTAACTGATAAAATCAGAGGGTTTTTTTCACAGATAAAAGTCCAAAAAAATTGTTTCTAAAAATAAATCTACAAATCGGAGGGTATACCACACCATTTTATCAGCACTCCATCCCCACTTTTAACTATAATTACCTAGAATCTCCACAACCTTAAAAGTTCTAGGTATCCCCTCCCACCATTAATAGCACTATGCACCTGCTTCTCCCTCCACCTCATGCCTACCATTGTAGGGTTTCAAACCTTAGATACCCCCCTCATACTCAAACATCATTTTGCACTCTACTATATTTTTTTTGGTTCTGTATTTTTTGATACATCTAAATAATTATATATATTTCATTACATTTTTTATCCATATTCATATATTTTTAAATATATATATATAATATGTTTAGTTTGTGTGTGTGTGTTTATACATACATACATACATAAATTTATATATGTGTGTGAATCTATAAATATTATTATATATATTTATATTTATTTACAAATATTATTTATCAATATTTATATACCTATATTTGAATATATATATAAATATATAAATATTCATCAACACACACACAAATATTTTTTTATATATATAAATTATATATACATTAATTGTATATGTATATAAATATGCATACATTTTTTTTAAATAAAATAAATATTATTTTTTATTTAGATAAGGTTTATATTTTTTGAAAGATATTTTATATATAATTTTTTTTACAAATATATATTTATAAAATTATGTTTTTATGTGTTAATATATACAAAATATCTATATATTTTTATAGATTTGATTATAAATAAAAATAAAATATGAAAAACGATAAAATTTCAAAACCATAATATCAATATGAACATAAACCCTAATTATAAATTCATTCCCAAAATAAAACGGATAAAAATACCCTCTGAAAGGAGGCTGAAATTCCATCCCATGTTTAAAATTGGGTATTCCTAAATAAAAACTCATTATTGGAGGGCTTTTATTCCTTTTTGGCCTCAAAAAATGTGGTAGGGGGTTTCCCATTTCATTAGGGCGTAGATCTCATCGTTGTATTCAATTTGTTTAGGTGGTAGAGTTAAAATGAACTCCAAGATCCAAATTTATTTTCATTTAAATTTTGAGTTATGTTTAAAAGTTATTTTTGATCTTTTAATAATTTTTTGATATTTTTATATTCAAATTTTTATTAAATTATTAATAGTCGATAAAAATTAGAAAATTAGTCATTAATTTTTTTTATTCTTTTATAATCATTTTTTATGTATTATTTTATATATTAAGTGTAATTGAATATATAACCTTATCTAAAATATATTTAAAAACATTTATTATATATATCAATATAAATATATTTCCATATTTCTATATTTTATTAATAAAATATTTTTTTAAATATACCCTTTATTAGATAGGGTAAAAAAGCAATGATAAAGGGGTTATCTACTAAAAAAAGTGTTAATAAAGGCAGTGCATTTATCAATTATAAAAATATCTCTTATAAAGTGGTGATTTTAATAGTGCATTTTTAGACCTTTAAAAATTACCCTTTATCTGTGGTTTTTTATCACTATTAAAGTTTGATGATGCCTAATGTCATTTTTTTGGTAATGACGTCTCCAAATTTTACCATTTTAAAACAACATCTTTTACCCACGTGGTGTGCCAATTGAGGATGTGCCCAACACTCCATTCATAAATGATGAAGCCCCCACCACAGGATGACCAGTGCCTCGCCACCAACACATCATGTCACTAGTGGCACCTAAAATCAACTGATCCACATTGCCACTCGGGTCTCACATAAAGTCACCCATCGGCCTGCATAAAGTCACCGATGGTGCATTGGGGGATTTTATCACCTCGATCATCAACTCCACCACCAAAATTTGTACGAGGTTGTTCCTAGAATAAGGTGAAAACATGTGAAAATGCCAATGATATCATCTTCTCCCCTTGGGATGATTGTCGCCCAACAAAGGTCATGAGATTAAATAGAGAGAGTATATCCATAAATAGAGAAATCTCCATCCAAAAATCAAAATTCCTTATTTAATTGGGTTAGGGGGTATATATATGGTTCATGTGTCGCATTAGGGTTGTGGAATAGGTTGCCACGAAATATATATATATATATATCATGATTCATTTTCACTTAAAAAGTAATCATCATCCTCTACTATAAATCGATTCATGCATTGACACAATGTGAAGAAAAAAATATCGTAAATATTCTATTATTATAAGTATAAATTTTATTACACGGATAACATTATTATATAATTACACAAATAATTTTACAAATATTTTTATATTAATTTGAAATATAAATATAGTTATGTTTTTTATACAAATACATATTTTATTTTTATTTTTATTTATTACGATTTTAATAAAAGAATTATATTTTAAATTACATTTAATTAATAATTTATTATTAGAAAAAAATAAATATAAAATATATTAATATTTTTATCAATATACATATATACATAAATATAATTTTATATTTTTAAATATTATTTTATCTTAATATAATAAATTGAATAAATAATATATATATATAAAAATTATAATTACCTTTTTAATAATATATTGTTTATTTAATAATAAACTATAAATATAATATAATTTGAAATATTATTATATTTGAAATCAAAATAAGTGAAAATATATTTATATTCATATTTATATAATTAAAAATATATTATATTTTAATATTAAAAACTACAACAATTTCATTCATAAGAAATATAATTATGTTTATATAATCAACGTTTTATCAAATAATCAATTATAAATAAAATATATTTATAAATATTATCACATATGAAATTTTAATATATATATATTATTATAAAAATGGGACTAATTATATATCTCTATCATAATTATAAATATATTTTTCCTTGGCCCATGGTGTGCAATTGTTTTTCCCTTTTCAAAAAAGGATGAAATTATTTTGCATCTGATTTTTCTTATAAATAGATCATTTATAGATGCACCAAAATCTAATCCCTAACCCTACCCAATTTAACCCACATAAATAAATATTTTAAAATAAAAACCATATATTAAATTTATACACGATTGTGTGATTATTATTTAGTTAAAATAGAATCCCAATTATTAATCATCTTTGAATCAATAAATATAATACTTGAATCCATTTTGACCATAGTGTCTTTAAAATTGGGTAAGCCTCAAAAAATTGAGGGTGATTTATTGTACAAGGAAATCACTTTCTTGTTCAAAATTTTTAAAACACATTTTTAAATAATTAAGATTATTTTTTTATAGAAGGTAAATAATTTTTTATAACTTTTCTTTATTTATATATTATTATTTTTTATTATCATTATTAGTAAATAAAAGTGTTAAAAATTAATATATAGAACATAATAAATATTATACATTGAAATGGAATGTGACTTGAAACAAAATAAAGGACAATGTTTTTTTGGTCAATAAGTCAGAAATTAAAAAATATAATTTAGATAACTCAATGCAATGCACGGTTTGTATTTCAAGCATACGTAAACACTGTATTGAAAAATTTATTCTACTCATATGGATAATATTTATTGTATAGTATATCATTCTCATATGGATTATACTCATATAGAATATAATCAAAATGTATTATGCTCATACACACTATACATATGGCATTAATAAACATGTAGTGCATTGAGACAGATCAGGAATTCATACGCATTGAAAATTAATTTAACTAAATTAGATTATGATGAACATAATAATAAAATTAACTAATATAATATTATATGAAATATAAAATACTTGAAATTATTTATAAATAGTGATTTTTTTGTGTAAACATCTCATTACAATGAATAGTAAAAGAATATCAATTATATTATGATCCATTTGTTTCAATGGCCACTTATCATGTTTTCTTTCAAGTACCACTAAATTCAATGTTTTCCATATTATGTATCATGATTCACATGTTTTTTGGAATGGTCATTGGATTAATTGTTTTAATTCAATGCATAAAACATTGCATGCAAAAAAAGGTAGGCCTACACAACTCTGAATCTATGAAAATTCAACACTTCCAATCATCATATTCATAAATCAAATATGGGACTATTCCCCTTGATGTTAATGAATCTTATTACCACTATATCATGATGATTTTTTCATTATATTGTATTAGGTAAAAATTGTTATTTTTCTCAAATTCACCAATCCTAAAATTTTAGATTATTATCCAATTATAGTGAGAATACCTAAATCAGTAAGGCAAACAGTATAGTCATGCATTTGATATAGTAGGTATTTTCATATGTACCTTGCATTGTTTTCTACATAATAATAAATAAATAAGTATAGCATTTTTCCCTTCTATATAGACCTTCACAACTCATTTGATACTGTTATAAAAATTGAACTCCCTTCAAACAACAATGAACTACATATATTTTAATATTAAAATAAAAATTTGGAAAATAAATATATAGCTCAAAATATGAATTTCAACATGAAAATTTTGCAAATGAATATTGGTGTAGTATCATTTATAAATAAGATATGGTATTGAATAAATTCAAAAATTATTCTACACAAATCAAACTATTTCTAAGTTCATATGTAGTTTTTCTTATAAATTACATAACATTTTTATGGAAAAGAAGATCCTAAATTATTTCATAGTAATCCATGACCACCGATTTTTCCTTGAATATGGAAGTACATAACAAAAAAATATCAAAATACTGAGTAAATTATACATATTATTGAAATAAAAATTCATAACTGTATAGAATGATAAATAAATATAAAGTACCAAAATAAATAATAGCCCTCAACCCAAATATTCTAGTTTTTTCTCCCTAGTAGATTGTATAAAACATTCTCATTAGGAACAAAAACTTAAATAATGTTTAATCCCACACTTTATCTATAAAATAATAGGTAATTTAATATTTCTATTTTAGAATCCTATGTGTTCAAAAATAAAATTAATTTATCTAATTGATAATGATGTAATTGTTATTTTAGTTTATGTTATTAAATAAACTCATCCCACATCATGTAACCAAGAGTAACTTTGAAGTAGTTTATCAACATGAATAACAAATGAGAAGGTGAAAAAATCTTATCAGGGTTGAACTCACGTACTACTAGTCAAAAAATGTCTCACATGGTTTCCACTATAAAAATCATTGAATGAAGAATAACTACTGTAATCTATGTAATTGGAGCCTAATACCAGGTATAATTCATGAAAATGTAAAACGAAAATATAAATATCAATCAATGGAAATTCATGATATAATATAAATAAAATTTCATATAGGAACATATGTTACATGAAATACATGGGGGAAGCATAAATATAATATGAGTTTTTTATTTATGTGATATATTTTCAGTATTATAGAATAACTATAATTTCTGTAACATTCATACTGATCATATAATCACAACATATGTTATATAAAACCTTCAGGGAAGGTAACATACTACAAATGTTATGAAAATAACTAAAAAACATAAATCAATGCATTTTGAGGATAAATTATGGATAATATAGGTGATGTGACATAATAGGAAGATAATTGAATGGTTGAATAGTTACCAATTGGTGGTTAATAGATGTTATAATATAATAAAATTAAAATAAATGGAAGAAAGCATTAATTATTTTATGGAAAGAGTGAACCTGTGAAGGAAACAAAAAACCTACGAAGTAAAAAAGGGAATCTGAGAAGAGGGAATGTTAATAGTAATGGAAAAAATGTGATGTAAAAAGGAATGAAGGAAGAGTGACATCAAAAATTAGAGCCTTATGAAGAGAGAAATCAAAGGTTTGAGTTTGTGGTTGATTGACGTAATATAAAATCAAAGAACCTTATATATTTTATCTATCAATATTAGTTAATAGAAAAAATATAACCATATAAAATGTGTCAAATTAAAAACTATAATGAATCTATATCAAACCACAAATTATAAATCAAACCTAAAGGTGTGTATAGTTACCCATTGGCAGTTACGAAAAATACAAGGTACATGTGAAAGTACATTCATCTAGAATAAGGTGTTGTAACATACTAATATGAAATAAAAGTGGAGTTGATAATTTTAAGAGACAATAATTAGGGATTGATAACTAATGTTAAAAGAAGAAGATGTTGTTTATGATTAGAACAGATATAAAATGATGTACATAAAGATCCAAGGCGTATGGTGAACATATCAAGGCTTGGTATTTATGAAAATACATGCATCTCAATTTTACCTTCTGAATAATTAAAGAACAATAAAACTAAGATAATAAAATGAGAATTAATATAATTAGGTGAATACATTTTCCCAAGTAAAAAATAATTGTCCAGAATATAGAATACTCAATGTAAATTTACACTAGGATGTGAGGATTATTATCATTTCTTGAGTGTCATGTTGGGGCCTTGATTCATAAAAAATACACTTTCTTCTATGAATATGATTGAGATAAAAATAAAAAACATTCCATCGAGTTATAAAAAATAAAATTGGGGTGATTTTTAGGGATCCAATTACATGGAACACTAAAAATAACTGAATCAATGAAAAATGAAATGAAACTTTCTATAGAATTTCAATACAACATGATATTTATGATATGGTTTGTTATTCAGGATTTATACATTTGTTGAATAAATAAAAAAAACTCACCTCTGGTAGATTTAATTGTTTCCTAATTTGAATCACTAGAGGTGAATAGGGAGAACCCTAGGGTTTCAAAAACCCATCAATGTGGGTATCCTAAAAAAATGTTGATAATAAATTAAAAATATAAAATGTTTTTCAGCTTCTCAATAAAGATAAATATACAAAAAGATAACAAAATTTGGATAAAACTTATGCACAATGACAACATATTATAGAAACCTAATAAACAATGCAGATTAAAAAAACCATGCACATTGATATACACAAAAATATCAGACTACATAAATTATGAAAATTAATAATGTATATTTTAAAAAAATAATTGTAAATAATAATAGATTACATGATTTATAAGATATTATTTCATAAATTTGTTAATATAATACATATTTAAATTGAAACAAAGATAAATAATATTATGAAATTATGAATCAATGATTATAATAAAAAAGATTCAAAAAGGATCTCGATTATAGAATAAAAAATAATGTAGATATTATATTCTATAATAAAAATATTATAGGATATGATGCACCAACAGAGTGGTTTTCTAAAGAAATATTAACAAGAAGAAACAATTTTTAGGGTTTCATAATCAAGTGCGAGGGTGTCATCAAATATGGAATGGAATTTTATCAATGTTCAACCAAGTTCTTATTAAACATATATCCTGGGAGGAGAGGGGAAGAAACTTAAGGTCTCACAAAATGAGGGGCACTAATAATATGGAAAACCAAAGACATGAAAATTGAAAGAATAATTTTGTGAAATTAATTTCCAAATGTGGAGGATATGGGTGAAATGTTGAAGGTCGGAAGGTAAAAGTAGAGGTAGGGAGGTAGAAGTAAGAATGGGTTGGTGAGGAGAAAGAGATGATGAACCAGGGGCCCATGATTAGGAAGGACACATTGGGAATGTGAGATTGAGGCAGTGAGGAGGGGAGGTGGAGAGAAGGATGTAGTGAGGGTGGGAGAATTGGGAGACCGGCAGAAGGAATTAGGTACAACATGTATGGATGGAAATCCAGATTCATTATAATAACTAATAACTTGGTTACAAAAAATCATAGTACTATTCCACCACTGTGTTTAATAGATGGTGGGGTTTCTTATTACAACCAATGATTTTCAAACATATTTCATAAATATTTACATGAAGAGAGAACTTCGAGAAAATAGAAAAAAATTCATTTATTACAGTAATTTATATGTTTAGATCATCATTCATATAGAAAATAAAACAATCTTAAGAACTTTTATATATCGTAGGAAGAGATCGTTCATAAGCATACCTATGATACTCACACAAGATTACATAATTACAAATCATATTAATATTGTGAATTGAAATTAAGCACAGTTGAGGGCATTTTTATCATATTTAGTAAGGAAACTACACGTATCTACAATAACAACATGCATGTTAAGTAAATTAAATTTCACGTATATTGAATATAAACTTCACTTTTGGTATATGATAATGCATACAGAAGGAAATTTAATTCAACATAAGGAATCAACATTTATATTAATATAAATTAAAAAGTATACTACTATGTAAAAATTAAAGTAATTGAAAATTTAGTATATGATAATGAAATATAAACTGAAATAAAAAGTTTTATTTAAATGGAAATATAAATAAGAATATAAACATCAATTTCATAATAGTATAAAATATAATATAAAGTGCAATATAAACTATAGTTTTAGTTCTTATAAGTTATACATAATGAAATTGTGTTCTATACCGTAAAAAAACTTGTATATTAATATAAATTTTAATATGAATAATATATGTACGATGTAGTTAATGATAATACAAAAACAACATGCATATTATGTGATTGAAATTTCATGAACAATGATTATAAATTTCAATTTCATGAAGAAACTACATGTATATGTAGAGAATGAGACTTCGTGCATATTAAATGAATTAAATTGCATGATTAATCAATATAAACTAAAAGTTTATTACATGATACTATATATATAAGAAAACTATTTTTTAGACCATGATATAGAACTATTTCAAGAAGAAACTGTTGGTATATGCGGAAAATTAGGCTGCATGAATTTGGAGAAACATCATATATATTCAAGAAAAGAAATTTCATTCATATTGAAAATAAAATGTATTTTTAGTACATAATACTAAATAAAAATTCACAATATGAAATGTTTCTTGTTGTAAGAATATTTAGTCAATTAATTGAATAATATTTAGTGCATTATTATATCCATGGTTAATAGATTCAAAAGTTTATGCACAATTAATTATAATTTTTGTAGTTATGTATATTACATTTAGAAACATATTTTTCATGATTTATATTAATTAAATATAATAATATTAAATATCAATTATAATGTCAATGCATGAATGATATTCATTATTAACAATTCGTGAGTGATATTCATTATTGAAATTTTTTTATCTCATCCAATAATAAATTAGGTACATGTTTTATAGAGAAAACTTTTAGGAGTAATTGTTTCACATAATAATACAAATATTGGAAATAAAAAAATAATGAAATAACAATTTACATGGATGGAACATATTAAACATCATAAATGTTTGTGCCTTAAAAATAAATAAGAGTAACTAATTAAAATAACAGTGAAGGGTTCCATTATTTATAATTATAAAGGTAATATTGTCGTCCTAATGAAAAAAATAAAGCATACCTTTTGTTCCTGTCAAACCATGAATGTGACCATCTGAAAATAGATGCATAGAAACGAAAAATTCATTATACTAATAGTTAATTATACATGTATCGAAACTAAATATTCATTAAATTTAATGTTCATTAAATTTAAAGTAAATTTTATTGAAAGAGGATTTTATATTTATAGAATCTTAGTATACTGTAAGAAAATTCTGATTTCTAAGAAACATATTAAAAAATTAATATACATATTCATGGATGTTCCATTAAAGTAGGGTAAATAATTGCAGTTGGATGGAGTTTTCTAATTTTTTTAAAAAATGAATCTTGGGATGGAAAATAGAAGATTACCAGTAAACAATGGAAGAAACATTCCAAAATAATAGGATATTGATTTAAAAAAACCGATGGTACATTACCAAAAATTTATTAGTATAGTGGTAAATGAAATAAGCAATATGTAGATACATAATAAGAAGTTCGATATAAATGAAGAAAAATGTATATATGAATGTACAAAATCATTAAAATTAAAGATAATCATACATGTATGGAACCATAGTATATATAAATTGTATATACAATATGGTAATACAAATAACAAAATATTAAAGATAAATTGTATTTTTTAGAATTGAAAGTGCATTAAATTAAACATTCAATAAACTGAAATTTCATTATAAATGTATAGAAATTGAAGTCATATTATATTCAAAGTTAATTATATAATTATAAACTGAAATCCAATTATTAGAATTCATAAATTTAAATAAAATTACAATGAAATTAATTTTTACATGTATAAATAGAAAGTACAATAATTTATGGAAAAAATGGTCTCCCTTCTTCTGAACACATGTTAAAAAATTGGTTTCTCTTTTGAATCTTCATCAATTTAAATGTTTGGTTGGAAATAAAAATCATGAACTAAAAGAAATAATATTAATGGCGTTAGAACTGCTATGTGCAAGAAATTAAACTATTCACCTAGGTCTTTCTAGTGTTATGAATAATAAACTACTCAAATCAAATACAAAGGAATCCACAAATAGAAAATATAACATGAAAAATTATTGTTCTAGAAGACTAATAACATCATATTAACCAAGTGATCGACTGCTATTTTATTTTTAAATTTTTAAGAAGTATTATTTATTCACTAGGAGCCCAAATATCATAGAATGGAAATAATAAAAATAGAACTATCCAAATATTGGACATATAAGATAACAAATAAAAAATCATACCAACAATTAGGGCTCTAATATATTTTTCAATTCATTCACAGTATGAAATAAAAGTTTGAATGAATGTGTTTGTTATTATGTTTTTAAGGGAAATGTATGTTTATTTTACATCCTTACTAATATTCTATGATACCTTGCTTATCTAGATGTTTATTTTTATTATAAATTCATATATAAAATCTTTGTAATATATATTAATATGGATCCAAACATAATAACCACATGCAACAATATTTAAACGGGTAACAACATTGGAAGCTCAGATTATTTTTACAACGAATATAGAAATGAGTTATATAAAATGAAAATTATGTGAGAGAAATATACACGGAACTATATATTTAGCATATTTGAGTGAAATGGGGATCATAATTAGGATAAGAAAATTTTATAGTAACATAAAATATAGATATACCTACTATTGGGGTGGAAATAAAAACTTGAAGGGTTCATAGAAATTCCTCAAGTTTTGGTGGTTGGGTTAACATACATACCTTCCATTGAAGTAGAAATATTACCCTTCCTCAATGAGTAAATGTGGAGACCCATGAGGTTTTGGGTTTATAGACATTATAATAAAAGGGAAAAGGTAGTAATGTAACCATTTAATTGTGGATGTTCTGGAATTTAGAGAGATGTCATGTCCGGGGTTTGGAGTTTGGTCTACTATGATATGACAATGTTAGGAAGGAGGAATTCATTCATAAAGAAGGGATAATATTTAAGAGGTGGATTGATAGAGTATAGAAAATGGAATTAATAGTTGAGGAATTCAATTCATACCATGAGTTAAATTTTATACCAACCAAAATTCTAATGGTGCAAGAAGGTTTTGGAACCACCTATCTGGAAGCTGAGGTGTTGTGGTCCAAATTTGGAGCTGAATAAGTGAGTTCCAAAGGTACAAAAAACCCTTGTGGAATGGAGAGACTAGATTCATGACTGAGGGGAGGAGGAGGTATAGGCAGAGGTAGAGGTGGAGGATGTGGAACAGGAACCTGAAACCAAAGTTTAATGGTGAGAAGGAGGCATGGAGAATGGAAACTATGTAGGGTGAGAGGGGAGGGGAATTTTTGAAGGCATCGAGAAATGGAATATGTGAGTGAAGGAAGACATGAATTATGGAAATGAAATGAATAAAGAGATGATGGTAATAAAGTTGGAAACAAGAAGGGGAGATGAAGTATAAAGACCCAGCCTTAAAACAATACATAATCTTGAATTAATTGAATAATTCACATTAAGGATCTTTTCAGGTTTTTAGTTTTAGATAATTGGGCCATAACTCTTACTTTACATCTCAAAAATTACAAAGTAGACACTTCTACCCAGTTATAATTTTTATAAAATTAAAACTCTTATAAAAAAGAGTCACGTCTAGTTCTATGTTTTAGACTCCATGATGTTTCCTTGATCCAATCCTTGACCCTATTAATCTTTATGTAATGTGAAAAACAATTCAAAATGTGGGATGAGCATAAAAATTTCAGTAAGGGTTATCGAATAAAGAAAGGAACCATTATACCATCAAAACTTAATATTTTTAAAATAACTGATGAAATCATCAGATTCATGAATAACACATAGAAAACATAATTCATAATGGTAACATGTGGAATCTATAACAAAATTACATAGTAGATTTCACAGCTACACAGGGAGTTACATTTGAAATACCCATCATAGTATATTCCCTAAATATATTAGTATAAACATTAAGATTTACCTCTGGCATGTTACCCAATGCATTGGAGATCTATATCGGGCTCACCCGCCCTAGGTTTATCATAGAACCACCCATATACGTAAACAATGTCCATGAACCACAACACAATCATAACACATAAAATGAACATAAAGGAAAGATGAAATTTCCACATTTCAATAACAATATATCATTTAAATATATTGAAAACACTAATCCATTATCCAAACCATTTTCAATACCAAAATACGTAAAAGAGTTTATGGTATTTATTTTTCTTTAAAAAAACACTACAGCTTGTTAAGGAAGCCAAAGATTAAATAATACTCATGGCGGAGGAAATTTTATTTTCACCAAGTATGTTAAAAATAAAAATTCATTTTTTTTCATTTAGTAAAACACATAATGTAAAAATATTCCCTTTGAATTAAATGAAAAGTCAGAGGTGTTTATACATTGTATAAAAAAGTCGTGAATAAATCAAATTATGCCTCAATGAAAAGAGATTGAGACAAAGTCCCTTGCCTCGTGTCTGAATTGACTCATTCATTCTTTAATCTCCTAAATAATATACTAGGGTTAATTTATACTTGTATCAGAACCTTTTTCTGGTTTATTATTATTTTTATACCATTTATTACCATGTTATAAACATTATATAATCATTTATGTGAATAAAGGTCGTTTTGTCGATATTTGGTTTTTGAGTCGAAAAAAAACTTCTTATAATTAAAATTTTCCTATGTGGTAAAAATAACATTATATATAGAATAATATTAATTATTTACATATCATATAAATCATATATATCCATTATATATTTGTTTATAATAGTCCACATCATTTGGATATATGAAAATGAAATGCACCGTTCAAGGAGACGGTAAGCCATATGTACGCATGAACACAACTTTCATTTCATTTTTTCAATTTTATGGAATGAAAACCAAATGACACATAGCTATATTATAATTCTAGTATATTATAATATTTTATATATTTAAAATATGTTCATTAACACCATCCTTTATACGTTAAATGTATGGTATGAATGAGTCATATCACTTTAAGGGGGCGGTAGTCCACACTTCTTCAAATTAAATTATCATGTTTACCCATTATGGAAACCATTAAAGTATGATATAAATGAAAAATATAGAAGTATAGAGGTGATTTAAATATAATATATATCACATATAAATATAGTCACATCTTAATGAACACCATGGGAGGTGGTAGGAGAAGATTGAACAATCATCATTTCGTGAGGCAGTAGATTTACGTCCACAAAAACAGTATGTTATTTACCCATTAGATGGAGTTGTGCGTATATGTAGTTCAGATAATTCACATAAAAAATCCTAGTATATTAAGGATACTGGTTTTTTTATAAAATAAAGCAATAAAAATATTTTATGGGGTTGGAGAAGTAAATTAAAAGAAAAGAACTTAAGAGAAGATGTTACCTTTAAATCAGGTAACTCCCTTTGGATTGAACCAAAAGGATTTATTGAAGTGACTTCTACCTAAGGTAAGGATTATAGGTGGAATAGAGGGAATTAGTGTCCTTAAATGTTTAGAGGTTGGGCAAACCAAGAAGATCTAGAGGTGTGATTAATGGGTTATAGGAGAAAGCTTTTTATAAGGGGAGGGGCTCTTTAGGAAAGTTTGAAAGTATTATTTTATTATAAACATATTTTTGGTTTCAAGATGTAACAAAACTCATTAAAGTATAAGTTAATATGACTCATATTTGAAATAAAATCATCCAATAATAGTTGGTCATGTTTTGGATATTGTTTTAATTTTTATAATCTTATTTATTTAAATCATTCATTAATGAGGTAAAGACTACAACATTATTATGTCATACATAATTTTATTTATTTAATGCCTAAAAATTAAAAAAATACCATGATGTATTAAAATGTTTTAGATTTAATATTATATTTTTAGTCTAAGAGATAACTTTTATAACCCCATGTAAAAATTTATTTACTAAAAGATATATGTTTATGTCATTTTTGTCTTGACGTAAATTAATTAATATAAAGTGTCATTATCACTCCCATGTGGCTCCATGGGGTCACAAGACAAGCCCAAGGATTAATATGGTATAAAATGTATCAATTAATAGTATTATGACACATTTTAGGGTAATTTAATATTATTATTATTTTACCCTTGTTTACCCGATTTACCATTTAACCATGGTAAATAAAATATTTACTGAAGTAAATATTCATAATGTCTAAAAATAAAATTTACCTATTTCCCCAATTTTTACATACTGATGAAAAATATGGAATCCATTTTTCCAAATTCAAAAACCATAATCGGAAAAAATTAATTTAAAATTAATTCCCGTTGTCAAAACAAAAAAGCGTGTTTTTATGAAATAATAACTATCAAAAGATTGACACCGGTTTATGTCCAATTTAAAAGTGAAATTACTTACAATGACCAAAATTGGATAAAATGGTAAAAAAATAATATAATAAATCTTTAAAACCAATTAACAATATAATCTAACCATATAAATAAATTATAATAAAGGGCAGATTTGGATTAAAATACAGTATTTTCACTTTTCATTAAAAAATGAACACAATCAGAAAAATACGAAAATTTCATCCAAAATAAATTTTGATGCCCCTAATCTAAATAAGAATATTATTTTTTAAAATAGAACATAAAAAAGTGACAAAAACTAGATTTAAAAATGGATCACCATCAAAAGGCATTAAGGCGACCTTTTAAATATTATTATGGTATTTATGCTTAAAATCATGTTTTTTATTATTTTAAGCCTCTAAAAATTACTGGATAAATGTAAAATCATTTAACAAACATGTGTAATCATATTTTAGTTACTTCTGTTCATTTACGACATTACAACGGCTAGGCATTAACTACCATTTATAATAATAATTTTGTATTATTATTTTTCACTATAACTCAACATTGTGTGAAATGTAAGATTTCAATGATACCCATTGTTGTGTATCAGGTATGCCAACATAGCATCCCTTTTAAAATAAAATTAATATTTAATACCGAAATATGAAAATGTATTATTCTTTATTTACTTGGGATGTTACCTCCTTCCCCCTTTTGAAAATTGCGTACTCACAATTTTTATTCACTTATCAAATAAATGGGGGTATTTATCCATCATAGAATTTTCATATTCCCACGTTGCCTCTTAAACCATATGATTTTTCCGGAAAAACTTTACCTGATGAATTACGTCATTTTGCAACACTTTCCCTCTGTAGTCAAGATTCAAGATAGGTTGTTCCTCATAAGAATTATTCTCTTCCTACTGAACTACCTTTGGACTCAAAACATGATATGGGTCTGGCATATACATTCATAACATTAAAACATGAAAATAATTGTGTACCTTTGAGTAAATTGGAGGTAACTCCACTCTATAGGCAACTGATTCAACATTCTCCAAGATTTCATAGGGCCCAATGATCCTCAAAAATAGCTTTCCCTTCTCACCAAAACGCATCACACTTTTACATAGAGAAAATTTGAAAATGACATGATCACCTACCTTGAATGAAAGATCCTTCCTATGGTTATCCACATAACTTTTCTACATTATCTAAGTAGTTCTCATGTTCTTCTTAAACAACTGATCTTTTTCTACCATCTCTTCTACCAATTCTGGTCCCATCAACATCCTTTCACCTACTTCATTCTAAAAAGGTATAGTTCGACACTGATTCCCATATAATAACTCAAATCGATCCATATGTACATTGGAATGAACAATGTTATTATAAGAAAATTCAACCAAAGAAATATGTTATTCCCAACTTTGCTGGTAATCAATTGAGAAAGCACATCACATTTCCTCCAAGGACTGTATTGTTCGTTTTGACTACCCATCTGATTGAGGATGAAAAGTTGTTCTAAAATTTAATTCAATTACTATTGACTTCTGTAGGCCTTTTCGAAATTTAGAAGTGAACCTCGGATAACGATCAGATACAACAGAGAGGGGAACTCCACGAAGCATAATTATCTCTTAAACACAAAACTGAGAAGGATGATCTGGAGATAGAGTATCTGAAAATGGATGTAAATAAGTAGATTTAGTCAATCGATCAACAATAACCCAGATTGCATTGTTACCTCGAGAAGTATTTCGTAATCCCATAACAAAGGTCATGGATATATTTTACCATTTTCACTATAGCATCAATAAATACTAAAGCATCTATTTCGTTAACTTCTACTCTGCTTTAACCTGTTGACAAGTCAAACATTTCACAATAAAGTTAGAAATATCTCTTTTCATTCCATCCCATAAGTAATACTCCCAATGATCCTTGTACATCTTATTAAATCAAGGATAAACTCATAACGAAGAACTATGTGCTTCACATAACAACTCATTTTTCAACTGTGAATCACAAGGTAAGCATAATCTCTTTCCAAATAACAAAATAAAATCATTATCAATGCTAAAATCAGGAAACATACCCTTCTGAACCAACTCTAGCTTTTTCTTCAACTCAATATCTTCCTTTTGTGCTTTCTTAATTCTTTCTGATAGAGATGATTTCACTGACACCTAAAACAAAACAGAAGAATTTTCTGCACCCATAACTTCTATGCCAAAGTTCATCAAATCATTAATCAAAGTATCTTGTTCCAAATGTAACAAGGTTAATGTAGCATTACATTTTTACTCAAAGCGTCAACAACATTATTTTCCTTTCATGGATGGTAATGAATTGTGTAATCATAATCCTTGATTAATTCCATCCATCTCCTCTGTCTCATGTTCAATTCATTCTGAGTGAATATATACTTCAAACATTTCTGGTCAATATATATTTTACATTTTACTCTTAATAGATGATGCCTCCAAATTTTTAAACCAAAAAATAGTTGCTAATTCCAAATCATGTGTAGGCTAATTTAACTCATGAGGTTTCAAATTAATTGAAGCATAAGAAATTACCTGATCATTTTGCATAAGGGAACACCCAATTCTTTTCAACGAAGCATCACTGTAGATAATAAACTCACCATTTTTGGAATGAAGTGCAAAAACTACATCATTCACCAATATTCTTTTCAATTCCTGGAAACAATCATCACATTATTTTTTCCAGATGAACATAACACATTTTTGAGTTAACTTCGTCAATGGCCTAGATAACCGTGCAAAAATCACAACAAAACTCCAGTTATAACCTAGAAAACTAAGAAAACAATAGATATTAGTAATATTTTTGGGTCTTGGAAATTATTCAAAAAAATTTCTTCAGTAGGATCAACAATTATGCCAATTTTTTGAAATAATGTGACCAAGGAATGAAATTTGTTGTAACCAGAACTCGTGCTTGCCGAATTTCCCACACATTTTATTTTCTTTTAATGTTTGCAAGAAAACCCTTAAATGACTTTCATGTTCCTCATTACGTTTGGAATAAACCAAATTATAATCAAAGAACTCAACTAAAAACATTTTAATGAACTCACGGAAAATTCTATTAATAAAATCCCTGAATACATCAGGTGAATTAGTTAACCCAAAAGCCATAACTAAAAATTCATAACACCCATATCTAGTATGAAGCACAGTCTTTGGAATGTCATCTTCCTTTACTTTCAACTGATGTACCCCAACCTCACTTCAATCTTCAAAAAAAAGATCTATTTAGAGCAGATCAAAAAAATCATCGGTATGAGGCAAAGGATACTTGTTATTAATAGTGATGTTATTAAATGATCTATAATCAATGAAAGTCGCATTGAAGCATCTTTATATTTAAGGAACAAGACAGGAGCCCCTCATGGTGATGTGCTAGGTCGAATGAAACCTTTATCTAATAAATCCTGCAACTACTTATTTACTTTAAAGGATTAATTTGAGCCATTTGATATGGGGGTTTAAAAATTGGGTTGCCATTATGAACTAATCCAATAGTAAATTCAACATTCCGATCAGGTATTATGCCCAAAAAATCATCAAGGAAAACATAAATATACTCATTTACCACTGGCACATCATTAATCTGTATAGTTCCTTTATTTTCAACAATATGTGAAAGGTAACATTCATTTCAATCTTTTACTATTTTCTAAAATTTCTGATATGTTATAAAAATTAAGTGTTCATTCTTGTACACAAACTGAAAATCTTTCATAAAATAAACAACTTTATCTCTATATTTAATCATAGCATGATAAATGGAAAGCCAATCCATTCCAAAAATAACATAAAACTCTACTAGAGGAAAAACCACAAGGTTTTCAGGTATATTCTTTCCATACACAAGGACAGAAAGGTTCTTATAATTTCTTTTTATCTCAAAATCCCCCCGGTGTTTTTAACATATATTTGGGATTCATATCTTGAAATAGAATTCCCAATTTACTAGAAAAATTCTTAGAAATGAATGAATTTGTAGACCCTGAATTAATCAACACATTGGTATAATCTGAACAATCAAATAATATACCTAATACTACTTCATTTGATGGCCCAAAATCAGCTAAAGTAGTTTCAAAGGATTTGAAAACCCCTTTCTACTTGTATTTTGGATGCTTTCTCTATGTTGAGTTCATGGTTGGACACTGATTTTCATAATGACCCATTTCATTGCACTTAAAACATTTTATTGACTATAAATCATGGTTTGTATTACCATTACCCTAATCTATTTAAGTTTATTATGAGGCTTCTGTTTCATTTTACCATACCAGTAGCACTTTCCATATTTCAAAATACCTTCCCCAGTTTTCTTTTTACCACAATTTTCACAAATTGTAAACTAGAGTTTCATACCATCATACTTTTTTTGAAGAGTTCTTCCCTTTTGTGTTCCACCTCGACATCTTGTTCTATTGTTTTTAAAATAATACCTGATCATCAGCAAAGTCCATTTCCACCATCTCCAGAGATCGAACAAGATTCTGATAACTTTTAAACTCACAATAATCTATATCCCTTTGACACATTGGCATTAATCCTGAGTAAAAATGGTTGATTTTACTATAAATATCTCATATGAAATTTGGGTCATACCTAACATGTTGAGTGAATGTATCTTCATAAGAAGCCACTGAGTCATCTTCCAGGCCCATTCCAGGAATTGGTTTTCCATCCTAAGACAAACCACCATAGGAAAATATTTTCCAAGAAACAAACCTTTGAATTCATCCCAATAAAGAGAGTCAATTTCCTCACTATCCCTGATATTTTTCACCATCGACCACCACTGACCATCATCACCATCAAAATAGTTACCATCGAGACTAACCATTTGATGTTCTGAACACCCCATGACATTGAAAATCATACCCAATTCATTAATCCACCCTTTAGCTAGAATAGGGTCATATGATCCTCTGAATGATGGGGGATGTTGCCTCATGAAATCCTCCACTACTAACATGTTTCTATGTTGTTGATCTAGCTGATATCGTGCAGGAATACCACAACCATTTATAGCCTGATTTAATTGTTCCATCACTGCAAAAAACTATTCAGTTCCGATTCCAACCATCTCAGGTTACTAATTTGGAAGGTTATATTCTTTCTGATGTCATCCCATCATAGGTTCCCTGTTTCCTCTGTGAAAAATAATTCTAAACACGGAAATATCTTAGGCAGTGCAACATGTTAGTCTTTAATTGATATTTCATTTAAATCATTCCATAAATTAATTTATGGATATTAATTTAACAATATCCTAACTCCTAATGTTGTCTAAACCGCCCTCTGATACGAACTATAAGGACCCAACCTTAAAACATTACATAATCATGAATTAAATGAATAATTGACATTGAGGATTTTTTCAGGTTTAGATTATTATAGAATTAGGCCATAACCACTACATTATATCTCAAAAATTACAATGATTACACTTCTACTCAGTTTCAATTTTTTAATAAAATAAAAACTCTTGAAAACAAGAGTCCTATATACTTCTATGATTTAGACAGCATGAATTTTCTTTGATCCCAACCTTGACCCTATTAATATTTAAGTCCCATGAAAAACATTCAAAATTTGGGATGAACATTAAAATATCATTAAGGGTTAAAAAATAATAAAAGGAAACATTAGTCCATCAAAATATAAAATTTTTAACATACCTCATGATACAATAAGATTTATGAATAACACATAAAAAACATAAATATTAATGGTAACTTGTGGCATCTTAACATATTTATATTGTATCTTTCACAGCTATGTAGGGAGTTACATTTGGAATACACATCATAGTATATTCCCTAAATCTCTTAGGAGAAACATTAACGTTTACCTATATCACGTTACCCAATGTATTGGAGAGCTATCTGGGGCTCACCTACACATGTTTTATCATTGACCCACCTGTATTCATAAACAATTACCAAGAACAATAACATAATTATATCACATAAAATGAACATAAAGTAAATTTAACATTTCCACGTTTCAATCACAATATATAATTTAAATATATTGAAAAAACCAATCCATTTTCAAAACCATTTTTAATACCAAAATACATAAAATAGTATATGGTATTTATTTTCCTTAAAAAAACTCTACATATTATTATGGAATCCAGAGATCAAATAATACTCATGGTGGTGGAATGGTTGTTGTCACCGCGTACGTTAAAAAGAATCATTCCATTTTGTCATTTAGTAAAATGTATTGTTGAAAAATATTCCCTTTGAATAAAATGAAAATTCAAAGGTTTTTATAAACTATATAAAATATAGTTGTGTATAAATCAAAATATTCCTCAATGAAAGGAGATTGAGACGAAGTCCCTTAACTCGTGTCCTACTTGACTCATTCATTCTTTAATCTCATGAATAATAAACTAAAGTTAATTTCTACTTTCTTCAGAAACATTTATTGGTCTATTAATACTTTTTTTATCATTATTACCACTTTATAATCATTATATAACCATTTAAGTTAATAACGGTCATTTTGTCGATATTTGGTATTTTAGTCGAAAATGAATTTCTTATAATTACTAATTGTCAATGTGATCAGAATTCCATTATATACATAATGATATTCATTATTTACATATCATATAAATCATATATATACAGTATATAATTATATAAAATAGTCCATATCATTTTTATATATGAAAATGAAATTCACTGTTCATGGAGACAGTAAGCCGTACGTACGCATGAACGCTACTTTCATTTCATTTTTTCATTTTTAAAAAATGAAAACCAAATTATACATAGGTATATTATAATTACAGTACAATATAAAAGTTTGTATATGTTACATATGTTCATTAACACCATCTTTTGTACGTTCCATGTATGGTAAGAATGAGTCATATCACTTTCAGGGGGTATTAGTCTGCACTGCCTCAAATGAAATTATCGCGTTTACCCATTATGGAATCCATAAAGGTATGCTATAAATGAAAAATAAATAAGTATAGAGATAATATAAATATAATATATATCACATATAAATACAGTGCCATCATAATATCCACCAATATAGGTGGTAGGAGAAGATTGAACAATCATCATTTGGTGAGGCAGTAGATTTCCGTTCACAAAAACAGTATGTTTTTACCCATTATATGGTGGTGTGTGTTAGTTAAGTTAGAATAATTCTCATAAAAAAATTCTATTATATTTAGGATTCCTTTTTATAAAATAAAATAATAAAATGAGTTTAGGGGGTTGGATATGTAAAATAAAAGAAAAGAACTTCAGATAAGACTTTACCTTTAAATCGGGTAACTCCCATTAGTTTGAACCAAAAGGATTTATTGAGGTGCCTTATGACTAAGTTAAGGATTCTAGGTGGAGGATAGGGATGTAGGGATATTAAATGGTTAGTAGTGCTATGATAAAAGGGTCTTGAGAGGTGTGAGTTATGGGTTAGAGTTGAGGGCTTTTTATAAGGTGGAGATGGGGCTCTTTTAATAATGTTTGAAAGTATAATTTTATTATATACTTATTTTTGGTTTCACAAAGTCAAAAAATCTTTAAAGTCAAAGTTTAGATGACTATTTCTCGAAATAATGTCATCCAATACGAATTGGATAGGTTTTGGATATTTTTTTAATTTTTATAATCTTATTTATTTAAATCATTTGTTAATGAGATAAACACTGCATCATTATTTTGTCATAAATAATTTTATTTACTTGATGTCTAAAAATTATAAAAAAATACCATGAATTAAGAAATATTTTTATATTTAAAATTAATATTTATAGTCTAAGATATAACTTATATAACACCATGAATAAATTTATTATTAAAAGATATATGTTCATTTTATTTTTGTCTTCTCTTAAAATTAATTAATATAAAGTGTCATATCACTCCCATGTGGCTCCATGGGGTCCCAAAACAGACCCAAGGATGACCACGATAAGAAATTTATCAACCAATAGGATTATTAAATATGTTAGTGTAATTTAATAATATTATTTTTTTACCCTTATTTACCCAATTTACCGTTTGACCACGGTAAATAAAATATTTACTGAAGTAAATATTTATAATGTATAAAAATAATATTTACCTATTTACTCAATTTGGACCTCATGATTACAAATATGGAATATATTTTTCAAAATTCAAAACATATAATTGGAAAAAATTAATTTAATATTAATTCCGTTTGTCAAATCAAAAAAGCGTGTTTTTAGGAAATAATTACTATCAAAAGATTGACATTTGTTTGTGTCCAATTTCAAAGTGAAATTATTTCTAATGAACAAAATTGGATTAAATGGTAAAATAATAATATCATTACAATTTTAAACCTATTAAAAATATAATATAACCATATAAATAAATTTGATTAAAAGGCAGTTTTGAATTAAAATACAGTTTTTTCACTATTCGTTAAAAAATGATCATTATTAGAAAAATACCAAAATTTCATCCATATTAAATTTTGATGTCCTCATTTTAATGAAGAATATTATTTTTTCAAATATAACAGATAAAAGTGATAAAAACTAGATTTAAAAAAGGTTCTCTATCAAAAGGTGATAAAATGACCTTTTAAAGAATATTTGGGTATTTATGATTAAAATCAGATTCTTTCTTATTTTAGGCATCTAAAATTTATTGGATGAGTGTAAAAACATTTAAAATACATGTATAATAATATATTAGTTAGTTCTAATGATTCCCAACATTATAATGGGTATGTGTTAACTACCATTTAAAATAATAATATTATATTTTTATTTTTCAATATAACTCAACATTGGGTGCAACGTAATATTTAAAAGAACCCCATTGTTGAGTATCAGGTTGGACATAGAACATAACATCACCATTAATGAAAAATTAATATTTAATTCACAAATTTTAAATTGTATTATTCTTTATTTACTTGGGATGTTACATGAAGTGGATTCGGGGAAGTAGAGGGGAACTTGAGAGGCAATGGAGAAGAATCAAGGGGAGCAATAAATATAGGTACTAAATTATTATTAGAAAAATAGGAGGATTGCGATAAGATTAATACCAATTTAATAATAATGAAATCCAATTCTAAATCCAAAATTTAATAGTCACTTAAAACCTCAATCTATTAAAAGCCACATATAATTTTTTTTATTTGTTATATTTTTATTATGAAATCTGTTTAAATTCCAATCTTAATTGAATGTTTTATAATTTTATGAATAATAATAATAATTTTTATTTATAATTCATGACTCATTTCATATTCTATATTCCATATCTATTTTATTTTTTAAATCATGACTTTATTGAAGAAGACTCTATATGATTTAGATTTTGGGAAGCCTCTACTTTAATAATTTATGGTATAAAATGAATATTTTAAAAATATTTTAGAATTATATGCATGTGATCGTGAATGACAAGATGGATCCATACTCTCACATTGTTAGTTCACATTTTAGATGTTTTAACAATAGAAATGTTAATTAAAATCTATAAAATACATGTTTTCATGTTCCACATTATTCACTACTATAGATTTGGGTTTATTCACAAATACCTTTTATCAATGCTTAAAAAACCCTGATAAAAGGGTACCTATAACAGCACTTTTTAGTATCACTGATAAAAAAGATTCCTTTTATTAGTGCTACAACCCCTTCTGTTTATCGCTAATAAATGTTATATTTCAAAAAATCCTTAAAATCACATTTTAATATATAGATATATTAATATTTATATAAATATAATATATTTTATAAAATATGATTTATATAACACTATATATGTAATCACACTTATGTTATAAGATATTTTGTAAAAATAGTTTATAAAATAATTAGAAATTAATATTAATCAACAATTTTATAATTATTATTTAGTCTTAATAATTTAATAATAATATAATGTTGGAAAAATTCAATAAATAAATAAATGGTCTAAAATAAGTTGAAGACATGACTTGAACTTCAAATAGTTGTAACTTCTAATCTGGGTGTCTGTTTGATCTCCACCACATATCAAATTGAATTTTTCAAAAAGATATATTATTTGGTGAATAGGAAGATCTTTAGTCAATATTTTTTGAGGTCAAACAGGTCTAAAAGTCTTAAAAATTGAGTTTTTTGTTGGGGTACATTAATATTTGAACATTTGATGAAATTTCAGCCTCATTTAAAGGGTGTTTCTTATCATATTTTGTTGGAGGATCAAATTATTGTTAGGGATTACAATTATATGGATATTTTGGAATTATAATTTTATCATTTTTCATATTATAGTTCTTAATAATTAAATATATAAAAATATAAAAATATATACATATTTGTGTATATTTACTTGAAAAAATTTAAGCAACAATAAATAAATCCTCACACAAAAAATGTATAGGAAACATTGCCTCAAAATAAAAAAACAATTTCCAATAATGTCATGTTTATCCTCTAAACTGCACCATTTATCTATGTTGTATTAGGATGTGTATTTTGATGTTGAATACCTCCTGCCTATAATACCAATAAAATGGACCACAATACTCACCCTCCTTATTAATGCGTATAAATTTCAATTTCTTACCAGATTCCCTCTCAGTAAAACCCTAAAATTTCTCAAAAAAAACTCGGCACCATAATTTTGGAATTAAAATCCCAAAATTAAATATTAGATGATTATTCATAAATAAATGACATAAAATTAAGACTACCACTAAAGGTATTAGATTTCAAAGGACAACAAGCATCAGAATGTACTAACTCAAGTACCTGTGACCGCGTATGTAAAGGATGACTATTGAAACTCACTCTGTTATTTTCTCTAGACATATAGTGATCACACGAATCAAATTTTACACTCTTCAAATATGTAAGAAGATTTTTTTTACAAAAAAAACCATTCCCTTTATCACTAATGTGGCTGAGCCTCTAATGCCATAACTTGGACAAAACAACGCACTCAAATACAAAAGAAGCATCACAATAAGTAGAAGCTATTGCCCAGTATAAACCTGACGTATTCTTCCCTCAATACACAATCAAAAAACCATATAATGAATATATTGTCCATTGACAAAAATAATGATAAAACATTCATCATCAGGAATGCTGGTAAAAATAACATTCTACCAAACCATAGGAACATGTCAAACATTCTTCAAAATCAGCTCACTTCAAGTACTGATCTGTATAAAAACAATACTGACACCTACAACATTAGTATGACCATCATTACCCATTCTTAAAATCGCAAAATTACATATTTTGTAAGACTTATAGAGATCATTGCGCAACGCCATTTGTAAATAACAACCACTCTCAAAAACCCAGTAAGAATCATCATAAGAAATATTAATGGATTCATAAACAATAACAAGATCACCCACTGTAGTGGTGGTGAAATGATCATATCCATCACCATTTTTATTCTAATGATTTTTATTCATTATGTTTTCTATTTTTAGTTGATAAAAATATTGTTTAACATTATCATTATTATCACAATAATGATACTCAAATTATCTCGACATCAACTTGGAATTGGTTCTGCCTTTTCTCTTACCTTGACTACTCTGTCCCTAATTATTTTCATTGATTCTCTCCCTAGTCTATGTGATAGAAAGATTTGAAAAAGATTTATCTTATGTATGAATCCCAACCTCACCATTTAAAAAAATAATTAACTTAATAGAATGGCATGTCACTATTAGAAGTATAACTAGTTAGTGTATCATGAATCCCAAGAATTATGTAAAATCTTAAGAAAAAAAGAGATAAAACATCATCTTGAAAATTAATACTCAAACCAGAAAATTGACAAAAAAATCCATGATACTCTTTAAAAATTTTAGAAATATATGTAACTTATTTGAACCTCAAATTATTTATTTGTTTGATAAGAAACAATTTATTGTTTCATGTCTTAGAAGCATAGGTAGTCTCTAGCTTCACCTATACAGAGTTGGCATGAGAAATGATGACAATATGATTCATCACATTGTCTTCATCCCACTGGGCAATGAAACCACAAAAAAATATCATGCTCAAACACCCAGTCTTCCTCTGACATTCTTTCTGGATTTTGAGTACTAAACATCGGAATATCCATTCAATTGATGAAAAGAAGATCCTTTATTTTTAGTCGCCGTATATGTTATATTTTACCATTTAAAAAAACCATCAGTATGTAATTGGATTAAATAATATATATGAAATAAAAACCAAACCCTATGATACCATATGCTTGGAAAGATGAAAATCAATGAACATGAAAACAACAACAAAGCGAACATGCTGTGGACATAAATTTTATCCCCTTCAAACAAGACTCCAAAACTATGGCAGATGTGCAGTGAAAAAATAATATGTGCATGAAATATAAATGTTCGCACCATAAATTTTTAACGTGGAAAACCCCAATGAAATAAAAAACCGTGGGACCTAGTCCAGAAAGCAGACTAACTATAATCAATCAGTACATGGTAGAAACTCCGAAAAAGAAAGGGGTCTCAAAAGTATAAATATCTTATGAAACATAAGAATGTATTAATAGAAAATAGTGGTATAAAGTAGTTTTGACAATAGAATATCGTCTTAGAAAGGAGTGAAAACAATAAATATGACTGTATGAATCTAAAAATCGTATACAGAATAATCACATGCTGGAAAATCACCAAGATTAGAAGTAAACTGATTTTTGATCAAAATTGATTAAAAACTGAATTTTCTCTTCGTACAGATATATCTCTCAAATCCATTACATTGACTCATTTTAAAGAAAGAAATATTTGTAGAAAAACATTACCCAAAACATGGACTACTAAAGATCATCCATTTAACATCACTCAAAACGGGCTTTAACAGCACTAAAAAACATTTTTTCCCTCAACACTGTAAAAAGGGGTCCCTTTTATGAGTGCTAAGAAATCAATTATAAAGGCCCCTTTTATCAGGGCTAGAAAAGTGCTGATAAAATGAGTCACTCTCATCATTTTTTCAGCGCTGATAGAAGACAAAAAAATATTTTTTTAAAAAAATCAAAAAATCACAGGGTTGACCACCCCCTTTTATTAGCACTTAATTCCCCCTTTAAATAGTGCTCCTCTAGAATACCCACCCCTTTAGCAGTGTTAGGTATCCCCTCCCCGTTCAACAGCAATATGAACCTGCTTTACCCTCCCATGTGTGTGCCTACCTTTGCAGGGTTTCGAACCTCAAAGACCCCCCCTCATACTCCAACTCCATTTCCACTCCACTATATTGTTTTATTCGGTATTTTATGATATATATAAATATTTTATTACATTTTTATACATATATTTATATATTTATTTATATATATATTTAGATACATATATAAAATAAGTTTTTTATGTGTTTGTGTGTCTATACATAAATACATACATTCATATATTTATATATGTGTGTGCATATATAAATATAAATATGAATATTTATATTTATTTACACATATTATATATCAATATTTAAATTCATATATTATAATATATTGATAAATTTATTAATGTCTCTTAATACACACACACTAATATATTTATATATATACATTATATATACATTAAATTTCAATGTATATAAATATTCATACA
Organism: Viscum album; assembly: GCA_963277665.1. Lineage (NCBI taxonomy): Eukaryota > Viridiplantae > Streptophyta > Magnoliopsida > Santalales > Viscaceae > Viscum > Viscum album. Next base: position 782,245,572 of record OY728161.1, read on the forward strand.
TTTTTATTTTAAATAAAATGGATATTATTTTTTATTTAGATAAGTTTTATAGTTTTAGAAATATATTTTATATGTAAATATGTTTACATAAATATTTATAAAATTAAATTTGGATGTGTTAATATATACAAAATATTTATATATTTTAATATATCTGATTATAAATAATAGTACAATATGAAAAATGATAAAATTTTAATACCATAATATATATATATAAACCTTGTAAATAAATTTATTCCCCATTTAAAATGGGTAAAAATACTCCATTAAACGAGGATGAAATTTTATCTAATGTTAAAATATTTAGGTAGCCCAACTAAAAACTCAGTATTGGAGGCCATTATGCATTTTTTCCCTAAAAAAATTTTATAGGTGGTTTTCCCCATTTGTTAGGGCATAGAGCTCATCACATTATTCTATTTGATATGTGGTAGAGTCCAACCAAACACTCAAATAAAAATTTAATCATCATCTAGCTCCTTAAATGAATTCATGTATTGGCACCAAGTGATGAAAAAAATATCATAAATATTCTATCATTATATGTATATTTTTTTATACAAATAAAAATTTTATTGTATTTTTTTTATTAAGATTTTAATAAAAAAAGGATATTTTAAATTAAAATGTATTAATAATTTATATTTATAAATATTTTATATATATATATAAATATAATTTTTTAATATAGTAAATACAATAAAGATAATTATATATTTAGAAAATGTAATTAACTTTATATAAAATATTTTTTATTTACTAAAAACTATAAATATAATATAATTTAAAATATTATTCTATTTGAAATCTTAATAAGTGAAAAAATATTATTATTTATACTTATATTTATATTTATATAAGTATAAATATATTATATTTTAATATAAAAAACTATAACAATTTCATTTATATGAAATAATAATGTGCTTATATAATTAAATTTTTATTGAATAATCAATTATGAATAAAATATAATTGTAAATATTGTTACATTTTAAATTATAATATATATATATATATATATATATTTATATAAATTGGGAAAATTATATATCTTTATAGTAATTATAAATATATTTTGCCTTGGTCCATGATGTCTAATTGTGTTTCCCTTTTCAACAAAGGATGAAAATAATTTCATTTTATTTTCATTATAAATATTTCTTTTATAGATTCACCACAATCCAATCTCTAACCCTACCCAAGTCAACCAACAAAAATAAATATTTTAAAATATAATCCCATGTAATAAATTTTGATGTGTTAATATATAAAAAATATTTAGATATTTTTATGTCTTATTATAAATAATAGTACAATATGAAAAATGATAAAATTTCAAAACCATAATACCCGTATAAATATAAACCCTAAAAATAAATTGTGTCCCCACTTAAAATAGGAAAAAAGACACCCATAAACGAGGCTGAAATTCCATGGAATGTTAAAAAAATTGGGATATATCGACTAAAAACATAGTCATAGAGGTCTTTTATGTATTTTTTAGCCAAGAAAAATGTGATAGAGGGTTTCCCACTTTTGTTAGGGCATAGATCTCATCACAGCCTTTGATTTGATATGTGGTAGAGTCCAAATGAACACCCAAATCAAAATTAATTTTCATTTGAAGATCGAGTTACGTTTTCAACTTATTTTCAGTTTTTAATGATTTTTTGATTTTTTTTATATTAATTTTTTATTAAATGATTATTAATCAATAATAATTATAAAATTATTAATTAAAATACATTTTTAATTATTTTATAATTCATTTTCAATAATTATCTTATATATTAACTGAAAATGTATATTTATCCTTATCTAAAATATATTTAAAAAATATATATATTATTTATATATTAATATATTATTTTTAATTTTTTTTGAAATATACCCTTTATTAGTGCTGGTAAAAAAGAACAGATAAAGGGGTTCTCTGTTAAAAAATTTCTTCACAAAATGAGTACATTTATCAACGTTGAAAAAGTGCAGATAAAGGGGTTCTTTTGAAGTATTATTATATTTCAAATCATAATAAGTGATAATATATTAATATTAATATTAATGTTAATATATTTATAATTATATTATATTTTAATATAAAAAACTATAACAATTTCATTTATAAGAAATATAATTAGGTTAGTATAATCGACTTTTTATTGAATAATCAATTATGAATATAATATAATTTTAAATATTATTAGATTTTAAATTATCATAAATAAATAAATAAATATAATTATAAAAATATCACTAATTTAATTTACATGGCTCTGGACATGAGTGAATCAACCTCCAACCCCACCCACTACATTTTTAATGTTTCACAAAACCTGGTCGATCAAAAGATTAAGTGGTTTCACCCTACTGGGTTCTCCATTGGGCCCATCCATCACGAAGACTCAAGTCTCAGTTGCAAAGAATCCATTAAGAAAAATTATATTGATATTTTTTCTCCCAGAACTGATCGATTAGTAAAGAGGACAAGATGGGAGCTATGATCGGTGCTATGACTGAACTTGAAGACTCAGTGCGCCAACACTATATTTAGAGTCTAACGCAGGGGTCAGAGGAATTGTCTAATATTATGATTGTGGAAGGGTGATTCGAAATCGATGGGATTATAAGGGTCACATAAAAAGTGAAATATGATGGAGATCTCGTATTGGACACCACCGACATGAAGGATAAGATCTTGAAATACATGGAGATAAATGGGAACCAAATTCCACCGGTTGTACTCAAGGAATTATACTTCATTATTAATCTCCCCATCCCTCTCCCATTGTAGGATTTTGACATTGAGTGCTTGCATGAGATGGTTCCAACCATCCCAAGGGCTCTTCTGGAGGTATATGACCGAAATATTAATTTGATTTATTTGTGGGGGACATGTTCCTTGGGTAGTGTGATCCTATTTCGGACACACCTAATTATGTGATGACGGTGACCATTCTGTATGCCACCGGTCTTTCTTAGTGTGGATTGAAACTCAAAAATGGGAATTTACCTGTATTTGGCCTTACTCTATCATTAAGAATGATCAATTCATTATATGGTTTATTATTTTAATACATTTATGTAAGAGGGTTTTATTTATTATATTAGGCATGTTGATTTTCTTGGAAGTGTTAGGGTATTTATAAAAAAACATCATGCAAAATATTTCATTAAAATAAAAGCCGAACAATAATAGGGAAGATAAAAATTTATTATTTTAAAACATTTATGCATTTTTCTGATTATATTTTATTCATAAATTATTATTATATAAATATTTAATTATATAAACATAACTATATTTCTTATAAATAACATTATTTTTTTATATTAATATGTAAATATTTTTTGTAGTTATTTTTAATAAAATTTTAATAAAATAAATTCCAAACCTAAACAAAATCATATTTATTTTTTATCGACATCATTTTTTAAAAAATATTTTCCATAAAAGTAATTAAGATATAAAATCATCTAACATGATATAACTTCATAAATCATAGAGGTACATATTCATTTCTTTCTCTACCAAATTCACCTATCTATGTTTTTTAATAAAGACGCTTTTAGGGTTAAGGGGGGAACCCAACAAGCCATCACTACATATATTCATCATCCCTCTCGACAGATTATAAAAAATTAAATATAACATTTCAAAAAATGAAAATATAAAAAAAATCCCCATTGGATAAAATATATTATATATTAAATGTATATTACATTATGTGATTTAATTGCTATATATATTTTATTTGATTAGGAATTATGTGGAAGACATAATTTTAATAAAATTCATAATAATCACATCAAATAATTATTTCACCGAATTAAAATTTAAATATATATATAAAATATCATATATTATTGAAAATTACAACAAGTGCATATATTATTTACTATGATTTAAAAAACTGGTATGTTTTATATAAGTATGAATGTTTTGGGAAAACCTAAGTTTTATAAAAGTTATAAAAAACCTTACAAAATAATTATTTAACTGAAGAATTAATTATTTTTAATGAATATATTTAATCACTAGTGATTTCTACAAGTGTGGCCCATAAATTGTTTTATTTTTTTAATTGCACAAATCCATTCAAGTGTATACCGTAATAAAACATGATGCTAATGAATAGATTTATTAAATATGAAATAATTAAAATTAGTAAACTAAAAAATAAAAATGATGTCATAAACCCCTATAATAAATTGATATTGTAAATTTTATTTTATCAATAGAAAATGAATCCCAAAAAAAGATGGCGCCATTTTCTCGGGGTACTCTCACAGAGATCTATTATTTAGGGTTTACCTCATCATGCTCGCAATCAGTGGCAACCCCTTCTCCTTACACTAAATAATTTCAGGGCTCTACCATCCCCTCATTAATGCCTCCTCTCCGATGTTGTTTAATTTTCAGTGCATCTCCTATTCTCCAATGGCTCTTCCCCCCTTCGTTTATTTTCACCTCCTGTTTGGCCTTGTTTCTTCTTCTCAATTTCTTAATCCAATGGTTTTATTCTAGATCATGTATCTTGAAAATCCACTCTTTCTATTGGAACCATCATGAATCGACCCCATCCCCATTGAACTCGATGCAACTCTGATGTCTTGGGATTCTTGGTGGTAGCATTCGGTGAGTCTCTTACTCTTGCTTGTCGGTTTTGATTCTTCTGGGTTTCTCATGGTTTTCAGTCTGATTTTTATGTTTCCTTTCCATTCTATGGATTTAGGTTCATCTCATCAGATTCATCCTAGTTCTTTTTTCTCCATTCCCATATCCAGTTTTTTATTTTCCCTATTGTTTGGTCATGTGGTTCATGTTCGGGCACGACTGGCTGGTTGGAGTTGTTTGGTGTTCCTATGTGGGGACTATTTTGGTCTCCTAGTGTTTTTTTCCTGGTGGTGGCTCCATCATTAGGGTTCATTGGTCCTTTCAGTACCTGCATCTACCTGTTGTGGATTTGGTATGTTCGAAACTCTACCTAGCTCTGAGTTTCCACCAATCTTCTCAATGTTTGATTTGAGAGGTGGTACATAAGACGTTTTGGGATGTGAGTTTCGAGCATTTGACAACATTTTAGGAGGTTTTTTCCCTGCTGTTTCTTCTACTCTTTCCATGGATACCCAGAGAACTTGAACGTCGTGATGGTTTGTGGTGTGGGTTCAACCCTTTTGTGGCTTCGATGGTTTGTGATGTTATGTTTTTGGTTTTCAACAGTGGAGAAGATGAATTTTGGTTTTGTTTACTAGGGTCATCAGCTCCGGTGATATATGTGGTGTTGATGTCGATGATGATGGTAGCATTCATCTGTGATGATATTAGATGGCAGTGACGTGACTCCAGTTGACGTGGTGATTCTTGGATCAAGGCCTCATTGGGTTTGGTGATGGTTTTGAATTTCCAATTTTTATTAGCCATCTTGTAACTTCATATTCCCGCGTGATGGATGTGGTTACCGCTTTTCCATAAAGTGGTTATATTTGAATATAAGAAATATAATTTTCAGAATCCCAATGTTATAAAATCTTGGTTTCCATTTAATATATGAATTTTACACTTGACATGTTTTTTATATGTTCAATTGAAACCTTGAAATAAATAATATAATCAAATTTAAATACATGATTTCAAGAATATTTGGTTAAAACTGAAGGTCTTGAATTGTATTTTTTTCAAAAAATGGTCTATATGTGATAGAGATTATAAGAGGATATTAAGTAGAGAATCTTGTAGAATTACTATTCTTCATATCCCAATGTGATGATTGATGAACGATTTATAATGTTCACGGAAAGGTGTTAATGGTTTTTGGAGGAAGAACATTGTCTACAAAAATGAATATGATTTATGTTCAATCCATTTATGGATGAATAGAAGCTACAAATCATTATATGGAAATGAAATACACTACTATTTCATGAGATATTTATTATTATATTTTAATATTTTTTGGGCTTTTTTATGATCACTTGAAAACTTCAGATCAATAATACAATCAAATTTATACAAAATATTTCTAAAAGATTCTATTAAACCCAATAGACTTGAAATTTAATTTTTTACAATAAATAATTAATAGGTATTCTTATTTTTCAAACATAATATTTGGTGAACACATCAATTCACACTTATATTCTAATAGATATTTTATGTAACTCTCCGACCCTAGTTACCCAGAGTCGGTGCATTATTACATAACATTGGCATGATCACAAGAAAGATAAAATCTCGAAAGACCGATTGGTTTAGTAGCCTTGGAAACACTAGATATATTCATAAGTTTTACATTACATCATAAAATGAAAAACTACTACAAAAACATATTGTCTCCATAATCCACACTCATATACCCACATAATATCCCTGTAGGTCATTCATAATTTAATTCTTCACTTCCTGGGAAAAATAAAACATAGAAAAGGGGTGAGCTCAAATGCCCAGTAAGGATAACAATATATCGGAAACTTTCATAAATAAGAATAAACATTTAAGGCAATGTATAACTAAAACAAAAGCCTTTTAATCTTGAACTTCAACATAGTATGGCAAAAGTAAAATGAAATAATGCCATTTACTTATTCACATGGATATTCTACTAATCGAATAATCACATGCAATATCAATAACCACTTTCATAATGATGGAATGCATAATGCTGAACTTTAATTTCTTTGTCAAGGCCTCGTCCCAAGACCTTGGGGCTAACTGTAACCAGAACCCAACCCGGAGTGCCTCTAATAACCGGACACCAACCCGGAGTGCCTCTAATAACCGGAGACCAAACCAGAGGGCTTACTTTTACCAGTCTCTAACCTGGAGGGCTTACTTTTACCAGTCCCCAACCTGGAGGGCTTACTTTAACCAGTCCCCAACCTGGAACATACTTGTCCAACACATTCTTATGAATTAAAGGTTGAAATATAACATAAACATTCTTATTGGAACTAGCATACGAAATGTCAATACTTACTCATAAACCATGACTGCTATATAAATAGCACATCCACAGTCAAACATATCACAAAACTTCATTACAATATGGAATTTTTATATCATAATAAATCAACTTCAAATAATCGTAAAATCCATCAAAGAGTGTTGACATAGATGAAATCAAAACACTTTTTAGAGAAATATCTCTTTATATTTTTGAAATCATTTAAGAGCCATATAAAATAAAAGATTTTCTTTGAAAATATTCTTATAAGCTTGTAAGGAAAGCTTTGAAGATTTTATAACGACGGAAAATAACCTCACCCACCGTATAAGTAAAAAAAACATTCTTACTTTAATTTTGTCGAAAAGGTTAAAAAGGGCCTTGTTTTGAAAACGACAGAAATATTCCTCTTATAAAAAGTCAAACAAGGGTATAAATTACTTTAACCCATATTCTTGTAAATAATAAAAATGTTTTGAAATACATTTTTAACAAAACATGGATGTGGATGGTAACGAGATCCCAGTAGATTATTACGTATAAACAACCTCGAATAATGAAAAGATTGTGAAATAACCCTTACCAATTTGGTAACTTATGAAGCATACAACCCATGAAAGAGGTATCATACAATGAATATGTAAATACACATAAATTAGAGTGTATTACACAAAGAATATAATTATGGGTAGTACATACACACCACAAAAGTTGATGGTGGAAATATGGCATGAATCTCACGGGAATAAGGAGTGAGATGAAAACCCCTTACCACGTTAATCAATTGAGTCATATGGCCAAAAGTTAATAACCACCAAATGATTTACATAATAACATGAATATAAAGAGAATCATGATAATATATATCAAATGGCAATACACAATACACCACTTTCAATAATTTAGTGGCGAACAAAGGAAATCTCACGGAAGTGAAAGTGAGATAAGAAAATCCCTTACCTTGTACTTTTACTTGGTTGGTGTTGGTTAACCTCCTGTATAATAGTGAAATAATTGTTATTAAATTATACAAGAATCATATATATTAATATGATATCATATATGATCTTTTAACTTTGCATTGTTTATAATGTCTTAGTATTATCGTGGTTTCTGGTGTTAATTTACTCGTTTTCTTTTATATGTTTTATTACATAAGATATGTTTGTAATGTATAGGTTGTATATTATTCATATAAATAATGATATCAAGTCCTTAAACATCATTTTTTTAATCAGAAAATGATAATTATACTTGAATGGATATGATGGAGAATGAATCTCATCGCGTTCGTGGAGACTGTAGTCCGTACGTACGCACGAGCGACAATATCATTCTTTTGATATTAAAATAATATATAAATGGATGATATATCATATATACCGAATCATTAACATGTTATATTTATTATTTACATGAGTTACACATCATTATTATAACCATCCAAATAATAATATATTGAATAACAATTACACCACGACGTGGAGACGGTAAGCCGTACGTACGCACGTATGGTGACATGTTATTCAAAGGGTGGATAGAATACTGAATATGGTTGTACCATATTTATAATAACATCACAGTATATATATGATACTGGAGTTATTATTTTAGAATGGTAACAACAAAGGAAGAAGAAGTGGAAGAAGAAATGAACTTGGAAAAGGGTGGTGAAATCATTTCCTCTTCTTTGGGTTCTTCCTTTTGATTTGATCAAAAGGGCTCCTTAGGTTGGCTTTCTGATCACACTAAGTCCTCTAGGTTGTAGTGAGGTATGTTTGGAGAGTATTTGGGCAGAGTTTGGCCGAACCAAAAGGCTAGGAAGGTGTGAAGAAATGAGAATGAGGAGTGCCCTTTTATAAGAGGGGTGAGGGGCACCTTTGGAAAAGCAAGAAATATTAGTTTATATTAAATTCATATTCGGTTTCTAATGCCTCCAAAGTTGATTATTCAAAGGTTAATGTGGGGATAGGTCTAAAACAACTCAACCAATAGAATTTAGACAGGTTTGGGTACTTATATTAACCTTATCTTTAAGTATTAACTCTACGTTAATTAGTTTCACTTTTACAATGTCTCTTTGTATTTTTATATAATATGGTTAATAAACTTACTATATACATCCAAGAGACCCCCAAGTGGTCCATTAATGATGAACATATAATGATATAAGTCTCTTGGCCGAACCGTAGATTTTTAGGAATTTAATATCAATTAATAATATAATATTCGTTTTAAGAACTCTTTTATGTCAATTTTGACACTATTCATTAGTTGATTTTTGGGAAACTCATAACAGATTGATTACTTCGAAAAAAGTCAATTAAATCAATACTAATATATCATATTATCCTATAATATTAGTTTAATTCATTAAAAGTTTCATATTTTATTTATTTGTGTATTTATAATGTCAATTATTTTAATTTTTCACTATTATAGTAATTACTGCATCATCATTGTGTCATAAATAAAATAAATTATTTATTGTCTAAAAATTATAAATAAAATATCATTATTTAGAATATCTCTTTATCTTTCTAATGAATATTTATAATCTAAAATCCAACATATATAACCCTATGTAACAATTGTTTTTCTAAAAGATATATGCTTGTGTCATTTTTGTATTCATTTTAACTTAATTAAAATAAAGTGTCATTATCACTTACAAGTGGATCCATGGGGTCCCAAAATCGACCCAAAGATGCCCATGGTCGACCATTTATCAACCAATAGGGTTAAGACACGTTTTAGGGTAATTTAGTATTATTATAATATTATTTTTTAACCCTTATTTACCGGATTTACCCTTAACCATGGTAAATAAAATATTTACCGCAATAATTATTCAAAATGTCTAAAAATAAAAGTTACCTATTTACACAATTTGAACATCCTGATTCAAAATATGGAATCCATTTTCCTAAATTCAAAACACAGAAGTGGCTGAAATTAATTTAAAATTAATTCCCGCTGTCAAAACAAAAAGCGTGTTTTTAAGAGATAATAACTATCAAAAGATTGACACTTGTTTATGTTTGGTTTAATTGTAAAATTATGTCCAATGACCAAAATTATATTAGATGGTAAAAATATATTCTAAATATACTTTAAAACCACTCAAATTAATAATTTATCACTATTAATTATTTTGATTAAAAAAGTTGTTTTTAATTAAAATTTAGTAATTTTCACTATTCATCAAAATATGAAAGTTATCCGAAAAGTACTAAAATTTCACCTTAGGCTAAATTCGATACTCAGAATCCAAAAATGATGTCCATTTTGAGAGATAAAATTTCTAAAATTTTAAAAGATAGGTATTACTATTCATAACGGCTAGTTTGATTGGTTGTTGTGTGTTGGAATCTCGAAGTTGCGTACAATGCACGCCATTGCATTATTCAAAGGAATGTGTACCGTGAAAGCTTGGGATGTTTCATTTTAAATTTTTTTGATGTCCCCATTTAGTCAAAAAGTTTAAAATATGGTATTTAAAAAGGTTTCACTATTAAAAGTTGATAAAAGTGCAATACTGAAAATGAATCTGTTCTAGCATTATGTCTAAGAAACTCATAATATGGATTCTACAATTATAAGGATTATATAAAGTTTAAAATTTAGTTAATACTATTCATAACCTCTTTTGAATGGATTTTTTTTTTGTTAAGTCATGGTGTGATTGAACTCGGTGTTGCGTGTAGTGCAAGTTATTGAATTATTTTGAAGAAATAACACACTATAAAATCTTGGGGTGTTACATTCTCCCCTCCTTCAATAAACTGCGTCCTCGCAATTTGAAATTGTTTTTCGAAAATAAAAGGTTAAAAATAGAAAATATATTTGTGGGAAAACCCAAATCGAAAATTGGGTTACTAAAATTTAGTCTTAATATGAGGAAAAGAGAAATGAAAGGGTCACCACCAAATTATGATCTCGATTAGGAGAACATTGGTGGCAATTAGAGACATATAATTGGAGGAAAAACGTAAATATTTATAGGTAGTGATTGAGGTCATCAATCACAAACAAGTGTATAATTGAGGTCCTTAAATTCATCAATCTATGAAGATTTGAAATACCATCGGTTCAACAAAACATAGGGTATTAGGATAACACATTTTTGAAGTTTCAAAATATCTTAGTTGAAATACCACATCGAAAAATGAATTAATGAGGCCTCTATTTAAAATAAAGAGTGGAAAGTATGAAGATTACCGAAAATAACACATACTAGGGTTCCATGTAGGAAAATATGGATATGGAAGAGAAATCTAACTATCAATTATCTGATGGAGAGTGGTAGAGAACATGGCTATGAAAAGGCCAACAATCCCAAAGCCATGAATTAGTGATGATTTAACGTACCATCTAGGACAACATTTTTGTTCTATGTTACTTTTATTAATGTTGAGGAATTTATTTATGAAATTGGCTAAGATCATATGGAGATATACTTACTTTATAATTAGAGTTTTATCCATTAATAAATTTCTACCACAAACTCATCTTTCACTCGTAAAAAAATTCTATTTATACTATTCTTACAGGGTTCCAAAATAAACGAATTTATAATTCATCTACCAGATATTTTAAAAAAACTACATTATTTAATCCAGGACATTTCTTGGGACAGTGGTAGGTGATACACCCTTGTCGCCCTTCGGTTGCGGGTTCAAGTCTCGCAGCCTTGCCGGACGCGACGGGTTGCCGCCCGACCTCCGGGTTGTCCTTTTATGGCAATCCAAAATAATCCAAACTAGAACTATCCAAAATACTTCTGTCCAAACTCACATTCCAACATTTATAAGGAAGGTAAACATAATATAGATCCTTTTTACCCCGTAATAGCATATGAATACCTTCATCATGTATTACCATATTCATTATTGATTACATTCATGCTCCCTTATTCCATATAGAATGCTGGATATACTTCATTAATCCAAAAATGTTTTAAACTCCAATAATGATGGAATGTACAAATCATTAATCAGTTCCAAGGTAGTCAAGAATATCCAATATAATTTATCCAAAACAATCACATATTATTCCAAAATCACCACCTCAGTATCAGGACTATATTATGATTTATCATTCTCTCAACCATATATTTTCCATTATTTTATCCTGCTATTGAGTCACTTTTCTTTGTTCCACACAATCTCAAGTCCTTAATTAAATAGTACTGCAGTACAATCCTTATATACTCCATAATTATTATAACATGTACATTGTTGATACAATACTCAATTGACATAATCAACATAAGAACTCTAATCATTCCTCTTCATCTGTGGTAGTATCATAACTTGATTATTATCCGATAACATCATTTGAGGCATATTCTGATGACTGGGACATAGGTTCGCATAGTGTCCAAACTCCTTGCAAATGAAGCATTGTACATTTGAAACCATTTTCTTACCCTTGCAGTCACGTACTTTGTGCCCTTTTCCTCCACACTTATAACAAACTCCCATTTCTTTCAGGCAAGTTCCAGGGTGTTTCTTTCCACAGTTACCACATATGGGAAAATTCTTCTTTTCCCTCATCCCTTTATCCATATTTCTCTCTTCCATCCTTTTCTTCTCTTGCTTCCCTTCAAAGCCATAGGACTCAGTAAACTCTTCACTTATCTTATCAACACGTGATATTATTTCTTCAAATGATGATAATACATGGGAGACTATTCCTCTTATAAATTCTAGCTTAAGACTATGAAAGATATGATCCTTCCTTCTCTTTGGATCATGTGCATTTCTGGAGTTCTCATTTCTTCTACTGGGTGCCATTTCTAAACAATGGCATACACTAGATCAGTTTATGAATCAAAATACATAATCCCATACATATAAAACACTTAATATAAATTGAACTATTTATGGATATAATCCATAATCATAAAAATGTCTCCTTTGAGGATGTATATACTCATAAACCCTTCATAATGGTTTGTAAAGAAAATGAGAATCATCCTAAGCATATCCCCCGGGAGTGTCGTAACCAAGAGTGCAGCAAGGCCCGTTGTCGTGCACCAGTTCCCGTTCGAGTCTAGCTCAAAGCGGTGTTTTCGGGTTTTACCCCTAGGTACATCTGTGCCAGAGCCGCCTCTACCTGCTCGTATCCAGACAGGGATGTATTTCACCGAAAACGCACAAAATCTCTATAATACCAAAAATCTAGGAAGTTCTTCTATACTAATCCTCAAAGTCCATCTTAAGTCTATGTGCTCTAATCAGAGTTTATCTAAATCTAGCTTCCAAGGTTTGTACTAAACTTCCTCTGATACCAACTGTAACGCCCCGACCCTAGTTACCCAGAGTCGGTGCATTATTACATAACATTGGCATGATCACAAGAAAGATCAAATCTTGAAAGAACGATTGGTTTAGTAGCCTTGGAAACACTAGATATATTCATAAGTTTTACATTACATCATAAAATGAAAAACTACTACAAAAACATATTGTCTCCATAATCCACACTCATATCCCCACATAATATCCCTGCAGGTCATTCATAATTTACTTTTTCACTTCCTGGGAAAAATAAAACATAGAAAATGGGTGAGCTCAAATGCCCAGTAAGGATAACAATATAGCGGAAACTATCATAAATAAGAATAAACATTTAAGGCAATGTATAACTAAAACAAAAGCCTTTTAACCTTGAACTTCAACATAGTATGGCAAAAGTAAAATGAAATAATTCAATTTACTTATTCACGTGGATATTATACTAATCGAATAATCACATGCAATATCAATAACCACTTTCATAATGATGGAATGCATAATGCTGAACTTTAATTTCTTTGTCAAGGCCTCGTCCCAAGACCTTGGGGCTAACTGTAACCGTAACCCAACCCGGAGTGCGTCTAATAACCGGACACCAACCCGGAGTGCCTCTAATAACCGGAGACCAAACCGGAGGGCTTACGTTTACCAGTCTCTAACCTGGAGGGCTTACTTTTACCAGTCCCCAACCTGGAGGGCTTACTTTAACCAGTCCCCAACCTGGAACATACTTGTCCAACACATTCTTATGAAGTAAAGGTTGAAATATAACATAAACATTCTTATTGGAACTAGCATACGAAATGTCAATACTTTACTCATAAACCATGAATGCTATATAAATAGCACATCCACAGTCAAACATATCACAAAACTTCATTACAATATGGAATTTTTATATCATAATAAATCAACTTCAAATAATCGTAAAATCCATCAAAGAGTGTTGACATAGATGAAATCAAAACACTTTTTAGAGAAATATCTCTTTATATTTTTGAAATCATTTAAGAGCCATATAAAATAAAACATTTTCTTTGAAAATATTCTTATAAGCTTGTAAGGAAAGCTTTGAAGATTTTATAACGGCGGAAAATAACCTCACCCGCCGTATAAGTAAAAAAAACATTCTTACCTTAATTTTGTCGAAAAGGTTAAAAAGGGCCTTGTTTTGAAAATGACAAAAAGATTCCTCTTATAAAAAGTCAAACAAGGGTATAAATTACTTTAACCCATATTCTTGTAAATAATAAAAATGTTTTGAAATACATTTTTAAGAAAACATGGATGTGGATGGTAACGAGATCCCAGTAGATTATTACGTATAAACAACCTCAAATAATGAAAAGATTGTGAAATAACCCTTACCAATTTGGTAAATTATGAAACATACAACCCATGAAATAGGTATCATACAATTAATATGTAAATACACATAAATTAGAGTGTATTACACAAAGAATATAATTATGGGCAGTACATACACCACACAAAAGGTGATGGAGGAAATATGGCATGAATCTCACGGGAATAAGGAGTGAGATGAAAACCCCTTACCACGTTAATCAATTGAGTCATATGGCCAAAAGTTAATAACCACCAAATTATTTACATAATAACATGAATATGAAGAGAATCATGATAATATATATCAAATGGAAATACACAATACACCACTTTCAATAATTTAGTGGCGAACAATGGAAATCTCACGGAAGTGAAAGTGAGATAAGAAAATCCCTTACCTTGTACTTTTACTTGGTTGGTGTTGGTTAAACTTTTGTATAATAGTGAAATAATTGTTATTAAATTATACAAGAATCATATATATTAATATGATATCATATATGATCTTTTAACGTTGCATTGTTAATAATGTCTTAGTATTATCGTTGTTTTGGGTGTTAACTTACTCGTTTTCTTTTATATGTTTTATTACATAAGCCATGTTTGTAATGTATAGGTTGTATATTATTCATATCCATAATGATATGAAGTCCTTAAAAATCATTTTTTTAATCAGAAAATGATAATTATACTTGAATGGATATGATGGAGAATGAATCTCATCGCGTTCGTGGAGACGGTAGTCCGTACGTACGCACGAGCGACCATATCATTATTTTGATATTAAAATAATATATAAATGGATGGTATATCATATATACAGAATAATTAACATGTTATATTTATTATTTACATGAGTTACACATCATTATTATACCCATCCAAATAATAATATATTGAATAACAATTACACCACGACGTGGAGACGGTAAGCCGTACGTACGCACGTATGGTGACATGTTATTCAAAGGGTGGATAGAATACTGAATATGGTTGTACCATATTTATAATAACATCACAGTATATATATGATACTGGAGTTATTATTTTAGAATGGTAACAACAAAGGAAGAAGAAGTGGAAGAAGAAATGAACTTGGAAAAGGGTGGTGAAATCATTACCTCTTCTTCGGGTTCTTCCTTTTGATTTGATCAAAAGGGCTCCTTAGGTTGGCTTTCTGATCGAACTAAGTCCTCTAGGTTGTAGTGAGGGATGTTGGGAGAGTATTTGGGCAGAGTTTTGCCGAACCAAAATGCTTGGAAGGTGTGAAGAAATGAGAATGAGGAGTGCCCTTTTATAAGAGGGGTGAGGGGCACCTTTGGAAAAGCTAGAAATATTAGTTTATATTAAATTCATATTCGGTTTATAATGCCTCCAAAGTTGATTATTCAAAGGTTAAGGTGGGGATAGGTCGAAAAAAACTCAACCAATAGAATTTAGATGGGTTTGGGTACTTATATTAACCTTATCTTTAAGTATTAACTCTAATTTAATTAGTTTCACTTTTACAATGTCTCTTTGTATTTTTATATAATATGGTTTCTAAACTTACTATATACATCCAAGCGACCCCAAAGTGGTCCATTAATGATGAGACTATCATGATATAAGTCGCTTGGCCGAACCTTAGATTTTTAAGAATTTAATATCAATTAATAATATAATATTTGTTTTAAGAACTCTTTTATGTCAATTTTGACACTATTCATTAGTTGATTTTTGGAAAACTCATAACAGATTGATTACTTCGAACAAAGTCAATTAAATCAATCCTAATATATCATATTATCCTAGAAAATTAGTTTAATTCATTAAAAGTTTCATATTATATTTATTTGGGTATTTATAATGTCAATTATTTTAATTTTTCACTATTATAGTAATTACTATATCATCATTGTGTCATAAATAAAATAAATTATTTAACGTCTAAAAATTATAAAAAAAATTTCATTATGTAGGAAATCTCATTATCTTTCTAATGAATATTTATAATCTAAAATCCAACATATATAACCCTATGTAACAATTGTTTTTCTAAAAGATATATGCTTGTGTCATTTTTGTATTCATTTTAACTTAATTAAAATAAAGTGTCATTATCACTTACAAGTGGATCCATGGGGTCCCAAAATCTACCCAAAGATGCCCATGGTCGACGCTGTATCAACCAATAGGGTTAAGACATGTTTTAGGGTAATTTAGTATTATTATAATATTATTTGTTAACCCTTATTTACCGGATTTACCCTTAACCATGGTAAATAAATTATTTACCGCAGTAATTATTCAAAATGTCTAAAAATAAAAGTTACCTATTTACACAATTTGAACATCCTGATTCCAAATATGGAATCCATTTTCCTAAATTCAAAACACAGAAGTGGCAGAAATTAATTTAAAATTAATTCCCGCTGTCAAAACAAAAAGCGTGTTTTTAAGAGATAATAACTATCAAAAGATTGACACTTGTTTATGTTCGTTTTAATTGTAAAATTATGTCCAATGACCAAAATTATATTAGATGGTAAAAATATATTCTAAATATAATTTAAAACCACTCAAATTAATAATTTATCACTATTAATTATTTTGATTAAAAAAGTTGTTTTTAATTAAAATTTAGTAATTTTCACTATTCATCAAAATATGAAAGTTATCCGAAAAGTACTAAAATTTCACCTTAGGCTAAATTAGATATTCAGAATCCAAAAATTATTTTCATTTTGAGAGATAAAATTTCTAAAATTTTAAAAGATAGGTATTACTATTCATAACGGCTAGTTTGATTGGTTGTTGTGTGTTGGAATCTCGAAGTTGCGTACAATGCACGCCATTGAATTATTCAATGGAAAGCGTACTGTGGAAGCTTGGGATGTTTCATTTTAAATTTTTTTGATGTCCCCATTTAGTCAAAAAGTTTAAAATATGGTATTTAAAAAGGTTTCACTATTAAAAGTTGATAAAAGTGCACTACTGAAAATGAATCTGTTCTTGCATTATGTCTAAGAAACTCATAATATGGATTCTAAAATTATAAGGATTATATAAAGTTTAAAATTTAGTTAATAATATTCATAACCTCTTTTGAATGGCTTTTTTTTTGTTAAGTCATGGTGTGATTGAACTCGGTGTTGCGTGTAGTGCAAGTTATTGAATTATTTTGAAGAAATAACACACTATGAAATCTTGGGGTGTTACATTTTATTTGTTTTGAATACATTTAAGCTTGAAGTAGGACTAGTGGGGCTAGCCCTCAACCAGTTGGGTAGCAGGAACAAGCAAGCTAGGAATCCCTATAGAGAGATCCTACCACAAAAAGATAGATAAGCTAACAACCATAAGGAGCATCATGTCGGCATGAGTTGGTAAAGACCACATGTTGATGGGAGGATGACATCACCACCATAGGGTTGTACCGATGGTGGTAGGAGTCCTCTGACCCCAGTATGACTTCACTTCCCTTTCATCACTGTAAATTAATTTTTAAAGGAGTGCTGTAGAACATTTTCTTCTGATGTGGGAATGATTCCCATGGATATTTATTCATCATTAACCAAAATTTTGTTCCCCCTACTTGGTCATGATCCACCCAGGCTCCAACATATCCCATGACACACCTCGTCCACCGTGACACATACCTCCATTGTTTGATATCACCGCCACCATTTGAAATCTCACTAGAGACACCATGTCTGCAATTAGAGATATTAGACCCAAGAGAAAACACAAATTTTTATCCCCGAAACCACCATGGATCACTTATGGGAACTCATATGACCTCGTTGAATCCTATTTCAAAGGAAGCAATGTCTTTCATGGGAGATGGGATTCATCTGGAAACTATGAAGGATAGCTGATGGGAGGGAACTCACAGGCCACTTCAAGCTCTAATATAAAATAGGCTTCAACTGTGTGGCATAGTGGACACGGGTGACCAAAGAGTAGGTGTTTCACCATTCCATGAAAATCTTGCATGAGTGTTCCCGAATATTATGCCTCTACAAAAAAAATGGAACTCTTATATCGTCAGATAATTTTTGAGATACCCTAGGTCTCAGGGGATTAAAACCATCTCATAGTTGGGGATCCCAAACTGAGAATCTATGTAGAGACCTAGTTTTTCCCTTGTAAAACATTGAAATATTTTTACGTATATTTTTGGAGTCATGAATAGAGATAAAATGTGATTTCGAGTCCAGGTGTGCTTAGAATTAATTTTATAATAATATTAGATATATTTTATATTACAGGAACACTGTTTCATAAAGAAAATTATATAAATTCTAAACAGAAACACAGATTAGAAATCTGAGACCATGGTTGAGTCCATAATGTGATGTTGACCCTAGTCACAACCAAAAATAGGCCAATGTACGGAATTCAGGTATCTCTCATGTCGGGGGGTACGTTTAGTTGGTTCGTTAATTAAATTAAATTTATTAAATGATTATTTTAACCTAAATTAAATTTTCATAAATTCACCTCTATGGGTAATCCTGTTTGATTAGCAGCATAAATACCTGGAAGGTTCCATATCATTATACCTACTTTTATTGGTGAATCGACACTCTACAAAAATGAATCTCTAGATCAGAGTAGATCGGGGCGTAATGAATGCAATAAATTCTTCCAATCATTGGACAAGATTTACATCAGTGAATAATGATCCAATATCTAGGTAGGACTCATTAATTTGTGTATTATTCCCATTTTGATTAAATCGATTCGGTAGATCAATCTCTTTCTTTGATCATATTCCAATTGTAGCCTTTGATTGCACCCATGAATTAAATTTAAATTGGTTATTCTTGTTTTCAAACCCTGGATATCCCCAATTGAGATCATTGGACAAGAACATTAGGACAATGATGGTTAAAAATTTGTTGTTATGATTTTCTCCCTTGTTGTTTCATGTTCTTCACTAGTTTTAACCCTCATCCCCAGTTCAAAATTTATGGGTAGTACCAAGCCCGATCAGACCCTTGAAATCACAAAACATCCATGTGCAAGGTATGGATCGACAAAGCATGGATGTTTTTTGATATATTTTGGGTTATAGGATATCATTTTGATGACCAGATTTCGAATTATTTATAGTGGATGAAATGGAGGTGTGCGGGATGTGTGACGAACCTCTGAAGACCAATGGGTAACATTTTCCGACCACTGGATGGATGAAAACGACGAAAAATTAAATGATCCACTATTCTCAAGTATAGAAAAAGTTGGAATAAAGGAAGAAATTTAAGATCTAAAGCATGGATGTGGATTTGGAGTTTTATGAAAAACAAATGTACACATTGTGTATCGTGATAAACACATGATGTGTTTCCCCTATGATATAGAGGCTAGGGTTTTTGAAATTTATAAGGATTGTATGAAATTTATTCATCCTGTACATCATGTACCACTTTTCTGGGTGGATGAGGTGAGTGGCGGAACACACGGGTAGGACCCTGTGTGGGAAGAAATGACCATAAGAATGTCATGTGCTGGAGTACACGAACACGGATTGAGTACATGGAAACGATATAGAGTACACAAACCCAAAAAAGAACACAAGGAGTATCCTAAGTGGCAGGGGAACACTATGTAGATCCACCACATTCCATTTAATGTTATACGGTTAGTGACTTGATTACCTCCAAGTACACGACCCTGTTATAGAGTGGGACCACACGTTGTGCGGGACCCTCACACATCATGTACCCCTTTTATCCTTTTGAGTAAACTTTAAACTCTCATATATCCTTCATTTCAACTCAGATTTGTGCCCATGAGTATACTATCATGATATTTACTAAAATAGAACGTGATGGTGCCCTCTTTTGTGCCTTTTGATATATAGTGTGTGATGTTCTGGGAATGGGACTTGTTTTGGCAGCACTTGGCGACGATAGTGATTAGGCAGGATCACCAAAGGCATTCTTAGTGGAACCCTCAAGTTGGGCTAGGCTTGGGTCCCCATTGACTAGATCGGAACCCTCCAGCAGGGTTGGGAACATGTCCTCTATAGATTCCAAATATTGGAAACCTCCTACGGAGTAAGGGCATGGGTCCTATAGCATCATAGAGTGGAACTCTCCTATAGAGCCCGAGCATGGGTCCTCTAGTATCAATGAGTAGAACCCTCCTACTGGGTAGGGCATGGGTTGTCTACCGACTATCAGAGAGTACAACCCTCCTACTAGGAAGGGATGATCTGCTACTCGAACATGTTTATATATTATTTACTATGATTAAAAAATGTATCTTTTTTATATTGTTATCAATGTTGTGGAAAAACATAATTTTTATAAAAGTTACAAAAATTATAAAAACATAATTATTGAATTGAAGAATTAAATATTTGTAATAATTATCTTTAATCATTGGTTATTTCTACAATTTTATCCCATAAATTTATTTTTTAATTACATAAATCCATTCAAGTGTATATCATAATAAAAAAATGATGAAAATGAATAGATGTATTAAACATGAATTAATTAAAATGATTAAAAAAAGAACAAAACTAATGTCATCAACCCATATAAAAAATAGTTATAGTAAATTTTATTTTTTCAATAAAATGAATCCCAAATATATAAAACCATTTTTTTCCATTTAATATAAGAATTTGACACTCGGCTTATTTTTTTTGATGTAATCTTGAAGTCTTCAAATCAATAATATAATAAAATTAATATACAATACTTCTAAAATATTTTTTTGATCTCGATGGTCTTGAATTGTATTTTTTTCAACAATGGTTCAATATGTGCTGGAGATTATAAGAGTATATAAAGTTGATAAACAAAGAGAAAAACTATTCTCCATATCCAAGTTTGATGATTGATGAACTATTCCTAAAGATCACGAAAAAGTGAAAATGGTGTGTGGAACAAGTACATTGTGTACAAAAATGAAGATGGTTTAAGTTCCATACACTTATAGATGAAGATAACTTCAAAATCATTAGAAGGACTTGAAATATAATTCTATTTCATGAGTGATTTAATATATTAATTTGACGCTATCCACGTGTTTTAAAGTTCACTTGAAGACTTGAAAAAATAATATAATGATATTTATATACATGATTTCTAAAATATTAGATTGAATCCAATGGAATTGAATTTTATTTGTTGTCAATAAACAATCAATATGTGTTTGAGATTATAAGAGGAGATGAAGTTGAGAAAGATGGGTAATTACTATTCTCCACATCCGAGTGTGATGATCCATAATTATTCATAATGTTCAAGTAAAATTGATAATGGTGTGTGGAGAAAGCATATATTCTACAAAAATTAAGATGATTGTAGTTCCATCCTTTTGTTAAGGAAGATAATTACAAATCATTTGAAGGACAAGAAATATATGACTATTTCATGAGAGATTTATAGTGAAGACTAGGAAATATATATTCTTATTTTGCATACGTAATATTTCGTGATGATATCTAAGTGGTTTTGAATTTTTGATGATAAATGAATTGACATTCCATTATATGCTTTGAATTAATCTAAGTATATTTCTAATGGGCCCTAATAAAAAATTTGGCTAGCCCTTGGAAAACTAAGGACCACCTCAACCACATATGGCACATAGGTGTTCAAACACGTGGGTGGAAATCAACTTGGAAAGCCTCAATTGTCAAGTTATGATGTGTAGTTCCTATTTCATGGGAGATTTAATATGGAGACAATAAAAAATGTATTCTAATATTGAATTAAGAATATTTGGTGAACACTTTGATGGACACAAATTTTCAATAGGGAAAATTTAAATATTTTAGAAGGATTTTTAATGATTATTCCCATTTAAGTAATAAAGATGTTGAATTTTAAACGATCAAATTTTATTGAAGTAATTTTGATTTATAATTATGAGTATTGAATATATTTTGGTTAAAATTAATTAGGTCTAGCATGGATAGTCATCAACGCATAGGGTAGCAGTCCCAAGTTGGCTAGGGAAACCCATGGGGGGAGACCTTCACAATGAGATAGGGAAGATAACGATGTGTAGATAAAGCACATTGTCTATAACAATGAATATGAATGAGGTTTCTTCCATTTCTTGTTGAATATAAATTACAAATAATTATAAGTCCATGCTTTATACAACAATTTTATGAGAGATTTAATGCAAAGACCATGCCAAATATATTCATATTTTTCATGAGGAATATTTGGTGATGGAATCTAAGTGGTCAGGTATTTTTTTATGATAAGTGACTTGACATTCCATTATATACATAGAATTAATCTGACTATATTTTTTATTATACTTAATAAGAAATTTGGATAGCCCGTAGTAAACCAAGGACCACCTCAAAATGAATTGATATTTTGCACACATAATATTTGGTGAACACATTGATGCCCTCATATTTTCATGAAAATATATCAATATTTTAGAAGATTTTGTAATTATTATTCCCATGTAATTAATTATTCATCTAATATATGGGAATTTTTAATTGGCAAAAGAAAATGAATTTGAAGGAATAAATATGTGGGATTTTAAATTCTAAAATTTTATTTAAGTAGTTTTGATTGATATATTTTTTTTGAATATGTTTAGGTTCCAAGTAGGATTGATGGGTCCTGACCTCAACCTATAGTGTAGCAGGACCAAGCTAGCCAGGAAACCCCCTAGGGAGAGGGCACCACAATTAGAGAAATGAAATGATATTCCATTCTATTCTTACAATTAATCTATGTATATCTCTACCGGGCCTTAACAAAAAATTAGGATATCCCATGGAAAACCTAGAACCACCTCAAATTTTATTCTTATTTTTTCATATGGAATAAATGGTGAACGAATTGATGAAAACATAACTTCATGCGATAATTTGAATATTTTAGAAGTATTTTTAAATATTATTCCCATTTAATTCATTATTTATATAAAATATTTGTATATTAAATTTAATAACTAAAATTAATTTAAGAGAATAAATATGTTGAATTTTAAATGATATAATTTTATTTCAGAAATGCTAATTGATATTTTATGTGTTTTTAATATTTTTTGGTTAAAAGTATGACCTATGGGGATAAATCTCAATTGGTATGGTAGTAGGAACAAGCTGGTCAAGCAACCCCTTATGGAGATCCAGCCACAACGAGAGAGTGAAGAAAACTACCGCAAGGAGAATCATGTTGGCGTGTGGTGGTCAAGACCACACAATGATGGGAGGGTGACATCACTGGCATAGGGCAGCACTGATGATGGTAGGAGTCCTCTAACCCCATATCAACTTCACTTCCCATCATCAACGCATGTTAATATTTAAAGGAGTGCTCTGCCTCATTTTCTTTCAATGTGTGATAGCTTCTTCTGCGCACTATTTATTATTAACCAAAATGGTGTCATAATGCCTTGGTCCTTCTCCACCCCACTCATACATTTTCCATGCCACACCTCTACCACCTCGACACCATGTACTGCCAATCAACCCCACTATCACAATATTTAATCTCACTGGAAATGCCATTCTTTCCACTGGAGAGTTTGTTCCCAAGACAAAAAACCACTACCGAGCCCCCGAACAACCATAGATCATATTTGGGACCTCATAAAACCTCGTTGAAGTCCATTTCAAAGGTGGTGATGACATGTATGGAAGAAGAACATCATTTGGCCACTCTGAAGGCCAAATGATGGGAGGGATCTCACTAGACACTTCAAGCTCCACTACGATGCAGGCTTTGCCTGTGTAACATAGTGGCCAAGGGAGACTGAAGAGTAATCATTGCTAAATGCCATGAAAAACATGAACGAGTTCTACCCCACTGTCATGATGTTGCAAAAAATGGGACTCCAATATCTTTGGATAATTTTAGAGATACCCTGGGACTGAGGGGATTCATATCATCTCGCAGTTGGGGGTCCCAAACTGCGAGTCCAAACTATTTTTTCTGTAAATTCCCCTACATACCCATGTGCCTATAATATAAATTAATTATATATATTAATTATATGATATTTCTTAGTAACATAAATATAATTAAAATACACATATATATATATTGAACTTATTATGTATATTATTAAGTTTATTGTATTGAAATCATTATATATTTTTAATATTTATAAATGGAAAATCATTATATATATAATTCATATACGTGTGTTTAATTATATATATATATATATACAAACATTGTACCTACATATCCCATAAACATACATCAAAAAATTATTTTGATAATTTTTAATGAAAATTAACAGCAACAAAAAATTTATCCTATAAATTTTCTTTATAAATTTTCATTTCAAATTTATGTTCGAAATTTATACTCATAATTGTTAATGTATACATAAAATGAAAATTTAAAATTTAAATATATACACATTACATGAAATGAACTTTTAGAGTAAAAAATTATATAATAAATTTGATTATCATAATTCTAAAATAAATATAGGTTTAAATTTTTAGTAAACATAATTTAATAAATAAATAAAAATGTAATTTTGAAATAAAATAAATTCATAGAAAATTTTTATTCTGAACTTTTAGTGCATATTTACATTTAATACTTTTAGTGAAAATTTCCATATAAATTTCGAGGGCATATTTCGATGGAATTTTTACTATAATTAAACAAGAACTTTTATCATCAAAATTATAAAATAAATGCTTGTTTAAAATGTTTGTTCAAATATTTTAACACATAAATAGAGAATGTAGATTTTCATAGAAATTAAGAACCAGAAATATCATATGGAAATTTTCTGCGAAAACTTCCACTAGAAATTTCCAGGGAATACCTTTGCTGAAAATTTCTAGTAGACTTCCCCAAGAAATTTTCTGTGTAAACTTCCCAGAAAAAATTCCAGCAAAAACATCCATCATAAGTTTCTAGTGAAAACATCAAATGGAAAATTCCCATTCACATTTACACTTAAAATTACAAATAAGTCATGTTAGTACATAAATAAAAAACAATCCCACTATCGAGAGCTTATCATAGGTTTTCCAAGGGTTTCGGTGTTCCTAGGTTCTTCAAAGGACGGGATTTTTCACTGGTTGTGATGGTACCTTCAGATTTATACTGTTCATTCTTCCCATATATGGTTGAATGGTCCTTTTTCATTGCTTCTTTTACCTGATATTATCATGTATTTCAAATACTATGTCTTCTGCATAGACATGGGGTACTCTAGAATGCATATTTGGTTGATCAATGATACCATTTCACAAGTGGTGTTGATTTTTCATTTTCTAGTTCTTCTTCTTCCTCTAGTGTTTCTATTTAACCTCTCACATGATTATAGTGAGACGAATTATGATCTCATCTAATGTTGGAAAAATCGTTTCGTGATAGGGAAAGATAAAATGATGGTTTCCACCAATATTATTGAGGATCCTTTCCAACTACATCAAGTGTACCTTCTTACGATAAAAAAAAACATATCTGAACGATGATTAAACATAAACACCTTAAAAATACCTTGTAGAATAGATAGTGTTTAGATGAAGACTTATCCATTAAAGAAATCATAGGAAATGGCATAATCTTCAAAATTTTCCATGATAAAGACAAATATAAGATTATGAAAGGGAGGCCCTGGTATTTTGACAATAAACTCCTTATGATGGATGATTTTGTTAGCAAGATTGTTATCCAGAATTTGAACTTCTCAGAATACTCGTTTTGGATATACCTAAATGGAATATCATTCTATGGGAGAACTGAATGCTCTATGCGGGGCATTGGTAGACAAATTGGGGAATTCATGGAATTTTATCAGTTGGACCTCATTCATTGGAAACCTATGGTTCGTATAATGTTTTTGATTAACATTGGAAGGCCCTAATGAATAGTATTTTCCTATCAATGGAGGGACAAAAAATTGGATAATATTTTAATATGATAAGTTTCCAATTTTGTTTTCTTCATTCATGGTTTCTTGGGGCATGCGGTGAAAGACTACACCACCAATACCACTGATGATGATGTAATATTTTGTTATAAAATGGTCCGTGGATGCGTAACAAAAACCTGGGTGGTTCATTTTCTTTGGAAACCAAAATAATGGATAGAGACAAAATTTTCAAAGCTTTCAATGCTTAATCATCATAATACTAAAACAATGTTATCATTTTGGGGCCCCCTGAAGTCCTTATAGATAAAAATGACCACCACCAATCAATTTTGGGTGAAAACCAAAGCATTGGGTTCCCTTTAACTGATACTATAAACTTATAGATCCTTAAAACCTACCCATATGGGGTGATGTCAGCCTCATTTATACATAATGTATCTACAGTTCTTGAAAAAAAACCCCTCTCTAATCCAAACCAAATATGCTATGACATCCAAGACAAACCCTTACCCCCAATCTTAAGGATTCTTTTACCATTTTGGAAGTAAAAGAGGATATAATTTCCCCCTTAGTGAATGAAAAAAAACCTTAGATGTGGAAGAGGATAGAAATATTTTATTATTGATGTGATTTAAAAATGGTGGAATATAGTGGGTCTAAAAGTCACATGGAGGTTTCATTATTTTTCTAAGAAATTCAACAAAAGATAGAGAATATTATAAGATGAATCCATTCTAGAAATCCCAAAGGTGGAGGCTGTAGTGAGATATCCCCACCTATCCCAATGATAATTTTATGTTGTAACTATCATGGGAATGTAAATTCATGATCAGTTTGTATGATTTAGAGGTTTTGTGCTAAAATTCACAGAAATATAGTTTTATTGGCCAAAACGATATTGGAATGAATGAAAATAAATGGTATCGCATTAAAAGAGGGATTTCAAGGATGATTTCGGATTCCCTACATTGGGAATTAAGGGGGGCTTCTTCCTTTGGAAAGAAGGCATAAATTCCAGAATCTCCCCCTTCTCCCTAAACTACGTGGCTTCCACCATTCACCAGCCTAACTCTCCGACATGGACCGTTTTTCATTTCTATTGTTTTATATCTCAAAGGGACAAGTGGAAATCATTGAGGTTTTTCCAACCCTTACATGAGAAGTTACCTACAGTCCTCCTTCATTAATGTTATTTTAATGAAATAATGTTCTAGAATGAAAATACAGGTGGTTCTCACAGACCTCTCTCCCAAATTCATGACTACTGGAAAGAAACACAATTAGATAATATTGTTAATATTAGGTACACTAGTATTAATTTTACCTATTATAGAGTTAATTAAGAAAACAACCGCATACTTGAAAGACTATAAAAAATTATGGGTACGGTTGAGTGGTCCAACATCTTTCAGAAATTTCAATTTTCCCATATGGATGCTAATACTTCCAAACATGTCCCCATCCAATTAGATACTCTCACCATCAAATGAAATAGGTACATGAATGGGGATTCACATTTAAATGTTTTTGGACCAATGATAAGGAGTCTGTGGATAATTCTCACTCATGCTTGAATGTGGGAATCTCTGGTACTGAGAATAATCTTCTGCAAGTGGATACCAATTTGAAGAAATGTAGTTTTCATAAGTATTTCCAACCAGACTTGGTATGAAATAACATTGAATAGAGACTTAAAATCATTTAATCATGTTCCTCATATGATAAAATTTTTTCTATAATTGGAAGTCTAGAAAAGGAGCTATAAAAATCTCTTCACACCAAGGAAAGAATGTGGTCTATGTAGGCATGCAAAAGTCACTTCTAAGAGCGTGACACAAACACTTCCTACATTCATCAAAAGTACTCAAAAGGCACCACAAGAACTCTATCACCAGTCTTAACTGCTAAAAAGGTTATTCTACTTCAAAAGAGAAAGATATTCATGACTCTCTTAATCTATTCTTACATAATCTCTACTATGAATATCTTGAATACCTTTTATTTATTTATTTTGGATAATCCCCCATTTTAGCATTGTAGAGGAACCCTTAAATGATGCATAAGATCAAAGAACAAGACCCAAACACAATCCTTACATGACTTGTAGGCTTAAGGCACAAGACCTAAACACAACCCTTACATGAATCATTGGCCCATGGCACAACTCCCAATACATGAACATAAAGGCTTAAGATCTGACACACATGAAAAATCCCCTCCCCATCATCCACATCTTAATGGAACCTGGCTCCTCACCTCACATGGATAATTGGCTAGCAATTCCCCGTGCGGAGCCACATGGTGCCTAGTCCTGACAACAGTTTTCATACCCTCTCGTTCTTCCAATATAGATAACTCTACTCTAGTGGTTTTAATTTTTTTTATGAATCCTCATCTGGTCCTTGTCGTGTTTGGTCTATCCTAGGTTCATTCTTGGTCTTTTCTATGGACCAAAATCCCTGTGGGAAAATGTCCATTAGTGGTCCAAAGGCCCTTACAGTGCGAAGTCCCTATGGCCTGATGTCCTTTGGGGTCCCAAAGGCCCAAAGACCAATAGGCCCAAACTGGTGGCCTAAAGACCCTAATCAGATGAATAGTTCAAGATACTACAATACTAAATAGTACCTACTATAGTAATTCTATAGTACCTGAAAATTAACCCCCACCTGGAATTGTACCTTGGAATCTTGGATGCCAAGTATGAGCCTCTACCACTTGGGTACTGGCTCTTTGGCATCCATAAGCTCTACAATGTGGGGATCCTTATTCATCATTTTTTATTTATACATGTATTAAAACTATTATCATAGATACTATGGATTCTCATCTTAAAAATGATCTTTATAATGATAAAAATATAAGGGTTCTCAACCAAATTCACTCCACCAAGTCCCCTATACCAGATGGATTTCATTCCCTCTTTCTTCAGAAGTTTATGCCATCTAATTGGTAAGGACATCTCGACACTTATGATGGATCTATATGAAAGAAAAGGTAAATTTTTTTCCTTGAAAAAAATCATCACAAATATAATTCTAAATATATAAAAACCTCAATTTAGTGGATTTCATACCTATTTGATTATGTAATGTGGTTTGTAATTTCTTTTCTTTGATCTTGGTGAATTAGATGATCTTCTGGATTTTCATTATCATCCCAGAAAATAAAAGCACCTTCATCCCAAAATGACTTATTTCTAATAAATTCATTGAAACTCATGATATTTTTCACTCTATGAAGACTCGATCAGTTTCCAAGAGAGGAATCATGGCTTGGAAACTTGATATTACCAAGGCTTATGATATATTTCAATGGAATTTTCTTCAGTTTATCATTGTAAAGATGGGGTTTCGTCCAAAGTGGTTTAATATCATTACAAAAATTTTCACAATGGTGACCTATAAAATAATGATCAATGGGGGTCTTTACCAATTTTTCCTCCCCTCTAATGGCCTCCATCAAAGAAATCCTCTCTCACCTTTCCTCTTTATTATTTTTGTCTATGCTTTCTCTATCATTCTTTTAGATGTTTCAAGGAACAAAATTATCCATGGGGTGAAGGTTTGTTGACATAGCCATATTATTTCTTATCTTCTTTTTGCCAATGACAACCTCATTTTTTTCAAGAGATACACAGGAGGAGTGTACTTAAATCTGTCACATTATTCATCACTATGAAAGAGCATATGGGAAATCTATTATAATAGAGAAGTCTGAAATTCCATTTGGTGTTGGTGTTCAGCCAAAGAGGAAATTTTCCCTCTACAAGCTGTCAGGCATCCAGGTGATTGAAAATCGCATCAAATACCTTGATCTCCCTATGATCATTATCGATTATAAAAAAATGTGTTTTCAAATGATCTATATTGGTTGGATAAGAATATTTATATTTGGACTTGTAATAATGTTTCTAATTCTAAGATGGAATTTAATATCGAATTTATTATCCAATCATTCCCATGCTACGTCATGTCTCTATTTAAAATCTCGATATCTATTACAGACCAAATCCATGCGTGCATTGACAAATTTTGGTGGGGTAATTATAATGGGAAGAATAGAATTCCACACCTGGCTTGGAATAAGATCTGAATGCCCAATTATTGTGGGGGAATGGGTTTTAGGGATCTTCTCCACTTTAATGATTTGCTTTTGTCTAAATAGGATTGGAGGCTTGTCCTCCACCTCAACTCTCCCTGCTGCTTGATTCTTAAAGACAAGTACTTTCCCCACACTAATTTCAATGGTTCCTAACCGCATCTTCCTTTATTGATACATATGGTGTACTTATACATTTCATAGGCTACAATTTGCTGGAAGATTGGGAATGGATCCTCAGTTAGAATTTGTAAATTTCCCTAGCTGCCGAATCACAAAGGTGTAGTGGAAGCCTCTCTGGTGGTCCCTAGGTTTGAAGATACTATGGTTGGATATCTCTTTAATGTTGTGGGGAATGTATGGTGCATGAAGAATATTGGAAAATGGTTCAATCAATGATATTGAAATATTATTTTTAGCATCCCTTTCTTGAATGATATGGGACAAGATAAATTTTTCTAGTGTAAAGATATGTTAGGTGAATTCACTATAAAATACGGTTATGTTGTGGCTCGTGGTATCCAGGTCATGGAGGACAAATGGATATCCCTATGGAAGCTTTATATCTATCCCAAAGACTGCTATTTTTTGTGGTATCCTCCACTCCATGTAGTTTCTAGTGCACTGCCATGCTGTCGATGACCCATCATGCCCCCTTTGCATGAATTCTATAGAATCCCCATTTCATGAAATCATTTTTTCCCTAGTTCTAGGGTGGTTTAGAATTTCTAGAGTTCTAAACCTGATCATTATTTATCAAAGGCCCCATATCCTCCTACGCTTCTTATAGTTTGTTCTTCTTCTCTCCTAGTGGTGACAATGGATTCCTTATGCACTACTACATGGTTCATTTGGGTAAGGAGAAATGATCAAGTTTTCAAAAAAATTACAAACCACATTTTTTATGGGTGGAGAGGGCTAGGTCGTGGCTAGATACATGTAATAATATAGTCAACCGGAAGGCTATCCCAACCCCCCATCAACTTTTATGCATGCTAACCCCCACCCCACCCCACTGCTAGAGGATGTCAATAAAATAAACATTTTGCCTCAATACACATGAATGGAACTAATGGAACTATATTCAAAGAACATAATTATTCTTTTCATAGCTTTGCGGCTCACCGATTATCAATCAATTCCTTTTGGGACCCCTTATGGCTATGTCCAATACAATTTACATCGGTATGAGCTTCTCTATCGAGATATGTTGGAAGTTTATCACTATTGAATTAGACTTCCTTACGATTATCAATGCCATTCATGTGATATATAGTAGCTTTAAATCATTTGGACCTTTTATTTTTAATATATGGACTTTGATCCACCACACTGTGGCTTTACATTGTCCTTTATTAGATGATATAGGAAAAACTTTTCTCACAGTCTGGTGAATAGGAGTATCGTTTTTTGTTTCTCTCACTTGGTTTTATGTTTTTACTCCATGTTTATTATCACTAATTGAACATGAACTCTAATTATCTTAATATAATTTTCACTGTTTTTCAAAAACCCTAAAAATTTACATTTAGAATTTAAACTAAAAATATTTATTTCAAATATCCATTTAAAACTTATTGTGAAAATTTACATTTAAATTTTAAATGGAAATTTTAAATGTATATTTTCTATTAGATATTTTCATTTTAAATTATAGGAAAAAATATTTAATGAAATTTTCAAATAAAATCTCAATTTATGATGAAAATTTTCTATGTAAATTAAAAAAACACAAAACACAAAACACAAAACACACATACACATACAAATATATATGATGATGTTAAATTATAAATTTCTTTTGAACATTTTACTTTGTAAATTTTCAGTATGTATGTAAAAACATTCATGTAAATTTGAGAAGGAATTTTGTGTTTTATATTTACATATAAATATCAACCAAGATAAATCTATATTAAAAACTTTTAATTAAAATTCATAGTAAAAAATTTTAGTGCATAAATATGTACATACATACATATATGTATTTATACATATAAATGTAAAATATAATTTTCAATCACAAATTTACAGTATAAATTTAAACAATTTCATTGAAAATTTCCAATGAAAATTCACAATGAAAATTTATATTTATCAGTTGAACATACATTTGTTGTAGAAATATCATTCCTGATATGATCAATTTTCAGTGTTCTTTGTTATTCATCTCATGATCATTCCATCAAGCATAGACTTGTAATGTATTTGGATTCTCTTTCACTACCATGGATCATAGGATAACCGCCTCATTATTATCAAATAAATTTTGAAATTTCCAGTGCCAATATAAAAAATAAACATTTAATATTTTCAATGAAAGTTTTCATTTCAGTTTCCAATTCAAATTTCCACTTAAATTACAAGTGAAAATAAATTAATAAATAAATTAGTAATGCATATTTGGGTCGGAAAATGACAGGGAAAATTTAAAATGAACATTTTCATCTAAAATTTTTCATTTGAGTTTTCACTAAAATTATATTACATAGTATATTAATACAAAAATAATCAATGTAAATTTCCATTGCAAATTTTCATTTATTATTTCATCTGGAAATTTACATGGAAAAAATAAACTCGAAATTTTTTCTATTTATTTCATACATATCAAATGATTCCTATTATAATCATAAAAAATATTTTTTCATTGGAATTTATAATAAAAATTTTTAGTGTATGCATAGATAATATATTAATATATTAAAAATGTAAATTTTTATTGCATATTTGTAGTGTAAATTTTCACTGAAAAATTCCACTTCTCATTTCCACTAGAATGTTGTATTTCAAATTCCTACATGAATTTACAAATAATTTTTTCAGTACATATTTTCCTCCAAACTTCCTTCTATAAATATACAATTTATTTTTTTAATGAAAATATATAGTGTGAATTTCCATTAAACCAAAAAAGTTATAGAAAATGTGATTATCAAAAAAAGAAAATTTCGTATATAATTTTAATTGAAGAAAACATGTATATGTAAATGAATATATAAATAATTATAATAAATCCATTTATAAAAATTATATATAATAAATATATATTTATTTTAGTGGAAATAAATATAAAAAATATATTTTTAAAAATATTATTTTTAGTTATTATAAATTTATAAACATATAACTAATTATTAGTTATTTGTATATGATTAGTTATGTTAATATTATTATATATTTATTATTTTTGTTTTCTATTTTCACATATCATTATTTATAATGATTTTTATTAATATATTATGTTTTTATTTTATATTTATGGGTTTGTGTTTTTTAAATCCCATTACAGGTGAAGAAAAGGGAATTTCAGTACAACACATTTAGATAAATCATTTTATTTTTTAAAAATCAATAAAATATAAAATTTAGGTCTCTGGGGACATCATTTTTTACACGGGGCAAGAATGTCATGATAAACCCAAATATTAGGTCACTGACCCAAACATTTGACGATATTTCCCTAGTAATGAGGATGGTTCTTTTTTTAAAAAAATCAAACAACCAGAAGAAAAGTAAAAAATTGACATCTCCATATGATAATAAAATATCAACGAGATATAGGAGGAGGTCGATGAACCATCTTTCCTATAAAAAGAGGAGGCTACTATGGTTGGAGAGTGGGGATTTTGGAGTCCATAGATGCTAGAGTATTGAGGGAGAATTTTTGTTGAACAATTAACCATGGAGAGGGAAGGTGAAGGCAGACCCACTAGCACCCCCATTCTTTCTACATACAGTATCTCATGCCTTCCTATTTTTTCATTACTTTATCTAATTATTCTTATTCAATGACACACCTTTAATGGTTTTCAATTTCCAATTTCAAAATTTCAATTTAATACAATTTCATTTTTATTTAATTCTAAATATTTATATTATCTTCATTAAGAAATTCATCCTCCCTCTTCTTGGGTTTGTATCACACTGATTGGTTGTCCTAAAGTCAAGGGGAGAAATGTTTAGTAACTACTAAACACATGATGATGGAAAAGTGGACTAACATTCATTTTTTTTAATTACAATACCGAATTAGGTATTGCCTAAATAACTAAAGGTAGACTAATTATGAATTTCACACATAGGAAGGTTAATATTCCAAGCAATTAAATTTATTGATATTATCTTCATTATCATCCAACTTGATAAAGGATTAAAATAAGGATAGGAAATTTTTAATCCATTCACTTAACCAGCCAATAAATACAATAGACTCGTTTAAAAAGGGCCATGATATCATTACAAAAAGGAATCCAAACCTAATCCTAATCACTTATCTCTAATTTAAATTTGATAATAAATGTTTATTTACTTTCTATTCATAAAAAACTATGTTATTTTATTTACATTTTCACTCATGAACTTGAGATTAAAACACTACTCCCTAGATATTAATTTGGTCACTACTACTACTACTACTACACCCTTAGGGGGGAAATAAATATCTTTTTCAACACCCCATGATAGGTGTGCATAACAAATCAAATTGGTTTGATATTTTTGATGAGAAATGACTTGATATTCTATTATATACTTATAATTTATCTAATTATATTTCTGATGGGCCTTAATAAGAAATTAGGCTATCCATTGGCAATCCAAGGACCACATAAACCATATACGGGACCAAGGTGGTCAAAAATGTTGTATACAATCAACATCAACACCCCTGTATGGTAGGTGAGGATGAATAGGGCCTATTGAATGTGATATTTAGGTTTGAGACACTGAAAAATGTATTCTTATTTTGTATATAGAATATTTTATGAACATTTCTAAGTTGTTTAGTATTTTTGATGTGAAATGACTTGAGATTCCATTCTATACTAAGGATTTATATAAGTATATTTTGAAGGGACTAAATAAGTAATTGGGACATAACATAGAATCCCAAGGACCAAATCAAACACTCATAGCACCTAGGTGGTCAAACACATGGGATTCTATCAACTTGGCTAGCCCTGGGTAGCATGCGGGGATGCATATGGCCTATTTCATGGGAAATTTAATCTAGAGACCATGCAGAATGTATTCTTATTTTGAATATGGAATATATGGTGAACATATGTAAGTTGTTTAGAAATTTTGATGAGAAATTACGTGAAATTATATTATATACATAGAATTTATCTAATTATATTTTTTATGGGACTCAAAAAAGAATTGGTCTAGTCCATGGTAAGCTAAGGACTACCATAACCACATAAGGGATCTAGATTGATTATTTGGTGGGAATTTGTTAGAGGTTTGTTATTTTTTATGAGAAATGGATTTATCTAAGTATATTATTGATGGTAATGAGTAGTAATTTGAGCCATCCCTTGGCTAGATGAGGATTACCTCATAAAAATTAGGGACCTAAGAGGAAAATGAGGAGGAATAGGGTTTGCAATGGCTGGGTGTTGTGCGCATGCTGGGGAATTGGTGAAGAATTATTGCATAGAACTCCAAAGATCTCTCATTCATGGGGAGAATTGGGGAGGGTGGGTATGTTTAGCCCATCGGGGAGGGTGTTTTAACCATGTGGTAGGAATTCAACTCGGCCAGCCGCAGGAGGCAATTGAGGATCTGTAGGGACTATTTCATGGGATATCTAATGTGGAGGCCATGTGAAATATATTTTTATTTTTGTATATGGAATATTTGATAAATGAAATTAAATTAGTTTTTCTTATTTTTAATGATAAATTACTTTATCTAAGTATATTTATGTTGTTCCATAAGTGTTTTAGTAGGGAGACATGTGTATGGTGGCGCACTGGTGAAGACTGAGTGCATAATGCTGAAAATAGAATATGTGCAAGGGGAGCATCAAGGAGAGTGGGTTGGGTCGCCCAATCGAGGAGGGAATGTCAACCACGTGGGAGGCAATAAACATGGCTAGACCCAAGAGAAAGTGAGGATGAGTAGGGGATTTTTAATGGGATATTTAATTTGGATACCATGCGAATTGGTTTTTTATTTTTCATATGGAATATTTGATAAACCAATGTATGTGGTTTGGTATGTTTGATGAGAAATAACTTTATCTATGTATATTTTTGATGAATCATAAATGATTTGGTATTTTGGATGAGAAATGAATTTGTATAAGTGGTTTGGTATTTTTATGATAAATTACTTTATCTATGTATATTTATGAAGGTCCTAATTGAATTTATCTATGTAAATTTTTGATGGGACTAAAAACTAAAAATTGAGCCAACACATGGATGGATGAGTACTACCATAACCACATAAGGGACTTGGAATTAAATGATATGTCTTATAATGAAGCACACAATCTAGTTGGAGTTCAATATGGGATTTAATTTCTTATTACTATTCAGATACCAAAAATACATGCATGAATATCATCATTGTATGATATGAAGAGATCAATGGTCATCAATCCTCCACAAATTCATCATTAATATTTCTCATTCATTTCCTATTCAGTCTCCATGAAACCACTGGTTGGACACAACAAACACAATCGAAATCCCTCCATTTCCAGTAATCAATACTAGATCGGTAATGAAGCAATATCATGCATCCAGAACCCATACATGCTATATATGTCTTGAATTCAGGCATGTGATAATTAGAAGTTCATGAGACTCTACCGAATGAAGTTATGGAATGATGACTATATGGGAGTATGAGATCCATGTTATTTTTTACACATTAATTTGAGGATTTTTCATAAAATAAGAAGTTGATCATGATGGAGACGATACCATGAATCACAGCGTCTTCATGTGATAATATAGAAACCTACGTTTGCGGAATTTAAAATATTGAGATCTTTTTACATTCAAAAGCATTCACTAATCATGGTATATTACATTGATACAGATTATGATAACTGATGTTTTGGAAATTCCTAACCAAATAACTCCCACAAAACACGAGTGAATGTCTTTGAAGTAGGAAATAAAATTCTAGAACACAAGAAATGTTTTTCACACCACCATGTATGATGATTTTATATTGTGGTTTTTATTTATTTATATACACACATATAATCATGATATATTTACAACATATTTGAATCCATGTGGAAACATTAATGAGGCCAAACCGTGTTGATCCAAAAATAAGGTATTAGAATGAGTGGGGAGGGAAAATAATGGAGGAATAAATCCCTATTATTGAAATTAATCAAAAATCAACCACCTAATGTTTTTTTCATTCACATAATATAAATGACACAAATATTCATAGGAAACTGCTAAAACATGGCATGACCAAGTGACATTATGAGAATGTTTGCATGCTACTCGTCAATGTGAGAGTGATAGAGAATTATTTTTCCTCCATCAATGAACTCTAGAATGAAATGGAATTGGGTGTTGATGTTCATTATCTGGTCATGGAAGTTGGAGTTATTTCTTGAAGAAATGGTGTAAATGTTTTTCACATTGAGCACCGGTGCACTAAGGTCAGAGTAGATAAATTCTCTGAATAGTCGATCCAACCAGATGCGCAGGCATGCTGTTGTTGTTGCGGCAATGTACTCTGCTTCAAATGAACAAAACCCCACCACGTTTTTATTCTATGATTTACAAAGTGATGGGTTTGTATCCATGGTAGAAGAACACCCTAGTGGTGATCTTGTGGTCTTTAATGTTATTGTCCATGTCACTATCACTAAATCCCAATAGGATCAACCAACTATTTAACTTCATTATGCAGAAGACACCGTAGTTGTGTGTCGCAGTGATATAGTGAAAGTGGTGCTTGACTACAACCCAGTGATATTCATATGGTTCCTACACGAACTGGAATACATAACCTATAATGTAGGTAATTTAGGACTTTGTATGAATTTGGTACTATATTCTATTGATGATGCTCCAGTACAGTGTGGAATCAACCAATGCGATGAAGCTAGACTTTCTCAGATTCAGGAGCGCCTCTATCGACACTTGAAAATGGATTCACTTTCACATTCCTATGTTCTCCAACAACATAGTCATATAGGAATATTGACATGGAGAAATGTTTTTTGGGCCTTAGTTCACTTCTATGTCGAGGTAGTAGGATATAAATCCCAAGTCACTCTTTCAAAAAAGCTTATTCATCTCGGCCTTGAACTTTTTGATGTTGGTGATGAGAATGTTGGTTATGATCTAGTAATCTATGTACACCCTATTGATCTGATGATATATGTAGGTTCCATTAGTGTGTGGATCATGCTCAGAGCCACTCTTGTGAAACCCATGCATCGGAAGTCTTGCATCGAGCTTGGTGTTGCACACTCTCGATGCTTGGCAGAGGCCATAGAGTAATTTTTAGAGATGTGGCACCTTGTTCTCATTGTTTTCAGTGTTGAAGCCTTGTGGATTTTGAATGTATGTCTCCTCCTGAATGTCTCCAATCAGAAATGATGACTTTACATCCATGTGATGACCTCCTTCCCTTCTTGTGCTACCACCATGATGAGGAACCACACTGATTCCATGAATGCAATAGGGTTAAATACCTCCTAAATGTTGATACCCAACTTTATTATGTGTCCCATTGAAATGAGCCTAACATTTTCCCTCTCTACCACACCATGATCATCAAGATTCATCTTGAAGACCCACTTGAGCCCAATTGGAAGATGTCCAATGGGGAGATCGATGAGCTCCCATGATTCACTTTCCTTAATCATCATCATCCCTTTAAGCATCGACTTGTTCCAAAACTATTGTTTTTTTCCTTTACCAAAGGAGGTTGGCTCATCGGTTATAGTGAAATGTAGCTCACCAGGGTCGATCTCACATAGTAGAAATCCAGGCATGTTATGACCTTAAAGATGTTGTTTGTGGTGTGGAACAGAAGAGAGTCATCATCATGATCATCATCTACTGATTTTTCCATGTTGTATGGAAGTGAGGCAAACATCAATATGTTTGATGGAATATAAAACACCATGACTATGTCTAGTGTTGGAACGTCTGCAGAGCGCATGCTAGTGGTTTTGTGTGATGTTCTATGGCCTCTAACACTATTTTTAGTCTTCGTCGTCCCAGGTACACATGTCATTGTTTGTTAAATGGTGACTAGATCCTCACTACTCAAAAAAACTATTTCATCATTTTAATTCCGATATGACTAGTCTTCCTCATTGAATATGACATTGCACGTTACATTCCCACACTTGCTGATGGGGTCAAACACACGGTATTCCATAGACCTGAACCTACAACCAACAAATATCATCAACTTACTCTGATCATCACTCTATATTTTTGGTGAGGCCACACATTATTTACATGTGCAATGCAACCAAAGGTGTAGAGAAAGTGCACCACAGGTCACTTTACATGCCATGACATGTAAAACATCATCCCTTCAAGGGTACATTTTAGTTCTCGGTTGACCATGAAGATAGCGGTGGGGAAAACCTCACCCAAAAACATCTTGGGAAGGCCCTATTCCTTCAGCCTGATTTAAGCCATAGAAAACACTGTTTGGTTACATAGTTCAACAACCCCATTTTGTAGGGGTGAATAAGGAGTCATGAGTTGTCATTGTATACCATGTTTGGCACAATATTCATAGGATTCCACAAATGCGAACTTCCCACCACAATCTGTATGAAGAAACGTCAGCGTGCACCCTATCTCCACCTCCATGATGGCATGAAATAACTTTATTACTGCTAGAGCCTAGTATTTTCTTGCGAGTATATTGAGCCACATGTTGTGGCTCATTTCATAAATGAGCAGAAAAATGTGGTGGTTCCTTCTTGGCATCATCAATGTGATCGGCCAAAAGAGGTCACCATGGTCAAGGTTAAGGACTTACTTTACATGATTCATCACTTAATCAGGGAAATACACACATTTTTTCTTCCCAAATAGGAAGTTTTTTTATACTTTATCCACCTAATCAATCCGTAGAAGTCCTCTCACCATATCACATACACCGATCTTACATGGAGAATAGAAATATCGGTGGTTGTACATCACATGAATGTTCCATTCCTTCAATGAGAAACCTTTAGATAAAAACACTAGTTGTGTAATGTCACATTTGAGCTTATACATACATCCAGGGAAGCAGTT
The DNA here is from genome assembly GCA_963277665.1 of Viscum album. NCBI lineage: Eukaryota > Viridiplantae > Streptophyta > Magnoliopsida > Santalales > Viscaceae > Viscum > Viscum album. The sequence continues at coordinate 782,286,138 of OY728161.1, forward strand.
CACCTTGTCCTGTAGGCGCCGCTACAGGTCACAGATCCTCAAGATGCCCTCTTTGATCAGTATCTTGAAACTATTATCATCATGTTTTCTGGTGCTAATAATGTTGGTGGTAAGCCTTAGGATGAAGTCAATCCCTTTGAGAATGTGGTGCTCTCTAGTTTTTCATTTGAACAAGATGGTCATGTACCCCGCAATATTGGTGACAGAGCCGTCTCCAAAGTCAACTGTGCCATGGATGCCAGAGTCAAAGTCGGAGAAGATAGCACGGTACCTATTCATGTGGTTTATAGAACAAGTGTTGAGGTACGAGAATCCTTCTTCATGCACCTCCTCTAAATTTAGTTGTGCGAAGATATATTCCATGATCAATCATAGAGGGATGCATTGTGGTTGTAGAATATTGGGGGTGGTGCATTGCAGCCATGGGGAATTGGGCACCACGGTGTGTGACCTTTCTATAAGTAATGTTGGATAATCTTCATCACCATGGGTTTTAAGGTCCACATCCCTTTTCGGAATATTGTAACAATATTTTTCCCAATGGAAGATTTTTCCATAGTTGCAACATTTTTCCCTTAAGACTTCATGGAAGTAACTATATCCAGAGTTGTCTTTTCCGTTTTCGCAGTTTCCACAATTAGGATTTTGTCACAGTCCTCAGTGATTCTGGTTTCTATATATGGGGTTGTTTAATGATGAATCCCTCATTTTTGGGTCCTCCATCCATGCAACAAAGTCCTCCTCAGTGAGGATTAGCTTCCATCCATCATTTGCAGTGGGTGTTGCCACAAAATGGTCCTCTACCACATTGAGTCTCCCTATTACCTCCTGTATAAAAAAAATACATATGATAAGTAGTGTGTTAATTTAAAGATCAACTTGGGAGTAGCTAGAGGGGGAAAATTCATAGGTACTTCTAAAAACCATTTCTTGAGGTTCTGGATCACTGAGAATTGTGAGTTTGTTGACTAGCCTAGTGAGCAGCATTACGAATTAATCCACTAATTCAGCATGACAAAAATAAATTCCATCATTCTCCTTGAAATTATTATGATAATTGTCCTTGAGTACAGGGTCAATGCCGATGTGAATGGTCATTATGGTGTCCCATGAAACCTTGGTAGTAACCTTGATGACAAGTATGGAGATCATCTCCGATGGGATAACATGACGTATGACCTCCAACACTATTAGATCTTCCTGGAGTTTACCACTACCAGTGTTGATGAAATAAAAAATTCCATGTTCTTGGATCATAAACTTCTTCATCAAGGACTAGTCACTCTAGTTTGTCTTTGTAATGAGAAAATACATTGTTGATCACCAGACTTCCTTCACCACCCAATGTACCGCCAGAGGGGTGCATCCACTGTCAAAAAAGTCTCTGGGATGTGTTGATGATGCCATGGATGTAGTGAAATGAGGGTTTGGAGGGTGTAATCATGCATCAAGTCAACCTATCTCCGATAATTATTTTTATAAATGCCCAATTGAACAACACCGATAAAACAAAAGTGAAATTATTGGATAGAAGAAACAAAATTCTATAAAAAATGAGTTTTTTTAACACCACCAAGTTGAATGATTTTCTAGAGAGGTTTTCATTACATTATATACACATACATATTTATAAAATAATTAAAAACATGTGGAATCCTTAATGAGCTCAAAACACATTGATCGATAATTGAGGGATAAGAATGAGGGGGAAGGAAAATAATGGTGGAAGAAATCCCCATTATTGAAATTAGTCAACATGTGATTGCCATTTATCTACTGGAATGTAAATCATTTTGAATTATTTTATTTCTAAAAGATATGATATTTGGTCTACCATTTTCCTATGAATGAAATACCACAACCCCTTGATATATAAATCTCATACCCAATTTTTTCCCAATAAAACATTGAAATAAGGCTACAATCTTTATAGATTCATGAAGAACTGTGGTTATGTATTACTATTTATGTGATTGAAAATCATATGATTTTTCATTCATGCATATGATAACATGCATGCATGATGTAGAGTCATAATTTATCATGAGTTCGAGTGTTTTACAAAAACAGGATCGAAACATTTTCCAAGAAGAAGTGAATCAGTATGACACAAAAAATAAGGAAAATAAATACCACATGTAGTACATTGATTTTCATGAAATATGTATGTATGAAATAAATACATTGAAAAATTAGTTATAAAATATAATTAATAATAAATTGCTTGCATTTGGAATAAAAATGAGTTTCAATTGTTTTAGTTGTGCATAGTAGAAAGTAAATATGCACGACATGAAATTATGTTTCAATTTTTCAGAGCATATCAATGAAGATGTATTGTATTTTTTCTAGGTAGTGAGATAGTGACTCCAGACATTTAGTGTACTTGAAATATAAGTGAGTATCATAATCTGACAAGATCTGATTATTGAAGATGAGCAAGGCTAGTAGTGTTTGTAATGTAGATTATTTTGTGTAGACTTGAAATATAACAAGGCCAATGTGAACAATGTATCAATATGGAGAAGTAGTTGACATCCTATTTAGAAGAGGTTAGGAAGACCATTGATGAACTAATGGGGTGTATATATAAAAAACTAGTGTTTCATAAAATATAGTTGAACTGGAGGGAGTTAATATAAATAACACTAGTGGGATTCTAGTCTAAATATCCAATTAAGAGATGGTCCGTTGTGATAATTAGTGATCAAGCATTATAGGAATTCATCTGCCAAGTATTATGGCATCTTTTCAGTACATGTAATCACATTTCATTACTAATATAGAATCTATATCTTAGATAAACTCAAATAAAATAAGGATGCAGTCAACCACATTGTGGCAGAACCTTAAAAAAAATGTTTGTACTTAGTTCCTTAATTTGTTTTAATAAGGGAAATATGAGGCCTTAATAATGAAGGATCAAGATTATAACCAATCACAAAGGTTTATTTTAAAACAATAAATTTTAAAAAGAACATCACTAATTATCCCCCACCACTCTCTATGATATATATGAACATGGACTGTATAAGTGGTAACAAAGCACATATTTCCCTCTGAAAATATACAACCATTACTGAAGACTAATGATGGGGAGTTTGAATTCAGTCAATAGTAGAGGATATCCTTTCTTCAAATGAAATAACTATTTTGGTTAGAATAAGTGAATGCTTAAATATCTGCTATCAAAAGGCCATAAAACATGCTGATAAGTGAAATATTTAAGTATATGAGAAAGCCATAAATTCTATTTTCACATCCTTTTCTAAATAAGTGTTCACTAAGATGATGGGGCTAAAAATAGAAAATGATATGTGAGATAAACAAGAGATAATTAATGAAAGGATGTGAAGATAAATGGATCCAAATTAAAAATATGGAGAGCTACGTTTGAAGATATCCAAATAGCTGGCGATGGGACTTTAAATGAATACTATACCAAGGTAAATCAGATAGTATGTAATATTAGGGTCTTTGAAAATACTTTTTAATATTCATCTATTGTCAAGAAACTGACGAGTTATTTGTATGAAGAATTTGGTGCAAATGTTTCAATCCTAGAAAAAATTGGCGACCTATCACATGATGAGTTTCATAATTCACTCCTAAATTTTGAGATGTTAAAAGATCATATTTTAAAAAACAATGATATCGAGTAAATGAATTTCAATGAAATGAATAGTCATAAGCTGAAGGAAAATAAAGATAAAACATCATTAAATTTGGATTAGGAAAAGGTAAGTGATATAGATTATAAGAGTCCAGTCCTTCATTTCCAAAAGGATCATAAGAATAGAGGAAAAATTTAAAGGTTTTCTTCTTTTAAAGAGCTTTAATTATAGTCAAATTTCACATTTTTTAATTTATTTTCATAATAAATAATATGGTTATTTTGAATGTGGTGATAAAATAATACTACAATAAAAATATCTCTGGAGAAATATGAAAAGGTGATACTATAAAGAATAAAAAGAAGTTATCATGGAAGTGTAAGAAAAATATGATGAGTATTGGAGTTGATGAAGTCTCTTCGGCAAGGAGTGAACCATAAGATAAAGGATAACTTAAAAAATATAAAACTATCATAGTACAATTTAATATACATGGAGATACATCAAGAAGTGATGAGAAAAAATAAGAGAGATACCATGAGTAAAGGTTAAGATATGAATTATAACATGTATTGATCAAAACAGTCAATTAATGAAAAAAAATCAAATTTTTAAAGGGAGAAAATAAATGAATATAAGAAGTAGAATGATATTATTGAAGAGATAAAAAAATTCACTATGAAAATTAGTGAATATGATACTATGTTGAAAGAATTCAATATAAAACTGGATGTAAAAGAAGAAGAATTGAGTAATACACAATCTTGGTGTATTAAAGAAGAAAAAACATGATGGTTATGATGGGGGATGATTTTGATAAAGTGGTGGATGTTTAAGATTAATAATCTAATGTTTTCATGAAGATTTGTCAAAGGATGGAGGTTCATACTATTTCTAATTATACTAGTGATGCTAAATCCATTTCATCTTTTTTTTGTTCTAACCCGAAAATTTAAAGAATATGGACTCATGATAATGGGAAAATAAAGGATTTAGGAAAATAATTTTCCACAACACTAAGGAAAAATAATGTTAGGATTTTATCCATACAACAAGTATTTTATCACAAAAAAAATTCAGAATTATGAAACATGATGTTTTAGAGGTAATTTTTGGTGTTTTGGTAAATTGGGGAATAAAGCCTCCAACTAATGGTACAATATGTCACTTCTATATAATTTCCATGCATTAAGGTGGATAAATTTTGGAAACAAAAAAAGAATATATGTGATAAGTAGGAAAAATCATATAATGTAAAAGTCTGTTGATGAGAAACCAAAAAATATATCTACTAAGAATAATTTTGATTGACTGAAGTAAATATATAATAGATGTGAAAAAAACTTAATTGTGCATTTGTTTTCCTGAAAATACTTCAAATATTGTTTCTAGAAGTTTCTATAGAAAATAAAGATTACAAAAGATAAAAGTGCTCTAACTATTTTGTTCAAAGAAATTCTTTTCAGAAGGTAAAGATGAAAGAAACACAAGAAAATATTTGTGTTAAAGGAAGAATAGAGATACCACCATATGAGGTTGAAACCCATATGAATTTTTAATAATATAATATCCTGAAATATCATGAGATGTAGTGTAGAGGATGAAAAAAACTGATCATTTTGTAAATAACTTTTTGATTTTCCTACCCACATAAGAAGAAAAAACAAATAAATTGAAAAAGAAATCAAATGATGACACATATGATATTTTGGATTATACTTGGAATAAGATGATAACCATACCTCCCTAAAATTAACAAAATGATAATGTTAAAGGATGCACAGTCATGAAGATAATTGGTCATGTATTGAATATAGTTTCTGGGTTGAGAAAATCATAGTCTTGTTTCTTCAATTAAGGAGAAATGAAAAATCTCTATATTCCGAATTTTTTTAAATATCTTGATATAACATGAAGGGAATTAAAGGATATGTTTTAGGATTTCATTTCTTGAAAATGGGAATACATTCACTCATAGTGTCTACTGACTACTATGAAAATGGAAATTGAGAAGTGGATCACTTAAGGGGGAGAAATTTCGGAAGGAATCTACCATTATTGTTAATTCCCATGAATTTAAAAATTCGGGAAATTTTAAACATGATGTATTAATGTGTGACCGTAACCTTTATGAAGCTTCCATGAATATGTCAAATTATATTTCCATGGGGGTGATGGGTCATTTGTAAGATGAGTGGTGGGGGCATAATTTTTATGCAATTGAGATGTTTTAATGGGTTTTCTACGATGATTGTATAATATATCTTAAAAAACATTCCCAGATAATTCTTAAGATTAATAAGTTAAATGATATTGATGATGGTATCATAGATAAATATTCTATATGAAAATATTTGATTCTATGGTACTATCACTCTCATTTTCTACAAAAAGTTTTCCCACATAAACTCAGAGTTGACTAACTATAATATCATTTCTTTAAGAAAGAGTGTGGTCCTATTCTTTATGAAAAAAGAAGTATGAAGAAATAATTAGAAGTTACTATGTGATCCCATAAACAGACCTGTGTATTTATATTAATTAATGGGGATAAGAAAAAGTAATAGATCTCACATATTAACTTAGAACAAATTTATGGGTATTGACAATAAAATCAAGGGGGTGGGGAGATTACTGAACCCAATGGAATTGAATGGTATTTATTGTCAATTAGGGGTCAATATTTGATGAATATTATAATGGATATGAATTTGAGGAACATGGAAAATTAAAATTTCCATATCCTAGTGTGACGATTGATAAACTATTCGTATAGTCAAAGGACAAGTTCTAATGGCGTCCGAAGCAAGAACATTGTCTTAAAAAATAAAGATGACTGAAGTTCCATCATTTTATAGATATAGTGAAGTTAATAATAATTATAAGTATATGAAATATACTATTATTTCATGATATATTTAATGTGAAGACCATAAAAAATATATTCGAGTTTTTCATATGAAATATTCGGTGATGACGTCTAAGTGGTTTGATATTTTTGATGATAAAAGGCATGAGATTTCATTCTGTACATGGAAATAATCTAAGTATATTTTTGATATTCCTTAACAAAATAATAAACTAGCCCTTGGAAAACAAAGGATCACCTCAACCACATTTGGGACCTATGTGGTCAAACACATGGGAGGAAATCAACTTGGCTTTCCCCTGGTAGCATGTGAGGATTCATAGTACTAGTTGGGGTAGGTAATCATTTGTAGGGTGGTTCATGGGTAAAGAGTGAGCACATAGAACCCCCCAAACAAAACTTTTTTTTACTTTCATTAAGAGGGCGAATAAAAAGGAAGATATTTCATATGTTGACTTAGAGAGTTATTAAGGGTATTGAAAAAAAAATCAAAGGGGGAATTGTAGAACCAAATGGACATTAATTGTTTTTGTTTTCAATAATGGTTCAATATTTGTTGGAGATTATAAGTGAAGATGAAGTTTATAATCATAGAAAATTACTATTCTATATATCTCGATTTCATGATTGATTAATTGTTCTTAAATTTCAAGGACATGTGTAAAAATTGTGTGAAAAAATAACATTGGCTACGATAATAAATAGGATTGAAGTTCCATCCCTATATGGATAAAGAGAAGTTAAAAATCATTATAAGGATTTGGAAAATACAACTATTTCATGAGAAATTTAATGTTAATACCATTAAAAATATATTCCTATTTTGAATATGGAATGTTGTGTGAAAAAAACAAAGTGTTTTTGTATATTTAATGAAAAATTGATTGATATTCCATTCTATACTCAGAATTAATCAAAGTATATTTCTAAAGGGCCTTAAAAAAATAATCAGGCGAACCCTTCAAAAACCAAGGACCACCACAACCACATATGATACATAGGCATCCAACTATGTGGGAGGCAATCCACCTGACCATCCCCAGGAAGCATGTGAAGATGCATAACACCTATTTCATGTGATATTTATTGTGAAGACCAAGAAAAATATATTTCTATTTTTCATATAAAATATTTGGTGAAGACATCTACGTTCTTTAGTATTTTTTTGATAAATGGATTGATATTTAATTATATACTTAGAATTAATCCATATATATTTTTGATGGGACTTAAAAAATGTTCCAACTCTTATATGACAAAGGACCTCCTCAACCACATATGGGAACTAGGAAGTCAACCACGTGAGAGGCAATCAACTTGGCTAACCCTGACCATAATGTAAGGATGCATAACCCCAATTTTAAGGAAGATATAATATGAAGACCATGAAAACAATATTCTTATTTTGAATATGGAAATTTTTTTGAAGACCATGAAAAATATATTCTTATTTTTCTAATGGAATATTTGGTGAAGACATCTAAGTGGTTTGTTATTTTTTATGATTAATATTTTGATATTCTATTTTGTACATAAAATTAATATAAGTATATTTCTGATGGGACTTAATAGAAAATTTGGTCATGCCCTTTGGAATTCAAGGACCACCTGAACCACATATGGTAACGAGGTGGTCAACCACATGGGATGAAATCAACATCACTAGCCCCGAATAACAAGTGATGATGACTACCAAATAATTCATAGGAGATTTAATTTGAAGACCATGAAAATATATTACTATTTTGAAAGTGTAATATTTGGTGAAGACATTTTTTGATTGGTGTAGCTTGATCTCTTTTGGATGACGTTGGGAAGAATTCTTGTGACTCATTCTACGCACCAAACTACAACTCTATGTGTTGAGCTCCGTAGTGATCTCTTTGGGGGTTATAGGGGCAATACACCCCTAATCTGGGGGTCTAGGAGATAGAGGTTAGTAGAATATTTTTTTGGGAAATATAAATGTAGAGGCCCGAATCTTGACATACATGGACATTACATTACTTTTTCGGAATACTTAATACATAACAAAAAAAATACACACAAGGACCGTAATAGTTTAGTGTCTTTATAAACTCGGAAAAATAATCATCTAATCATGGTAAAAGATCTTCAAAATCTCCCATAAAGATCTTCCCCTTTTTTTTCTTACCTAAAACCTTTATTAATATCATGGGGAAAAGAAAACATATAAAGGGGGAGCTCAAATGCTCAGTAAGGGTATGTATGTAAACAATAAAACAAACCATATACATTTGAACATAAAAACATGAACATAATGTTTAAACATTGAAATCATGAGCAATGACCTAAAACATGGAAGTACGTAAGGAATATATCATAATTTAACATCAATAATGATAAAATAGCTTGGAAATAAAACTTTTAATTATGGAAAAACATTAATCACATGTAATGATTTCCATAGTAGCCAAGGCATTGCTGCCAAGACCATCTTATTGGACAAAGTACCTTACTGAACCAGGTTTACATGCCGTTCCAGCCCTGTATTACATAACCGGATTTAATTTCCGTTTCATCCATGTCTATATAATGAGATATAAATCTTTACCCAATGCATTGTAGGGAGATATAGGTCCCACCCATCTCATAATGAAATCATTTTTAGTTGTGCCACAAAATAAACATAAAAAATTTATCATAACCCAAAGAATAAAATGGGATTTATAAACATCATCCTATCATCACATAATCCATATAGAAAAATGGATATTTCATCATAAAAAAAATGAACCATGTAAATCATAGAGAAATTATACTTGAAACAGACACATATGAAATAATTTCATCTTAGATGGAAAATGGTTTTGATAAAACACTTGAAATGAATTCATGAGGAAAATATCTTTTCTTCTTCAAAATCAATTTCTTTTCACAAAACGTCATGCAATTTTAAATGAAATATATTTGGTTGTAAATAGTCATGAAATATTTTGGAGGAAGCTTCATGAAAATAAGTCTTTATAAAATCATAAAAATCCTTTCATGCCGTATAAGTTAAAAAACATTCTTCTCGTACTTTTGCCGGAAAAGAAAAAAAGTTCCTCGTATGGTAAAATAATAATAATTCCATACATACAAAGTAGTAAAATTCAAAAAATGGGTAAAAATGACATTAAACATACATAAATACATTTTTATAAAACATGATCTTGGATGATAACAATAAACCTGGTAAATACTTATGAATAAAAAATCTCGGATAAAAACGAGATTGGAAATGTTATCCCTTACCTTAGGTCTGATATGCTTCGTACGTATCCGAACCTCCTGTATAATTATTTAAATAATTTCATTGACTTATTATAGAATCATATGAATTGGTATGATATCATATATGGTTCAGTTATGCCTTTATATTACCCGTTCTTTTGTAAATCCCATGTTAAAGCAACGTTTTGGGTAAAATCATCTTATTTATCGTACGTGTTTGGACTTGTTGTTCATGATGTTATTATTTATTATACCATGATTTAATTACTTTCATAATTTAAATCATGATTTATATATCATATATATTCATTATATATCCAGCATATACATGTATTTATAATAGTACATAACATATAGAGGTAAGAAATGAAATGAACCGTTCATGGAGACGATAAGCTGTACGTACGCATGAACGCTACATTCATTTCTATTTATTATTTTAATGGAATAGGTATATTATAATTCCATTATAATATAATATATAATATCATTAACTCCATCCTTTATACATCCCACATAAGGCATTAACGAATCACATCACTTTAAGGGGGTGGTAGTTCGCACTTCTCAAATGAGATCATCGTTTTTACCCACTATGGAAATCATAAAGGATTGATATAATTGGGAATTAAAGAGAATAAGGATTTTATAAACATAATATATATCATATATAAATACAGTTCCATCATAATGGCCCCCATGAGAGGCGGTAGGAGAAAATCGAACAATCATCGTTTCGTGAGGCGTTAGTTTGCCATCACAGAAACATTATGTTCTTCATCCATTATATGGAGGTGTGTGTGGGTTTAGGTCTAATCCTTCACATAAAAAATCCTAATATTTTGAGGATACTTTTTTTGTTACAAAATAAAGTATTAAAAAGAGTTTAGGGGTTGGAGAAATAGAATAAAAGAAAAAAACTTAAGAGAAACTATTACCTTTAATTTGGGTAACTTCCTTTGGTTTGAACCAAAAGAACTTATTGAAGTGCCTTCTGCCTAATGTAAGGCTTCTAGGGGGAGGAGAGGGATGTTGGGAGATTAGTTGGGAAGAGTTTGGATGAGCCAAAAGGCTTGAGTGGTGTGAGTAATTTCATATAAGTGGTCTTTTTTTATAAGGGAGAGGAGGGGCTCTTTAGGAAAGTGTGAAAACATTATTTTATTATAAACTTATCTTCTGTTTCAAGAGGTCCAAAACACATTAATTTTGAAGATAGGATAAATCATATTCGAAATACTATCATCCAATAGTAATTTTACATGTTTCAGATGATATTTTAATCATTATAATCTTATTTATTGAAATCATTTATTAATGAGGTAAATACTGCATCATTATTGTGTCATAAATAATTTAATTTATTTGACGTCTAAAAATTATAAAACAAAAAAAAAATATAGGAAATCGTTTTAGATTTCCTATTAATATTTATAGTTGAAAATATAATTTATATAGCCCCATATAAAAATGAATTACTATAGGATTTTTGTTAATGCAAATTTTGTCTTTACATTAAATTAATTAATCTAATGTGTCATTGTCTTTCATAAGTGGCTCCATGGGGTCCCAAAATCGACCCAAGGATGCTCATGGTTTGAAATTACTCATAAAATAAGGTTTGGAAAAGTGATAAGGTAATTTTGAATTATTATAATATTATTTTAACCTTGAATTCCCCTATTTATCTTTAACCGTGGTAAATAAAAGTAAAAAGTTACTATTCACTGAAAATTATTTTTATCTAATTGAACCACATTTTACTCCTTGATATTAACCATGTCTCTCGGATTTTTGAAATTCAACTCAAATAAGAGGTAAAATTATGTTTTATGAACAATTGCAAAAGCTCCTATGAGGTGGGTAAAAGACGGTGAAAAGTTCAATACAATTTTTTATAAATCTAAAATTATTATATAATGATTCCAATTAATTTCATTGAACTTATATAAGTATTATGTATCTATTTTGACCTAAAATAAATTTAAATCAAATAAATTATTATTTAAATAAAAAGTCGGTTTTAACCAAAAACTCAGTGTTTTCACTATTTATCAAAAATTGATGTTTTTCAGAGAAATACCAAAAATTCAGCCTAAGCTATATTTGATATTCTGAATTCAAAAATGATGTCTATTTTTCCAAATTCAAAACATAGAAGTGGAATTAATTAATTTTAAATGTATTTCCCGTTATCAAAACAAATAGCGTGTTTTTAAGAAACAATAACTATCAAAAGATCATCACTTGTTTATGTCCAATTTCAAAGTGAAATTAACTCCAATGTAAAACATTGGATTAAATGGTAAAAATATATTATAATTAAAATTTAAAACTGATTAAAAATATAATCTAGACATATGAATTATTGCGATGGAAAAAGTTATTTTTAATTAAAATATAGCATATTTTTATTATTCATCAAAATATGAAAGTTACCAGAATAATATGAAAATTTTTTCCAAAGTAAATTTTTATATCATGATTCAAAATAAGAATTTTATTTTCTCAAATTTAACATATAAAAATGTCAAAAACTAGATTTAATGTGGTTGCCCCATCAAAAGGCGGCAAAACTGCATTTTATTGAAAAATACTTATTTTATCCAAAAACTGATTTTGTTTTCATGCCTCATTCTAGAAAATGTGTAAGATGAATTATAATGTTATAAAATTCAAAATTTAGTTAATAATATTCATAAAGGCTAGTCCATAATAGTATTACAACAATATATCGTTGTTTAGTGGAACCCGGTATTGCGTACTACACACACTATCGAGGAAGGTCGCGATTGCGTGTAATGAAAGCCAAGTCAGGGTTGTGTGTTATGAAAGACTCCTTCATTGTTTCGTATAACAGAATCCAACCATATTTCATTTATACATTGAATATATATATATATATATGTATTCACACACTCAATGCTGCATATAATAACTACTATCAAAATTGTGTGTAACGTGATCCAATAATAGTGTTGTGTATACTACAAGCTAATACGATGTTTCGTATAGCGCTAGGTAATCTTGATGTAGCGTACAACACAAGAAATCAATGAAATTAAATGAATATTTTTCATAAAATCTCGTGGTGTTACATTCTACCCCCCTTAAAATGAATTTTGCCCTCGAAATTCATCGGGGTTATAAATGGTTTACTACTTGAATGTTTCTTTAATAGAAACCCACATCATAAAAAGGAATACCAAAACTTGACTTTAAAAACTAAAGTATGAAACATAATGGTTACCCAAATTAACTAATCACTGGGTTTCCACATAAATGAAAATAGGTGAAAATATAGATATGGAATAGAAATCCAACCGTCATGTTCTGATGGAGAGTGGTAGAGAACATGGCTATGAAAAAGCCAACAATCACAAAGCCATAAATTTGTGATGATCTATGGAACCAGATGATTCATCGAATATGAGGGCACTAGGACAACATTTTTTGGTTTTCAATATCATTTCCCTAAAGTAGATGAATTAAAATAAATACTTACATGATTTTGGTACCATTTCACTATTGTTCGTGCCTTGAACAATTTCCACTTCATCTCTTAAAGAAATGAAGTTGAATTTTTTATTCATGAAGTGTTAGCAGATCATGTGATAGAATGATAGGTTATTCCATCTGTTTCAAACAAAAGGTTAGAAAAAGTTATCAATTATACAAAAGTTCATCTATGGTGAGGTTAATCGTATATGATTCCAAAAATGGACTTATAAATCAACTATCATACTTCTTAATAAAATAAAACTAATTTATACTAAACAAGGACTTCCTGTAGGCCAGAGGTAGGAGATAAAGGCCTGTCACACATCCGTTGTGGGTTCGATTCCCACATCCTTGTCCGACGCGATGGGTTTTCACTCGTCCTGCAGGTTGTCCTTTTTCTGAAACTACACTATTATAACATTACAGAAATAATTTCGAAAAAGTTATAGCCTTAAAAAATATTATATGATGTCCAACATAACCCTTTAAAATCATTAGACTTATCCAAAATACATCTGTCCAAGCACATAGTATAAAGAAAACAATTACTGGAAAGGTCACATAACAAGAACGTGAATAACATCATTTATCATACGATATGTCTTGTTGGTCACATTCCAAACATGTGAATTCCATAATCATTTATTCTATTGCAAAATGAATTACCATATAACCTTAGTTGAAAACATGAATGATGTCAAAATTTGTCGCTTTCCACATTCCAAAAACCCAAAAACTATATATACTCAAACCATGATACCACTTAGTCCTTATATCAATCATGAGCTCATGAATACTATCAAACATATTAGTTTCTCTTTATCCCTTCATTATATGCATATCATCTGCTTTCCAAAAATATTTCAATCACTTTTCATGGTTACCGATGCCATATTCTTATGGAAAACCACAATGGACCAATACATAGATATTCCAATATACCATAAAAGTAACTCAATAAAATTATTCTTGAATACCAATACATAAACACATCAAACCATCATCTTCAATGATTGTCATGGAATAAGTCCTTCCTTGATTTAGATGTAACCTCTTAGGTCAGGGCATTGAGTTGGGTAATGCCCATGTTCTCCACAGATAATACATTGAACTACATAACAGTCTATCACTCTATGACCCTTCTCTCCACACAGATAACATCATCCCATCCATTTGAGGTATTCCTCAAGGTTCTTCTTCCCTGCATTAGAAATCTCAATATTCCTTTCTGTATGCTCCTCAACATGCGAACATTCATAAAAGTCTATCTTCCTCTTATTTAATGAATTAGGAATAACACTAAATTTCACCTTGTTAATCATATTTCATGATGATTGATTCGGCATAATCACAATATCATTCTCTCTAGGCATTACGCAATTTCGTTGCTCATAGTCACCAATTTGTCCATTCGATTCAATGTTAACCGAATTCCTTATAGTTCCCTCCATTGACTAAATCCCAAAAAGAATTTGTGAGAGGCAAAAATCATGATAGGTAAAACAACATAATAAAGGGGGATTAAATTCAATATCTAACATATTAGGTTTAATTATAAGATCATTACCGTAATTCTAGGACTATAACCTATAATTGTACTTAACCTTAGGGACATCCCTAGACATACCTTAGAAATATCTCTAGGGATCTCACTAAAGTTTTGGCATCCTAGTTTCCAAAGGTTGACTAAACCTTTCCTTTGATACCAACTGTAGAGGACCGAAGCTTGACGTACATGGACAATACATTACTTTTGAGGAATACTTAATACATAACAAAAACAGACACACAAGGACTGTAATAGTTAAGTGTCTTTGGAAACTCAGAAAAATAATCTTCTAATCATGGTGAATGATCTTCAACATCTCCCACAAAGATCTTCCCCTTCTTTTTCTAACCTAAAACCTTTCTTTATATCCTGGGGAAAAGAAAACATATAAAGGGTGAGCTAAAATGCTGAATAAGGGTTAGCATGTAGAAAATAAAACAAACCATATACATTTGAACATAAAAACATGAACATAATGTTTAAACATTGAAATCATGAGCAATGACATAAAACATGGCAGTACGTAAGGCATATATAATAATGTAACATCAATCATGATAAAATAGCTTGGAAATAAAACTGTTAATGGTGGAAAAACAGTAATCACATTTAATGATTTCCATAGTAGCCAAGGCATTTCTTCCAAGACCATCTTAGTGGACAAAATCCCTTACTGAACCGGGTTTACTTGTCGTTCCAGCCCTATATTACTGAACCAAATTTATTTCCGTTTCAGCCATGTCTATCTCATGAGATTAAATCTTTAACCAATGTATTTGAGGGAGATATAGGTCCCACCCATATCATAATTAAATCATTCTTACTTGTTCCACAAAATAAACATAAAACATTCATCATAACCCAAAGAATAAAATGGGTTTCATAAACATCATCCCATCATCACATAATCTATATAAAAAAATGGATATTTCATCATAATAAAATTGAAACCACGAAAATCATAGAGACATTATACATGACACATACAAATATGAAATAATGTCATCTTAGATGGAAAATGGTTTTGATAAAACAGTTGAAATGAATTCTTGAGGAAAACATCATTTCTTCTTCAAAATCAATTTCTTTTCACAAAACGCCAAGCAATTTTTAAAGAAAGAGATTTTGTGGAAAATAGTCATGAAATCATTTGAAGGAAGCTTCATGAAAATAATGCTTTATAAAACCGTAAAAATCCTTTCATGTTGTATAAGTTAAAAAAACATTCTTCTCGTACTTTTGCCGGAAAAGTCAAAAAGTACCTCGTAT
Organism: Viscum album; assembly: GCA_963277665.1. Taxonomy (NCBI): domain Eukaryota; kingdom Viridiplantae; phylum Streptophyta; class Magnoliopsida; order Santalales; family Viscaceae; genus Viscum; species Viscum album. The sequence goes on from OY728161.1 coordinate 782,302,174, forward strand.
GGTAAAAAAAGAATAATTCCATAAATACCATGTACTAAAAGTAAAAAATTGTTAAAATGGACTTTAAACATACATAAAAACATTTCTATAAAACATGGGCTTGGATGATAATAATAACCCCAGTAAATACTTACGAATAAACAATCTCGGAAAAAACGAGATTGGAAAAGTTACCCCTCACCATAGGTCCGATATGCTTCGTACGTATCCGAACCTCCTGTATAATGATTTAAATAATTTAATTGACTTATTACAGAATCATATTCATTGTTATAATATCATATATGGTTCACTTATGACTTTATATTACCCGTTCTTTTGTTAATCCCATGTTAAAGCAACGTTTTGGGTAAAAACATCTTATTTATCGTACGTGTTTGGACTTGTTGTTCTTGATGTTATTATTACATATATCATGATTTAAATACTGCATTAGTTTAAATCTTGATTTATATATCATATATATTCATTATATATGCTGCATATACATGTATTTATAATAGTAAATAACATATGAAGGTACGAAATGAAATGCACCATTCATGGAGACGGTAAGCCGTACGTACACATGAACACTACATTAATTTCTATTTATAATTTTAATGGAAGAATTATATTATAAGTCTAGTATAATATCATATATAATATCATTAAATCCATCCTTTATACATCCCATATAAGGCATTAACGAATCACATCACTTTAAGGGGGCGATAGTCTGCACTTCCTCAAATGAGATCATCGTATTTACCCACTATGTAAACCATAAAGGCTTGATATAATTTTGAATTAAAGAATCATAAGAAAATAATACACATAATATATATCATATATAAATACAGTTCCATCATAATGACCACCATGAGAGGCGGTAGGAGAAAATCAAACAATCATCGTTTCGTGAGGCGTTAGTTTGCCATCACCGAAACATTATGTTATTCATCCATTATATGGAGGTTTGTGTAGGTTTAGTTCTAATAATTCTCATAACAACATTATATTATTTTGAGGATACTGGTTTTGTTACAAAATAAAGGATTAAAAAGAGTTTAGTGGTTGGAGAAGTAGAATAAAAGAAAACAACTTAAGAGAAACTATTACCTTTAATTTGGGTAACATCCTTTGGTTTGAACCAAAATGACTTCTTGAAGTGCCTTCTGCCTAATGTAAGGCTTCTAGGGGGAGTATAGGGATGTTGGGAGCTTAGTTGGGAAGATATTGGACTTGAAAAAACTCTTCATAGGTGTGAAGAATTGTATAGAATTGGTCTCCTTTTATAAGGGATAAGAGGGGCTCTTTTGGAATGTGTGAAAACATTATTTTATTACAAACTTATCATCGGTTTCAAGAGGTCCAAAACACATTAATGTCGAAGATAAGATGACTGGTATTCGAAATAAAATCATCCAATAGGAATTGGACAGGTTTTGGATTATATTTTAATCATTTCAATCTTATTTATTTAAATCATTTATTAATGAGGTAAATATTGCATCATTATTGTGTCATAAATAATTTAATTTATTTGATGTCTAAAAATTAAAAAAAAAATACCAACATGTAGAAAATGTTTTTATATTTCCAATATATATTTATAGTCAAAAAGATAATTTATATATCCCCTTATAAAATTTAATTACTAAAGGATTTTTGTTAATGGCAATTTTGTCTTTACATTAAATTAATTAATCTAATGTGTCATTGTCTTTCATAAGTGGCTCTATGGGGTCCCAAAATAGTCCCAAGGATGCCCATTGTCGGCCATTACTCATCCAATAAGGTTTGTACAAGTGTTAAGGTAATTTTGAATTATTATAATAATCTTTTAACCTTGAATTACCCTATTTACCTTTAAACGTGGTAAATAAAAGTAAAAAGTTACTATTCAACAAAAATTATTTTTATCCAATTGAACCACATATTACTCCTTGATATTAACCATGTCTCTCGGATTTTCAAAATTCAACTCACAGAAATGGTAAAATTATGTTTTATGAACAATTGTAAAAGCTCCTAGGAGGTGGGTAAAAGACGCTAAAAATTTCAGTACAATTTTTTATAAATCTAAATTTATTATAAAATTATTCCAATGAATTTCATTGAAATTATATAATTATTATGTATCTATTTTGATGTAAAATATATTTAAATCAAATAAATGATTATTTAAATAAAAAGTCGGTTTTAACCAAAAACTGAGTGTTTTCACTATTCATCAAAAATTGAAGTTTTTCAGAAAATATCAAAAATTCAGCCTAAGAAATATTTGTTATTCCAAATTCAAAAATGATTTATATTTTTCAAAATTCAAAAAAAATAAGTGGCATTAATTAATTTTAAATATAATTCCAGTTATCAAAAAAATAATGTGTTTTTAAGAAACAAAAATTATCAAAATATCATCACTTTTGTATGTCCAATTTCAAAGTGAAATTAATTAAATGACCAACATTGGATTAAATGGTTAAAATATATTCTAATTACACTTTAAAACTGATTAAAAAGATAATCTAGCCATATAAATTATTGCGATGAAAAAAGTTGTTTTTAATAAAAATATAGCGGGGTTTTACTATTCATCAAAATATGGAAGTTACTAGAAATAATATGAAAAATTTATCCAAAGTAAATTTTTATATCATTATTACAAATAAGAATTTTATTTTGTCAAATTGAAATTATAAACATGTCAAAAACTAGATTTAATGTGGGTGCTCCATCAAAAGGCAGCAAAACTGCATTTTTTTTAAAAATACTTATTTTATCTGAAAAACTGATTTTGTTTTCATACCTCATTCTAGAAAATGTGTAAGATTAATTATAATTTTATAGAATTAAAAATTGTGTTAATACTATTCATAACGGCTAGTCCATAATAATATTATAACAATATATCTTTGTATAGTGAAACCCGATATTGCGTACTACACACACTATCGAGGGAGGTCGCGATTGCGTGTCATGCAAGCCTAGTCAGGGTTGCGTGTGATGCAGGAATCCTTCATTTTTTCTTATAATAGAATCCATCAATATTTCATTTATACATTGAATATATATATATATATGTATATACACACTCAATGTGGCATAGAATAACTACTATCAAAACTGTGTGTAACATGATCCATGAATAGTGTTGCCTATACAGCAAGCAAATACGGTGTTGCGTATAGCGAAAGGTAATCTTGGTGTAGCGTACAACACAAGACATCAATGAAATTAAAAGAATATTTTTCATAAAATCTCTGGGTGTTACAATAGAAACTCTAAACACTATATAAAAGACGACTGAATGACAATGACAAGGCACTGTAGCTGTGTGGAATATTGGAACAGTTACTATAGTAGGTAAAACTTTGGAGACAATAGTAATGTAGATCCATGGAATTTTAGACCCTAGCCACTGTAGCAGCTTGGACATGGGTGGTCATGGAACTATATTGATACAGGATTCCATTTACCATTCACTATATTATATTTGTACCATAGTTGTTCATCTTCTTTATTATTAAATTTTAGTCTAGGAATTTTTTGTTAGAAACTCTAAGATATCCCTAAACATTGGGCTCCAAAATAATATTAATTTTTTATCCTCTCTATTCACATAGAGATTATTCTAGAATGACGTAAATATATATGTCGTATGTGTTTCTTTATTTTGTCTTTTCTTTATCTAAAAACCTATTCTGTCGTTGTGACTCTCAATGTTCCTGCAAAAAACATATAATTGGTATGGTGTTGTTGATGAGAAACGGATTGATATTATATTCTATAATTATAATTAATATAATTATATTTACGATGGTCCTTAATAAAAAATTAGTCCAACTCAACCAAAAATGGGAACTAGTTGGTGAACCACATGAGAGGAAATCAACCTTGGAAGCCCCTCCCCAGGAAGCAGGTGATGAAGAATAACACCTATTTCATGAGATATTTAATGTGAATACCATGAAAAATATATTCTTACTTTTAAAGTGGAATATTTGGTGAAAACATATAAGTGATTTTGTATTTTTGATGATAAATGAATTAATATTACATTAAATACATAGAATTTATCTAATTATATTTCTTGGTGGGCCTTAATAAACAATTTGGCCACCTAAACCACATAAGGGACCTAGGTGGTCATGTAGCATGGGAGGATACATAACATATTTTGGGGTGGGACGGTTTGTGTAGTTTGATGAATGAGTGAATAATACTTGCATTGTACCCACCTAGAGCACATTATCGAGATCACCTAACATTCAGACATCTCCAATGATCAATACTAGATAATGAACGAACCATGTTCGAGCGTCCCAAACCCATGCATGCAATCTATGTCGTAGATGAATGAGATAATTTGAAGTTCAAGAACCACTATCATATGAATTTATGGAATAATGATCATATGGGAGTATGGATGAATTTGATTCTATACACATGAATTTGAGACTTTGTGCAACAATAAGAAGACGTTCTCAAAGGATAAGATTCCATGAATCTCAGCATAACATCATATGATAGTGAAGATCCATGATAATTGAGTATCTCTTATAAATACTGACATATTAAGGGCTATTATGCTATTTTCAGCTGAGATAATTGAGTATCTTCTTTTCTCATTGAAAAACAGAGAATTGCGATGCAGTTTATTTCACAATGTGAAGATCTATGGGTTACCCTAGTCAGGCAAAGGAAAAACCACGATCTATTGACATGAAAATTTTACACTCAAGAGTTTCATGATGAAAATGTGAGATGAGTATTGTGTGCTTCATAGATTCAAAAATAATTGAGTTTATGTACTCTTATTTTGAGAAGGAATATCGGGACCTTTATAATTCATGCATATGATAACATACATGCATGTAGTGGAGTGATATATTATTGTGAGTTTGATAGTTTCATAAAAAAATATCTGAAACACATGGGAAAAAGAAGGGAACTAGTGAAAAAAAATAAAGAAAATAGATATTGTGGGAAGTATGTTGAGTACCTTGAAATATGCATGAATGAATTTTATATTTTTAGAATAACAGTGATAAAAAACGTTAAAAAATAAAATGCATTTTTTTGTTGAAAAGTGAGTTGCCCTTGTTTGATATGTTAATAGTATAAAGTACACGTCTGTGAAATTCAAGAGATATGATGTGAGCAGAAGAAAAGAACAAGAATATACAATGTAATTGTGTATGAATTGTGTTGAGTATAGTGGTGAATACATATTTCATTGTTTCTAGGTAATGAGACTAGAAATTTAGTGTATTGTGAATATCAGTGCGTATCAGAGGATAACATGTTCTAATTATTGAAGGTGATCATGGAAAATTGTGTTTCTAAATAATATTAGTCTCTCTGAACTTGAAATGAAACAATTTCAACATGAACACTACATCAATAAACAGTAGCAGTTGGACAAAATTTCCCTTGAGTTTGGGAAGACCATTGAATAAATTAAGGGATGCTAATATAAAAAACCAATTATTTTTAGGAGATAGCTCAATAAGTAGAAGTCTATATTAATAAAACTAGTGAGATTTCAGTCTAATGTTATTGTCAGGATATGGTCCAATATAATCATTTGTGATCAACCATTATGTGAGTTTTTTTGTTTGATATTATAGGAGATTGTTTTTAGTTGTAATTACTTTTCTTTACTAGTGGAAGATCTATTTCATAGATCATCTCAAACACAGTAAGGACATAGTTAACCACATTGGGGGAGAACCTTGTAAAAATAATCATGTTCTTTTACGTACATTCATTAGATTTCATACATGAATGTTAGGACCTTAATAATGATGGATAAAGATCATAACTGAACATAGAATTTGATTTGAAAATAAAAAATTGTAAAAAGAACATCACTGATTAACCCCTCCCCCTCATATTGATACATCCAAACTAAGATTATATATTTTATTTAAGAAAAAAATGAATGTTGAACATGACCATATTACAATATGAAAATATTGAATAGTATAAGGTGATAATAAAAAATGAATGAATGATTGAAAAATCTGGGAATGAAAAAGGGTTTTACTCAAAATAGAATATGAAACACTAGCACACAAATGGGATTTAAAATCACTACAAATAACTTTTATCAAGGCTAAAAAAAGTGTTGATGATGCTAGTACTGGTAAGGGTAAGTGGATTTTATCATCACTAAGTTACCATATATAAGAGAATGTTTTATCATTTCCTTTATTAGCAAGGGAAAAACACTCACATTATCAACACTTTTTAGCATTGATAAAGACTAATATTTATCATTTACAATTACTAGAGATGATAAATTCTTTCAGAAATATTTTAAATAATATTCACCCCTCTGGAACACTATTGTTGTCCTTAGAAACCCATGCATAAATGCAGTTGAAGTCTACTATAGGCCTAGATAAAATTATGCATGGACTAACATAAAACCACTAAAATAATTGATAATTTAGACTCTAGTGAGATTTTAATCTCTATGTTTCACCTTGTGAATGAGAAACTACACCATTAAATTGAGTTATACTTTTTGTTAAATATCGATACATTTATATATTTTTATATTTTTATACACACACACACACACAGAGATATATATATATATATATATTTACGTATATATATTAAAATATGTTTGTTACAAAATTTAAGTGTATATATATATATCAATATAATGTTTTCTAAAAAAATGTTCACGTGCGCGTACACACACAAAAATATGTATTTTTTGTATTTATATGTTCTTATTTATTTATGTGTGTGAATTTATATATGTTTTTATATGTATATTTATATTTTTATACATATGTGTGTATAAATATAGTAATTTCATTGATTTTATATATATGTTTATATGTATATATGTGTGAACAAAATTGTGTATCTATATATGTAGACAAAAAATATGTTTATTTATGATTGTATTTATTGATGTGTGAATCACCCATTGGGGCTTGGTTAAGAGGTACTTGTATGTTGGTCACTCTATACAATTTTGTAACCAATTCATGTTCAATTCCTGGCACACTTAAATTTAGCTGAGGGATGATCACACAAAAATTGGCAGGTAAGGCCCATGACATGAATGGTGTGGAACATGACAATACCATTTTTTTTACCCACACATAGTTTCCAGTTGAGATCTTACCTTGATTGATAAACTCACCTTGCAATCTTGTATATGACCAGGGTTCAAATCCTAGCATCCTCCCTTGGGGAGAATTTTTGGGCCATTTATGGGTAATGATGCAGTAGTGTTGTAAACCTAGGTGCATGTTGGCACAATGCAAGAAGTAGTCACAGGGACTTTAGGCCAAGATGAAGGGGCCTTTAGGCCATAAAATAGTGGGCCTTAGGGGTTTAAAATTTTTATAATGTTACCAATGGAGTGACTCAAACCATAGATCTGGGTTTGATATATCATTTTCAGTCGAGTGGTGTGTATGTTGTTTTGTTTCTTATAACCTTCAAAACCTTAAATAAATTATATATGTCTCAGAAAATATGTGTATTTTTATGTCTGCGTATGTATTTATATGGGTGTATATATATATTTTATTATAAACATATATGTCTATATTTATATATGTATGTATTTATGAGTACATATGTGTGTGAGTGTGAGTGTATACATGTATTTTATAAGTGAGTGTTTGTGTTTGTTCGTATTTATATGTGTGTATTTATGAGTGCATATTAATATTTGTTGTTATTCCACAATGTATTTATTTGTGTATGTGTGTATTTATGTGTATATATCTATATTTGTACAGTGACCTTATTTTTACCTTATAAGACTTTGAAATATTTTTATATATATTTCCAAATCTAGGTGCTGAGACGGTATGCAATTCTGAGGCCCGATGTTCCTAGAATTTATTTTATAAAATAATTAAGTATATTTTACACTATTCTTATGAAATAAATGGGACAAATCTCAAAAGAAATCTCAAATGAAAAATCGTAGGCCATAGTTTAGTCTGAAATGTGTTGTTTACCCTAGGGGGATATAACTTTCATCGGTGCGGGTCTTCTGTTGAAAAATCCATGAAGGGAAATCCTGTAAATAAAATAATTATTTCCAAATATTTTTCCATGGATGAAATATCAAATAACTCTTGAAATATGACTTGTATTGGAAATCCAAAACCGTCGTTGAGTTCTTAATGGGGTGTTTAAACAAAGAGCGATATAAAATGAGATGGCGCAGGAGGTTCAGATTCCATGATTGTTGGTGGTTATGTCATTTTTTTTCTTATAAATACACGCATAAGAGTTAAAAATTAGGTTTTCCCCCTAATACTCTCTCATCCAAGCTCCCCGCCTCTCTCTCTTCATTTGTCAACAAATCAAGAACGAATGACTGATGAATCTTTAATAGATCATAGTGGAAGCATAACAAACGTGTTCGTCAATGAAAATTAGATCCAAATCAAGATAGGATCCTTCAAATTATCTATGATTGATGTTTTTTTGTAGAAAAATAAACCATTTTTTGAATGTTTCACCACTTTGGATATCAATCATAACTAGATGAATTAACATGAACATCTATTCATGCTTTAAACATGTTTATTTTCTCATACTTCACCCATTATTTGCGGAAATAATTGTATACTTTTAGACTCATAAAATCATCAAATAATTGATGAGAGTAGCCCAATTATGTAATTATCTTGAAGAAATAAACATAGATATATATTTTTGGAATTACAATCGGGTAATCAGAGGAGGTCTGGTGGTCCACGTAAGGGACCATGAGAGCGCCATCACCGCCAGCCGGTGGGCGTGCATGACCGAAACATCATTACGGAAGACCACAATGCGGTGGTGGTTCCATGGTGTGGCAAAGACCGACACTTAAAAACATGGCTGGAGGTCGGCTGTGTTTACTATGTGATGGAGACCAAATGGTGGGCCATGCTGATGTCGGTAAGCAGTCTGAGCCAAGCGAAACCGTATTTCCCCCACCCAGAAGCTTGGAGTCGGTGCATTATTTTATTAAATTGTCCCGATTACAAGGAATCAAATACCGAAGGACTAATCAGTTTAGCAGTATTGGTTGATCATATTACATTCATTATACCCATATTACATTTTGAAATGAAAATAAAGCATGATTCATAATAAAACGAGATAAATCTGTATCCTGGAATGTTTATTCGAAGTTTTCTTCTTCATAACCCGATGAAAAGAAACATAAGAAAGCGGTGATCTAAAATTCTCAGTAAGGGTAAAAAATACTGAGGAAATATAAATAATAAGGAACGGTGAATAACTATAAGTACTCACGACATTAGAAATAAACTTGAACATAATATGGAAGGAATAAGAGTTCAATAAATAATGCACTAATAAAACATAACCATGGGTATTATACTAGTCAAACAACCAAATTGAATATTAATTACTAGTTTCATAATTAGGGAATTCATAATTCGGGATATCATAACCATACTATCATGGCTCATTACAAGACATTAAATAACCATATTGTCAGGGGCTCATGTAAAGACTCTACTTTTTCTCCTGAAACCTACTGATGCAAGGAGGGGCTATAGCAGGCCCCACCCAACACTTATTAACTGCAATGAATTCTTCATATGAAATGGGTGAATATAATAAACATATAAATTCATATTTAAACAAACATATGAAATGTTAATTGCTTTTACCAATCATTATACATAAACACTAACCATTCTGAGTAATATGGTGAATGGTATCAAGATAGCACATCCAAAGTCAAAATAATCAGAAACCCTTTAACAAAATATTATAGATGATACGAAAGGAGATAAACCTCAATGATTTATAATATTAAACAAAGGATATTGAATTATATAATGATACATTTAAATGATACCATTGAATAATTCTCTAGGAAATAATCGTTAAACATTCCAAAGTGTCTCATACCACCATGAATCTTTCAAATCATAATCCCTTTGAGTATCAGGTGAATAAGGAGAGTTTTGATATTATATACCAAAGGGTATTACATACACTACATGTAAGGAATAAATGGTTATAAAGTCATATATCCCATGAATGTTAAAGTGAGATGAGAAAAATACTTTTTTACTTTGTAAAGAATAGTTATTTTGGAAAATCATTTTGTATTTTTCATGAAATAAGATTCTAAACATGTATAACCTAGAAAAGATAACGTAAAGAAATTTAATCTATATTTTAGGCCTAAATTATGTCCCACTTATGTGAAATCATGTAAAAATATTTTTTTAAAATCCTTAGAAATAAAACATTTTAGTGCAGTTTAAGGAAAATATTAAAGAGATTTCAAAGAGGACGACCATATTTGTTTTCATATAACAAGAAATAAAACAAAATAATTTTTCATTTTAATTTTTTTATTTTATAATGATAATTTTATCTTAAAACATGTTATATAGTTCACTTAAAAATGTGTATGAAATCAAGAAGTTTTCCTGAATTGGGATTGCTTATCGAGAGGAAATTTTGAAAGATCCTTTAAAAACATATAACATCCTATAAAATAAAGAAGGATTATGATTGGAAAACATATATATAACATTAAAAAAATTATGAGGAGTAAATAATAATAAATAATAAATTCCTTGAGGTAAGTAGAGAATAAGAGTAACATAAAAGAAAGGGGATGTTTGGGTAGAAATCCCTTACCACAATGTAATCAGTCGAATAATATTCCAAAATATAATAAAACATCAAATGATAAATTTAATATCATTAAAATTAATATATTCATGATATGATACATAAATGGGAATTAAAAATACACCATACACATGATATAGTTGAGAATAATGAAAATCTCACAAAAATAAAAGTGAGACTAGAAACCCCTTACCTTATGTATGAATGTGTTCTGATCATGACATTAAGGTCCTAGATCATGAAATTAGACTCATTAATAACATAATAAAGAATCTATTAGACATGTATTTATTTTATCATAATTTTATTAAGTTCATTTATTTATTTATTAATATGTTATAAGATTGAATTTCATTGTTCTGGAGTGTTCGTTTTCATGGTTTTCTTAATCGACTCCTTTTTTATAAGTACTGGAATTAATATAGACTGGGAATAATTTTATAAAATTAATTTTATATGATATTAATGAACATAAAAAATATTAAATGGTCATATAAATAAATTGGTTATATATTATTAGGATTATTTATTAGATGAATCATTAATGAAAATCATTTAGAATATTTTGGAGGTATTTCAATTATTACTAACTAGTTTGGTCATTTGAATCAATATTATGTATATATACTAGTTCAAAAAAATTAAATAGGAAATAATAAATATATTATAATTTTATTCAACCATTAAAATGGTTTCATGACTAGACTAGTTTGAGAAATTGAAGAACAATGTACTGTCGTCCATGAAGGTTGTAAATCGGCACCTCCCGGACAATGATTTAGTTTTTTAAATAAAAGAGAGAGAATAAGGATATTGATGATATTTGATCCATTAACATCATATAATTCTAGTATATATATGATAATAGAGTTATAATTATCATTTGGAATGAGTATGTGAGTATATAATAATAAAAGAATAAACTTAAAAAGAAATTAAAATGAAATGGAAGAGGATTTTACCAATTATGTACTCCTCCTTGAGAACCTCAATAAGGGAATTGGTTTTGGACTTTTTGAAAGACCAATATCACCTGGAACATGGGAGTTATAAGAAATGTGTATTTTGATAGAAATATGATAAGCATAAAGACTTAGATGAGTGAAGAAAATATGAAGCTAGGGTGGATTTTATAGTGGAGGAGAGGAGTGATTTTTGAATATCGTATTTATTATTTTATTATGTTGCTCAAGATAAGAAATAATATTGATTATTGTGACCAAAAAGAGTAATACGTGCATGTGAGTTCAGACCAAGTGTGATTCCATCTTCCATGATTCTAGTAATAGTCTATTTATCTAATATTGTATTTGTACTGTAAATTACAGCATTATACAATTCACCAAAAAGTCATGTATTTCAGAAATATATTAAAATATCACCCTATATTTTTTCAATGTGTAGGATTCCATAAAGAACTCAATTTTAGGGAATGAAATTCCTAAATATGAAAATATTAATTTCTAAATAAGGTCATAATTTACCAGAAGAATACATTTTTTAAAATTGAAACTGATTCTACAACACCCTGAAAAACTAACTAAGGTCTTATTAAATTATAATAAAATCATAGGAAAACAAAATATATATTTAGGAACATATTTTTATTAAAATTAATTTTATTTTAAATCAATTTATTAATATAAAATTGTAATTAAATATTTACTACTCTCAAAAATAACAACACTTAATTATTAATTTATAAAATATTATATTTCACTTATAATGTGCTTAAATTTTATTTTTACTCTTATGGGTGAAGTTACTATATATAAGGGTCATATGACGAATCATAAGGGTACATTAATACTCTTATGGGTCAAGTCACTATTCACAAAAAAAGTAAATTGATCTTTTTAGACTCTAAATATCCTATTAAACGCAACCTTGTATATTAGTTTTTTGATATTGAAATCACATAAGCAGAAAACTTATGTTTATTGGTTAGGTTATAACAATGTTTTCTTTTATAGAGATTTACTGTTTCATGCATTGGACATTAAATTTATTTATAAATCCTTTTGGTGTTACAGAATTGGTCCGATATGAGAAAAGGGGGTAGTGCCGAGAAATTGGGCTAAACTAAACACATCCAAGTCAGACCCAGGCAGATTGGGTCAGACTGGGTCGGACTCGTGTCAGACCCAGGTTGGCCAGGGTGGAGCGCGACCGAAGTCAATTATGGTCGTCGACTGCAATGCTTCAATGCTAGAGATTCCGTAGGCTATTGTACATGGCCGGTCAAAAAATTAAAATGTGACAGTTGACCATGTTTTTTTGATGGCCCAAATCCATTGGTTATCCACCTCTATGGTTGACTGCCATGGTAGGTGTGGTAACTGTGTCATTTGGTCCATGTTCGGTTAGTTGTCTATCCCACCTATTTCATGTGACATCTTCAAATTCCCACTTTTTAAACAGAGAGTCCAATTGGCATGTTGTATGTGCTAACGTGTTCTGATGTTCAAGAGAGACCTTTTGGGACCAATTTGGGTATTTTATGTTTGGGGTCGATACATGGGCCCACCATTTTCCCATTCAGACTTGTTGTGGTGAAAATAGCCCTTTACATTGGTTATCTGTTTCGGGCAAGTAAATAGTATATCTTGTGTTTTTTTCACATAGAATGTGATGGTGACCACATATCCATATTTCAGGATATGATTTGAAGTGTTACGAACATGTAACTATTTTCTGTGGTTTTCGATGATAGCAGTGTTTAGGCATTGATATCAGATATTTCTGAGTGGTACCCTCTAGTTGGGTTGGGCATGGGTCCTTGAGAACACGAGAGTGGAACCCTCCAACTAGGCAAGGTATGGGTCCTCAACATATTCTTAATGTAACCCTCTAACTAGAATGGTCATGGACCCTCAATGACACTAGAGTGGCACCCTACAGTCGGGCTGGGCGTGGGTCCTCAACCTATTCCAAGTGGAACCCTCTAGCTGGGATGGACCTAGATCATCAATTAAACTAGAGTGGCACCCTCTAGGTGGGTTGGGATTGGGTCCTCAACAAAACTAGAGTGGAACCCTCCAGCTAGGCAGGACGTGGGTCCTCAAATATAGGACATGACCTCTCAGATTTTCATATCAATGGAGAGACGTACTTTGACATTACTTTGGATTCACAAGGAAGATGGACACTATCCCCACCCTGAAGCATCCTTGTGAAATGAACTTAAACCTTGCGGGTGAGACAGTGCTACTTAAGGAGGATTGTATCATGGTGTGGTGATTCATCCCCTTTGTATTTCATGTTCTGGGTAGATGTGTGGGTTGCAGGGCATACTTGGTGGTAACTTTTGGAGCTTTTGACGACTCTTTTATTGAGTTGATCTATGAGATGGATATCCTCTTACCCTATTTTTTGGGTTTCTTTGGCCATGAATATATATATATATATATATATATATATCATATTTCAATACCCACTAATTGGGCTTTGGTTACTCTCCATCCAGTAGAGGGGAAGATGCATGGTGTATGCCAAATACTTTTCGTGTCTATTTTTTTGGTTAGGCGAGTCTACATTCTTATATAGGTAGTGAAGACTCGATGATAAGTTCATATTATTGTCATCTCTATATCCATCTAATATTTTCCTTTCTTATAGTATCTCTTACTTCTACCCCATCATTTATGGGCATCCTTCTGGGTATGTTTATACTCACACCGAATGGGATTTAGCCGCACATATCATGCCTTATGCAGATGAAAAATGGATTTGATCATGACTTTTGGGAACCTAGGGATACAGGTGCTTGGACCGAATATGGTTGTCATAGAATGTATTCCAGGAGTGGGGATATCCCAAATATTTTCCTTTTCTCAGTTTCTATTAGGTTGGAACACTATTTTACTTGGGTGTGTATTTTTTCCCTATTCTCGTTCAGTTTACAATTCTATACTCGTATTGTTTAATTGTCCATGCATGTTTGGTTTATTTAAATTAGATTAGAATCTTTTACTTCTTCCCTATACACTTTCCAATTGAGTTGGTTGTGTGTGTGTGTACGAGAACTTAGGAAAAGGCCTCCATTAGTTTTTTATGTCTTCATCACTTGTCGCCACCCCTAGCCTTTGGAGGCTAGCTTGGGGTAGTTACGGCTCAAGCCCTGGCATAGGTTTGGTCGTGATAAAGTGGTATCAGACCATGTCCATTCCATGGGACATTGGTCGGACATCTCCACTTCCTCCAGGTGGTTCAATAATAGCACTTCAACCTATTGAGCAATAGATTGTACCTTCATAAAAGGTTTAAGACAAGTTTAGGCTCTGTTCACTCCATGAGTTCCAATGCTAGAGGCCATTGAGGTTATACAGTGAGCCAAATCCCTATGCAGAAAAGCACTAGTTGATGTTGGTGGCCCACCTCCTCTAAATTTTGTAGACACTGAAGGATTGGATGGTGGATTTGGTATCCAGCCTTTTCCATGGGATGTTTGGATGTCGGTGGAGCATGGTTACCTAGATTCATGATGAGATGGTTCTCTCATGGGATGACTTACATATGTTGTTTCATGTGGTGTACTATCCCTCTTTATTATGCTCCGTTTGGATTCAGGAGCATCTATATCTTTGATTTGGAGGGATGATAGTGGTACAGTACTCAGCTAGGTTTAGAGATGTGGCTCCGTACTCTCAGGACATGATCTCTGAATGCTACTTATAGGCATGGAAGTTCGAGAAAGGACTCTTCTGAAAGATCTGTGCCTACATAGTACCCCTTTTCATACCCTCCTATGTTGGGGTACTAGAGGGAGTGCTTGTGATAGATTTCGTTCTGACATAGAGGCTCTAGTGAGATGGGACTGGTGGTCGACACTTTATAGTTCAGACTTTTTTGGTAGCTATCATATGCAGGTTGGTAGGGCCAGAATGTCGGATATCTTTATGGGATCAGGGTCAGGCATGTGGTCAGGTGACACTAGGAAAGTGAAGAGTACAGGGTCATCCCATAGAGGGGAAATTCTATTCTTTTGATGGGAGAGGTCACATGGTCTGAGAGTGCCAGAAATGTCATGCTGAGTACCCATGGAAGGTAGAAGGTGGGCCACCATGGCAGAGACAACATCGTGATGAGGGATCCCCCAGGCAGGGACAAGGTGGTCCCTAGGGAGGCAGTGATGGAATATTAACAAGAAGAGCTATAGGTGTGGGATGACACAATGATATTGTCCCACAACCACCATCAGGTGTCTTACATCAGGCTTAGGGAGCTGGCAGTTTGGGTCACGGATAGCTGCAAGCTATGCAAGTTCTTGATCCTACTGCACACAAGATGATTATCTATTCACTTTTTATCTTGTTAATCTTTTATATAATTTAGAGCTACTAGTATAGGTGTTAGAATATAATCTTTGTCACGAGGTTCCTACGAGGAGTGCTTCTTCTAGGTCCTTCATCTGCTGAGAGTGCAATTTATCACTTAGAGGAGAAAGGTTAACATAGGACCTAATAGTCATCGTGATGGAACATTATGATGTCATCAGGGGTATGGATTGGATTTCCACGATTCATGCCCAGATTGACTATCATCATAGGCTAGTTAGATTCCATCAAACTAATGGGAAGAGGATCTCCTTTCTTGGTGAATGAGACCTCATAGCAAGGTAGGTAGGTGTTATGAGCATGAGGATACAACCTTTTACCCATTAGTTTTCAAGCATGGGGTGTATCAGATTATTTAGGTACTTGGGTACCTTCAGTTGTGGATGATTATGTGGACATCTCTCCAAAGACGTTTCAAGACTACCTTTGTGGAGGGTATTAGAGATTTGCATTGACTTGCAACCAATAATTGTACTGATATGTTATGTTCAATGTCCTATGTAACCCATCGAGATTTGGAAACTACATTTAAAATTGGAGGACCTTCATGAGAAAGGTTTTATCAAACCCAGTGTCTCCCCTAGGCTTCCCTTGTTCTGTTCACAAAGAAGGTAGAAAAGAGTTTACGACTTTGTATGGATTACCATCTCCTAAACGAGACCATGAGAAAGAACAAGTTCCCATTCTTTAGAATTGACAATTTCTTTTACCAGTTGTGTAGTGAAGATGGTTCTCCAAGATCGAACATAGATCCTTCTACCACCATCTAAAACTTCACAATGGTGATATTTTTAAGTAGGCCTTTGATGTTGCTACATGAATTACGATTTCTTATTGATTCCCTTCGATGTTACAAATTCCATCACCGATTTCATGGCTTTGATACACTAGATCTTCCTACCATACATAGACCAGTTTTTGTTGTCTTCTTCAACAACATACTTGTTTACTCTACTTCAGATGAGGAACCCACGTAACTATTTAAGAGCGTTCTTGATTTACTTCGAGAGAACCAACTTTAAATAAATGTCTTGAAGTGTTAATTTTGGATACATGATGTTAAATTTTTGGGTAATGTAATCTCTAAGGAAGGTTTCGTTGTGGACACAATGGAGATCAAAGTAGTGCTTTCTTGGGATCCACCCATGAATGTGTCAGAGATGTGAAGCATTATTAGTTTGGCTGGGTATTACAGGAGATTTGTGGAAGACTTGTCTTGGATTAAAACCCCTTTGACCTCTCTGATGTGGATGAGAAATTAATCTTCCTAGTCTAAATAGTCATTCAAGGACTTTTTGGAGTTGAATCAGAGGCTGACAAGCACTCTAGTTTTGAGGCTATATGAGGAAAGTATTTAGTTCATAGTGTATTGTGAGGTCTCGGTAGATGGGATCAGTTGTGTTTTTATGCAACGACATGCAATAATCGCGCAAAAGTTTAGGTTGTAGAGAATCCACGAGTATAACTATTTGTCTCATAACATAGAGACCCCATCAGTAGTCTTCAGCATGAGGATATGGAGACACTACCTCCTGGGTGAGTGATTTTTGGTTCACTCAGACCACCAAAGCCTAAAATAATTCTTTACCCAGAGATATCTGAATATGAGGCAGCGACACTAGATGAAATTTCGACAGGAATATGACTTCGATATAGCCTATATTCTGAGGAAGGGAAACATTATATCATATTCCCTTAGAAGGATGTCATAGACATTCCTTGTGCGGGATGCATCAAAGAAGTTAGCTTCCCTATAGATGACCTTGGTGGAGAAGAAGGGTATAGCATTAATATAATCAATGGTACTCACTCCTTCACTCTTTGAGCATGTGAGAGAGTCCCATATAGAAGACATCGACTATGTAGTTTTGTGTGATCAGATATACATAGGTGACACACTCGATGGATATTCTAAATGTGAGAATCATGATATCATGTCCCTAGGGAAAATAGTTGTTCCAGATGTGATACAGGATAAAATGATGCAGGAGTTTCACACTTCTCACTTAGATGTACATCCTGATACTAGAAATATGTACAAGGATCTTTAGTGATAGTTCTGGTGGACTGTCATGAGACGGACGATATCTGAGTTTGTCTAGTGATTCCTCACCGGTCCTAATGGGAAGGTTGGGTATCAAGTTCTATCAGGTTTTTTACTGCCACTTGAGCCTATAGTGGAAATGGGATGACATATCTATGTACTTCATCCAAGGGCTTCCGTGCACAATGAAGGGCCATTGTACCATCAAGGTTATAATGGAACAACTCCTGAAGTTGACACAATTTCTTTATATTAGGGATCATAGTTCGGTGGAGAGTGTGGGGAAGTTTTATGTATGGGAGATCATCAACCTTCATGGAATAACATCAATGATTTTCTCAAATAGTGAATCTTGATTTATGTAACGATCGTGGATAGTTCTATAGGAGGCATTCGAGACCCGACTTTGATGAGGATGGCCTTTCATCCCAAGACTAATGGGTAGACCAACTGCACTATCTAGGCGTTAGTGGAAACATTGAGGGCCTTCATGTTGGATTTCAGATAAAGCTAGTAGAATCACCTGTATTTGGTAGATTTTTCATACAACAATAGATACCAATATTACATCGGCATGACACCTTTTGGGCACCAATACGGGAGGTCCTCTAGGTCACCTTTGTGTTGGAAGGAGGTCGGTGAATCATCCCCTGTCGGACCGGAGTTAGTGAAATGGAAGACAGAGAAATTCATGGTCATCCATGAACGGATGAAGATGGTCCAAATATAACAGAAATACTATTCAAACAATCATCGTAGTCCCTTATAGTTCGAGCATGCAGACCGTGAATCTCTCCACAATGCGGAATGTGGAGTTTTGGCCAGGTAGGAAGGCTATCCCCATGGTTCATCAGGCCATTCGATATCATGCATAGGTTTCAAATAGATACCTATCAACTTTCACTACACCCACAACTAGATTGGGTGCATGGCATCTTCTACGTGTCATAGTTGAGGAGATACGTTCATGATCTAGTTCACATCATTGAGTATGGAGAGTTGAACATTGGAGATGAAGACACCATTTCATAGCACCGAATACCAATCAAGTATCCATAGGAACATACCATTCATAGATGAACCATCCTTTCGATTCATGTGTTTTGGTAGCATAGAAACGTTCAAGAGTGTTCTAGGGAATGGGAGAGCCAAATGTGGGCTCAGTATACAATTTTTGTTTCTAAATTTTCTTTTTAGGAATGAAAAACGTGAAGAAGGGAATGATGTATTGACCAAATTGTTTCCTTATAAGACTTTAATATATTTTAATATATATTTCCAGAGTTGGGAGTTGATAAGATATGCAATTCCAAGACTTGGTGTTCTTAGAATTAATTTTATAAAATAATGAATTATATTTTATACTATGGATGCAAAATAAAGAAGATAAATCTTAAACGGATGCTTGGATTAGAAATATAAGGTTACAGTTGAGTCCATAACGTGGCGTTTACCCTAGGTGGGACATAAATTTCATCAGCACGAGTCTTCTATAGATAAATCCATAGAGGGAAAACCAGTATATAAAATAATTATGTTTAATTATTTTGTATTAGACATCATTTCAAATAACTCATGAATAGGGACTTGGATTGGAAATATGAAACCACATTTGAGTTTTTAATGGTATGTTTTACCTATGTGTGACATAAAATGAAAGGGAATGGTATGTTTGGATTCTCAATTGATAGGTTTGATTATTACTTCATGGAGCATAGTGATACAAGAGTTTGGAACTTGTACTGTGGTCATAATATGGATTCAAGGAGCGGGGCTCTCTCAGCTGTTTTCCTTTTTTTATTTTATGTCACGTTGGGATACTATTCTTGTTGGGTGTGTATTTTTTCCTTTTTATCTTTCAGTTTACATTTTTGTACTCATACTGTTTAGGGTTCTATGCATGTTTGGTTTATTTATAGCAGATTAGAAACTTTTACTTCTTCCCTCTCCACTTTTTCATTGATTTGGTTTTTTTGTATAGGTAATTAGATGAAGTCTTCCTTGAGTTTTTTTGTGCCTTCAATGATTTTCGCCACCCCATGGACTATTGAGGTGGGCTTGGGTTAATTGTAGTTCACGCCCCAACATGGGTTGAGTTGTGACAATTTGTGTGGGTGTATTTGTGTATTTATATATATGCATGTATTTATATATAAGTGCGTATTTATGTATTCATGTATTTAGAGCTATGATGGGGTGATTTTACTCAAGTATTTTTTACCATTGTTATAAGAGAAGGGAATCAAGATTCTTGTCATTTGGGGGGTCGAAGCATTGATATCGACACACATGCTTGACTTCTTGATTTTCATGGATAGATTTTTTTCTTGTAATGAATGATTTCAATCTATTTAATTGATACTTTTCCTTCAATTTTTTCGCTATATATAATCAATACCAATAAATGATAGTATTTTTTGGAATTAACCATTTTTACCAATTGATATAACATCTATCACTCTTAATTGTGTTGGTATAAGGGGAAAGTGGTTCAAATTCTTTGAAATCATGCTATTAGATTGCTTTTGAATGTAGAGAATAATATCATGGTCCCTAAAATTAACTATGGTCTTATTAAATTATACTAAAATCATAGAAAAACAAATGATATATTTAGGAACATATTTTTATTAAAATTAATTTTATTTTAAATCAATTTATTAATATAAAATTGTAATTAAATATTTACTACTCTCAAAAATACAAACACTTAATTATTAATTTATAAAATTTTCTATTTAAATTATAAGGTGCCTAAATTTTATTTTTACCCTTATGGGTGAAGTTACTATTCATAAGGGTCATATTACGAATCATAAGGGTACATTACTACTCTTATGGGTCAAGTCACTATTCACCAAAAAAGTAAATTGATCTTTTTAGACTCTAAATATCCTCTTAAATGCAACCGTGTATATTAGTTTTTTGATATTGAAATCACAGAAGCAGAAAAATTATGTTTATTGGTTAGGTTATAACAATGTTTTCTTTTATAGAGATTTATTGTTTCATGCATTGAACATTAAATTTATTTGTAAATCCTTGTGGTGTTACAGAATTGGTCCGACATGAGAAAAGGGGGTAGTGCCGAGAAATTGGGCTAAACTAAACACATCCAGGTCAGACCCAGGCAGATTGGGTCAGACTGGGTCAGACTCGTGTCAGACCCAGGTTGGCCAGGGTGGAGCGCAGCCGAAGTCAATTATGGTCGTCGAATGCAAAGCTTCAATGCTAGAGCTTCCGTAGGCCATTGTACATGGCCGGTCAAAACATTAAAATGTGACGGTTGACCATGTTTTTTTGATGGCCCACATCGATTGGTTATCCACCTCTGTGGTTGACTACCAATGTAGGTGTGGTAACAGTGTCATTTGGTCCATGTTTGGTCAGTTGTCTGTCCCAACTATTTCATGTGACATCTTCAAATGCCCAATTTTTTAAATAGAGACTCCAATTGACATGTTGTATGTGATAACGTGTTCTGATCTTCAAGAGATACCTTTTGGGACCAATTTGGGTATTTTATGATTTGGGTCGATACATGGGCCTACCATTTTCCCATTCAGACTTGTTGTGGTGAAAATAGCCCTTTACATTGGTTATCTGCTTCGGGCAAGTAAATAGTATATCTTGTGTTTTTTTCACATAGAATGTGATGGTGACCACATATCCTTATTTCAGGATATGATTTGATGTTTTACGAACATGTAACTCTTTTCTGTGGTTTTCGATGATAGTAGTGTTTAGGCATTGACATCAGATATTTCTGAGTGGTACCCTCTAGTTGGGCTGGGCATGGGTCCTTGAGAACACGAAAGTGGAACCCTCCAACTAGGGAAGGTATGGGTCCTCAACATATTCTTAATGTAACCCTCTCGCTAGTATGGTCATGGATCCTCAATGACACTAGAGTGGCACCCTACAGTCGGGTTGGGCGTGGGTCCTCATCCTATTCCAAGTGGAACCCTCTAGCTGGGATGAACCTAGATCATCAATTAAACTAGAGTGGAACCCTCTAGGTGGATTGGGATTGGGTCCTCAACAAAACTAGATTGGAACCCTCCAGCTAGGCGGGACGTGGGTCCTCAACTATAGGACATGACCTCTCAGATTTTCATATCAATGGAGAGACGTACTTTGACATTACTTTGGACTCACAAGGAAGATGGACACTATCCCCACCGTGAAGAATCCTTGTGAAATGAACTTAAACCATTCAGGTGAGACAGAGAAACTTATAGAGGATTGTATCATGGTGTGGTGATTCATCCCCTTTGTATTGCATGTTCTGGGTAGATGTGTGGGTTGCAGGGCATAATTGGTGGTAGCTTTTGGAGCTTTTGACGACTCTTTTATTGGGTTGAGCTATGAGATGGATATCCTCTTACCCTCTTTTTTGCGTTTCTTTGGCCATGAATATATATATATATATATATATATATTGTATTTTAATACCCATTAATTGGGCTTTGGTTACTCTCCATCCAGTAGAGGGAAAGATACATGGTGTATGCCAAATACTTTTCGTGTCTATTTTTCTGGTTAGGAGAGTCTACATTCCTATATTGGTAGTGAAGACTAGATGATAAGTTCATATTATCGTCATCTCTATATCCATCTAATATTTTCCTTTCTTATAGTATATCTTACTTCTACCCCATAATTTATGGGCATACTTCTGGGTATGTTTATACTCACACTGAATGGGATTTAGACGCACGTATCATGCCTTATGCAGATGAAAAATGGATTTGATCATGACTTTAGGGAACCTAGGGATACATGTGCTTGTACTGAATATGGTTGTCATAGAATGTATTCTAGGAGTGGGGATATCTCAAATATTTTCCTTTTCTCAATTTCTATTAGGTTGGAACACTATTTTACTTGGGTGTGTATTTTTTCCCTTTTCTCATTCAGTTTACATTTCTATACTCGTATTGTTTAATGGTACATGCATGTTTGGTTTATTTAAATTAGAGTAGAATCATTTAATTCTTCCCTATACACTTTCCCATTGAGTTGGTTGTGTTTGTGTGTACAAGAACTTAGGAAAATTCCTCCATGAGTTTTTTATGTCTTCATCACTTGTCGCCACCCCTAGCCATTGGAGGCTGGCTTGGGGGAGTTACGGCTCAAGCCCTGCCATAGGTTGGGTCGTGATAAAGTGGTATCAGACCATGTACTTTCCATGGGATATTGGTCGGACATCTCCACTCCCTTTAGGTGGATCAATAACAACACTTCAACCTATTGAGAAATAGATTGTCCCTTCATAAAATGTTGAGGACAAGTTCATGCTATGTTCACTCCATGAGTTCCAACACTAGAGGCCATTGGGGTTCTATAGTGAGCCAAATCACTATGCAGCAAAGCACTAGTTGATGTTGGAGGCCCACCTCCTCTAAAGTTTGTAGACACTGAAGGATTGGATGGTGGATTTGGTATCCAGCCTTTTCCATGGGATGATTGGATGTCAGTGGAGAATGGTTACCCAGATTCATGATGAGATGGTACTCTCATGGGATGAATTCCATATGTTGTTTCATGTGGTGTACTATCCCTCTTTATTATTCTCCGTTTGGATTCAAGAGCATCTAGATCTTTGATTGGGGGGATGATAGTGGTACAGTACTCAGCTAGGTTCACAAACGTGGCTCCGTACTCTCAGGACATGATCTCTGAATGCTACTTATAGGCATGGAAGTTCGAGAAAGGACTCCGCTGAGAGATCTGTGCCTACATAGTACCCCTTTTCATACCCTCCTATGTCGGGGTACTAGAGGGAGTGCTTGTGATATAGTTCTTTCTGACATAGGGGCTCTAGTGAGCTGGGACTATTGGTCAACACTTCATAGTTGAGACTTTTTTGGTAGCTATCATATGCAGGTTGGTAAGGCCACAATGTCGGATATCTTTACGGGATCAGGGTCAGGCATGTGGTCAGGTGACACTAGGTAAGTGAAGAGTACTGGTTCATCCCATATAGGGACAATTCTATTCTTGTGATGGGAGAGGTCACATGGTATGAGACTGCCAGAAAAGTCATGCTGAGCACCCAAGGAAGGTAGAAGGTGGGGCCACCATGGCAGATACAACGTCATGATGAGGGATCCCCCAGGCAGGGACAAGGTGGTCCCTAGGGAGGAGGTGCTGGAATATGAACAAGAAGAGATATATGTGTGGTATGACAGAATGATATTGTCCCACAACCACCATCAGGTGTCTTACATCAGGCTTAGGGAACTGGCGTTTTGGGTCACGGATAGCTGCAAGCTATGCAAGTTCTTGATCCTATAGCACACAAGATGATTCTCTATTCACTTTTTATCTAGTTAATCTTTTGTAGTATTTAGATCTTCGAGTAGAGGTGTTAGAATGTAATCTTTGTCTCGAGGTTCCTATGAGGAGTGCTTCTTCTAGGTCCTTCATCTACTGAGAGTTCAATTTATCACTTAGAGGAGAAAGGTTCACATAGGACCTAATAGTCATCACGATGGAACCTTATGATGTCATAATGGGTATGGATTGGATTTCCACGATTCATGCCCAGGTTGACTATCATCATAGGCTAGTTAGATTCCATCAAACTAATGGGAATAGGTTCTCCTTCCTTGGTGAATGAGACCTCTTAGCAAGGTAGGTAGGTGTTATGAGCATGAGGCTACAACCTTTTACCCATTAGTTTTCAAGCGTGGCCCTTGGTGTATCAGATTCTTTAGGTACTTGGGTACCTTCAGTTGTGGATGATTATGTGGACATCTCTCCAAAGATGTTTCAAGACTACCTTTGTGGAGGGTATTGGAGTTTTGCATTGACTTGCAACCAATAATTGTATGGATATCTTTTGTTCCATGTCCTATGTAACCCATCGAGATTTGGAAACTACATTTACAATTGGAGGACCTTCATGACAAAGGTTTCATCAAAACCAGTGTCTCCCCTAGGCTTCCCTAGTTCTATTCACAAAGAAGGTAGACAAGAGTTTATGACTTTGTATGGATTACCATCTCCTAAACGAGACCATGAGAAAGAACAAGTACCCATTCTTTAGAATTGAAAATTTATTTGACCAGTTGTGTAGTGAAAGATGGTTCTCCAAGATCGAACATAGATCCTTCTACCACCATCTACAACTATGCAATGGTGATATTTTTAAGTAGGCCTTTGGATGTTTCTACATGAATTACTATTTCTTAGTGATTCCCTTCGATGTTACAAATTCCATCGCCGATTTCATGGCTTTGATACACTAGATCTTTCAGCCATACATAGACCAGTTTTTGTTGTCTTCTTCAACAACATACTTGTTTACTCTACTTTAGATGAGGAACACGTATAACTATTGAAGAGAGTTCTTGATTTACATCGAGAGAACCAACATTAAATAAATCTCTTGATGTGATAATTTTGGATACATGATGTTAAATTTTTGGGTAATGTAATCTCTAAGGAAGGTTTAGTTGTGGACACAATGGAGATAAAAGAAGTGCTTTCTTGGGAGCCACCCATGAATGTGTCAGAGGTGCGAAGCATTGTTAGTTTGGATAGGTATTGTAGGAGATTTGTGGAAGACTTGTCTAGGATTACATCCCCTTTGACCTCACTGATGTGGATGAGAAATTATTTTTCGTAGTCTAAATAGTCATATAAGGCCTTTTTGGAGTTGAATCAGAGGCTGACAAGCACTGTAGTTTTGAGGCTATATAAGGAAAGTGTTGAGTTCATAGTGTATTGCGATGTCTCGGTAGATGGGATCAGTTGTGTGTTGATGCAACGACGCGCAATAATAGCGTAAAAGTTTAGGTAGTAGAGAATACACGAGTATAACTATTTGTCTCCTGACTTAGAGACCCCATCAGTAGTCTTCGACATGAAGATATGGAGACACTACCTCCTGGGTGAGTGATTTTTGGTTCACTCAGACCACCAAAGCCTAAAATAATTTTTACCCAGAGATATCTGAATATGAGGCAGCGACACTAGATGAAATTTCGACAGGAATATGACTTCGATATAGCCTATATTCTGAGGAAGGGAAACATTATATCATATTCCCTTAGAAAGATGTCATAGACATTCCTAGTGCGGGATGCTTCAAAGCAGTTAGCTTCCCTAAAGCTGACCTTGGTGGAGAAGAAGGGTATATCATTTCTACAATCAATGGTACTGACTCCTTCACTATTTGAGCATGTGAGAGAGCCCCATATAGAAGACATCGACTATGTAGTTTTGTGTGATAAGATATACATAGGTGACACACTCGATGGATATTCTAAATGTGAGAATCATGATATCATGTTCCTGGGGAAAATAGTTGTTCCAGTTGTGATACAGGATAAAATGATGCAGGAGTTTCACACTTCTCACTTAGATGTACATCCTGATACTAGAAATATGTACAAGGATCTTTAGTGATAGTTCTGGTGGACTGTCATGAGACGGACGATAGCTGAGTTTGTCTAGTGGTTCCTCATTGGTCAGAATGGGAAGGTTGGGTTTCAAGTTCTATCAGGTTTTTTACTGCCACTTGAGCCAATAGTGGAAATGGGATGACATATCTATGTACTTCATCCAAGGGCTTCCGTTCACAGTGAAGGGCCATTGTACCATCTAGGTTATAATGGAACAACTCCTGATGTCGACACAATTTCATTATATTAGGGATCATAGTTTGGTGGAGAGTGTGGGAAAGTTGTATGTATGGGAGATCATTATCCTTCATGGAATAACATCAATGATTTTCTCAAATAGTGAAACTTGGTTTATGTAACAATCATGGAGAGTTCTATAGGGTGAATTCGAGACCCGACTTTGATGAGGATGGCCTTTCATCCCAAGACTAATGGGTAGACCAACTGCACTATCTAGGCGTTAGAGGATACACTGAGGGCCTGCATGTTGGATTTCAGATAAAGCTAGTAGGATCACCTGTATTCGGTATATTTTTCATACAACAATAGATAGCACTATTACATCGGCATGACACCTTTTGGGTACCTATACGGGAGGCCCTCTAGGTCACCTTTGTGTTAGAAGGAGGTCGGTGAATCATCCCCTGTCGGACCGGAGTTAGTGAAAAGGAAGACATAGAAATTCATGGTCATCCATGAAAGGATGAAGATGGTCCAAATATAACAGAAATACTATTCAAACCATCATCGTAGTCTCTTATAGTTCGAGTAGGCAGACCAGGAATATCTCCACAATGCGGAATGTGGAGTTTTGGCCAGGGAGGAAGGCTATCCCCAAGGTTCATCAGGCTATTTGATATCGTGCATAGGGTTCGAATAGATACCTACCGCCATTCCCTACACACACAACTAGATTGGGTGCACGACATCTTCTACGTGTCATAGCTGAGGAGATACGTTCATGATCTAGTTCACATCATTGAGTATGGAGAGCTGAACATTGAAGATGGAGCCACCTTATCATAGCACCGACTACCAATCAAGTATCCATAGGAACATACCATTCATAGATGAACCATCCCTTCGATTCATGTGTTTTGGTAGCATGGAAACGTTCAAGAGTGTTCTAGGGAATGGGAGAGCCAAATGTTGGCTCAGTATCCAAATTTTTTTCTAAACGTTCTTTTTAGGAATGAAAAACGTGAAGAAGGGAATGATGTATTGACCCAATTTTTTCCTTATAAGACTTTAATATATTTTAATATATATTTCCCGAGTTGGGAGTTGAGATGAAGTGCAATTCCAAGACTTGGTGTTCCTAGAATTAATTTTATAAAATAATAAATTATATTTTATACTATGGATGAAAAATAAAGAAGATAAATCTTAAATGGATGCTTGGATTAGAAATATAAGGACACAGTTGAGTCCATAACATGGCGTTTACCCTAAGTGGGACATAAATTTCATCAGCACAAGTCTTCTATAGATAAATCAATAGAGGGAAAACCAGTATATAAAATAATTATGTTTAATTATTTTGTATCAGACATCATATCAAATAACTCATGAATAGGGACTTGGATTGGAAATATGAAACCACATTTGAGTTTGTAATGGTATGTTTTACCTATGTGTGACATAAAATGAAAGGGAATGGTATGTTTGGATTTTCAATTGATAGGTTTTATTATTACTTCATGGAGCATAGCGATACAAGAGTTTGGACCTTGTACTGTGGTCGTAATATGGATTCAAGGAGCGGGGCTCTCTCAGCTGTTTTCCTTTTTTTATTTTCTGTCCAGTTGGGATACTATTCTTGTTGGGTGTGTATTTTTTCTTTTTTCTCTTTTAGTTTACATCTTTGTACTCATACTGTTTAGGGTTCCATGCAAGTTTGGTTTATTTATAGCAGATTAGCAACTTTTACTTCTTCCCTCTCCAATTTTTCATTGATTTGGTTTTTTTGTGTATAGGTAATTAGATGAAGTCTTCCTTGAGTTGTTTTGTGCCTTTAATGATTGTCGCCACCCCATGGACTATTGAGGTTGGCTTGGGGAAATTGTAGTTCAAGCCCCAGCATGGGTTGAGTTGTGACAATTTGTGTGGGTGTATTTGTGTATTTATATTTATGCAAGTATTTATATATAAGTTCATATTTAAATATTCATGTATTTAGAGCTATGATGGGGAGATTTTACTCATATATTTTTACCATTGTTATAAGAGAAGGGAATCAAGATGCTTGTCATTTGGGGGGTCGAAGCATTGATATCGACACACATGCTTGACTTCATGATTTTCATGGATAGATTTTTTCTCTTGTAATGAATGATTTCAATCTATTTAATTGACCCTTTTCCTTCAATTTTTGAGATATATATAATCAATACCAATAAAAGATAGTATTTTTTGGAATTAACCATTTTTACCAATTGATATAACATCTATCACTCTTAATTGTGTTGGTATAAGGGGAAAGTGGTTCAAATTCTTTGAAATCATGCTATTAGATTTCTTTTGAATGTAGAGAATAATATCATGGTCCCTAAAATTAATCCCATAATCTACTTCATCGAAACACAATACATCCCAATTATCAATAAATAACTCTCAAACCATGGAATCTTCCAATCCTAGAATGGCTGATGACGTCGTCTTTATGATGCAATGACTTAAAATCCAAGGGTCACACCAAATACTAACATTCTGTATTCCAAACACATCTCAAGAGAGAAATGAAACACAAGTTAAAAAAATTCTCAAACAATAAATCATCCAAGGTCATCAGATAATACCATCAAGACATCATCCCATATACTCCATGTAACTTGAAAATTACATCCTCTATTGGTCCCCACAAAATCTCAAGTCCCTCTAATTGAGAACATCAAATGTCATAATTCTGTGTTGTTCCTTCCACTTGACCTAACATAACAAAATCAACAAAAAAATATAGACAAACGTAGGGTATGAGAAAAACATCCCAATATGATTTAATCAAATCATTTTTAGGTAATACTTATCAAATAAATCAAACATAATAAAGATCTTTAAAAAGAGGACATGGAAATATTTTCCTAATACATATCCCAAAAATGGTTTTATACATTTAATGGTTAGGGTAAAAAATTACAAAAGAATTTTTTTTATTAAAACATGCATAAATAAACATCTATATCAAAATACATAAGTAAATCATTCAATAACATTGGAATGTTTAAATCATTTCAATTGTCCAAAAATAAGTCATTGCACCACGGTTCAGAGAACCAAGGATAGGTTTGTATATGTATTCTCACACATCTCGATGAATCTCCTAGTGTGAACACATTACTATGTTAAACTACAATGGGGTACATGATGAAATCAAAAATAATATACTCTTTTCTTTCAAGTAGTGTTATCAGAGAAATTTTTCTTGAAAAACATTACTGTATTTTAAATTCCTCACCCAAATGGTTCAATATGTTCACCCCACGAAATTTAAAAATCTTCATTATTAATAACAAATAAATGATTCTAATAAAATTATAAATTCATTTTAAAACCAGCATGCATTGATTTAAATTTAAAGTTATTACCTTATGAAACCACCTACAATAATTCAAGGAATCAAAAACCACCCAACATGGAATCCAAACTCAAGGGAAGGTGAATGTCTATGATGGATCAAAAGATAATCCTAGAAACACAATTCACCACATCAAGATATATTTCCTTCAATGACATGGGGAATCATTTCACATGAATAGGTATAGAAATAAGGAACGGAAAATCCATGATCAAATCAAGATAACACCTACTAAAAAAGAATAATTGCATCGACTATGACTTAAATGCAATAATAAATGAGTTTGGGAGATCAAAATTCATCTTTCGAGAGCCTATGTGGAGTTTAGGGTCAAATGAAATTTTTGAGAGGGAATTTAGAAATAATTTATTGATTAAAAAATTCAATGTTACAACATTACCCTTTTGTTTCTCACCTTCATCAACATCAACGACTAGTCTGTTACCTCCACCACAAACATGTTGGCACTCGATAGAATGCATTATATTTTGTAAATCTAATGAATTGGATTATGGTATTTATTTAGGAATCCACCACTTTCATCATACCACTATCCCACCGACTAGTCGGTGGCCTTCTTTGGCTAGCCAGTGGGCCTCCTATTGATTTTATAGCTATAGGAGCATGCCCACACCAGTGTTAAAATATAAAACCACTTCATGAAATATAAAACCAGGATCAATATGCATCCTAAACCCCTCTAGAAATAATTACATATTAATATTTATTTTCCTCATTAAAAAAGAATAAATCTAATTGACAGTTTCAAAGAAAGATAGATTTCAATAAAAGAGTAAAAAAAATTGAAACCCACATAAATCGCTTCAGAAGACTCTAATGATATCTTTTGTTCCAATTTAGATTCTATGAAATCTCTCTAGAAAGACAATGTTTGTTTTATGGCTAGGATGGAAGGGGAATAACCTAATTATTATTCCACTAAATCTGATTTTTCAAATGAAAATTTCTCAAATTTATATTTAAATGAGTATTGTTCAATGCTATAAGGTAAATATCAAAAACATAAAACGTAAAATAGGACACTTAAAATATCTTTAAACCCAGTTAACTTAGAATTATAAATTAAAAAAAGATGGATACATCTATTTCTACACATGCTATCTGTGAAAGAAAACTTAAAGAATTAATGGCTAACATAGACTTCACAAAAAAGTTAAAATTTATAGAACTAATTAAATGAAAAACATATTAAAAATAATGTTTTTAGATGTAAACTTGGTATATGATGTAATACTAAATGATCAAATATGGAATTAATTTGTTCCCATTTTAATGAATAAAAACATGTCCAATGTTATGAAACTGGTAATAAATTCTTTGACACTATACAAATGAATATATTCTTAAAAATACTCATTTAAATAGAATAAACAATTCCTATTTCACTAAGTATATTTAAAAATATAAATCTAAAATTTCTAATAGTTTAGAAATATTTGGTGGCCCGTATCATTTCATTCCAACAACATTGGAAATAAGATAATTTTTGTATGAAAAAACCTTCTAATGTATTTTATTTTTCTAGGAATAAACCCATCAGGATCTCAAAGAAAAATGGTGTATAGAAAGTGGTTGTTCCAGTCATATGTGTTCAAATTTCTCAAACCCTATCACATCATTAAAGGATGATAGTGACTGTTATATTTGGGGAAAATATTAAAGGTGAGATCATAGTAGTTGGATCTTTGGGAAATCCAAACCGAGTCCTCATTTGTAATGTTCTAAATGATCAAGGAATAAAGAATAATTAAATAATTATCTCCCAACTCTATAAAAAAATTATATAGTTAATTTTTTTTAATAATTCTTGTTTAAAAGGGTAATTCTTAAAATTAAATCTCTAAGAACTGAAATTTTTTACACATTAAATCATCATTCATTGTATAAACCAAATGTAAACTATTTGGATGGTAAAATAGATGAATCTTGGATATAGAAAAAAAGACATAGAAATTGTATTGTTTATAATTAAGTATATTTTATAATAATTTAATTTATGTTTGAAAATTGTTTATATGTTGGTTGCTGATTTTTCTAGATTTAAATTGGTTTACATTAGGTGTCCTAATTTAATCATAAATTATTTTTTTCATGTTTATGAAAACTAGTTAAAAATGAAAGGAATGACAAACTAATATTACTAAGTAACCGTAGATGATATGTTAAGAATCATTAATTTGATTATTTTTTCTGAAATCATGGTATTAAAGACACATTTTATTAACTAAAAACACCTCAAGAAATGTTATTTAAAGGAATAATAATACCTTATAATAAATTGTTAGAACGATTTTTTGTAAATATGGAATACCGACTCCTACTGACTTTTGGGATGAAGATATTAACAAGAAATTTCATCTAATAAATAGATTTATAGTAAAGCCTATATTGAAGAAAACGTCTTATGAGTTATAAAATAATAGAAAAATAAAATTTTGGATACATCAATGTTTTTTTGATGTAATGTACTTTTCTTGAACACCAAGGACAATCTTGAAAGTTCAAAGGTTAACAAAAGAACCTTCCTAGGTTACCCTACTACTTCTAAATCCTATAGAGTTTTAAGAAAATATCAAGTATAATTAGAGAATCTACACAAGAGAAATTTTTTGATAATGATTCTTTTGATCAAAGAAAATATCAAACAATTTTTTTGTATTATATGGATAACATTAGACTTAAAACGTTTTTAATGATAAAAAAAGGCTGATGTGGATCATGACCATGATGAATCAAATCATGATTGGTTGGAAACTAGTGACCCTAAGAGTGTGTTGTCTAAATAGATTAGAATCCTAAACAACCACCATTTAGATACTTTTATAGGAAATCTATAATTATAGAGGGATATGAGAAATACTAAAGACCTAGTTGAAATTTATATTTTTTATCCAATCTTGATTAAAAAACTATAGAAATGTTAAATTATGAATGTTTACTATTATCCATTCAATAAGAGTTATATTAGTTCAAAATGAATACAATTTGGGATTTAGTTGACAAAGCCTCTGATGATATTCTTATTGGTACTAAATTAGTGTTTAAAAATAAATAATATGATCATGGAATAATTATGTGAAATAAATCTATACTTGAAATGAAATGATAGAATCAAGAATTATGGATAGGCTATTAATAAACCATTCTAAATGTAGTTACATTAAAAGATATTAGCATTTATTTATCTTATTCATATCATATTAAAATCATAACATTCTATATAGATGCTAAATATTCATTTCTAAAAGAATTTCATGTGGTATAAGTGTATGTTGAATAACCCCCATGTTTTGAAAATCCCCAATTTCAAAAAAATCACCTCTAGGGAGGATAGAGTTGTACTAATAATTCCAAAAATATAGGAAGACAAAACATCCTTTCCAAAAGATCATGCTGTTGTGGGTGAAGTTGAAAATCCAACTTATGAAGAAAAAAATGTTAATAATGTTGAGAATTAGGTTATAAAAGTCATAGATGCAGATGTTCAATGATGTTGAAGTTTTGAAGCTCTAAAAACCGGTGTTGAATTAGAGATTGATATGGAAGGGTAGGTTTCTCAAAGAAGCATGGTACTATTGATTTATGTGAGGTCCAGTTACATATGAGTTTTGTTATCTATCCTCAGGCTCCTATAGAAGTTATTGCTGAGGTTTATAGATCTTAGGATAAAGTAGCTTTAGGTGCTTCTCTTAAAAGTCTGGTAGTTATTGAAAGAGGTGAAAAATAATCTCTTACATTTCTAGGTGATGCATGTTCCCATGTTGATGTTCTGATGGATGAAAATTGAGTTTCATTATTTCAAATATGATGAAGTTGAAATCATTTGGGATGATGCAAGAGTTGGTTTTTCATAAAATAAACATCACAAAAACCAATAAAATGTTATGATCCAAGCATGAGAATAAAGAGAATAGATACTCTTCCATGAAAAGGGAAGACCAAAACACAATGAAAAATGGATTTTCTAGAATTTTTTAATTCCCAAGAATTAAAAAATATATATTTGATTGAGTTGTGATTTTGAGTTTCAAATATCATGAGGCTTAGATAATTCATGACCAATGATTTTTTTGAGTATGATCAATGGGTGATTTCCACCATATATATATCTTGATAGACAGAATTGAAATATTGGGTTTTCAAGAATAATGTAGATGAACCATCGAAATATATATCTTTTTTTAACATAGCCTACATCATATTGATATGAGGATGTTAGAGTGTTTGTGTGATAAGGTTTCAAGATGGTCCATGGACACCCGTTGTAATTTTTGATTAAATTATAATGTTGAATCAATGATTCAACTGGAGTTGATATAACAAGAAGTAGGCTACCGACACTTTGTGTAGACTTTGTAAAAAACCATTTCCAATTTTTTTATTTTCAGTATTAGCACTGAACAAAGGTGTTTAACATAGAAAAATAAAAATATTAATTTTCATCCTAATAGGTGATGAACATATTCTTTATTAAAATCAGTTCACACCCAATTTGTAAGATCTAGTTTTTCTAGGTATGTATCTCTCTATCTACGTTTTTCATTTGAGACTCGGTTGCCAAGTCTTATTTGGTGACAAAGATATTTGTTGGATAAAAAGAACTAAATTTTAAGGTTGTATGCTTTTTTGAATTAATGGTGTTGATGTATAAATGGGTTAAGTGTTTCATGGGTTCTTCGTGAGTTGAGAACCTTAAAAGAGGTTTGGGTTTCTTAAAATTAAAATATTCTAGAAAACTCAATAGAATAATATTTACACACTGCATAAGAGGATTAAAAATTGTCTTTCTATGGAATATATTATTAAAAACATTTAAATCACTTGTAATTTCATTACACGATGTGTAAATGCCTGGACAATAGTTTTATATATGTTGTGAGGCTGATTTATTTTTCATTCGGCTATATATTCTTTCCTCTCGACCCTAGAGAATTATCCAGAAGCTTTTTGAGTTCCCAACCCCCTTTTGAACATCCCTTTTGGATATTCAATCTCTGTAAGACTTTTAGGTTATGTTTCTTCCATCTCTCCCTTCTTCACCACCCATTGCGGTGAAAACCTTTTACCCATTTGTGTTCTTGGATTTTATTTTGATCAGTATTGATATAAAAACTTCTTCGTAATAATGTACAGCTTCTTCCTCATAGGTGATTGTTATAGAAACCATTGTTGGTTCATCAGTAGATGGTAGGGCTTCTAAATATAAACCCTATGGTTTTATATTTATCATGTTTATGAAATATTTTGACCACTCTGACATAATATGTGCATTTGAATTGACTAAATAATTCGATTGGATTAATGATTGATTTCCTTTGATTTCATATGAAATTGTAACTGGATAATGGCTTAAAGTATGTTTACCATGACATGTGACCAGGAGTGATTTTTTTATATAATCCCTATACTGTGGTTCATCGCTTTTGTTATAATTGTTAATCAATTTTATACTGAAGTGAAAAGTGATTATGAATGATTAATGGAAATTATCATAATTAAAAATTGAGATATATGATGTGATATTTTGATATACATGTTGTATAGTAGTGAATTTGTTCTATGCTAGTTTTAATATATAATGGGCTAGGCTCAGGTACTTTCACATGTATATACTTTAATGTTTATACATAGTGGGCTCGACCCATTCTCTGATGTAATGAAAGGGCATTTTTCAGGAAATTTTGTAACACTTGTAAGGTTTTGACCATGAAATATCACAATACTCATATGTTTTTGACCTGTATTGTATGCTGTGCCTATACCATGGGTATATGGTTGTTGTTGGATGGTTGTAAGACATGTTTAATGATATTATGGATTTTCCCAAACTCAGATTTTGATCATTTATTATCTAGAAACCTCTTTATAATCATTTTCACCTTTATCCTCAGAGGTTTTGGTCATAGGAAGCATTGTTGGATCATCAATATATAGTAGGGGCACTAAATATAAGCCTTATGATTTGATATTTATCAACATTATGCAATATTGTGATCTCCCCAACATAATGTGAATTTTAATTGAATAAATAATTGGAAGGAATTATGTCTGGATATACTTTTATTTAATATGAAATTGGCTTAATGTATGTTTAGCATGGCATGTTACCTAGAGTGATTACATGTTATAGAATCCCTAAACTATGTTTTATCACTTTTGATAACATTTTTAATCAATTGTGAACTAAATTTAAATGTGGATTGTGAAACGAGAATGGTAATTTTCAGAATTAGCCATTGAGATATATGTCGAGATATTATGATATCCATGTTGTATAATAGGGAATGTGTTCTATGATGAGATACTAATATAAAGGGTATGGATCAGGAAATTTCTCACATATATGTTGTAATGATTATTAGGAGAGGGATCGACCTAGTGTTTGATGCAATGAAAGGACATTGACTTGTAAATGATGTAATTACTATAAGGCTTTGACCCAAAAATGTTGTAATGATTATAGGGCTTTGACCTGGATTGTTTATTATGAATATACCATGGGTATATGGTTTTGGTTAGAATGGTTGAAAGACATACTTAGAGTTATTTGGGAATTATGCCAAGGTAGGTTATCTTACCATCATTATATGTATGTGGTTGGTGTTGTTGTAAAACATGCTTAGACATATCTCGACACGGAGCTGAATCATGTTATGGTTGAACTTTATTAATTGTTGAATTAATTAATACACATGTATATCTCTTTATTGCATACAATTCTTATCAGAATGGTTTGTTTAAACATGATGGTGATGAACTACTGATTTTTACTCTTCATCATATTCGTGCTATCATTTGGCACCTGAGTAGATTTCATAGATGCATGTTGGGACCAGGACAAAGTACCTTGCAGTTGATTACTTTTTTACTTTTTGGTTGGAGTTTGGAGATGGGACTGACATGGGTTTTGAGACCCAAGACATGAGCCTTTTATTTGAGTTTTCTAGTCTTTTCATGTATTTTTCTAGAAATACATTTAGAAATATTCAAACACATCATGAAATTATTTCTTTATTATTATTGTATTATTTGATTGGCTTTTATTATTGTCTTCCACATTGTTTTATTCTGATTATTATTATTACTCTGATTATTGTTTTCCTTTTTTAATATGAATTGTTTCTTATGAAAGAAAATTTCATACTAGGGTATATATACACCCCACTATAAATTTCACACCCATTCTACTAGTCAGAAGCCATTAGTGTATGGGGAGGCACCCATGATGTCACGTAACCAACCCTTTCTAGCCATGTGAGAGAGTTCTGAATTGGGGAACGTTACAAAGTGGTTTCAGAGAACATAGTAAAATTATTTTCTTTTTGTTTACTATTTGGGGAAGTTATAAAGAAGACTAGGATGATTCAGGACTTAGTAAAGGTCTTCTTCGTGGGAGTAGGTAACTCATGTACACGGGAAAATCGGAGTATTCAAGGATAATATTATTTTTTGTGTTGTGTTATTTTTAATGTTGATGTTATTTAAACTTAGGTGACTAATGTGTGGGGTGAGGCTATTGTTTTATGATTACATTTCTTCTTGATAATATATTCATGACTTAGTATGGTGCCAGATAAGAGTACAAGCATTATACTAGACACATGGAGATATTTTTATACACATTGATCATGATAGGGACATATCTATTTTTCATGTAGTATATATTTAACTATATAACTATGATATGACATATCTTGCTTCACTAAATAAATAAAATGAGTTTTCCTATCATACTAAAATACTTGTAAGACATGTTTATAGAGACCGGGAGTTAGTGGTTCTCTATTGTAGTCACATGTTAGGTTGACCTTATTGCAAGCTAGTTCTCGAAGGTGTGTGTTTGTCTTGTAGAGAAAATGTCTCCTAATCATCTTCAACATGGGTGTCAGGAGAGTGGAAATCAGCACACTTCTAACATATATGAACAAAAAATTCCTATTATTACCATGGAAAATATGAATGTTCTACTTTCTAGTATCATCCTAAGGGTCATGTGATCCATAAAAAGGGAGACAGTTCATATAGATCATTCAATGTATGAGCTGGAAAGAGAGTTTCAACTACAGCATCCGCTTGTCTTTACTGGGGAAGGGGTCCCCTAGGAATCCATGTTCTAGGTTGATTTAGTCCATAAATCATCATGTATCTCAGGAATTCAATAGATGAGATGTTAAAACTTGTAGTGAATATGTTTCGTAATCTAGGAAAGCATTGGTGTGATATTCTGGATGAATATAGAAAAAAGATAACTATCTTGTAAGGACATCAAGATGAATTTCCTCTGCTAATTCTATTATGAAACCTTGAAGGATGAAAAAGTGCATGAGTTCATGCATCTGACATAGGAGGTGTTTTCAATGATGGACTATGCTATGTATTTCACCGACCTACAACTCTTTATAAAATATTTGGTAATGAGACCTCTAGGGTGAGACATTTATGGGGTAGTTTTCATTATTAAATTGATTCATAGGTGATATTTTTTCATTTAAGACGCTTTGATGGAATCCTCATTCAGGAACTCATCGCTGAAGGGGATCTAAGAGAGGCCCTGAGTAGTGGCCTGACTGTTCCAACAAGGTGATCTGGTAGTTATTCTTCGAGTGGTAAGAAGTGATGTAATGATAGTTTCTGTCAATACAGTAATGGAAAGTGTAGTCCGGGAAGTGAAATATCATATCAAGATCATGTTTTGTTCTTGTGCTATTAGTTTGGAATGTTTGGTCACAAATGGACATAGTTTCTTTACCCCACAAACAAGTGCTGATACACCCAAGAATGATAAAGGGTTAAATTACTAAATGACTACCTAATTACAACTCCATAGTTGATCATGTTTGTAATGGAGTAATTTTTAGAATGGGTGGCCTTCTAGAATGTTTTATAGGATGGGTGTGAGTGATGAGGAAGCATGTTAGATAGAACATGTGTTAATCTACGGGGATAGTAATTAGTTAGATGACTCGTTCAGGAATGTGGGTGGTCCCTAGGGAGGGGACCACGTGTTTGTTGAAAAAATGTTGGTAGATAATGGGGAAAGTGCCAACAGTCATGTTAAGGTGGGGTGTTTGTGCTGTCAGTAGGTCCAAGTTGTTACATTTTGTATGAGAGTAGTATTCAAGCCTTAAATGTAGTTTCACAACCTGTGATGAGATGGAGGGCCCACAATGAGGTTTTTGTGATATAATGGGGGGGTAAATGTAACACCCCAAAATGATAATGGGTTAAATGAATAAATTATATGACTCATGTTAAAAAGGTGAGCCTTTCATTTCGAGAGACAACCTGATTAGAACTCCACAGCCAACTGTGGTTGTCCTGGAGTAGTGAACGAGATGATAGAGCTTCTAGAAAAATTATTAGGATGTGTTTGAATGAGTAAAAATAATAGTAAAAATAATATGTGTTGTCTTGTGAGTAAATTAATTAGTTGGATGGCCCATTTTGGCACGCGGGTGGACCCTAGGTATGGGACCAAGTGTCTGCAGGGAAACTACTAGTACCTGGTGGGGTAGGTCCCAATGACCGTGTCAAGGCGTGGTGTTTCTGCTATCAGTGGGGCTCAGTTGTTACATGTTTCGTATTTGAGGTATACTGGGTCATCTTTAGAGGTTATGTGAAAACTATCCACAGAAGAATAGTGGCAGAGGGTCAGGACAAGCACTAAAATCAGAAAGGGGATAGGCTACACCTCAATAGGTTGGTAGTTGGAGTTCTATAGGCCTTTCAGGCCAAGGCATAGGACATGGTACCCCAGTGAAAGAGAAGTAATACCAAGCAAGGGAAGTAGTTCATGATAGTAAGATTGGATCCCAGAGTATAAGTACAATTCAGTTTCACCTTATGCAGACTACTCTCACTAACTTGATGTCGAACCATCTACTGTCAGAGATACGAGTATCATATCATGTACTTTAGCTTATGTTTTTTTTGATACAAAATCCATGTATTCCTTTCTATTTTCTCTTCATGAAAATGATTTTTGATTGGATGTGGAAATATTAGATTGTGTTTTAACCATCGACACACTGTTGGGACTACGGTCAGAAAATATAAAATGTTTCAAGGTGTGTTATCTAGAGATGGGTGGTTATCGTTTCTGGATAAATTAAGAGAACTTCTTGGTTCACGTCATCTTAGAGGTAGGAATTTCAATTGACCCATAGAAATCCATAGTCTTGGAATATTGAGAACAACCCATGAATGTATTTTAAATTTAGATCTTTATAGGATTAACAGGTAATTACATGTATTTTATATAAGATTTCTCAAATTTGGCAGCACCAATGTCTGCACTGACCAAGAAAGAGGTGATTCTTTTGGGAATGATGCTTGAAAAATAGATCTTCTAGATCATAAAGACAGGTTTACTTCACCACATTTCCTCACTTTACCTATTCTGAGAAATGATTACACCATGTACTGTGATGCATCCATAGTTGGACTCAAAAAAATTCTAATACAAGAGGATCATATGGGTTCTTATGGCACCAGAAAACTGATACATCTTGAGAGTAATTACCCTACTCACAATCTGGAGTTCGTATTAGTGGTACAAGACCTGAGATGTTGGAGACAATTTTTGATGGGTGATAGAATTGTATGTAGGCCAAATATCTGTAGTATTTCTAATTTTAATTGGCTTATACACCGGGAAATGGAAATGTCATTGCCGACGCTTTGAGTCAAAAGACACAGACATATGATATATGGAAGTATTGTGATGAGTAGTGGATAACATCCCTTTTTCAGACATGCATCTGGATGTTAAGGAATCTCAAGGGTGAGTAGCTATGAATTCTGCATCTATTACACCTCTGCTTTTGGATCAAATTAAGACTGATCAGTTGCTTGATCCAGAGGGCTTAGTTCTAAGTGGAAAAAAATATTGCATGGACATTTAATCAAAATGGAATCTTAGTAGTATAAATTATCTTCTTTCACATGGATGGGTATGGATTCTTATAGGCTTCCATGAAGATCTAATAGAGTCACATACTTCTAGATGGGCGGTACATGGCTTAACAAAGAAGTATCATGATCTCCATAAACAATACCAGTGGTTAAGAATAAAGAATGTAAAAAACATGGTGGTTATATATTTCACTTGTTAGTAGGTGAAATCCGAGCATCAGAGGCTAGTTGGGATTTTTCATCCATTAACTATCCCAGAGTGGAAATGGAATAATTTTACAGTGGATTTTGTTATGGGATTACCATAAAAACCCATATGAATGATGTTATATGGGCTTTCATGGATCGAATAACTAAGGTTTTTCACTTCATTCCTATTATGGAAACCTTGAAAATTAAAGATATATGAATTATTTATCTGTACGAAATAGATGGTCGTGCAGAGTAGGATGAAATTATA
The DNA here is from genome assembly GCA_963277665.1 of Viscum album. Classification (NCBI taxonomy): domain Eukaryota; kingdom Viridiplantae; phylum Streptophyta; class Magnoliopsida; order Santalales; family Viscaceae; genus Viscum; species Viscum album. The sequence continues at coordinate 782,343,581 of OY728161.1, forward strand.
TAATGACCAATGAGAAGGTCTCTGGAATTCAAGGTTGGTGATCATGTTTTCCTTCGGGTGCCACATAACTAGGGATGGTGTCATAAATGGAAATTGGGAATGTTAGTGAATATGTTTGTTGGGTATTTTTATGTACTGGAAATAGTTGTTCCAATGGTGTACTGTTTATCCATTAAAAATCACTACAGTGTCATGCATGAGGTGTTCCACGTGTTTCAATTACAAATATATCATCTTGACTCTTCCCAAGTGATAAATGTAGTGGAAATTGAGATTTTTTATAATGCTACCTTCTAAGATAATTCAATACAGTTTGTGGATCATTGTGATAAATAACATTGGGGTTGGAATATACCATTGGTTCAAGTATAGTGGAAGCATGGGTGAGTTTAGGAGGATACATGGGAGATGGAGTCTAATTTGAAAATATAGTGGTCATGTCTTTTCACTGGGACCTCACAATGACTCTTGATATAAATCAGGGGAGAGATGTTAAAAGGTGGAGAGGATTTAAGATCCCATATTTCATTGGGTATGTCTCTCTCTGAGTTTTTTGTTTGAACCTTGGTGACCAACCTATAGTTTTAAATAGGTTATGTGGAAAATATATTTTTCATTTGGATACAACTTATACCCTTCCAACCCTAGGTCATTCTCTAGACAACTTTGGAGTGTCAAACCAGCTTCTAAATCTTGTGTTTTCATCTTCAATCCCTGGTCAGTATTTTTTGATAGGTTTTTTTTCATAACTACATCCTTTTACACCTATTTTAGTGAAACAGATTTACCCACTTCCATTGTTTTATGATCTTGATCAGTTTTTATCAAGGGACCTATTTGTAATCATCTCAACATTCTTCTAAATTTAAACCCTATGGTTTGATATTTGTCATGTTCATAAAATATCATGATCACACTGAGAAAATGTATGTTTGAATTGATTATATAATTAGAGAGGATTATTCCTTGATTTCCTTTTATTTCATGTGAAACTGTAATTGGCTAATGAAGTAACACCCCAATCATCCATGGAATGCTTCTTCTTAATAATTCAATAGTTTTTGCTACATGCAACACTTATTTCAAGCCCACCATGACCTACCAAACTATCCACTTAAAAGTGTTTATGAATATTATTAACCAAAATTTTAATTTTATATATATGCCATTTGAATTTAATATTAATCTTATGTGTTTCTTAGACATAATATAATGAAAAATTAAATTTTTTAGATAAAAGAAGATTTTTTTTTTTAAAAATGCAGTTTTTTACCTTTTAATGGTGAAACCTTTTTAAATTAAATATTTTGAACTTTTATATATTCCATTTGAAAAAAATGTAATTCTTATTTACAATTGGGACATAATTTTTTTTGGGATAAAATGTTGGTATTTTTTTGATAATATCCATATTTTTATGAATAGTGGGAAAAACTACATTTTATTTCAAAACTATCTTTTCATTTAATTTATCTATATAGTTATATTGTACATTTTATTTTGCCTGTATTATTTTTATATCATTTAATCCAATTTTATTCATTATAATTAATTTCACATTGAAATTGGACATAAACACATGTTAATCTTTTAATATTTTTTATTTCATAAAAACCTGCTTTCTGGTTTTTACAACGTGAATTGAAGTTAAATTAATTTATTACAATTATCTATTTTGAATTTTGAAAAAACTGATTCCATATTTAGAATTATAGAGTCAATTTTTTTTAAATAAATACCTTCATTTTTGGAAATTATTAATAGTATACTCAGTGATTATTTTTATTTACCATGGTTAAAGGGTAAATGAGGTAAATTAGGGTAAAAAATATTATTATAATAATTTAAAAATACCCTAACACATGTCCTAATCCTATTTAATGTTATATTTCAGACCATGAGAATCCTTATGTTGATTTTAGGACCCCACATAGCAACTTGAGTGTGATAATGACCTTTAATAATGTTAAATTTAATGAAAATGGAAATATAACATAAACATGTATCTTCTAACTAAAATAGTTTTAATTTGGTTTATATAAATTATACCTTCAACAATAAATATTCATTAAAAAGAAAAAACTATTTCCTACATCATGGTTTTTTATTAGAAATTTTAGTTAATAAATAGATAATATTATTTATGACACAATGATGATACAATGATTTCCTTATTAATGAATGATAGAAATAAATGATATTATAATTATTAAAATAAATATAATTTGATATTCATGATGCCATTCACAATTTTTTTGGATAAAATTGGCATGTTATAGATGACTTAATTCTTCTATTAATTAATCAAGTTTTTAAGACTTTTAAAAAATCAATTACTAAATAGTTTCAAAATTGACATTAATGATTATTTAAAATAAACACTACTTTATTAAATGATATAATAGTCATTAAAATATACTATTAGGCCAAATGACTTAGATAGTGTAAAATAATTCATTAATGATTCACTTTAGGTTATCTTGATATTTTATATTAACTATATTAACTATCAAGTATAACAATAAAAGAATACATGATAGGACTGAATATATTTAACTAAGGGTTAAAGCCATAAGATAAGGTTACATTCATGTCCTCGAATTGTTTAAAACCTATTTTTTTAGACGATTTCAACCCCTAATCATATTTAACTCGAAATAAATCACATTAGAACCATTATCAAGCGAAAATAATTTTAAAATAAATTTATATTTCATGACATTCCTAAAGTACCCCTGACCTCTCCTATACGAGGACACTTCTCCTTTCCTTTAATTAACACCAACAAAACACTTTGGATAAACCAAAACCAACTATAATTTCATCCCAACATCCCTCACATAATCTTATATGCACCCCTTTGGGAATTAAACCATATTATGGTTTCATTTTGGGAGAATCAAAAAGAGACACCTAAAGAAGAGGTAATCATTTTATCCCTTCTTTCAATGTTCTTTTATTCTACTACTTCATCTTAAAATGATATTACCATAGTAAAATAATAATTCCAGAAAACAATATATTATTAAATTTTGTTATGATTATGGTAAAACCATATTCCTAATTTTACCCATCCTATGAAAAACAATATAACCTTGCGTGCGTACGTATGACTTACCATCTCCATGCCAGGCTATAAACTGTTTTTAATTATAGTTTATTTCGAATTGTATAATGATGGATATAAATGACTTAAATAATAAATATAACAATATACTATTTCTTTAAAATATACATTCCATAAAATTCCATACCATTTAACCATTATGTAAATTATATTGTCACTCGTGCGTAGGTACAGATTACCATCTCCACGACGTGATTAAAATCATCTTCCACATTCACCATCCAAGAATGATTATAAAAAATATATATTATGAATAATTATGAAATTTTTGACATAATAAGGCTACTAGAATAATTTATGCATATATATATATATATCCGTGTGTGTGTATGAATGTATGTACTTACATATATGTCATTCACTTCCATTCAATACGATAAGAAAAGGGATACAACTTTAATGAGTGCGTACAACCTATCATCTCCATGAACGGTGTTTTCCAGTTCAGAAATATATATATATATTATATATTTATATTATGAATATATATGATATATAAATCATATTATACATTATTTAATAATGTAAATAATGATCTATGTAATATGATTATGAGGAACAAGTCAAAACATGTACGTAAACAAACAGATTATTATCCAAAATGTTGCATTAATAGGGAATTGTTAATAAAAGTTTAATATAAAGTCATAAAAGAATAATATATGATATCATAAATATTATTTTTATTATTATATAAGTTAATTATATGTGTAATAACTTTATATGAATGTTTTAGACACATATGTAGAATATTGGACATATAGTAAGGGCTAATTTCGAAAATATCATTATTATCTGAGAATGTTTATAAATAAGTGTTTACTGGGACATATTTATCATTCATTTCCATTTTCTTAAAAAAAATAAAATGGAATATTTTTGAGTTTTTATGTAAGGGACTCTAAAACTAAACCATTGTTTTAATTTTTTTTAAATATTTATACTTTTAAACCTTTCCCTTTAATGTCCTTATTTTCAAAAAAGATTTAACGGTTTATTTTTCTGGATATAAATGTTTTAAAATGTTAATTAATTTTAAAATATTCATATTGGAATCGGAAAACTTGATTATAACCATTCCTTTAAATGTATTCTTTTATAAGTTTTGTGACATTTAATTTTATCAAAGTAAAAAAGGGATATTTATTTGAAAAATGTTTTAATGATTTTACTATATTATTTTCATCTATGTCAATTTCTTTTGTTGGATTTTATGCATAATTGAGATTGACATTTTATGATACAATCCTCCATGTTTTATTGATGGGTTTCTGATATGTTTGACTATGGATGTTCTGTTTTAATACCATTCATGGTTTCTTGTCAAAGTATTAACAATTCATATGATAGTTTTAATATGAGTGTTTAGGTTATGTTTCACCATTATTAAATGTGGAATGTATTGGACATAGTATGTAACAGGTGAAGACTGTTATAGCCCATGGAAGCTTCTATAGGTCTCAAGTGACAAACTACTGTCTTTGAACAAGGCCTTGATAGAAAAGTTGTCTACGGTCTTGGCACATCACCTTGACGTAGTGGTTATGATTTTTAGCATTATAAATTCCCAAATTATGAGATTAATTATTGATTTTACATGTTATTATTAGACTAATAGAATATCCATGTGAATTTTTAAATGTAATTATTTGATTTATTAATTCCATATAATGTTGAACATAATGTTTTAAATTACTGGTGTTTTCGTTTTGTACCATTCCTTAAAAGTTTGGGCTTATTTTTTATAGCTTCCTCTATATTGATTATCCTTACAGAGCATGAGGTAGCCCCTTTATTATGTTTTTTTCCTAGGATTCCATGAAGTGTTACATAATTCAAATGAAGGGTTAAGATTGGGGAATTATGATGATCTCAAAGTATTATCTTTTTTGTATTTTATGTTAGAAATTGTAGTGTTATGTTCATGAATGTAATATATTTTCCAAGACTGCTTAACTGATCGTTACTTTGGGATTTGGTTCCTTGTAATCATTACAATGTATAAAAATAATTCACTAGATCTAAACTTCTAGGGTTGGGGAATTACAGTTGGTATCAAGGAATTTTTAATAACTACCTTGGAAATAGATTTAGAAATATTAGATTATGGATCACAACCCTAAGATAGACATTAAAGATAAGTATAGAAGAACCCACTAGAATTTTTTTAACGATCATGGATAACCTAGTATTAAACCTAAGATGTTATAGATTGATAGTAACTTCCCGTGATTATGTGGTTTTCTTTAATGAGATGTGTTTCTCACCTTGTGCTTTCTGCCAATAGTTAGTAGGGGAAACTAGAAGGAATTGGATTAACATTGATTTTGATGGAAAATATAGTTATTTTGAGAAAATAAATTGATAATTACTATAGAAAAATATATCATGATTGTTCTGAATTAGTTATCAAGATATATTATTAACAATGTGATCATTGATTAATTTCCTAACACATTGCATAAGAAGAAGATGAATGTTTTTAAATGTTCAAATTTTAAGAATCATATAGGAAAGAAGAATTGGATTCTTACATATCAAGGGGAAGTGAATTAGAACCTTGAGGAATGACTCAATTGGAGGGTTATATTTTATCTCTATGGTAAAATGGGTCATAGAGTGACCAATTATTATGGAGTTCAATGTCTTATTTGTGTAAATCATGGGCATTACCCAAATCAATGACCAGACATAAGAATCTACTTCTAAACCATGGAAGTAACGATTTCATGCCAAAAATTAAATTAGAAGGATTGAATTATTTATGTATTTGGATCCAAGAATTATGAATAATGAATTATATAAGGAGTATTCTGTTTACGTTTTTAACTAAGGATTTTCAAGAATATTTTGAATTGTTATAATGGATATGAAAATTTATTTAAGGGTAATATTATATTTATATAACATATTATTAAGGTAAATATAACCCTTAATATCTTCTTTATGATAAGATAATGATGTTTGGATAATGATATGTTATATTTAAAAAAGTAAATTGGATTATTCTAGTTTCCTGAGAACTGATTATGTTTTTGCCTACAAGAGGTTTATGCAATCATGGATGAAGTATAAAACATTTTGGGACTTAAGGAATAATCCACTATGTTTTGGAATAAGGAAACATACATTTTTTTGATAAGGATATCTAATAATTCAAGTTGTTACCATGACTCAATAGAATAGAAGATGAAGGTGTTCACATATTTGGAACGTGACAACCAAGAACATCCCTATAAGATATGGGAGGTAAATGCTAAGTCGATTTGGATAACCTCTTTATAAATTTTTATATTTTTAGTTTTTGTAAGGATTGTAAGGTTATATATTTATGGATAAGAAAAGTTATACTTTTGTTGATGTTTGTTAGATTAATGTATTATCTCTCCATATGTGGACTTATGAATATGTGATAACATGTTCTATCTTTTTTTGTTAAGACATATCGAATGGTCAATCATTCTATTTATGGATCACATGATCTTCCAACACTTTAGGAATGAAAAATTCAACATAATTTCTATGAATAATATATGAAGTGGAAATTGATCAAGCTAGGACCAACAATAAGATTGTAATGAAATCAAGTAAGTATTTCTTCTCATGTTCTTCAAATTTAGGGAAAGGATCATGAAAACCAAAAATGTTTTCCTAGTACATTCTTTTATAATGAATAAAATTCCCCTTGGATCATAATAGATTTATTCCTTTATGGTTGTTAACATTATCATAATCATCTTCTCGATCTCTCTCCATCAGAACAAGATCTCTTGTTTTTCTTATATATCCATATTTTCCTACATGGAATTCTAGTATATTTTATCTCTCGTGAAACTCATACTTCCCTTCATTTATTTAGAAATGGAGGTATCGTTAATCAATTTTAGATGTGGGATTTCAATAAATATATTTTTAAAAGTCCAAACCATAGTTTTTGATTCCGTGTTTAAATTGTGAGGACACAATTTATTGAAGGAGATGATAATGTAACACCCCAACCTTCCAAGTATGCTTCTTCTTAATAATTCAGTAGCTTGTCCTACACACAACACCGAGTTTGAGCACACATTGACCTATCAAACTAAACATTTAATAAAAGGTAATTAATAATTTTGACCAAATTTTTTATTTTATATATATCCCATATAATTTTAACATTAATATTATGTGTTTCTTAGACATAATATATGGACAAATTCAATTATTTAGATAAAAGAAGTATTTTTCAAAAAAAATAGTTTTCCACTTTTTAAAAGAGAACACTTTTTAAATAATATATTTGAAACTTTAATATATTCAAAATAAAAAAATTAACTTGTTTAATTATAATTGGGACATAAAAATTTAGTCTGGATAAATTTTTGGTATTTCTTTGATAAAATTTATATTTTACTGAAAAGTGGGAAATACTGCATTTTAATTCAAATCTAAATTTTCATATAATTTAACTATATAGTTAGATTATCCTTTTAACTAGTTTTAAATTTTAATTGGTTTATGTTTTTATCATTTAATCCAATTATGTTCATTGGAAGTAATTTCACATTGAAATTGGACATGCCCACAATTTAATTGTTTGATTGTTTTTACATATTAAAAAACAGCTTTTTGGTTTTGACAGCGGAACATAATTATAAATTCATTTTATAAAATAATATGTTTAGAATTTATAAAAATTGATTAATTATTTTTAATAATAAGTTGAATTTTTTTTAAATAGGTGCATTTTATTTTTGGACATTATGAGTTGTAACCTCAGTAATTATTTTTATTTACGATGGTTAAAGGGAAAATCAAGTAAAAAAGGGTAAAAATATTATTATAATAAAATTAAAATACCCTAAAACATTTCATAATCCTATTAGACGATATATGGTCAACCATGAGCATCCATAGGTAAATTTTAGGACCCCATGTAGTCACTTGGTTGTGATAGTGACCTTTTATAATGATTAATTTAAAGAAAATGGAAATATAACAGAAACATGTATCACATAACAAAAAAAATTTATTTGGATTATATAAATGATATATTAGACTATAAATATTAATTATTAATTTAATAATATTTCCTACATCCTGGTATTTTAGTTATAATTTTTAGACATTAAATAAGTAAATTTATTAATGACACAATGATGACGTAGTGATTACCTTTTTAATGAATGATTGAAATAAATGAAATTATAATTATTAAAATAAATGTAATTTGATATTTTTGATACCATCCTAGAATTTTTTTATAAAACTGATATTTTAGGGAAGAGTTAATGCTTTTTTAAAGAATCATGTTGTTATGATGTTAACAATATTCAATTACTATATAGTTTTAAAATTGACATAAATGAATATTTGAAACTAACACTATTTTATTAAATGATATAATAGTCATAAAAATTTAAGATTGAGAAAAATGAATTATACAGTGTTGAAAATGTCATTATTAATTCACATTAGGTTCTATTGGAATTTTATAGAAACTATATGAACCATATAGTATAAAAATACAAGAAGACATGGTAAGAGTTAACTTATTTAACTAATGGTTAAAGCCAAAAGATAAGGTTAAATTCATCATCTAAACATGTCTAAAACCAATTGGCAGAGAATGTTTCGACCCATACACATATTATCCTTGAAATAAATCACTTTTTAGCTATTATAAACTGAAAATAAATTTATAATCAAATAATATTTCAATACTTTCCAAAAGTGCCGATCACCTCTCTTGTAAAAGGTCACTTGACCTTCTCTTTTATTCACACATCTAAAGAACTTTTTCTAGGAAACCCCATGACCAAATATCCTCCCAACTTCCATCAATTAATCCTAGAGTCCACCCTTTGGTAAGAAAACAAACTTCATGAGTCATTTTGTGAAAATCAAAAGTAGACACCCGAAGAAGAGGTAATCATTTTATCCCTTTTTTTAGAGTTCTTTTCTTCTTCTACTTGTTCTTCCTTTGTTGTTACCATACTAAAATAATAAATCCATAATAAACTATATAATTATATTTTTTATTATTATGGGAAAAATATATTCCTCCACTTACACTTATTATAAAAAACAATATCACCATGCATCTGTATGTACGACTTACCGTCTCCACATCGTGGTGTAATTGTTTTTTCAACTATATGTTATTTCGACGGGTATAATGATAAATATAGACTTATATAATAAATATAACATTATATTATTTCTATAAAGTACATATTACATCCAATTAAATTCCATTTATCCATTAATTTAATGATATTGTCGCCCGTGTATACGTAAGGCTTACCATCTCCTCATCGGGATGAGAGTCATCTTCCACATTCACCGTCAAAGAATGATTATATATATATAGAATAATTGTGAAATATATGAATTAATCAGGATACTATAATAATATATATATGTATATATATAAATATTTCCTTCACTTACTTCAATTCAATACGATAAGAAAACAGAAATAGCGTTCATGCGTATGTACGACCTACCCTCTCCATGAATGGTGTATTCCATTTCATATAGATGTATATTATATATATTTATATTGTGAATATATAGATATATAAATCATATTATACATTCTGGAAGTAATTAAATCAAAATCTAAGTAATATTATCAAGAATAACATGTCAAAACACATACTATAATCAAAATGATTATTATCTGAAACGTTCCCTTAAAATGGAATTGTTAATTAAAAGGTAATATAAATTAAAAAAATCATATATGAAATAATAAAAATAAATTTGATTATAATATAAGTTAATAATATTTTTACAACATTATTCTGGAGTTTTGGACACATGCGGAGAATATCAGACCTACTGTAACGGTTAATTTAGAAATCTCATTATTATTCGTGATTGTTTATGTATAAGTGTTTACTATGAAATATTTCTCATTCATGTCTATGTTTCTTAAAAATTTTTAAAAAAGGAATATTTTTAAGGTTTTATTTAAAATAATCTTACACTAAATCATCGTTATACATGTTTTAATGATTTATACTTTTAAACTGTTCTATATAATGTCCATGTTTTCAAAAAGGGTTTAACGATTTATTTATATGGACATAAATGTTTTGAAATGTTAATTCCTTCCAATAGTTTCAAATTGGTATGAGAAACATTGATTAAAAAATGTCTTTTAAATTTATTATTTTATATTTTTTTGACTTTGTATTCATTCAATGTAAAAAAGGGGTATTTCCCTGAAAATGATTTATTGGTTTTGTTAGATTATTTTCATATTTGCTAAAAACCATTCCCAATTTAATTCTTAATTGAGATTGATTTATTATGACAAAATCATCCATATTTTATTGAAGGTATTATGATATGTTTGACTATGGATGTGTTATTTTAATACCATTCATGGTTTATGTTTAACGTATTAACATTTAGTATGACAGTTTAAATACGAGTGTTTATGTTATGTTTAACCATTTTAATATAAGGAATTTTTTGGACTTAGTAAGTGATTTGTGGGGTATGATATAGCCCAATGATGCATCGATATGTCTAATAAGACAAACTAGTATCTTGGCACAAGGTGCTGATAGAATATTTTTGTATGTTCTTGGCACGAGGCCTTTCCGTAGTGGTTATGATGTCCATAATTATGAATTCCCTTGTAATGATATTAGTTATTGATTTTACATGTTATTATTAAACGATTAGAATAGCCATGTGAATTTTTAAATTGAATTATTTTATTTATTCATGCAATATTATTATAGAAGATAATGTTTTAAAATGGTGGTGTTTTTGTTTTGTACCTTGCCTTAAAATTTTATGCTTAATTGTTATAGCTTCTTCTATATTGTTTATCCTTTATGAGCATCTTAGATAACCCTTTTATTATGTTTTATTTTCTTAGGATTCCAATAAATATTTTATAATTGATATGTAGGGTTAAGCTAGGTGAATCATGGCATTCTCAAAGGATTATCTTTGCTGTATTTTACATTAGAAATTTTAATGTAAAGTTCACCTTTTTAATCTATTTTAGAAGATTGTAAAACTAAATGTTCCTTTGGGATTTCATTCATTTTAATAATTCCAATTTATTAAAATTATGCATAAGTTCTAGGCTTTTGGGATTAATGAATTACAAATGGCTTAAAATATTTTGAGCCTGACATGTTACCTAGGGTGATTTATTATTGTAGAATCTCTAAACTATGGTTTTTCACTTTTTATAATATTTATAATATATTATGAAGTGAAATAAAAAGTATCTTATAAAATAATAGTGTTAATTAAAATAATTAACCATTGAGAAATATGATGTGATATTGTGATATCCATGATTTATGACAGGAAATGTGTTCTATGCTAAGATGCTTATATAAAGAGATAATCTCATGCACTTGCACACATATATGTTGTAATTATTATAGATAATGGGATCAAAAAAATACCATGTTTTAATTATTATAAGGCTTTGAATGAGAAATATTTTAATGAATATTGGGATTTGAACCATATTGTCTGTCGTGACTCTACTATGGGTATGTGGTTGTAGATGGAATGGTTGTTATTACTCGGATTATTGTTTTCCTTTTCCAATATGAATTTTTTCTTATAAAATGGCATTTCATACAATGGGTTATAGTCTCCAAACTATACATTTCACACCCTCGCTGCTAGTTAGAAGACTATGTTGTATAGAGAGGCTCTCTTTAGATCCTCTAACCAACTCTTTTTAGTAGTGTGAGAGAGTTACCGACTGGGGAATGTTACAAAATTAATCCCCATCCCAAGTGTTCTTGCATAATCCCTCAAGCTAAACCAAAACTATCCGTTATAGTTGAATAAGTTCAATTTGATCAGACCAGTGATGGTGTTGATGTTTAATCGGTTGATTTTGTAAGGCATTACATTATTGACTCTAATAAAGAAACATGTAAAAAGGATAGTTTATAGGCTAAAGTGATAAGAATAAAGGTTGTACCTTTTCAAGATTATTTGGAAATAAGAAGTAGATAATTTAAAACTTAATAGGAAGATGTGTAAAGAGGAAGAGAATCAACCTCTCTAATTTTCTTCATAGCTATTTTTTTGAGTTCAAAATAGTGGAGGAAATGAAAAATTCAAAAGATGATATTAAGAATCCAGATAGAGAAATCTGATTTTGAATGTTTGAAAGATGAGACGGTCTCTAAACCAAATCATGATCCATGAAGGATTGAGAAGATATTTAAATAATACTTTGATTAAGTGAAAACTATGATTATATCCTAGTTTGAGATCATTAATTGTCTCAAACAAACTCAAAAAAATGTCTCTTCCTTTATTTTAAAAGAAGATAAGACTCTTAAAAAAGAATCAAAATTAGTTTCATCCAATTTGGAATTAGTAAAGGAAAAAATAATAGTTTTCTATAATATGATACTGTCTTTTTACAAAGATGATCCTTTCTTGGTTAAAGAGAGTAGAGTAAAAGGTGAACCTTTTCAAGTTGATGTGGAAATAGAAAGAGGATCATTTGAAGTTTAATAAGTTGATGTGGGATGAGCAAGATAATAATCATCAATAAATTTCTTCATAGATGTTTTTTGAGTTCAACATATTAGAGGAAATGGAAAATTTAAATGATGATATTAGGAGTCCATAGAGAAAAATATTATTTTGAAATTATAAAAGTTGAGACGGTCTCTAAAACAAATAATGATGAATTAAGGGATGACATAATATTTAAAAATTACTAATATTAAGTGAAGATTATGATGATATCTTAGTCTGTGATCATTAATGGTCTCAAAGAAACTCAAAAAAATGTCTCTTCATTTATTTTAATAGAGGATGAGACTCTTCAAAATGAGGAGAAATATTTTTCATTAAATTGAACTATTTTATATGAAGTAAAATTTTAAGAACTCAATTTAATCCCCATTAGGAGTCTATGTGCAAAAACTATAATCTTTTTATTTATACCAGATGAGATGTGAAACTCAATGAAAACATGATAATCATTCATGTCTATGAAAATTGAGCAAAACATTTTGAAAATTGGCTTATGAAATAAGAGACATAGTGAGGGAGGTAACATGATTATGAGTATAGATGTTTATTTTGAGAAAAATTTGTGGAAGAATAATTATTTTTGAATATTGTGACTAAAAAAATTGTTATCTTTTGAGTAAAAAATATCAAAAAACATTGAAATTGTAATTTTATTTTTCTGTTCTTAAAGACTGAAAAAGTGTGGGAGATATGATGCACATGGGAATCAATGAGTTTCATAAATTATTAACTCATTTTTAATTAATTGATTTTATTTCTTTTCATATCTTTATATATAGATTAATAAATGTAGTTAATGATATATTATTATTAGATATTATAATTAGTTGAAATTATAAAAGAAAAAAAGTAAAATAGAAAAAATGAATAAGTTATGAAAAACCATATAAAGGACATACATATAAACCGTATTCAAAATGAAAGGATAATATTTATTGTACAATATATAAAATTATAATAACAATATAAATGAACTGTGTTAAGAAAGATCATGCATTCATGTGCATTAATAAAGAATTAAACTAAATTTGATTATAATGAACATAATAACAAAAATAAGTGAATAGAAAATGATATAATTTTTTTTTAAAATTATTTATCAATAGTAATTATTGTGAAAAAAATTATAATGAAAAGTAAAAAAATATAAAATATATTGTGATCCATTTCTTCCAGAGGCCTATTATAATATTTTCTATCAATTACTAAAAAATTCATTGTTATTCATGTTAAGTTCCCAAATGCATGTGTTTTTTAGAATGGTTGTAGGATAAATTATTTGAATTCACAATGCATACAATAATTCAAGCACAAAGAGGGAAGAGAACAATGTACCAAATCTTTGAAAATTCAACATCTTCAATTCATTGTTTCATGAATCAAATATAAGAGTGTTCCCCAAGATGTTCATGAATCTTCTTACCACCACATCATGAATCTTTTATCATTATATTGAATCTAGTTAAAATTGATATTTTTTTCTCAAATTCACCACTCAGATTTTATATTATCGTCCAATTGTAGTGAGCATGCATAAATCAGCATGACAAACAGTGTAGTCATTCATGTTATCTATTAGGTATTTTTAGGCACCATAAATTTTTTTCTATATAATAGGCAATAATGAAATATGGAATTCTACCTGGGTATATAGAACTTCAGTACTAGATTGATCCAATTATGAAAATTGAATTTCCTTAAAAAATCGAAGAACTGCATCTATTTTGTAATCACAAAATATGTCATAGAAAACATTCATGGGAAGTAAAATACTTCAAATGTTAGAAAAATAAATGAGAAACCTAAATCAATGGGATTATAGGATAAATTGTGGAGTATAGGTTATGTGAAACAGCAGAAAGATAATTGAATGGTGCAACAGTTTCCAATTAGTGGTTAATAGAGACTATAAAGTAACAAAAATTAAAATAAATGGAATAAAAAATTAATTAATTGATGGAAACAGTGAAAATGGGAAAGGAAAAAAACCCTCTAAAGTTTAAAAGTGGAAATAGGGGAGAAGGAATCTGTGAAGGAAAGGAAAACATGTGAATTAAAATAGGGAAAGTGGGAAGAGGGAAATCAAACAATAGAGGTTTGGGAAGAGGGAAATAAAACCATCAAGCCTATGGTTGAATTCCACAAAAGATAATCAAAGAACCTTATATTTTTTTCTATCAATAATAATTATCTGAAACAATATAGCCATTTAAAAGGTGATAACTTGAAAACAATAAAGAATTTGTATCAACCCACAAATTATAAACCAATCCTAATGTTTTGTGTAATTCCCCTCTAACTGTTAAGAAACATCAAAGGTTCTTATGATAATACATGCATCTGGAATGTTTTAACATCCTGATATGAAATAAAAGAGAGGTTGATAGTTTATATACATAAAATAGGGGTTCACAACTATGATTAAAAGAAGAATATGTTTTCCAGGAGTAGAACTGATATATAATGATGCACAGAAAGATTCAATTTTTACTGAACAAAACCTAACATGGTATTTATGAAAATACATGAATATCAATTTTAACTTGAGAATAAATAAAGAGAAATAAAACTACGATAATAAAATGTGAATTAGAATAATTCCGTGATGAAATTTAGACTAAATAAAAAATAATCAACATGCATGTAAAATACAAATCATAAATGTAAACCCAGAATGGAGGCTTATTAACATTTATTAAGTATTATGTTAGGACCTTGATTGATAAAAAAACTGTACTACTACGAATAGGAGGGAGATAACATTCAATAACATACCTAGGACTTATACCAACAAAAAGATGAGTTTTTTAAGGATCTTTTTTCACAGAACACTGAAAAGAAATGAATCAATGAAAAACAAAATTCTTATTTGTAGAGATTTTTAATGAAAAGTGATATAGATAATAGGGTTTCTCATTCATGAATTATACAGTTTATGTAGAAGTAATTGAAACCCACCAATGGTAAACTAAATGCTTAACATAATTCATTCATGGAGAATAGTGATAACCCCTTGGGTATTAGAAATCCATCTATGTAGGTATCCTAAAAATCAGTTGATAACCTAATAAAAATAAAAAAACTTGTCAAAATATTAATACAGAACAATATAAATAAAGATAACAATATTCCGAAAAAAATTATTCACAAGGATAGAAGATTAGAGAAACCTAAAACACAAAATAGTCGAAAAAAAAGTTAACATTGATATACAAAAATAAAATTTAATGCAAAAAATATAAAAATTAATAATTAAAACTTTGCTAAAAAATATTTAAGGAAAAAAGATAAAAAGAATTGAAATATATCAATGTAGAGTTTAAAAACTATAGTACACCATCATATTGAAAAATATATATTATATATTATGATATTATGAATTAAATATTATAATACACATGATTGAAAATGGATCTAGATTATTAAAAAAATATTAATGTATAGAATATATTATATAATGAAAATATTATAGGATATGATGCACTGACAAAGTGGTCTTCTGAGGAAATCATCGGGGGAAGAAGAAACTATGTTTATGGTTTCACAATCAAGGGTGAGTAAGATGAAATAAGGAAGAGATGGACATATATGTTCATCCATGTTCTAATTAAATAGATATTGTGGGTGGATGAGAAAATAAATATAGGGTTTCACAAAATGAGGGGCACCAATAACATGGAAAAAAATGATAAGAAAACAGAAAAACATATAATTGTGAAAATCATTTTCTAAAGTGGAGGTTGGGGGTTACGTTGTGGATACCAGAAGGTGGAAGCATAGGTAGGTAGGTGGATGTGGGAATGTGTGGGTAAGGAAGAGATGAGGAGCCACTGGTCAAAGATTGGGAAGGGTAGATCAGGAGTGCGGGGTTGAGGTGGAGGGGAGCGGAGGTAGAGAGGAGAAAGTAGCGCGGGAGGGAGAATCGGGAGAGCATGAGAATGTATCAGGTACAACATTTGTATAGGGAATTACAAATTCAGTAAAGTAACTCATACATCGAGTGTGAAAAAGCATGGACCTATTCACCTTTGTGTTCAATAGATGTTCATAAGTTCTTGTTGCTGCGAATGATTTTCAAAAATATTTCATAAGTAAGGAAAATAATGAGAAAAAACACAATAATTAAATCATGGGAGATGTTGTCAAGTTGAGAGCATGATTCATATAGAAAATAAAATAATCTGAGGAACTTTTATGTTGAGTAGTGAGAAAACATTCAATAGAATACCTCTAAGACATGCACAATATTACATAATTTCAAAGCACATTAATATTGTGTATTTAAAGTAGGAATAATTGATGATATTTCTTACATATTTAGTAAATTAGAATGCATATATCAGCAAAAAAAACATGAAAATTATGTAAATTAAATTTCATTCATATTTATTATAAAATACATTATATTTGTTAGTGCATTTTTCTTATATAAGGAAATTTACATCAACACAAGGAAAAACATATATATTCATATAAATTGAAATATATACTACTATGTAAATAGTATAATAAATTTAATTTTAGTACATGATAATGAAATATAAACTTCAACATAAACTGTAATAAAATGTTTTTTCTAATCGGAAATATAAACAAGAATGTAAACTTCAATTTCACTAACCTATAAAAAGTAATATAAAGTTCCATAAAAACTACAATATAAACTGCAGTTTCAATTTATGATAAATCAAACTAAAGGAAATTTTGTTCCATAACATGAAACAATATGTATATAAATATAAATTTCAATATTAATAATATATATAGGATAGAGTTAATGATAACGCAAAAATGATATATATATTTATTGATTTAAATTACATGCATAGTGATTATAAATTGCAATTTGGTATTGAAAATTCATGTATATGTATAAAATAATACTCCCTACATATTAAATAAATTAAATTGCATGCATATTCAATATAAAATACAATTTTAGTGCATGATAATTCATATAGAAGGAAACTAATTTGTAGACTGGGAAATGAAATTGTTTCAAGTAGAAACTATAGGTATATGCAGAAAATGAGACTGCATGAATTTGGAGAAACATCCAATATATTCATCAAATTAAATTGTATGAATATCAAAAATAAAATTAATTTTCAGGGAATAATAATAAATAATAAGTCTTAAGATGAAATTTTTCATTTTTCAAGCATATTTAGTCCATTAATGAAATAATATTATGTTTTTTATTATATTCATGGTTAATGGATTTAAAATTTTATGCACAATCAATTATAATTGTAACAGTTATGTGTATTATATTTTGAAACATATTTTTTTCTATATATTAATTAGTTATAATAACATTTAATATCAATTGTCTTCACAATGCATTAAAGATATTCATTATTAACAATGCATGAAATATATTCATTATAGACCTTTTTTGTCAGTCGTCCAAGAAAAAATTAGAAATTAGGAATAAGTTTTATAGTGAAAACAATTAGGATTAATTTTTTCACATAACTATGAAAATGTTGAAAATATGATAACTATGAACTAAAATGTAGATGGATGGAAAAAATTAAACATCATAAATGTTTTTTTCGTTAAAATAAATCAGGTTAAGTAATTAAAATAACTGAGAAGTTAGAAATTTTTTATAATTATAAATGCAATATTGTCATTCTAATGAAAAAATAAGGCATAACTTTGGGTCCTGTAAAACTATGGATGTGAACATTTGATATTAGACATATAGAAACTGAAATCCTATTAAACTAAAAGTGAATTATACATGTATAGAATATGAAAGTGCATTAAATTGAAATTTTATTTAATTGAAAGTGATTTTTATATTTATAGAAAATCAGTATACTGTATGAAATGTATGATTTATAAGGAATATATAAAAATTACTATTCATATTTGTTGAAGGGGTAGTTAAATTAGAGTTATGATTTATATTTGGAGGGAGTTTAAAAATATGTTTCAAAATAGGATCTTCGTATGGAAAAAGATAATATTACCTATTAATAATAGAATATGTATTACACAAGAATGGGAAAAAAGATATGAAAAAAACCCAAAGTACAAGACCAAAATTGTATTAGTATAGTGTAAAATACAATAAGCAATACATAGATAAAAAATAATTGGTTTGATATAAATGTAGACAAATGAATAAATGAATGTATGAAATCATTAAATTTAATGTTTATTATACATGAATTGAAGAATTGTATATTAAATAAAAATATACAACATGATAATATAAATAAAAATATTATTAAACAGAAATTTTATCTTTATATAATAGAAAATTGCATTAAACTAAATGTGTAGTAAACTAAAAGTGCATTATACATGTATAGAAATTTAAAGTACATTAAAATGGAAGGGCATTATACATGTATAAACTGAAATCCCATTACTGTCATTAATAAATTTAAAGAGAATTACAATAAAGGTGAATTTTAAATGTATAAACTGAAAGAGGAATAATATATGAAAAAATTTCCTAACTTCTAATAAAAATATGATGACAAAAAAATGGTATCTCCTTTGAATTTCCAGAAAGTGAAATTTTTGGTAGAAAATAAAAAACATTGACCAAAATAAATAATATTTAAGGCATGTTGACAACTATGTTAAACCAATGAACCATTCATCCAGGTAATTCTAATGTTACGAATAATAAACTACATGAATCAAATGTAGAGGAAAGCATAAGTACAAAATCCAATATGAAAAATAATTGTTCTAGAAAAATAGTTACAACATAGTAAGGAAGGGATCAAACACTATTTCATTTGTGAATATTAAATAGGTATAATTTATTCACCATGTACCCAAAAATGGATCATATATTTTTTTCCTATCATTCAAATTTTCAAATAAAAATTTAAGCCAAATTTTAGTGATTGTGTTTTAGAGGGAAAAGCAGTATCCATTTGTAGCCTTACTAATCTTCTATGATAACATGATTCCCTATATGATGATTTGGATTGGAAATTCATGTATGTAATTTTTTTAATATATTCATATGGATTACAACACAATTACAATATGAAACAGTATTTGAAAGGATAAAAAAATTGAAATTTAGATTATTTAAACAATGGATATATCAATGAGATATATAAAATGAAAATAAAGTAATAGAATTATACATGGGACTACATATTTATCATAGTTGAGTGAATTGTGGATCATAGTTAAGATAAAATTTTTCTTTAGTTGGTTAAAATAGTGAAATAACTTCTATTTAGATGGCAACAGAAGATTTAAGTGTTCCCGGAAATGCCTGGAGATTTAGGTTCGGTGGACATATATACCTTCTATTGAAGAGGAATCACGACCCTACTATGGTGATGAAAAGCGGAAAACCATGAGGGTTCGAGTTTATGGACATTTTAGTAAAAGGTAAAAATTGAGTAATTGTACTTTTTATCTATGGAGGGCCCAAAATTTAGAGATAAGTAATGTCATTGTTTTAGAGTTTGGTTTACCTATAAATGATGGTACTGGGAAGGAGGAAGTCAGTTGTAATGATGGGATCCCATGGTTGAGGAGGAAAGATTGAGAATGGAAATATTTAAGAAAAAGGTGATGGATTCCTGACAAACTAATACATAAATTTCATAATTACAGAAATTATATTGCTGCGATAAGGTTCTTGAATCGCCTTTCTAAAATCTGAGGTGCTCCATGAAAAATGTGGAGGCGAGAAGGTGGGGATCATAGGTACATGAAACCCTAGTTGAATGCATATGATATAATCATGATTGAGGATATGATGTGGTAGAAGCAGAGGTATAACCTTAGGAACACAAATCCCAAGTTGAATTGTGAGAAGGAGGTAGGGAAAAAGTGGACTCAGTAGGGTGAGAGGGGTGGGGAATTCTGGAAGGCGTACAGAAATAGAAGAGATGAGTGAAGTAGGAAAAGAATAAAGGTGATGATGGAATTGAAGGGATGATGGAAATGAAGGTTGTAATGGGAAGTGGAGAGGAAGGGATTGGCGAAGGTATAGGGGAACCTATGAGGTTGCAGGGAAGAGTCAAGAGGAGTTATAAATGTATGTACTAAATATATGGATCTGAACTAGATTAATAACCATTTAATAATACGTAAATACCAATCCCAATCCAAAATTTAATATTCACTTAAAATATCAATCTGTTTACATTCCCATTTGAATTTATTATTTATTATAATATTTTTAGTAAAAAAGCAGCTTAAATTAAAACCTTACTCTATAATTTTATAAATCTATAAAAATTTATAATTACTTGTATATATGTCTTATTTAATATTCAGTCCAAAATCTATATTCTATTTTAAAAGTATTCATTAATTTTAGAATACTCTGAATTCCTTAGATTTTGGGAAGTCACTACATTATGCTTTTAATGTTGATGATGATGATCAAGAAGATGACGATGATGATCTATGTGATAATGAATTAAGAGACGGAGTCATCCCCTCACATTGGTGGTGCTCGATGTAGACATTTTAACAATTGTAATGTTAAATAAAAAATTTAAAATATAGGTCCGCATGTTTCAAAAAAATCACTACTACAAATTTGGGTTTATCGAGTAATAACCTTTATCAATGCTAAAAAAAGAATGATAAAAGGTTACTTATATCCTCAATTTTATCGGCGCTAATAAACATATTCCTTTTATCAGTGCTAAGACGTCTGTTTTTTCACTCATAAAATAAATATTTTAAAACAAACATATCATTAAAAACTGCATATTAATATATAAATATTTCAATATTAATATAAATATAATACATTTTATAAAATATGATTTATATAATATAAAATTTGTAATCACGAATAATATATATGATATATTGTTGAAATAGTTTTTAAACTAATTAAAAATCAATATTAATTATTAATTTGAAAATTACTAATTTTTGATAGTCATTTAATAACAATTTAGTGATATAAAAATTCAAAAAAGTAGGAAATTATCTAAAATAAGTTGAAAATATGACATGAACTTCAAAAAACCATAAATTTTGATTCGAGAATTCATTTAAGCCCCATCACATATCAAATCAAATATTATGAAAATATATATGACTATGTGATATGGGAAATATTTAGTTAGTGTTTTTTAGGTCAAAAAGGTCTGAATGGCCTCCAAAATAGAGTTTTTTGTTAGGGTACTATAATTTTTGATCATTGGAGGAATGTTTAGTCACGTTTAAGGGTGTATTATATTTTCTCAGAGGTTCAATTTATTCTTATTAATTACAATGATCTGTATAACATGAAATTCAAAATTTATCATTTTAATTTTGTAGTATTATTTATAATTAGACACCCACATGAACACGCAAACAAACATGTGTGTGTGTGTTTAAACATAATATTTCTAAATATATTAACCATATCTAAATAAAAAATAGTATCCATTTTTTTTAAATAAAAATATATGAATATTTATAAACCTATAATATGTATATATAATGTATATATATATATATGTAAATATATATGTGTGTGAGTGAATTAACAAACATATAATTATTTATCTAAATATTCTAATGTGTATATAAATAATAATATGTAATATTTTTTAAAAAATATAAATATGTATAATTGTATTTGTAGACACACACATATGTATGTATGTATGTATGTATGTATGTATGTATGTATGTATGTATGTATGTATGTATGTATGTATGTATGTATGTAAGTATGTCTGTATATATGTATATATGTATGAATGTATGTTTGTATGTATATTTGTAAGTATGTATGTATGTATGTATGTGTGTGTGAGTGTGTATGTGTGTATGTATGTGTGTGTGTGTGTATGTATGTATGTATGTATCTATGTATGTATGTATGTATGTATGTATGTATGTATTTATGTATGTATGTATGTATGTGTGTATGTATGTATGTATGTATGCATGTATGTAAGTAGGTAGGTAGGTACTTACGCACGTACATACCTATGTATCATTGTATGTATGTATGAATATATGCATTTATTTATTTATAAACACACACACACACACAAAAAATGTTTTATACATGTATTTAAAAATAGTTATATATATTTTTAAGATCAATGGAGAATAAATTAAGATCGAAGATTATAAATTACATGTGATTTCATCCATGGGGGAATGTTATTCGACAGATTCTATATTTCACCATAAAGACCTCGTGGCACCAAAATATGAGTTTCTCTATTTCCATCTCATTTTAAAAAGGAAAAAATGTTGTTGACAAGAGGAGGTGGAGAGCCAAAATATTCTAAATCAAGTAGCCAAATGATTTGAAGCCAATTTCTATTGCATAGATAGAATTGATGATGGTAAGAAAATCATAATCGATAATGATAGATTTTTATCCTTTCTTAAAAGTGAAATTAATTTTATTCTATATGGCATATTATTCGACAGATGATGGGTCCCAAAGAGCTGTGGTCGACTCATGGCTAGCCACAATAATCTATCTATATGAATCATGGTGTAAGATCCTGCTCTTTAATAGAGATGTGTCAGACTTGTTTATAGATACTCATTTGAATATTTTTGAGTACTTTTCATTTGGGGTGTGTCCTGGGGTGTGTTTGGGTAAATTTTAAGAAAAATGGAAGAAAAGTGAGTTTCTTATTATTGATGCATGGTCAGAGAAAACCACACGCCACAACCCGGGAAACTGTGCGACCATATACAATAGAGAATCGCACAGTTGGTGCACGATTTTCCAAATCGAGTTCCCTAAAAAGTGAAACCATGGAACCATAAAATGATAGGCACATGGTTAGCGCACGGTTAGGTAAAATTGTGCACCCTGATCTTGGAAAACGTGCACAGTTTTTTAATTGCCTAAAATTTATTTTTAAATCCACCCAAACCCTCGAAACTTCTCCTATTCTACCCAAACACAGACCCTTATAATTTTTGAAGATTTTAGATCTTCCAAGAGGGATTTTGAGGTCTTCTGGCCTTCGTTCTTTGTGATTCGAAGCCAGATCAAAGATCCACACCACTCTTGGTAATTGAATCTTATCACATTGGTTTCCCATTCATCCTCCATCATTATATTATTCATTTTAAGGGAGGATATCTTATGTATTGATAGATAAAAATCTATATTGGGTAAATCAAGATATATACTTCTAAATCTAGACCTAGAATTTAAAAGATCTTATTTCTTGATTTAGGGTATTGAGATTCGAATCTAGATCTACGTCGTTGTGCTGCCAAAATTTTAAATAATTCTATTGGGTGATTATTATTCAACAAAATCATGGTAGGTTGTCTAAATTCTAATTCTCATAGTCGTGTATTTGATTCATGTTTGAAAATTTGAAGAATTTCTAGCATTATTTAGCAATTTAATTCCTAAATTGGATTAATTAATTTAACAAAATTATTTATCAAAGCATTTTTGAAATAGATGATTAATTGAGGATTTAAAAAGGATACTAAGGGGGGGGGGTCCTATTAAATAATTAATTTGGGAAAATAATTATGATATTTAGGGTTAGTAATCTAGATAATTAATCAGTGGATTATTTATGAGATTTTGAATTGGCTATATTAAGATAATTAATTCTGAATTAATTATGTGCTTTTGATATTATGATCTAGATAATTAATTCTGGGATTAATTTTGATGAGTTGAGATTTAGAATGAGATAATTATTTCTGGAAAATTTATTATGGTATATAAATTGTGAAATTGATTAACTAATTTATTAATTAATTTATGGGATTGAAAACCTTAATTAATTGGGGATGTAATGAAAGATATTAATGGGAAAACTAATGTATTGAATTATTAATGAAATTGGAGATACTATTTAATTGTTGAAATGACTAATAAAATTGATGTTAATAATTAATTATTAAATTAATTAGAGATTATTGAAATGTTTGGTAAATTTTTGAGTTAAAAAATGGACTTGATGTATTTAACTAATTATTGAATTGGTAAGGGAATTGATATGGATACTTTATTGTGAATTAATTATCTGTAAAAGAATGGGAACATGGTCATTAAATTGATAATTATACATTGACACATGGTCATCATATTTATGAATAATTGAATCAGAACATGGTCATTCTGTTGAGAAGTATACAGGGTAACTTTCTCATTATACATATGAATAAAGGAATGTGAACATGGTCATTCAATTGGGAGTTAAGCATGGTAACATAGTCATTTTTCTTATGAATAAAATAATGATAATAAAGTCATTCTTTATGTTCTGAAATTGATAATGGTAACACGGAATTAAAGTATGAATTAAGGAATTGTTAAAAAAGGTTATCCGAGATTTGGAATCACTTGAGAATAATTAATGATTCGACATAAGGTGAATTAGGTATTGATAGAGGATATCACCTTTGAATACTTAGATCTATGAAACGAGTCAAAGCGGGCATTAAGATATCATATTACCAAGAAACACTTTGGGCTCTGGCATGATCCAAAGATAGCATTGAGTTACGGGCATCATTGGAAATCCTAGATATGATGTTGTTAAATAATGAATAAATAATAATATGATAACTTAGTATTTATGCAATGTACTTATTTCTTTAAATAACTACATACATTGTGAAGAAACTTTGTGATTAATTTTTTTAACCAAATTTTTGTATTTTTGATAACATAACTTTTTTTTGAAGAATGTTTTTGTTATTCAGAAATCATACCCAATCCATTGTAATGATGTTTTTTTAGACAATAGTTTTCAGACCCGGGTTTTCGTATTGAACTATACTGGACACAGAATAATTAAAGAAGTTGAATTTATTTAGTCGACACATTATCATATTCAGTTGTAGCATCATGACACTAAAAATCATCAGATTCAATAGAATCGGAGGCATAATTTATTATTTGTTGTAATTTTTCCTTTTTTGTAATCAGAGAAATAATTAAGTTCCTGATATAGAATAAACTATGTTTTTTAGTTAGAAAGAATGATGTCGTTGAGTTAGAAAGAAATAAGTTTATGATATAGAAGTTGTTGGTTTAAGAATTTGTATTTTTGCTAAATAGTTTTGTTGAATAATGTGATGATAATCCTTAGTAAGTTTTCATAATTTCAAAAACTAAATCAAATGATACTTAATTGGACATAAACTTCCGAAAAATCATGAAGAAATTCATGATAAAATCTTTTGAACAAATGGTGGAGAGGTTTGAACAATTTAATATTATCATAATGGGAATTCCATCTTAATGGGAATTCCATTCTAATGGGATGTTAATCGTAATTGGAATTCAATCCAATTTGGAAAATCTATAATAATGGAAAAATCCATCATAATGGGAAAATCCATTATAAAGATAATTTCATCGTAATTAGTTAAAGAAGAAAAAATATTCTATTAAGTTGAGAATGAATAAAATAATAATGATTTGATAAGGAATCAAATTGTAATGAGTTGAGAAGAAAACCTATAATAATTAGCTGAGAAGGAAACAAGTCATAATGAGATGAGAATGAAATAGATCATAATGAGACAAGAAAGAAACATAACATTATTAATTTAGGAAGAAACATATCATAATGAGCTGAAAAAGATATAAACAGTTGAACAGGTCAAACTTGAAATTCAATTTTTTGAAAATATCAGAGAAATCTAACAATTGATGAATTCAATGTTGATGTTTAAATGTAAGATATTTTCAAATTGTTGAAAAATGAATAAGCGGGGAATGATTTCAGGTTTTCTGTTTTTCTTTTCTATGTTTCCAACAAATACCTTCTCAGCTCATTTGTTCATTTATAACTTCCACCCACATGAAAAAGGTGGAGCATTGTATAATTAAAAGATGATGTTACCATCTGATTGAAGAAGAATTTTATTGAGAATTATAGAATATTTAGAGTGTTGTAGATTGATAATGAACTCATCATATTGAAATAAAGAGATCTAGATCCATTGTATTGAACGAATTGGATCGAGAATATTTTTATTGATAAAATTGAATATAGAATCATCATATTGAGAAAATCAAATCCAACATCATTGTATTGGAAAAATCGAATCCATCACCATCGGATTGAGAAAATAGGATCTAGCCAAATCCGAATGAGGATTCAGACTGAAAAATTATTGAGTAGTTTCAACAAAGTCTTTATTCTTAAGTTTGTCTCAATTTTTTATAAGAAAACAATTTTTACTGAAGGGAGTCAGAATCATATTTACTATCAGGATATATAAGGTGTATAACGGGAGTTGGCACAAGTTGTATTAAATTGTTCATAATAGTGTATTTCTATACACACACGGGAGTGGTTATGATAATGATTTATGTTTTCACACTAAGATAAGACCTTATAAATCATTTTTTTACAAACATTTCTATCTTTTCATGTATGAGTTTTTACTTAATGTTGATAAGGAAATAAATCTTAACAGGATGTAGGGGTTATGTTTCTAAATGTTTTGAAACTTATAAAAAGTCAATAATAGATTAAATCCCCCTGCCCCTTATCAGTATTTATTTGATTTTTTGGAACTTCAATTAGTATTAAATTAATATTCCCTTGTTTAATGATTATCAAGTATAATATAATTTTTTTAAATAGTAGAGTAATTCCTTTGGTTGATGGAAAAAATTATTATGGATGGAAAAATAAGAAGATTCCTTATCTCATATATCTTAGCGTGGATGTTTTTTTATGCTACTTGTAACATCCCAGGTAAATAAAGAATAATAAATTTTCATATTTATTAATATTTGTGAATTAAATATTAGTTTTACTTTAAAAGAGTTTCTATGTTCGATAGCGTACCCGATACGCAACAACGAGTTTCTTTGAAATCTTATGTTGCACACTAGTAATATAATAATATTATTGTAAATGGTAGTTAACACGTAGCCATTGTATTGGTGGGAATTAATATAAATAACTAAAATATGATTATATATGTTTTTTAAATGTTTTTTCATTTGTCCAATAAAAGATAAAGGCTTCAAATAAGAAAAGAATTCAATTTTAGGCATAGATACTCTAATATTCACAAAAAGGTCGACTTATCACCTTTTGATGGAGAACCCTCTTTAAATATATATTTGGTCAATCTTATACATTATATTTGACCAAATTAAATTCTACATTAGAATCAGGTGATCATAATTTACTTTGTGTAATTTTTTGGTATTTTTCCGATAAAGTTCATTTTTTAATGAATAGTTAAAAATGATGTATTTTAATTCAAAACCACCTTTTAATCTAATTTATTTATATTATTATTTATCATTTGAATTGGTTTTAAAGTTAAATTAGAATATATTTTTACCATTTAATCCAATAGTGGTCACTGGAATTAATATCACTTTGAAATTGAACTTAAACTAGTGTCAATCTTTTGATATATATTGTTTCATAAAAACACGCTATTTGTTTTTACAATGGAGATTAATTATTAAATTAATTAACTCAAATTATATGTTTTTAATTTTTTATAATATACATCATTTTTAATTTGTAATATCAAATATAGCTTAGGGTAAATTTTTAGTATTTTTCTGAAAAGCTTCAATTTTTGATGAATAGTGAAACCACTAAGTGGTAGTTAAAAAACTGTTTTTTCGTTTAAATGAATTATTACCACTTTTGTGAATTGAATTTCAAAAATAAGACATACATGGTTGTCATTAGGAGGTAAATTTTGGTTCAATGGGATTAAAATAATTTTTTGGTGAATAGTAACTTTTAAGTTTTATTAATCGCGATTAGAGGTAATTAGTGTAATTTAAGGTAAAAATAATGTTTTAATAATATGAAATGTCCTTGACACATGTTCTACCCACACTGGATGTGCCATGGCCGACCAAATAATTCCATCGGTCAACTTGGGGACCCCATGGATCCACTTGGGTAAGAAAATGACATTAATAACTTTTTATTTAAAGTAAAAATAAAAATGTCACAAACATGTATTGTTTCACTAAAAAAAATTTACATGGGGTTATACAAGTCATATTTTTTACTATAAAAATCCATTAGAAAGATAAAAAGGTTTCCTACATCATGATATTTTTTTTATAATTTTTAGAAATTAAATTAATTTAATTATTTATGACCCCATGATGATGCTGTGACTACCTCATTATTTAACGATTTAAATAAAATGAAAAGATAATGTAAAATCTAAGACTTACACTTTTCAAAAAATAATTGGATGTGGGGGTTTCGAACTCTTATCACCTTATCCTAGAAATATATAATTGTGTGACTTTTAAAATCAGAAACACATTATATAATAAAGTAACCTTTTATAACTTTCCAAGAGTGCCCCTCCTCTCCACTTATAAAAGGCCCTCACCTCTACCTCCTTACCCACACCACTCAAGAATTTGGTTTGGCCAAGATCTGCTCATATTATCTCTCCACATCCCTCTCTTCATCATATAAGTCTTAGATTAGACATAAAGCTCTTCAAGAAACCCTTTTGTTTCAAACCAAGAGGAGTTACCCGATTTAAAGGTAATGTCTTCACTTGTGTTCTTTTGTTTTATTTTTCTTCTCCAACCCCCTAAAATCTTTTAATTCGTTTCTTTTGTAACACACCAGTATATTAAATATACTAGTATGTTTTTATGAGAATTATTCACACTACACTTAAACACACCTTCGTCTAATGGTTAAAAAACATATTGTTTCTGTGGTTGGCGAATTTCTGCATCACAAAATGATGATTGTTCAATCATCTATTAACAACTTTCATGGTTTCTATTAAGATGTCAATATATTTATATATTATATATATTATTTTTATGTTTTCCTTATGCTTCTGTATTTTCAATTTATGGCATACCTTTATGGTTTCCATTTTGGGTAAAACGTGATATCTACATTTTAGGAAGTGCGGACTACCTCCCCCTCAAAGTGATTTGATTAGTTATTTCCATATGTGGAACATATAAAGGATTGAGTTGATGATATTATATATGATATTATACAGGAATTATAATATACCTTTATATCATTATGATTTCACTCCATTAAATATGAAATAGAAATGAAATTTGCGTTCATGCGTACGTACGACTTACCATCTCCATGAACGGTGCATTTCATTTCTTACCTGTAAATGTTATATACGATTATAAATACATGTATATGCTGGATATATATGATATATATGATATCCAAATCATGAATATCATTTTGGATATAATTAACCATTGACCACATGAACAACATGTAATTGTAAGAAGTCAATTTTTGACATAAGAACCAGATATCGACAAAACAAACATTATTAACTTAAATGATTACATAATGTTTATAACATCGAAATATGTGATATAAAATAAATAGTAAGCTTGAAAAATTTTCTTAAGAAAGTATAAATTAAAACTAGTTTATTATTCAGGAGATTAAAGAGAGATCGAGTCATGTCGGACACGAGGTAAGGGACATCGTCTCAATCTCCTTTTGTTGAGGCATATTTTGTTTTATACACAGCTTTCTTTTATAAAATGTATAAAACACCTTTCAATTTTCATTTCATTCAAATGGAATATTTTTCTATGAAGCGTTTTACTAAACGAAAAAATGGAATATTTCTTTTACCGTACGCGGTGACAATGACCTTTTCGGCCGCTGTGAGTATTATTTGTTCTTTGGCTTCCTCAACAAAACGTAATGTTTTTTGAAATGAAATAAATACCATATACTCTATTATGTATTTTTGTATTGAAAATGGTTCTTATAATGGATTTGTTACGCCAATATATTTATGTTATATTTTGTGATTGAAATGTGGAAATGTTTTCTTTCCTTTATTTTTGTTTAATGTCTTATGATTTAATAATGGTACTTGGACAGTTGACGGGTGGTTAGGTGATAAACCATATGAAGGGTGGTGATGTTAATACCAGGATGGGTGGTTATGTTATAACCTCCAATTCATTGGATGTGGAAGTCAGCCATATGGCTATTCCATTTAGTGATATGTGCGGAAGTCGACTGTATGGTTATTCCATTTAAGTATGTTTATGTCCAATGTTACCTTTATAAGTTATGTGTTCTTTATATGGGTTTTATGGAAATCTTTTGGTTACAAAAGGGTAAGTAATGATCTTTTCTTCAGTGAAGAGTATTTACTACTTAATAAAGGTTAATTGTGTTACTTTTATAAATTATGCATGGTTTACTTGATGTTATAAAAATCTAATGATTTTCATTCTTGGTGTATCCCTTACTGAGATTTTTATGCTCAACCCACGTTTTTTGAAATGTTTATCACAGGAGATAATGTGGAATAGGGTCAAGGATGGGATCAAGGAAAATTCATGCTGTCTTAAACATGGAACTAGACATGACTCTTTTTTTAAGAGTTCATGTCTTGTAGAAAAAGGGAAACTTTGTAGAAGTGTCTAATGTGTAATCTTTTGAGATGTAATAGTTATGATCTAATTCTCTAAAACTCTAAACCTGAAAAGTTCTTCAATGTGAATTATTCATTAAATTCAATATTAAGTAATGTTTAAAGCCAGGGCTTTATAGGTGGTATCAATGGTAAGTTTAGAAAATTTTAGGAGTTAGAATTCTATTAAATGATTATCCAATTTTTTAATGGTAAAATTGAAATGATATAGAATTTGAAGATTACCATGCTGCATCATCTAAGACATGTTTATTCATAATGGTTTTCCTCAAAGGAAACAAGGAAGCTATGTTGGGATGAAATTATGAGGAAGACAACCTTCCTAATCAGCAACCCGAGATGGTCTGAATTGGAACTGATCAGTTTGTTGCAGTGATGGCACAATTGAATCAGGCTATAAATGATGGTAGTATCTGTGAATGAGATTAGCCATATCAATCGCAGAAGAACATGTCAGTGGTGGAACATTTCATGAGGCAACATCCCCCATCATTCAGAGGATCATCTGACCATGTGCTATCAGAATGGTGGATTAAAGCACAGGAGAAGATTTTTGATGTCATGGGGTCTTCAGAACACCAAAATGTTAGTCTTGCAGTTTTCCATTATGAAGGTTAAGTTGATCAGTGGTGGTCGATGATGAAAAATATCAAGGATAGTGATGAGGTTGATGATCTTCACTGGGATGAATTCAAAGGTATGTTTCTTGAGAAATATTTTCCTAAGGTGGTATGTCTTAGGATGGAAAAACAATTATTAGAATTGAAGCAGGAGGATGACTCAGTGGCTACCTTTGAAGAAAAGTTCACATGACTGGAAATGTATGCTCCAAATTTCATATGAGATCTTGATAGTAAAATCAACCATTTTTACTAAGGGTGAAATCCAAAGTATTGAATTTATTTAGCTTCTCATGAGTTCAAAATTTATGAAAAACTTGTTCAATGTGCAGAGAAGGTAGAAATGGATTTTGCCGATGATCAGGTGTTCTTTGAAAAATAATAGAATAAGAGGTCCAGTTGGCAGGAAAAGGGGAATAATTCATCAAAGAAGTAAGGAGGTAAGAAAACCAAATATCCATCCTGTGAGAAGTGTGGTAAAATGTATCTCGGAGAATGTTTATCCAAGCCTGGAAAGTGCTTTCGGTGTGGTATGTCTGGTCATATTTCTCGTTACTGTAAGGAAGATGATCAAGCAGGCAATGAAAAGCTAGTGGTAAGATGTTTTATGGGTAATGAAATGGGGAATTATGCAAATGAGTGTCTAACGATGAACTCAATGGGGGGAAAGAAGACAGACTACAAGCAGAAAGGGGTGGTAAAATCCTTTAAATCTACTTCAACAGATGTTGGGACATCGAATGAAGTAGTATCAGGTACACTGTTTGTTTGTTCAGATAATGCCAATGTGTTTTTTGATTCAGGGTCTACACATTCATTCATTTCTGAAAGGTTTTCAAGTAAATTGGGAATTCCATCTCAAGATATGAATCTAGAACTTACAATAAAAACACTCAGAGAGAATGTTGAGACAAAAAGAAATTATAAGAACATTCATATCCTTGTGTGCGGAAAGAATCTACCTACAAACCTTATTGTTTTGCCTCTAGTATAGTTTGATATTATTTTGGGCATGGATTGGATTTCTGTTTATCATGCTATGATTGACTACAGAGCTAAAGAGGTTTCCATTCAGAAATATTTTCAGTTTGTGTACATGAATGAACCCTTGCTTTTGATAAAATATCAGTAAGTTGAGAAACAACTAAAAGATGGAAATGAATGTTACCTTGAACATATTGTTTAAAATAAAGTAACTGTTCAGATTAATGATGTGCTAGTGGTAAATGAGTATTTGGATGCTTTTCCTGAAGAGTTTCCTGGTATTATTCATGATCGGGAAGTAGAATTTACTATTGACTTAGTTCCTAATACTAAACCAATTTCAAAACCCCCTTATCGAATGGCTCAAGTTGAACTTTTAGAGTTAATGAAGAAATTGAAAGTGTTATAAGATAAAGGTTTCATTCAACCTAGCACATCACCATGGGGTGCTCTTATCTTGTTTGTTAAAAAGAAAATGGTTCAATGAGACTTTGCATTGATTATAGGGCCTTGAAAAACATCACTGTTAAGAATATGTATCCTTTTCCTCATATCGATGATTTGTTTGATCTGCTCTAGGGAGCTTAACATTTTTCAATGATTGACATGTGGTCGGGGTACCATCAGTTGAAAGTAAAATAATTAGACGTTCTGAGGACTGTGTTTCGTACTAGATATGGCCATTATGATTTTGTAGTTATGCCTTTTGGGTTAACCAATGCCCCTGCTGTATTCATGGACCTTATGAATAGAATTTTCCATGATTTCTTGGATAACTTTGTGGTTGTTTTAATTGATGATATTTTGGTGTTTTCTAAAAGTAAAGAGGAGAATGAAAGTCATTTAAGGGTTATCTTGAAATCATTAAAAGAAAATAAACTGTATGGAAAATTCAGAAAGTGTAAGTTTTGGTTACAATAACTTTCTTTCCTTAGACACATTGTTTAAAAAAAGGGCATAACTGCTGATCCTACTAAAACAAAAGATGTTGAATAATGGCCAAGACACACAAATGTAACCAAGATCTGTAGTTTTCTTTGTTTTGATGTTTATTACCGGAGGTTTGTTGAATATTTTTCACGGTTATCTACTCCAATGACTAAGCTAACTCAGAAGGGTGTTATGTTTATCTGGACAAAAGAATGTGATGATTGTTTTCAGGAGTTGAAAACAAGATTATTGAATGCTCCGTTTTTGGCACTTCCTTCCAGGAATGGTGAGTTTGTTATTTACAGTGATGCTTAGTTGAAGGGACTTGGTTGAGTCCTTAGGCATAATGATCAGGTAATTGCTTATGCTTCACGTCAGTTGAAAACTCATGAGGTAAATTACCATACACATGATTTGGAATTAGCTGCTGTTGTTTTTTCTCTAAAAATTTAGAGGCATCATTTGTTTGGAGTAATGCGTTAAATATATACTGATCACAAATATTTAATGTATATATTCACTCAGAAAGAATTGAACATGATATAGAAGAGATGGCTGTAAATAATCAAGGATTTTGATTTTACAATTCATTACCATCCGGGAAAACGTAAATAAAGTGGATGATGATTTGAGTTGAAAAAGTAATGCTTCATTCACCATGCTACATGTGTAATGAGATCCTTTGGTTTTTGGTTTCACAAACATTGGCATAGATGTTTTTGGTGCACGGAGTTCTTTTTTTTGTTTCATGTGTCAGTAAGATCATATCTATCAGACAGAACTAAGAAAGCGCAGAAGAAAAACAATGGGTTGTAGAAAAAGGTATAGCTGGTTTAGAAGGGTAAGTTGGCTGAATTTAACATTGATAATGATTGTGTTTTGAGGTTTGGGAAGAGATTATGTGTGCCTTGTGATTCACAGTTGAAGAATGAGTTGTTATGTGAGGCTCATAGTTCCCCGTTTTTAGTTCATCCTGGCAGTACTAAGATGTACAAAGATATGCGGGAGTATTACTGGTGGGATGGAATGAAAAGAGATATTGCTGATTTTATTGTGAAGTGTTTGACTTGTCGGCAGGTTGAAGTAGAGTGACTATTATAGAAAGGGATGCTGCAGTCATTACCGGTGCTGGAGTAGAAATGGAAGAATATATCCATGGACTTCATTGTGGGGTTACCAAAGACATCTCGAGGTAATAATTCAATATGGGTTATAGTTGATCGATTGACTAAATCTGCTCATTTCATTCCTATTCGAGATACTTTTTCTGTAGATCAATTTTCTTGGTTGTATGTTAATGATATAGTCAGGTTGCATGGAGTTCCCCTCTCCATTGTATCGGGTCGTGATCCTAGGTTAATTTCTAACTTTTGTAAAGGCATTCATAAGTCGTTGGGTAATGAATTAAATTTTAGTACATCTTTTCATCCTCAATCAGATGGGCAGTCATAACGAACAATTCAGACATTGGAGGATATTCTACATACTTGCTCGATGGATTATCAGGGAAGTTGGGACCAACATCTTTCATTGGTTGAGTTTTCATATAATAACAGTTTTCATTCTAGTATACAGATGGCTCCGTTTGAGGAATTATATGGGAACCGGTGACGAACTGCAGCTTTTTGGGATGAGGTGGGTGAAAGGAAGCTGACGGGACCAGAATTGGTAGAAGAGATGGTTGGAAAAGATCAGTTGATTCAAAAACACATGAGAATAGCTCAGAGTAGGCAAAGAAGTTATGAAGATAACCAGAGGAAGGATCTATCTTTTGAGGTAGGTGATCATGTTTTTCTCAATGTTTCACCATGGAAAAGTGTGATGCGATTTGGTAAGAAAGGAAAGCTGAGTCCAAGGTTTATTGGACCATATGAAATTCTGGTGAGATTTGGATTAGTTTTTTACCGAGTGGCTTTACCTCCAAGTTTGTCCCAGGTACACAATGTGTTTCTTGTATCGATGTTGAGAAAGTATATGCCAGACCCATCTCCTGTTTTGAGCCCAGAGGTAGTTCAGTTGGAAGAGAATCTCTTTTATGAAGAAAAAACAGTCCAGATTCTTGACTATAGAGAGAAATTGTTGAGAAATAAGGTAATTCACTAGCTAACGGTTTTATGGAAAGACCATATGGTAGAAGAGGCAACGTTGGAATCTGAAAATGCTATGAGGGATAAATACCCCCACTTATTTTGATAAGTGAATAAAATTGCGAGGATGCAATTCTCAAAAGGGGGGAAGGATGTAACATACTAGGTAAATAAAGAATAATACATTTTCATATTTATTAATATTTTCAAATTAAATATTATTTTTACTTTAAAGGGGTTTATATGTTCGATAGCATACCCGATACGCAACAACGAGTTTCTTTGAAATCTTACGTTGCACACTAGTAATATAATAATATTATTTTAAATGGTAGTTAACACGTAGCCATTGTATTGGCGAGAATGAATATAAATAACTAAACTATGATTATATATTTTTTATAAATGTTTTTACATTTATCCAATAAAAGATAAATGCTTAAAATAAGAAAAGAATTCAATTTTAGGTATAGATACTCTAATATTCACTAAAAGGCCGACTTATCACCTTTTGATGGAGAACCCTCTATAAATATATTTTTGGTCACTCTTATACATTCTATTGGACCAGATAATATTCTTATTTAGAATCGGGTAATCAAAATTTACTTTGGGTAAATTTTTGGTATTTTTTCGATAAAGTTCATTTTTAATGAATAGTTAAAATTGTTGTATTGGAATTCAAAACCTCCTTTTAATTTAATTTTTCTATATGATTATATTATCTTTTGAATTGGTTTTAATGTGAAATTAGAATATATTATTACCATTTAATCCAATAGTGTTCATTGGAATTAATTTCACTTTGAAATTGGACTTAAACTAGTGTCAATCTTTTGATATATATTATTCCATAAAAACACGCTAATTGTTTTGATAATGGGGATTAATTATTAAATTAATTAATGAAACATATATGTTTTGAATTTTTCAAAATAGAACTTCATTTTTGAATTTGGAATATCAAATATAGCTTAGGGTGTTTTTTTAGTATTTTTCGGAAAAGCTTCAATTTTTGATGAATAGTGAAACCACTAAGTGGTAGTTAAAAAACCGATTTTTCGTTTAAATGAAACATTACCACTTTTGTGAATTGAATTTCAAAAATCCGACATACATGATTGTAATTAGGATGTAAAATTTGGTTCAATGGTATTAAAATAATTTTTTGGTGAATAGTAACTTTTAAGTTTTATAAATAAGGATTATAGGTAATTAGTGTAATTTAAGGTAAAAATATTGTTTTAATAAAATTAAAGGACCTTGAAACATGTCCTAACCTTATTGGATGTGTCATGGCCGACCAAGACAATCCATGGGTCAACTTGGGGTCCCCATGGATCTACTTGTGTATGAAAATGACATTAATAACATTTTATTTAGAGTTAAAATAAAAATGTCACAAACATGTATTGTTTTAATAAAACAATTTTTACGTGTGTTTATACAAGTCATATTTATTACTATAAATATCCATTAGAAAGAAAGTAAGATTTCCTACATCATGATATTTTTTTATAATTTTTAGACATTAAATAAATTAAATTATTTATGACACCATGATGATGTAGTGATTACCTCATTATTTAACGATTTAAATAAAATTAAAAGATACTGTAAAATATAAGACCTAAAATTGTCAAAAACCTATGGTAGGTGAGGATTTAGAAATCTTATCACATTATCCTAGAAATATATAATTTTGGGACCTTTAAAATCTGAAACTCATCATATATTAAAGTAACATTTTATAACATTCCAAGAGTGCCCCTCCTTTCCTCTTATAAAAGGACACCAACTCTACCTCCTCACCCACACCTCTCAAGCCTTTGGATCAGCCAATCTCTGCTCATTTTATCTCTCCACATCCCTCCCTTCATCCTAGAAGCCTTACCTTATGCTGAAATCTCTTCAAGAAACGTTTTTGGTACAAACCAAGAGGAGTTACCCGATTTAAAGGTAATGTCTTCACTTGTGTTCTTTTGTTTTATTTTGCTTCTCCAACACCCTAAACTCTTTTTATTCCTTTCTTTTCTAACGCCACAAGTATCTTCAATATAATAGGATGGTTTTATGAGAAGGATTCGAGCTACACTTACACACACCTTTGTCTAATGGTTAAATAACATATTGTTTCTGTGGTTTGCGAATTTCTGCCTCACGAAACGATGATTGTTCAATCTTATTTTAACACCTTTAATGGTGTCCATTAAGATTTCACTATATGTAAATATGATATATATTATGATTATGTTTTCTTTATGTGTATGTATTTTTAATTTATGGCATACTTTTATGGTTTCCAATATGGGTAAACGTGATATCTTCATTTTAGGAAGTGCAGAATACCGCCCCCTCAAAGTGATTTGATTCGTTAATGCCATATGTGGGACATATAAAGGATTTAGTTAATGATATTATATATGATTTTATACAGGAATTATAATATACCGTTATATCATTACAATTTCACTACATTAAATATGAAATAGAAATGAAATTAGAGTTCATGCCTATGTACGACTTACCGTCTCCATGAACGGTGTATTTTATTTCTTACCTATAAATGTTATATACTATTATAAATACATGAATATTCTGGATATATATGATATATATGATATCAAAATCATGAATACGATTCTGGATATAATGAACCTTTGACCACAAGAACAACATGTAATTGTAAGAAGTCCATTTTTGACTTAAGAACCAGATATCGACAAAATGAACATTATTTACTTAAATGATTACATAATGTTTATAACATGGAAATAAGTGATATAAAAGGAATATTAAGCTTGAAAAATTTTCTTAAGCAAGTAGAAATTAACACTATTTTATTATTTAGGATATTAAAGGGCAATCGAGTCAAGTCTGACACGAGGTAAGGGACTTCGTCTCAATCTCCTTTCATTGAGGCATATTTTGTTTTATAGACAACTTCCTTTTATACGCTATATAAAACACATTTGACTTTTCATTTCATTCAAAGGGAATCTTTTTCTACGGAGTGTTTTACTAAACTACAAAAAGGAATATTTCTTTTAACGTACGCGGTGACAACGACCTTTTCCGTCGCCGTGAGTATTATTTGTTCTTTGGCTTCCTCAACAAGCTGTAATGTTTATTAAAATGAAATAAATACCATATAATATTTCCTATATTTTGGTATTGAAAATGGTTTTTATAATGGATTTGTTATGTCAATATATTTAACTGATATATTGTTATTGAAATGTGGAAATGTTTTCTTTCATTTATTTTTGTTTTATGTCTTATTATTTTATAATGGTACTTGGAAATTTAACGGGTGGTTACATGATAAACCATATGACGGGTGGGGCCGTGAACACCAGGATGGGTGGTTACGTTATAACCTCCAATGCATTGGGTATGGAATTCTGTCGTATGGCTATTCCTTTTAGTGAAATGTGTGGAAGTAGACCATATGGTTATTCCATTTAAGTATGTTTATGTCCCAAGTTGCCTTTATAAGTTATGTGTTCTTTATATGGGTTTTATGGTAATATTTTGGTTAAAAAGGGTAAGTATTGATCTTTTATTCAGTGAAGAGTGTTTACTAATTCTTAAAGGTGAAAAGTGTTACTTTGATAAAGTATTCATGGTTTACTTGATGTTTTTAAAACATATAGTTTTCTTTCTTTGTGTATCCCTTACTGAGCATTTTATGCCCACCCCAAGTTTTTTTGAAATGTTTTTCACAGGACATAATGTGGAATAGGGTCAAGGATGGAATCAAGGAAAAGTCATGTTGTCTTAATCATGGAACTAAACATGACTCTTTTTTAAGAGTTCATGTTTTGTAATAAAGGGAAACATTGTAGAAGTGTATAATGTGTAATCTTTTGAGATGTAATAGTTATGATCTAATTATATAAACCTCTAAACATGAAAAGATCCTCAATGTGAATTATTCATTTTATTCTATATTAAGTAATGTTTAAGGTCGAGGCCTTATAGTTGGTATCAAAGGTCGGTTTAGACAACTTTAATAGTTAGAATTATTTTAAATGATTATCCAAATTTTTTTAAATGGTCAAATTGAAATGATATAGCATTTGAAGATTACCATGTTGCTATATCTAAGACCTGTTTGTTCAGAATGGTTTTCCGCATTGGAAACAAGGAAGCTATGATGGGATGATATCAGGAGCAAGACAACCTTCTAAATCAGCAACCTGGGATGGTCATAATTGGAACTGATTAGTTTTTTTCAATGATGGACCAATTGACTCAGGCTATAAATGGTGGTGGTATCCATGCAGTAGATCAGCCAGATCAACTGTAGATGAACATTTCAGTGGTGGAACATTTCATGAGGCAACATCCCCCATCATTCAGAGGATCATCTGACCCTGTGCTAGAAGAAGGGTGGATTAAAGCACCGGAGAAGATTTTTTATCTCATGGGGTGTTCAGAACATCAAAAGGTTAGTGTTTTTGTTTACCATTTTGAAGGTGAAGCTAATGAGTGGTGGTCGATGATAAAGAATATCAGGGATAGTGATGAGATTGATGATCTTCACTGGGATGAAATCAAAGGTATGTTTCTTGAGAAATATTTTCCTAAGGAGGTGCATCTTGGGATTGAAAAAAAATTCCTAGAATTGATGCAGGATGATGACTCAGTGGCTGCTTATGAAGCAAAGTTCACTCGACTGGGATGGTATGCTCCAAATTTCATACGAGATCTTGATAGTAAAATCAACCATTTTTACTCAAGGTTAAAACCAAGGTATCTAAGGGATTTAGCTTCTCCCGAGTTAAAAATTTATGAAAAACTTGTTCTATGTGCAGAGAAGGTGTAAATGGAGTTTTTCGATGATCAGGTGTTCTTTGAAAAACAACAGAATAAGAGGTCCAGTTGGCAGGAAAAGGGGAAGAATTCATTAAAGAAGCAAGGAGGTAAGAAAACCAAATATCCATCCTGTGAGTAGTGTGGTAAAATTCATCCCGGAGAATGTTTATCCATGTCTGGAATGTTCTTTTGGAGTGGTAAGTCTGGTCATATTGCTCGGAACTATAATGAAGATGACCAAGCAGGCAATGAAAATCCAGCGGTAAGATGTTTTCAGTGTAATGAAATGGGTCATTATGAAAATGATTTTCTAACGAAGAACTCAATGGGGGGAAAGAAGCCAGACTACAAGCAGAAAGGGGTTGTGAAATCCTTTGCAACTACATCAGCAGATATTGGTCCATCGAATGATGTAGTATCTGGTACACTGATTGTTTTTTCATATTATGCCAATGTGTTGTTTGATTCAGGGTCTAAACATTCTTTCATTTATGAAAGGATTTCTTGTAAATTGGGAATTCCATCTCAAGATATTAATCCTGAACTTATGGTAAAAACACCCGAAGGGAACGTTGAGACAAAAAGAAATTATAAGAACCTTACTATACTTGTGTGCAGAAAGAATCTACCTGCAAACCTTATTGTTTTGCCTCTAGTAGTCTTTGATGTTATTTTGGGCATGGATTAGCTTTCTGTTTATCATGCTATGAATGACTACATAGAAAAAGAGGTTTCTTTTCAAAAAGATTTCAGTTTGTGTACAAGAATGAATCCTTTCTTTTGATAACATATCAGGATGTTGAGAAAGTAGTAAAAGATGGAAATGAATGTTACCTTGAACATATTGTTTAATATAAAGGAACTGTTTAGATCAATGATGTGCCCGTGGTAAATGAGTATCTTGATGTTTTTCCTAATGAGTTTCCAGGTATTATTCAGGATCGAGAAGTTGAATTTACTGTTGACTTAGTTCATGATTTTAAGACAATTTTAAAACCCCCTTATCGAATGGCTCAAGTTGAACTTTTAGAGTTATAGAAGAAATTACAGGAGTTATTAGATAAAGGTTTCATTCGACCTAGCACATCACCATGGGGTGCTTCTGTCTTTTGTGTTAAAAAGAAAGATGGTTCAATGAGACATTGCATTGATTATAGAGCCTTGAATAACATCACTGTTAAGAATAACTATCATTTGCCTCATATCAATGATTTGTTTGTTCATCTCACAGGGGCTCAATATTTTTTGAAGACTAACCTGAGGTCGGGTTAACATCAGTTGAAAGTAAAAGAAGCAGACGTTCCGAAGACTATGTTTCGTACTAGATATGGCCATTATGAATTTTTAGTTATGCCTTTTGGGTTAACCAATGCACCTGCTATATTAATGGACCTTTTGAACAGAATTTTCCATGAGTTCTTGGATATGATTGTGGTTGTTTTCATTGATGATATTTTGGTGTTTTCTAAAAGTAAAGTGGAGCATGAATGTTATTTAAGGGTTATCATACAAACCTTAAAATAAAAGAAACTGTATGGAAAATTAAGCAAGTGTGAGTTTTGGTTACAACAAATTTCTTTCCTTGGTCACATTGTTTCAAAAAATGGCATAACTGTTGATCCTGCTAAAACAAATGTTGTTAAAGAATGGCCAGGACCCACAAATGTAACCGAGATCCGTAGTTTTCTTGGTTTGGCAGGTTATTACTGGAGGTTTGTTGAAAAAGTTTCCCGGTTATCTAGTCCAATGACTAAGATCACTCATAAGGGTGTTAAGTTTATCTGGACAAAAGAATTTGATGATTGTTTTCAGGAGTTGAAAACATGATTGGTGAATGCTCCAGTTTTGGAACTTCCTTCCAGGAATGGTGAGTTTGTTATTTATAGTGATGATTTTTTGAAGGGACATGGTTGTTTCCATATGTAGAATGATCAAGTAATTGTTTATGCTTCACTTCAGTTGAATACTCATGAGGTAAATTACCCTACACATGATTTGGAATTAGCTATTGTTGTTTTTTATCTAAAAATTTGGAGGCATCATTTGTATGGATTAAAGTGTGAAATATATTCTGATCAAAAAAGTATAAAGAATATATTAACTCAGAAATAATTGAACATGAGATAGAGGAGATGGCTGGAATTAATCAAGGATTATGATTGTACAATTAATTACCACACGAGAAAAGAAAATAAAGTGGTTGATACTTTGAGTCGAAAAAGTAATGCTTCATTAACCATGCAACATTTTGAACAAGATACTTTAGTTTTTGATTTGATGAAATTTGGCATAGAAGTTGATGGTGCACGTATTTCTTCTGTATTGTTTCAGGTGTCAGTGAGATCATCTCTATCAGACAAAATTATGCAAGCGCAGAAGAAAGACAGTGGGTTACAGAAAAAGGTAGAGCTGGTTCAGAAGGGTAAGTTTCCAGAATTTAACATTGATAGTGATTGTGTTTTGAGGTTTGGGAAGAGATTATGTCTGCCTTGTGATTCACAATTGAAGAATTAGTTGTTATGTGAGGCTCATAGTTCCCCGTTTTTAGTTCATCCTAGCATTACTAAGATGTACAAAGATCTGCGAGAGTATTACAGGTGGGATGGAATGAGAAGAGATATTGCCGATTTTACTGTGAAGTGTTTGACTTGTCAGCAGGTTA
Organism: Viscum album; assembly: GCA_963277665.1. Classification (NCBI taxonomy): domain Eukaryota; kingdom Viridiplantae; phylum Streptophyta; class Magnoliopsida; order Santalales; family Viscaceae; genus Viscum; species Viscum album. The sequence continues at coordinate 782,386,709 of OY728161.1, forward strand.
AAGTAGAGTGACAATTACCGAAAGGGATGATTCAGTCATTACCGATGCCGGAGTGGAAATGGAAGAATATATCCATGTACTTTGTTGCGGGGTTACCAAAGAAATCTTGAGGTAATAATACAATATGGGTTATAGTTGTTCGATTGACTAAATCTGATCATTTCCGTCCTATTTGAAATACTTTGTCTCTAGATCAACATGCTCGTTTGTATGTTAAGGATATAGTCAGGTTGCATGGAGTTCCCCTCTCTATTGTATCTGATCGTGATCCCAGGTTCATTTATAACTTTTGTAAATGACATCAGAAGTCGGTGGGTAATGAATTAAATTTTAGTACATCTTTTCATCCTCAATCAGATGGGAAGTTAGAATGAACAATTCAGACATTGGAGGATATGCTACGTGCTTTATCGATGGATTATCAGGGAAATTGGGACCAAAATCTTTCTTTGGTTGAATTTTCATATAATAACAGTTTTCATTCCAGTATACAGATGGATCCGTTTAAGGCATTATATGGGAGGCGGTGTCGAACTGCAACTTTTTGGGATGATGTGGGTGAATGGATGCTGATGGGAATAGAATTGGTTGAAGAGATGGTAGAAAAAGTTCAGTTTATTCAGAAACACATGATAACAGCTCAGAGTAGGAAGAAAAGTTATGGAGATAACTGGAGGAAGGATCTATCTTTCGAGGTAGGTGATCATGTTTTTCTCAAAGTTTCACCATGGAAAAGTGTGATACAATTTGGTAAGAAAGGAAAGCTGAGTCCAAGGTTCATTGGACCATATGAAATTATGGAGAGAGTTGGATCAGTTGCTTACCGAGTGGCTTTACCTCCATGTTTTTCCCATGTACACAATGTTTTTCATGTTTCGATGTTGAGAAAGTACATGCCGGATCCATTTCATGTTTTGAGTCCAGAGGTAGTTCAGTTGGAAGAGAATCTCTCTTATGAAGAAAAACCAGTACATATTCATGACCGTAGAGAGCAAGTGTTGCGAAATAAGATAATTCACCAGATAATGGTTTTATGGAAAAACCATATGGTAGAAGAGGAAACGTGAGAATCTGAAAATGCAATGAGGGATAAATACCCCCACTTATTTTGATAAGTGAATAAAATTGTGAGGATGCAATTCTCAAAAGGGGGGAATGATGTAACATCCCACGTAAATAAAGAATAATACATTTTTATATTTATTAATATTTTCAAATTAAATATTAATTTTACTTTAAAGGGGTTTCTATGTTCGATAGTGTACCCGATACAGAACAACGAGTTTTTTTGAAATCTTACGTTGCACACTTGTAATATAATAATATTATATTAAATGGTAGTCAACATGTAGGAATTGTATTGGCGGAAATGAATATAAATAACTAAAATATGATTATATATGTTTGTTAAATGTTTTTAAATTTATCCAATAAAAGATAAAGGCTTAAAATAAGAAAAGAATTCAATTTTAGGCATAGATACTCTAATATTCACTAAAAGGTCAGCTTATCACCTTTTGATGGTGAACCCTCATTAAATATCGTTTTGGTCACTCTTATAGATTATATTGGACCAAATAAAATTCTTCTTTAGAATCGGATCATCAAAATTTACTTTCTGTACATTTTTGGTATTTTTCCGATAGAGTTCATTTTTAATGAATAGTGAAAAATGTTGTATTTTATTTCAAAGCCTCTTTTTAATATAATTTATTTATATGATGAGATTATCTTTTGAATTTGTTTTAAAGTGAAATTAGAATATATTTTTATCATTTAATCCAATAGTGGCCATTGGAATTAATTTCACTTTGAAATTGGACTTAAACTAGTGACAATCTTTTGATATATATTGTTTCATAAAAACACGCTATTTGTTTGGACAGCGGGGATTAATTATTAAATTAATTAATGAAACTTATATGTTTTGATTTTTTTAAAATAGACATCATTTTTTTAATTCATAAAATCAAATATAGCTTAGGATGAATTTTTATTATTTTTCTGAAAAGCTTCAATTTTTTATGAATAGTGAAACAACTAAGTGGTATTTAAAAAATTGTTTTTCGTTTAAAAGAAACTTTACCACTTTTGTGAATTGAATTTAAAAAATCATACATACATGGTTGTCATTAGTATTTAAAATTTTTTTCAATGAGATTAAAATAATTTTTGGTGAATGGAAACTTTTATGTTTTATTAATCACGATTAGAGGTAATTAGTGTATTTTAAGGTAAAATTAATGTTTTAATAATATGAAACGACCTTGAAACATGTCCTACCCTTATTTGATGTTTAGTGGCAGACCAATAAAATCCATGGGTCAACTTGGGGACCCCATGGATGCACTTGGGTAAGAAAATGACATTAATAACTTTTTATTTAAAGTTAAAATAAAAATGTCACAAACATGTATTGTTTTACTAAAACAATTTTAACATGGAGTTATAAAAGTCATATTTTTGACTATAAATATCGATTAGAAATATAAAATGATTTCCTACATCATGATATTTTTTTATAATTTTTATACATTAAATAAATTAAATTATTTATGACACCATGATGATGCATCGATTACCTCATTATTAAACGATATAAATAAAATGACAAACTAATGTAATATCTAAGATCTTAAACTGTCAAAAACCTATTGGATGTGAGGATTTGGAACTATTATCACCTTATAGTAGAAATATATAATTTTGGGTCCTTTAAAATCCGAATATCATTATATTATAAAGTAACATTTTATAACTTTCTAAGAGTGCCCCTCCTCTACTCTTATAAAAGACCCTCACCTCTACCTCCTTAACCACACCACTCAAGCCTTTGGTTCGGCCAATATCTGCTCATTTTATCAATCCACATCACTCTCTTTATCCTAGAAGCCTTACCTTAGTCATAAATCTCTTTAAGAAACCTTTTTGGTTCAAACCAAGAGGAGTTACCCGATTTAAAGGTAATGTCTTGACTTGTGTTCTTTTGTTTTATTTTGCTTCTCCAACCCCCTAAACTCTTTTTATTACTTTATTTTGTGAAAAAACAAGTATATTAAATATATTATGATGTTGTTATGATAAGTATTCGATATACACTTACACACACCTTTGTCTAATGGTTAAAGAACATACTGTTTCTGTGGTTGGCGAATTTCTACCTCACGAAACGATGATTGTTCAATGGTCTTTTAACACATTTCATGGTGGCCATTAAGATTTAACTCAATTTATATATGATATATATTATGTTATGTTATACTTATTCTTCTGTTTTTTTATTTTATGGAATAATTTTATGGTTTCCATTATGGGTAAACGGGATATCTTAATTTTAGGAAGTGTGGACTACCGCCCCCTCAAAGTGATTTGATTCATTAATGCCATATGTGGGACGTATAAAGGATGGAGTTAATGATATTATATATGATATTATAATGGAATTATAAATACCATTATATCATTATGATTTCACTCCATTAAATATGAAATAGAAATGAAGTAGCTTTCATGCATACGTACAACTTACCGTCTCCATGAACTATGCATTTCATTTCCTACATCTAAATGTTATATACTATTATAAATACAAGTATATGATGGATAAATATGATATATATGATATCCAAATCATGAATATCATTCTATATATAATGAAACTTTTACCACATGAACAACATGTAATTGTAAGAAGTCCATTTTTGTCTTAAGAACCAGATATCAACAAAATTAACATTATTTACTTAAATTATTAAATAATGTTTATAACATGGAAATAAGTGATATAAAAGGAATATTAATTTTGAAAGAGGTTATTAAGAAAGTATAAATTAACACTAGTTTATTATTCAGGGGAATAAAGAGAGATCGAGGAATGTCGGACACGAGGTAAGGGACTTCGTCTCAATCTCCTTTTGTTAAGGCATATTTTGTTTTATACACAACATTCTGTTATAAGCTGTATAAAACACCTTTGAATTTTCATTTTATTCAAATGGAATATTTTTCTACGAATCCATTTACTAAATGACAAAAAGTAATTTTTCTTTTAATGTATGCGGCGACAACAACCTTTTCTTCCGTCACGAGTATTATTTGGTCTTTGGCTTCCTCAACAAGACGTAATGTTTTTTAAAATGAAATAAATACCATATACTCTTTTATGTATTTTCGCATTGAAAATGGTTTTTATAGTATATTTGTTATGTCAATATATTTAAGTGATATATTGTGATTAGAATGTGGAAATTTTTTCTTTCCATTATTTTTGTTTTATGACTTATGATTTTACAATGGTACTTAGACATTTGATGGGTGGTTATGTGATAAACCATAAGACGGGTGGTTCCGTGAATAGGAGGATGGGTGGTTACGTTATAACCTCCAATTCATTGGGTATGGAAGTCGTCTGTATGGTTATTCCATTTTCTGATATGTTTGGAAGTCGACCGTATGGTTATTCCATTTATGTATGTTTATGTCCCAAGTTACCTTTATAAGTTATGTGTTATTTATATGGGTTTTATGGTGATATTTTGGTTACAAAAGGGTATGTAATGATATTTTATTCAGTTAAGAGTATTTACTACTTATTATATGTGAAATTTGTTACTTTGATAATGTATTCATGGATTACTTGATGTTTTGAAAAACTAACAGTTTTCTTTCTTTATGTATCCCTTACTGAGCTTTTAATGCTTAACCCATGTTTTTTTGAAATGTTTTTCATAGGACATAATTTGGAATAGGGCCAAGGATGAGATCAAGGAAAATTCATGATGTCTTAAACATGGAATTATACATGACACTTTTTTAAGAGTTCATGTTTTGTAAAAAAAGGGGAATCTTTGTTGAAGTGTCTAATGTGTAATTTTTTGAGATGTAATAGTTATGATCTAATTCTCTATAACTCTAAACCTAAAAAGATCCTCAATGTAAATTATTCTTTTAATTCAATATTATGTATTGTTTAAGGTCAGGGCCTTATACTACTACTATTGGTTTTCCACCCATTAGGAAAGATTATCCTCTAATTTTCTCTGATAATAGAAACATATAATTTTATGGAAATACTAGAAATTAAATCATTATGTCCTTATAATATAATTTTTATCAGAAGTTAATGGGTCTCAAAACATCAAAAAGTATTCGGGACAAGATGGAAAGTGTTTTCTAAGTGAATACTAAAATTAATTATGGAAATCATTAAATCTGGCGTAGTAAGTATAATGAAATCAGAATGAGAGATGAATAATAAATTGATGAATAGTTCACCATAGAAAATGAAATTGTTTGAAACACTAGAGGATTCAGAGATGTCTTGGAAGATTCTACAATTTTGAACAAAATAATTAGAAAATTTTGGACAAGATTGATTCTAAAATTTCTTCATTCAAATATAAGGATGATTTATCACTTGATGAATTGCATATGATTCTTATATCTTATGAAATATCTAGAGATCTAATGATCAAAAAGAATATTATTGATGAAATGGATTTTGATGTTATGAGAGAGATAAAAATCAAATATCTTGAACAAGTTGACCCTTATGATTTTGGTGATAATGAGGATGGTGAATTAAATGATAAGATTATGTATCTCATATCTAAAAACTGATAAAGAGGAAGAGGGATCTATGGAGGTAAACTTCCTCTCATTTTTTTGAGTTTGGTGGAATCATACACTTTGTTATGAATTTCCCAAAGAATAAATTTGGACAATATCATGATGATTCTGATAAAAAATCATTATGGAAGAAGTAGAAGGAAAATGATAAAGAAGAAAAGTATTCTAAAAAATACTAGAAGATGTTTACTGGAAACAAAATAAGTATTTTGAGTTAGAAATTGAATCATACTCAACTGATAAAAATTATTTTAATGATGAATTTTAAAAAAAAATTAGAACCGTCATTAAAAAAATTTAGAAAACAAAAGATTCCTTAGTGTGTGACAAACAAGTAAGAAATATTATATGAATTATCAAATAATAATATAACTAATTTTATATCTTGAAAAAAAATCTCAACAAAGAAATTATAGTTATGAATAATTTTGTGAAGACTTTTCTTATGAAATAATAGATGTTATGAAGTTGGAGGAAGAATATATTCCTGGGATCTTAAGATACAAACATAGAATTTATGATCAAGAAAAAATTCTTGAAGATCTTAATACATTGTTGCCTTCCAAGGAATAAAAATTTAACAAGTTTTAATAAAAACTTATTAAGACCAAAATTACCTTGAGGAAGATGAATGAATATTTCCACAAATCCTCATAATTAAAATCTAATACTTCTAAAGTAGCCGAGAGGGATCAATATAAAAATTATAGGAAATTACAATCACCAAAATTAATGTTTCATCTAATTTATTTAACATTTTAGATTTTTTAAAAAGTATTGGGAAATCATGGTTAGAGAAAGGATTTAAGAAACCTTTGAAATCAATAAAAGTTTAAAACACAATAGAAAGAAAATATGGTCCACATCCTGAGTATGTTAGTGTGGGAAGAAGTTACCAAACTCAATATGGTCTCTACAAAGAAATATATTTCTTAAATAAAAAATCAATATTTGTTGGCTATTATTGGTTTTGTGGAATCTATGGTAATATGGAATATAATTTTTGGCACAACATATCTCTACGTAGATGAATATTTTTGGAAAATGGAATAAATAGTGAACATAGAATTAGTAACTTTCTGAGCTTATAGAGAGTTGAAAAAGTGAATTCTCATGATTTTAGAAAATTTCCAACAAAAAATCAATATGAATGTTTGGAAGATATTTTTGGAAGATGTGACCAGTATGGTAATAATTCTTAATGATTTATGACAATCCTTCTAGAATAAGTTTCTTATTATATAAAATAAAATAATTCTAAAAAGAAGAATGTTAAGGAAATATATTTTTTTAAGACAACCTTGAAACCCAGTAAAAGTAGAAAACAAAAGATACTTGATAGTGATTGTTGTTCACATAAGATAGGTGATATAAAAATACTGAAACATGTTTAAAGTCATTGTGTAGGATAATTTAACTCTGTAAATACAATTTACTTGAAAATCAAAGGAACTAGAACGACTCATATTGAAGCTAAAAAGTTTAAATATTACGAAGTTATATTTGTTGATGGGCTAAAACATAACATACTTAGTAAAAGTCTTCATTGTGATTATGGAGAAGAAATTTTTTTTAGAAAATATTTTGGTATCATACAATGTATTAAAGATTGAAGAGTTATTAAAAAGTGAGAAAGAACCAATGTGAATAACTTTCATATAGATGATTTAAAAAATTCATGTAACTTCAGTGCTGAAAATGAAAAAAAAATGTGGAACTAAAAGTTGGTCACCTTGGAATAAAAATATGTATAAGATTTCTCATGATTATGTTGTCAAACATTTTTCAGAATTGATAAGAAGATATGAAATTATTTGTATTACTTTCATGAAAGGAAAGATGACTAATAAAAGTCAAAATAGAATTGTGATTCAATCTATCATACATTATAAACAAATTCAATATGATTTATGTGGGCCGATGATACAACAATAAACAAAGGGATATTTATACATTATAAATTTAATTTATGATTTTACATGGATGAAAAAACCCATTTTTATGAAACATGAGTCATAGGATGTGGAAATGTTTATGTTTTTCAGAAAAGAAGTTGAGAAATAAATGGGGGACTATATTAAGAAGTTGAGAAAAAATAATGGTACTGAATTCAGAATAAATTATTTTGAAGAATATTTGAGAAAACAAAATATCAAATATCATTATATTTCTCCCTATACTCCATAAATAATATCATATAAAGAAATAATATAGCTTTGTGAAAATGGGAATAATTATATTAGTGGAATATAAAATTTCATAGTTACATTGGATAGAAGATGTTAGAAATGTTATACATGTTCAAAATAGATGTTTGTTGAGACCCAAAACTGACACGACTATTTATAAAAAAATTTATAACAAAAAACCTTCATTAAAATATTTCAATGTTTTTGGAATTCCATTTTTTCTCAAAATCAAAAAACTAGATATGCGAAAGTTTGATGAGAATGTTGAGGAAGGAAATTTTATGGGTTATTCACCAAATGGAAGAAGTTAAAAATTCTAGAACAAACATTTACAAAAGTTGGTCAACTCATATGATGTTAAAGTAATTGAAAATAAAAATTCCATAATTTTTTTTTGAGAATATTGAGGATAAACTAAAGATTCCCAATAATAGTGGAAGTAAGTCAAATCATCCTAATGAAGATTTAGAAAATTCATGTGGTGGGGAAAGTTCATTTGGGAAAGAATCATTGAAATTTCCTACTTTAAAAATATATGTGTATTCTGAAAGTGTTATTGTAAACGAGAAGGCTTCATTTAAGATGAGAAAAAGAAAGATGACATTAGATAATCAAACATCAATTATCTCAAAAGTCGAATCGTAATTAGTTATAGAATCTATTCATGTCAAATAATGGGTGGATTCTATGAATGAAGAGTTCAGTCAAATTGAGAAAAATGAAACATGGGAACTTTTTCCAAATTTAACAAATTAAAAAATTATCGAAACAATGTCTGTTTATATAAAAATATTTAATGGGAATTGAGGAGTTTCATGAAACAAAAAAGTACTTTTTTATAAAGGATATGTAGAGGTGGAAGGTGTGGATTTTGATGAAACCTTAGACCCATTGCAAGGCTACAAACTATTTGAGTGTTTTGTGTAGTGGTTTCTCATTGGAATTACAATATTTATTAGATAGATGAAAATTAATCTTTCTTAAATGTTGATATTATGTTATAAGTTAACATTGAACAAAATTGTGGCTTTCTAATTGACAAGGATGAAAACATAGTTTTTAAATTGAATAAATATTTGTATGGGAGAAACAATATCCCCATGATTGGAATTCTAAACATGACAATTGATTGAGAATGTTGGAAATTTCCAAATGAAAAGTTGATATCAACTTATATGGGAAAGGAATTCACTCTGAAACTCAAATTTTAATTGATTATGTGAATGATATAATTATTTTGGGGTATAGAAAAGATGTTTGTAAAACATTTTTTGAGGAAATTAAGAAGAAATTTGAAATTTCTAAGTTTGTAGAATTAACTTTATTCGCTGGCATACAAGTTCAAAAAAAGGAAAAAACCATTTTATTGTCTAAGGAAATGTATTCCAGGTAATTTTTAAAGATGTTTGGGATGATAGAATCCAAATAATTTTTAACTCCTATTTTAGTGAGCACAAATTTGAGTAAAGATGAATCTAGAATAAGTGTGAATCAAAAAAACATTCATAAGCTAATAGGAAGTATTATTTACCTTACTACCTCAAGTATTAATATTATTTTTGTTGTGACTTTATGGGCCATGTATCAATGTTATATTAAAGAATCACATATGTTGGTATTAAATAAGATTATGTTATATGTCAAAGGAAAAAATTCACATGGATTGTTATACATAAGAAATAGTGAGATTACATTTCTTTGTTATACTGATGCCTATTGGGAGGGAGATTGTAATGATAGAAAATCAACCTCAAGAGGAATTTTTTTTTGTGAATGTTGTGTGAGTTGACATTGTAAGAAAAAAATTTTAGTAACATTGAGTAAAACTGAATCCAAATATGTTGTAACTACTCATTCTTGTACTCAATTGTTACGGATAAAAGTTCACCTTGACGATTTGAAAGAAAAAAGTTTCTAAACCAATGATGATAATTTTTGATAACCAAACTGAAATTGAATATTATAAAAATCGTGTATAACATTAAAGATCAAAACACATTGATATAAAGTTTCACATTATAAAAGAGAAAGTTTCTTCTAGATATATGTTTCTTGAATACATCTCAATAATGTATCAGATTGATGATATCTTTACAAAATAAATTTTTAAAGAGAGGTTTTTGGGATTGAGGCTTAAAATTTATGTTCATCCTCCTCCCATGACTTCCTATACATCATAAGGATATAACCCCCACCATGCTTTGGATTATTTCAACAAAGGGGTAGAGAATGTAACAACTTTATACATTGTTATAAGTTTTTACTTATATTTCTTAAATTAATCTAAACCCATGGTTATCATAAAATGGGGGAGATAAAAAGAAATGTGAGAGGAAAAGTTAAATGTGAGGGGGATTTTATCTTTACATTTCTGTACAATTTTCATACCATCTAGGGATAAAATTCCTTCAAAAAATTACTTTATCCTGTAGTGTGGTGTTAGGACACTCTCCTCTGAGAAAGTCTATGTTTTGATAAAAGTCCAAAAAAAATCAATTGCTTAAAAATGTTGAGTTGTGAAAATTTTTAAAAGTTGGCAAAGTTTTTAACAAGGGTTACCAAAAAATCCTAAGGGGTTATTGAAGAACCATTTTAATAATTTTTTTAAATTTTTTTATTTGTTAACAAATAACCTTTTTATTGAAGAATATTTTTTTCTTTAGGAATTAGAACCAATCCATAATAATGTGGTTGTTTTCTAAGAAAACGTTTTCGAACGTAGGTTTTCATATTTAGATGCACTGTACATTGAAAAACATCAGATGATGAATTAGTTGATTAGAAACATTATCGTATTTAGGTCTACCTTCATGAAATTGAAAATCATCAGATTAAAAGGAATCAAAGGAAAAATTTATTATTTGTTAGAACTTTTTTATTTACATAATCAGAGAAAGAATGGTGTTTCTATATTAGAAATAATTAAGTTTTTGACTTAGAAAGAATGAATTTTAAGAGTTAAAAAGAATGATTTTTTTGAGTTAGAAATAAAAATGTTGATTAGACAAAAGTTGCTGGTTGAAGAAGTCATATTTTTCTTGATGATTTATGTTGAAGAAAGTGAAGCCAACACTTAAAATGTTTTCATGCTTCCAAAAACTAAATAAGAAAATACTTTTCTAGTCATAAGGTTCTCAAAAATCATGAAAAATTTTATTATAAACAATATTGAACAAATGGTTTAGAGATTTGATGAATTTCATAGTTAAAAAATGGGAATTCCATCATAATGGTATTTTCATAATAATGGGAATTCCAACATAATGGGAAAATATATCGTAATTGGAAAATCCATCATATTGAAAAAATACATCATAATGAGAATTCCATTATGATGAGATGAAGAACAAATCAGATCATAATTAGTTGCAAAATAAAAATCATAATGAGATGAGAAGGAAACATATTTTAATGAGTTGAGAATGAAAGATATAATAATGACCTGTGAAAGAAAGATATTTTGATGATCTGAGAAAGAAATAGATCATAATAATATAGAAAAGAAATATATTTTAATGTGTAGTGGAATAAATATATTGTAATGATATGAGAAACATACAGAGTTTAAGAGGTTAATCTTGAAATTAAATTTTGTATAAATATCAAAGAAACCTAAGGAGGATTGATGAAGTCACAGATGAAGTTTAAATGTGTGAGATTTTTGGAGTTATGAAATTTTAGTAAGTAGAGAAAGCTTTCATGTTTCCTACTTTTTTTCTATGTTTCCTATAAATACATGCTCAGATCATTCATTCAATTGTAACTTTCAAATACATGAAAAAGGCAGAGCACTAGATAATATGATGTGAAAGTTCCCATCTAATTGAAGAAGAATTGTATTGATCATTCTAGAAGAGTTTGATTTTTTTATGTTGGGAATGAACTTGTCATATTGAGTGAATCAGATCTAGATCTAACTTATTGAGATAATCAAATCCAACATCATCGTATTGATAAAATTATCCAACATATCTGTGTTGGCAAAATCCGATCCAACATTATTAAATTGAGAAAATCAGATCCATCCAATTCGGAATGAGGTTTTAGAGTGGGCAATTGTGGCGCAGTTTTAAAAAAGGACTTATATTGTTGTTTGGATAAATTTTTCTATAATAAAACTATTTAAACTAATGGGATTCAATATAATATTTACGATTATGAGATAAAAGGTGTCTAAGATGAGTTTTCCAAAGTTGAATCCATTTCTTCACAATAGTGTATTTCCATAGACCCACACGAGTGGCTATTGAAGGGATGTAGGTTCTCCCACTGAGGTCAAACATCATAAATATTAATTCCTTTACTATCTTTCCAAATTTTACATGCATGAGAATTTACTAAAATTTGATAAGGAAATAAATATTATTAAGTTATAGAGGATAAGTTTCTAAAAGTTTTGAAACTTATAAAATGATAACCAATGATTTACCCCCACTACTCAGTTGTTATTGGATCCCTTTTAACTTCACATTGATTATTATCTTGAATTGTTTTAGAAACTATTGGTGGTGACCTACTGAGTTGTAATCACACCCTACTCAGGCTTCCTAAATGGTAACCGAATAGACATTACTGTTGTAGGATAGGTTAAGGGAAAAGGTACTGTTTTAGATGAATGATTTGGGGATGGTTATAGGATGCGGGAACTAGACATGTTTTAAGAGTCACGTGGGAGTTGTTAGTTTATTTATTTTTCATATTTTAGTTTATACACATAACATGTACATTAGTGGAATGTTTCCAACATTTGTTGGATGTTGTATTTCCTACTTTGTTATCTTGGCATATTGGTATCTCGTTGTTATATATATGATTCTGCTATTTTTGTTTACTTATACTATTGTTTTACTCTGATAAAATATGTCATATTCTCCCCATAATTGACTAATTAGACCTTAATTTCTAGTCGGAAGCCTTTGGCATATGTGGAGGAGCGCCTGAGGTTAGGTGATGGTCTGGCTCGAGGAACCGGCACGGGACACCCAGGGTGGAATGTTACAATGTTCTATTAGAGCCTAATTTTATTTTATTTTTATTTTTCATTACTTTTTGGGATAGGTATATTGGAGACGAGGATGATTCAAGAATTGGTAATGAGTTCATTCATGGGAGTTGTAAACCCATGTATAGGGGAAAATAAGAGTACTCAGTGGTGGGATTGTTGTGATTATTGTTTATTGTTACAGTTGAATATTTTTTCACCTTGGGTGACACATTTTTTTTTTGCTGTGATTATTATTTTTAATAAATATTTAGAATTGACTCATGAACCAAAAAAGGATGATAGTTGGTCTTCATGAATCATTCTAGGAACATGTTATTATTATGTGACATGCATCATATTAGACACGCATGAGAAAAAATAATTTTTGGGAAAGATGTTAAACTTAAACTAATTTTATCTTCTTGTAAAATTTAACAAAAACTGGTGCCTAATATTAAAATATTAGTGGTAAATGAGGAAATAATATGAATAAATGTGTTTATAATGTGAAATCAATAACTATGAGAATGATTTTACCCTTGATAAAATGGACCAAATAGTATAGTGGTTAAGGGTAGTGATAACACCTTATTGATGAATGTGTGGAAAGAATATGGGAAAATAATTATTGTGTTGATTCCTCTAATTTAAATGATATAAAGTTGTGTTATGAGTCCTAAGACATGTTTTTAGAATTGTAGAGATATGCCTCCATGATGATTCTTTATGTGAGGATGGCATGAGGTTATGGATAGAGGTTCTTCACAAGTAGTGGAACCTGAGGCACTAATAGAGATGGGTGAGGAAGAATGGGAGTAGTTCTGGGTGAACATTGATATGTTTATACAAGTCATGTGAAGATACCCAAGTCTTGTTGAGAAGAACATGTCTAAGATGAAAAGGGAGTTTTAGTGACAACACCCTCTGAATTTTACTATAGAGCGTAGACTTGAGGGAGTTGAGTTGTTGGTTGAGTACATCGAGAGGATACATGACCGTTTGGAGACACCTTCTAAGTGGAGGGCCAAGTTGGATACTTATAAGATATAAGGATCAACAAATCATTGGTGGGACATTTAGACACATACTGGATATACTGACGGTATATTGTGGATTGAATTCTTGGTGAGGTTCTTGGAGCAGTTATATCCAGAGACATTAAGGCAGTAGAGAAATAGTGATTTACTATGGATTACTCAGGGGTGTATGATGATGACAGAATATTTTTTATGGTTAATATACATACAAATCTTTGTTCCAGCATTGGAAGGAGATGGGAAATCTCATGCTTGACATTTTCAGGATAGAATTGAATGTGAGATTATGTCATAAGTAAACCTTTTCATGTTAAAGAATATTACTGAGGTGGTGAATCAGGATCTTAGAGATGGGTGGAACCTTAGTGCTAGACATTTATTTGTTATTAAATTATCATGTGGTGAAACTTCTTATAGTAGGAATATTCGTTAAGAGATATTTAACTAGGGTAGTGGGAAGTAGAGTTCACAGATAAAGGGATCAGTTGCATAGGACCTTACTGGAGTGATTTTTCACTAGTGTAGTAGGTTAGGTCACTATCATTGACATTTTATTTGATCATAATTAGAGTGCATACATTCTGGCATCATGGGGAAACTATATAGGATCTATAAGACAAAGTTACTGGAACATAGTGTTGGAAGAGTTAGGAAAAACCAGGGTATGGGAAGAAGTTCTTCTACACTTTATCAGGCTGGCATCTAGAGTTCTTTTGGTTGAGGTAGAAGAGGTGGTGGAAATTGTGATTTTGGTAATGATCACCCATATCAATAGAGTGGTGAAACTCAGGAGAGTTAGACTGCATCCTAGGGAAGAGGTTTAGGATGGTTGCATGCAGGGTATCCTACACTTGTGGATAGTGAGGTTAGACCATCTATAGTGAGAGGTACTATTATTATATATTCTAGATTAGTTAGTGCCTTATTTGATACTAGTACCTCTTATTCCTTTATATCTTATAAAATTACGAATTGTATGATCCTAGTGGTGGAGTTTGTGAGGAGGAAAATGAATATTGATATTCAATTTGGAGTGTGGTCTAGGGACATCTATTTGTGCAAGGGAAGCCCTATCAGGGTTGGGGAATATCATTTTCAAAGGGATATCTATTTTATCACCACGATAGGATTCATCCGAATTATGGGTATAGACTATCTAGTCATATACAAATCCCCCATTGATTTCTATCGTAGGAGAGTTACTTTGAGATCTCCTAAGGGTGAATAGTACATTCACTGTGGAAGTGGGATATCTAGGAATGCCGAGTAGGGAAAATTACTCAACTACTGGGGGAGATCACAGCCCAAGTTGCTTGTTTATTTCTAGATGACGGAGGAGAAAATCATGACATCTATCCACCTATAGATTACAGGTTTCATGATGATTTTACTAAAGAATTCTCAGGGTTACCAGCAGAGAGAGATGTGAAATTTACCATTGAGCTCATGTCAGGGGATGAGATACTGTCTATTCCACCATATATAATGGCATCAATAGAGTTTCAAGAGCTCAATACTCAGCTAATGGAATTTGAGGACAATAGGTTTATCCATCCGAGTATTTAACCTTGGTGATATTTTGTGTTTTTTACAAAGAAGGATTATGGGAGTTTGCGCTTATGTGTTAATTACAGGATGTCGAAATGGAGGATATTGAAGAACTGTTATCCTCTTCTGTGTATTGATGATATGTTTGACCAGTTGAGAGGATATTTTTTGTTCTCAAAGATCGACTTCAGATGGGGGTATCATCAGTTGAGAGTATGGCCTTTGGTATACCAATGACTGCTATATAGAGTAGGTATGGACTATATTTGTTTTTTGTAATACCGTTTGGGTTAACAAATGCACCAGTAGTGTTTATATACTTGATGAAAAAAATATTCAATATATACTGAATCAGTTTGTGGTGGTATTTGTGGATAAAATCTTTGTGTACTCCATGACTCATGACGATCATGATCAACATCTTGACATCCTTTTGAGTACACCAAGATAACATAATCTATACAACAGTCTATCGAATTATCAGTTTTGGATCGACTAGGTACACTTATTAAGCCACATAATCATGAACGAAGGGGTGTTAGTGGAACCCTAGAAGGTTCAAGTAATTTTTTCTTATTAGAATCCAACGATTTTTTTTGATATCCGTAGTTTGATGGAGATGAAAAGTTATTATCGGAGATTCATCTAGGTCCTTTCCAAATTCAGAGCACCACTTATGAGCTAGATCATTAATGGGATAATGTTCCCATAGTTGGGAGCATGTGAGAATGATTTACAGAAGTTGAATGAGTGGCTGACAATGACACCAATATTGATCATTCTTGATCTAGTGGGTGCATATATAGTGTTCTGTCATGCTTTTGGAATCGGACATGGAGCTGTGTTGATACAAGGAGACCACATTTTGGTGTATGGGTCTTGGAATTGATGCCCCATGAATGGAACTTACCTATATATCAACTCAAGTTAGTATCAGTTTTTTATGCCTTGAGGTGTTGGTGGAACTATCTCATGGGCAAGAAGTTTACAGCGTTTACCGATCACAAGAGAATGAGGTATATCTTTTATCATCGTGATTTGAATCTTTGAAAATATATATGGGTTGACAATATGAATTCTTTTGATTTTGAGCACGAATGTAACCTAGAGAATGAAATCAATGTTGAAATCTCTTTGAGTGTGATAACTTGGACACAAATGGTCCTGGATTTTAGTGATGAGTGGAAAATAATGACTTTTCTGGTTGAGATGCATGTTTTTTTTCAAGATAGTCAAGAACAGATGACTCTCGTATCAGTTTTAGTGGAGTATACTCTTTTGAGATGGACTAGAGACAGATAATATGAGGATCCGAAATGCTTTACCTTGAGGGAAAGCCTTGAAGGGGAGGGGGAGATAAACCTTGATATTGTTCCATCGATGAGGATGATGTTATCTATGTGGCAAAGCCTGTTGTTGTTCATACACGCATACATGTAGAGATAATGTGTGAGTTTTATGCCTTGATGTGGGTGGTGCATCCAGGTGTAACCAAAATATATCATGACCCGTGATGAATGTTTTGGTGGTCGGGCATGATAAAGGAGATAACAGGGTCTGTGACATGATGTTACACTTATTAGCAGGTGAAGGAAGAGCATCAATGACCTGGTGTTCTGCTACAACTCTTACCCATTCAATAATAGAAAAGAAATGATGTGGCCATTGATTTTATTGTTGGTATTCTGATAATTCCTAGGAAGAATGATGTGATTTGGGTTGTTTTAGATCAAATGATGAAGGTAGAACATTTCATTTCTATATGGGAGACTTACTCAGAAAAATAGTTGAGATAATTATGTGTTTTGGAAATAGTTATTCTCCATGGGGTGCCTAAGACGATTGTTTTACACCACAATTCTCACTTTACTTCTCACTTATGGAAGGGTTTACTGAAGGTTCTCAGTACACAAGTATTATTGAGTATAACTTTACACCTACATAAAGATGGGTGGTTATACAATACTATATAGGTTCATAAAAATATGATATGGGCGTGTGTTATAGACATCAGTGGCTCCTAAGAGAAACAATCATATTTAGTTGAGGTTTCCTATAACATTAGTTATAATAAAACTATTTAGATGAAACCATATGAGGCTCTTTATGGCAGTCCATGTAGATCACCTCTACACTGGATAGAGGTAGGTGAGTTAGAGTTGTTGGAACAGAGTCTCATGTAAGAGATATCGTAATAGGTATGACTTATTTAGAAGTGTAGGGAAACATCTAAGAGTAGTCAAAAGTAATATGATGATAGACATTGAGTACCACTATAGTTTACATAGGATGATCATTTTTTTTAGATGTCATGTAGGATGGGTCACCATAGAATTTAGAGACAGGTCATGTTGGTGCCGAGGTTTGCCAGACCTTTTGAGTTTGTGGAGAGAATCGAATTGGTGGCTTGCCAATTGGCTCTTCCATAGAAATACAGTGTTCTAAATTATTGTTTTCCATGTGTCAAAACTATGGAAGTATCACCCCAACCCTTCTCATGTAATTGTCGTGGTCTAGCATGAGTTAATGATTGATACATCGTTTAAGGATTATCTCATACATGTGTTAGATAGCAGTGAGAATATGTTGTGGGGAAATACCATGATGATAGTTCCTATATTGGGGAAATATATATGAGGGTTCAGTGGCCTACTCTTTTTGACACTGAATCTGAGAGAAGCTTGTGACTGTAGCTCGAGTACGAGCTATTATAATGTAGGGAAATTGTAAGATATTAACCTTATATAGAGTTTTCTCAGAATTGTTTACATAAAATCTTGTCTATTATTGAGTACATTTTATTTTGGTTATACCCCTGGGGTGTGTTTGGGTGAAATTAAATAATAAATTAATAAAAAGGGGCTATGCACATTTGGTGCATAGATATAGAAAATTGTGTACCACAACCCAAAAAATCATGCATATCTAGACTGTGATGAATTTCATGGTCGGAGTATGGTATTCCAAACCATGCACCCAAGAAAGAGATATTATGCACCCCTAAAACAATAGGTTCATGTTTGGAATACGGTTATGGAAAACCATGCACTCCTACCCATGAAAATGTATGCAATATTTTTAATTCCCCAAAAATTAGTTTTAAATCCACCTAAACCCCCACCCCCAATCTCCACTATTCAACTCAAACTCAAACCCTTATAGTTTTTGATGAATTTAGAGAATCCCTATGGGATTCCGTGGTTGTTCGACCTCTGTTCTTAGTGATTTGAATCCCAGATTGAAGATCCACACCTCCCTGGTAAGTGGATCTTATCCACATGGTTTCTCATTCATCCTCCCCCCTCTTTTTCATTTGGTGGGAGGATATCTTTTGTTTTTATAGATCTATATCTATATTGGGTAACTCTAAATCTAGTATTGTGATTATAGATATAGAGTTTACAAGACCTTATTTCATGATTTTGTTTTTTGAAATTATAATCATGATCTACATTGTTGTGTTTCCCAAATTTTGGGGATTATTGTTGTACGATTATTCTATAATGAATTGAGGTATGTGGTCTAGAATTTAATCCCCATAGTGATGGATTTGATGTGTCTATGAAAAATTGTATAATTTATAGAATTATTTAGCAATTTAATTTCTGAAGTGGGTTAATTAAGATGGCCAATTGATTTATCGAAGCATTATAGAAATGGATGATTAATTATGGAATTAATCATGAGACTAAGAGGATGTCATGTAAGATAATTAATTTGGGAAATTTATTATGATATTTAGTTATTTTAATCTAGATAATTAATCAGAGGACTAATTATTAGATACCTAATTGGATAAATTGAGATAATTATTTATGAAATAATTATGTGCTTTTGATATTGTGATCTGGATAATTAATTGTGGAATTAATCATGAAGAGTTGTGATATAGAATGAGATAATTAATTATGGTATCTGAATTGTTATATTGATTAATTAATTGAAGTTATTTAATGGGATTGGTACACTATGTTAATTAGGGAGTTAATTAAGGATATTTAAGGGGAAACCTAATTGATAGGATTGGTATGGAAATTGGGGAGAGTAGTTAATTATTGAATTGAATAATAAAATTGAGGTGATTAATTTATTTTTGAATTAATTAAAATTAATTAAATGTTTAGTTAACTGTTTAATTAACTAATGGATTTCATGTATTTAAATAATTTTCAAATTACTAATGGAATTGATGTGTTTAATTAATTTTGAATGAATTATGTGAAAATGAATGGGAACATGGTAATTCAACTGAGAGATATACATGGTTACATGTTCATTATCTTTATGAGTGATGGAATGGGAAAATTTCCTTTCAATTGAGAAGTATATATGGTTACATGGTCATTATACATATGAGTAAAGGAATGAGAATGTGGTCATTAAATTGATGGGTATGTGTGGAAACATGGTCATCTTACATATGAATACAATAATGGGAACATGGTCATTATTTATGTGATGAAATTGATAATGGTAATGTGTCATTCACATATGAATTAATGAATGACAACAAACGGTAATCCAAAATATGGCCTCACTTGAGAATAATTCGGGCTTCGATATGAGCCTAATCAGGAATTACGATATGATAGCGCCATTTATAATTTGACCTCTAGGATGAGTCATAGAAGGTATTAAGATATCATATTACCTAGAAACACATTGGTCTCTATCATTATGTGAAGCTAGTATTGAGGTATGAGTGTCCTTGAGAACCTTGTATTTCCTCCAATGGCTCGAAGGCCTTCATTTTTAATGATTATTGATAATCCACCTTTCAAGGGGTGAAATGGAACCCTTACAATGATCGTAGGAATAATAATTACATGGATCGTAGGCCTTAGATAAATTCAGTTCCTATAGGCTTCAAACATTACATAAAACCCATATTATTACTTGGTACTGCTCCTCCCCAGCATCTTCATCATGAAATATCCTATCCACCTTCGCATGGCTGTTCGGATAGTCTATCTGATGCATGCACAGGCTTGTCCTGATGGCAGGTGCCATAACCTCTCATTCTTGCGATCCGTGTAGCTTATGATATGGTGAAACCTCCTTTCCCATCCTCCTATAGAGCTTTTTCCTTATAAGTCGTCTAGTTTTCATATTCACTTATGGTGGTCCGAAGGCCTTACTTGCCTAAAGGCTTGGCTTCCCCGAAGGACTTAAAGGACATGGGGATGAAATCGGTGGCCCAAAGGCACAAATAGCGCCAATTTTTTGCAGCTACAGTTCCAAGAAGTACCTGCTATAGTTCAGGCTATACTATTTCCCAGTTCCCGCTATAGTACCTACTACAGTACTACTACAGTACCCCCGAAAATTGTTCCTCTACCTGGATTTGATCCCGGGTCACCTAGATGCACTTTAGACTCATCACCAATTGGGCGGAAGCTCATATTCTTGGGAACCTTGTATTTAATTTTGTTAAATAAATAGTAATGATAGTGTGATAACTATTTATTTTCCCACTGTAATTATTTCTTTTTAGAAGTGAATACATTTTTTATTGATTGGAATATTTTTAAACACCATTGGTGGTGGCCTACTGGGTTGTATTTTCACCCTACTCATGCTACCTGATATGTATATGAATAGACATTATTTTTTCAGGAGTGGTTAAGGGAAAAGGCCCTATGTTATATGGATCATTTGGGGATGTATCTTTGATGAGGGAACCGAATGTTCTTGGAGACCTTCTTGGGAATAATTAGTGTATTTATTTTTCAATTTTAATTTTAGACACTTAACAAGTACATTAGTGTCATGTTTCCTGCATTTGTTGGATATTGTAATTTATACTTTGTTATCTTGGCATATTGGAATTTCATTGTTATATATATGCTTCCCGTATAATTTTTTACTTATGTTGTTGTTGTACTCTAATAATAGAGGCTATAGTCTTGCCATGATTGGATTATCAGACCCTCATTACTTGTCAACATCCTCTGGCATACCAGGAGGATCACATGAGGCCATAAGATGGTCTGGCTTGGGGCACTGGTGCATGGAACACATGTCAGGACACTACACATAGGACATCACTTCAGACCTAATAATTCCATTACCAAAGAGAGATATACATCCACATTAATTTTCTAGACACCCGAAGTAGGAGTATACCAAGATGCGATTATTTAGCTAGAACTTGAGTTCTATTTCTAAAAATCATTTTATTTCTACATCTCTATCAAGGAAAACAACCCGTTCAATCCAAAATGTACTTGGTATTTTTATATTGTTGAAAATGAAGTAATTTATTGAACCCAATTTCTCCATTCCAAAGTACATAATAACGTAACATTATCTCTAGTAAGAGTATGACAAAACACTAGCAATGAAAAGCATCTGGGTGCCATATCAAGATATAGATCGACATTTGAAAACAGTGAATTCCAAAAAAAACTAGCCTCAAGACAATGAATAATGGCATGTAAGGTGGATTTCGGCTCAACCATGCATAGAGGGCATATAGGATCATCAGATGCATGGTCAAAAAAGATATATTCCTTAAAAGGAGGATTCCAACAAAAATCTTCCACCAGAAGTAGAAGACCATGGGAGTGACCAATGAGCTCCAAATGATCATCCATATCACATCACCCTATTGGGTCCGAGAATCGAGAGCGAGCTTATAACCAAATTTTATAGAGAATATTCTCGAACTCTCTTTATTCAAGTAAATACTACCATAACCCTTATTATTCACACATGGAATATTTTTAATGATCGTTCTTAGTATTTTTTAAACCACCTATCATGTTTTTCATCACACAATTCATTTTCTTCTTTGATAAATTGGGAACACATTATCGCATTCATTAAACCACGGACCACTAGGAACATCTCTAAAAGGCCTTCGTCATCGGGTTGCTAAGGGTCCTTCCAAATTTTTATGATAGAGACACCCCTGATCCTATAACACATACGATGATCAATAATTTCACACCACCTCTAGATTCTTTTCTAGAGGGAATTGGGATAAGAGACTAAGAACACATCTCATAAGTCTAAGTGGGGAAACTATATGGATTGAAGGATTTGATCATAGAGGGAGTTTGGGTGTTTAAATAGCCAACTTCGTTGCTTCATCAGAATTGAATCATTGAATATTTAAATGTCACAAAAAATTATAACCATATATTCTTAAGGGGTGAATTTTTTTCCCAAACCTTCTAGTGAATATTTTTCCTTCCATTACCCCAATAGAAGTTGGTAATATGGGATTGAATTTAGTAGACAGTCGGGGTTAGAAGTTTATATATAGACATGGCATATCTTTGAATCACTTTAACCACATACATAATTAGATTTCCCTTCCCTTAATTAGAGACACTCTTGGTTATCCAACCCTACATTTTATTCAATCCTTTCAATATTAATGAACAAAAAATACTTATTTTATTGACCAAAAATCATGGGGGTCCTAATGTATTTATTATGTTTGTTGACCATCTGATTACTTGAAACATGGCCAAGATCAACATTCCTATTCAAAATAACTCCCAAACTATTGAAATTTTTTGATTTATCCAAGTTAACTGATTTTATAGAAGCCAACTCATAAATATGGATCAAATGAAAAATGGAAATGTATTCTTTATGAGTGGCCCTTGAGAAAATAAAGATATCATTAGAAAAAAGGAGATGAGTGATGGGCAGACGTCATTGGAAAACTTTTTCCCCATGGATAATTTTTTTATACCAATGAAATAATATGAGATAAAATATCATCCAATGGAATTAAAATAGGTAAATAGTGTCCCCATCCTGAAGTCCCCTAGAAGGGGTGAAGCTCTGAGTAAGGTTCCCATTTATTTTGATGCTGAGAGACACTAACAAGACTAATTTCATGACAACCTCAATCTATCTAAATATGAAAACACCTTTTAATCAAAAAAGGTAAATTCCACTCCATCATAATTCATTATTATATCAAGATTCCATGCCATAATACCTCTTTTTTGTAACTGATCGAGCTTTCATGGAGTGAAAAACTTCATGGGAGATAATATAATAATCAGTAATGATCTATTTATGGATGAAGGAGCATTGGTTTTTAGAGATAATAGATGGTAAATATAGGTGATGGTGATTAACTAGTATCTTTAAGAAGATATTATAATAAACATTGCACAGACTAATTGGCCTTATGTTAGAGTCCAACAGTGGTTTTTGAGTTTTTTTTACGAGGGTGATTATGTTTTCATTAAGAGTTGGGAGATTAATTTTCCCCACCCAGAGATCTTTCATAAGGAACAAGATGTCCATTCCAATAATATGTCATTATTTTTTGAAGAAAAGGGCATGAAAACCATCTGACCCTAGTGCTTTAGTTGAATGGATTTTCATGAGGCCTCCTAGAATTTACTCATTTGTAAAATCAACAATGATGTGGTGATTGATAGTGTATGACACCACAAGTTTTATAGAAGACTAAATTTTAAAAAAGAAGGTAGGTTCTCTTACTATGTAGAGATTCTGGAAAAACTACAATAAGACTCCTTGGATCTCCATTTCATTAGAAGAAGTTCTACCTTCATTATTGTTCATGCTTGATATGGTGTTCTTGTGAAGCTTCATGGAGTCCTTCTGTTACGTCCCCCAATCCATCACTCTCTCGCATGGCTGGAAATGATTGGTTATGGGAACTCAAGCACACCTCCCCATACGCCAAAGGCTACCAACTAGCCGTAGGAGTGTGAAATCTACAGTGCAGAGACAATACCCCTGAGTATGAAATTTCATTTCAAAAGATACAAATCAAATTTAAATGGAAAATAATAATAGGAGTAAACCAAATAATAATAATCAGAGTAAAAATATTGTGATAGACAACAATAAAATCCAATTTAATAATTAAATAATAACAAAATAATAATGTAATGATGTGCTGGAATGTAACTAAATTTCATGCTTGAAAAATATACGTGAAAAAGACTAGAAGACTCAAATAAATTGTGCAATATACTAGGTCCCAAAGTCCATGTTGGACCCGTATTTAAAATCTATAACAACAGTAATCAGGAAATCAAAAAAATGTTCCTTTTCCCTTATCCAAACCTATATCCATCAAATATTCTTGGGTTCCAAACAATTGTCAAAATAGGGTGTGAGTAAAACACAACAGGTCGACACCACTGTGTCTAAACAAACTAGTCTGATAAGATGTGTATATAATAAAGTGATAAACATGTGTAATAATTAATTCAACAATTAATAAAATACAACTACAACCTTATTTTTCACCATGATATAATATGTATAAGAATGTCTTACAACCATGTCAACCACAACCATAAACCCATGGTATAGTCACATCAAACAATCCATGTAAATGCCTAATAATTATTCTACAACATTTCCTGATCAAAGACCTATAAGCATAACAAATTTCTAAGTCAAATCCCTTTAATCAGTATAGTATGGGACTAGGTTGAGCCTTCTCTCTATAAGAATTATAGTATATACATGTGAATGTTCTTGTTCTTAGCCCTTTATATAATAATCTCATCACATAACACATTATCTATCATAAAACATATATATCACAATATCAAATCATATATCACATTTGTTAATTATGAAAATTACCATTATTATTTCATAAAACACTTTTTAATTCAATTCACAATTGATTAACACTTATATCCAAAGTGATAAGCCACAATATAGGTATTCTACAACAAGAAATCACCCTAGGTCACATCTCATGACAAAAATAATTTAATCTAGTATCAAATTATAAATTCATTTGAAATCAAATGAATTCAAGCGATAAACTCATTCAATTATTTAATGAATTTAGGTTCACAGAATGAGGGTATAATCATGATATTGCTTAAATTTGGAATTATCAATCCATAGGGTTAAATTTTAAACCCCCTACCTTATAATTATGATCCAACAACACTTTCTAAGACTATAATCTACGAGGAAGAAGGTGGATATGATTGTAAAGAGGTTCCTATATCAAAATTGATCAAGATCAAAACCACCAACATAATTTGGTAAAATGATTTCACCACAACTGGTGGAGAAGAAGGAAGAGACAGAAGAAACCTTTCCAAAAAGAATTACCATAGATTGAAGATTGAAACCGAATGTATGGAAGGGGTTTTGGAACTTTAAAATTTCTTATAGAATTTCTTATGGTCAAGAGGGGAGAAGCATCAGCTGAATGAAAAAGAAATTAGTAGCACAACATGTTTAAAACTATTGGTTGGGAATTTACATGTCATGTAATGAAATTTAACATTGTGTAAATGTTTTTAATGGTATAAAAAATCCATCATCTTGGATTTATATAATTAAATACCCAAGCAATTAGATGTTGTGTAATCCCCTTACATGATGTGTAAATGATCTCCAGTTTAGTTTTTCTGCCCATTTTTTATTTTAAGCATCCCAAACCTCTTTTAATCTTATCAACTCACCAACAACCTATAAACCACTTAAAAAATTTAAATCTAGACTCCATTAATTACAAAAAGAATACATCCTCAAAATTTTGGTAATTTTATCTAACAAATTGTCTTTATCTACAAACAAAACTCAGCCACCAAGGCTTAAACAAAAATCATAGAGATAGACATACCTAGAAAAAATGGGATCTTAAAACATTCCCATCTTATAATAACTTATCCTGGAGCTAACCCAAGAATCACTATGAGGTTTATGCGAACAATTCTGGATACTATGATTATATATGAAACTCCATCTCTCAGGCCTCCCCTTGAAATTACCCATACTGCAACTACACATGAGGAAAAATAATAGTTTGAACCCAAAAATATTTCTCACTACAATCCACAACTCGTATCAGTTGCTCCTCAAAATATGAATCAACAAAAATCTGAAGGTCTGCTATGTCTATCAAATTGGATGGGTCTTGATGATATCTTCATAGTTATTGCATGTGGAACATGTCATGCATGGAATTGTAGCATTGTGGAAGGGGAAAATTTTATTCCACTAGAATGACCCTTACCACTATTTCAAATGGCCCGAAAAACCTAGGATATAACTTTCCGTGTTTCCTGATACTGCACTAGCCCAACCTAGGCGAAACTCGAAGGAAAATATGATGACCAAATTTGAATTCCATTGGTAATCTCTAACGGTTAGAATATGATTTCTTCCTTCTTTGCGTGGTCACCAACCACTGTCTAATCAACTAAACATTTTCAAATGTATTTTCCACAAGACTAGGACCAACAAGCGCCGACTCAACTACCTCAAGCCAACCAAGAGGAAAAAAACATGACTATCCATAAAATCCTCGAATGTTTCCATTTTTATTGATTCCTGGAAGCTATTATTATATGAATATTCTATGAGTGTAATATGTTTCTCCCATGAACCACTAAAATCCAAAACATCGGATTATAGATTATCATATAAAACATGAATAGTCTACTCATATTGACCGTCAATATGTGGATGATCGGTTGTGATTAAAATTACTCACGATCCTAGGGATTTCAGAAGACCTACCCAAAACCTGATGTGAAATGAGAATATTTTTCTGAAACGATACTCCTCAGATCACTGTGAAAACTAAACTAATTCACGCATGTAGAGATTTTCTAGTTATTCAACTATTAAGGTTTCCCTGATATGTAAGAAGTGGGCTTCCTTAGTCATTTGATCCAAAAAAACCCATAAAACCTTATTCATATGGGTCTCCCTCGGTAATCCTATCACAAAATTCGTTATGATATCATCCAATATTCACGTAAGGATGGGTATATGATACAAAATCATAACTGGCCTCTATTTCTCAATTTTCACCTGCTAATAAGTGAAGCATCTAGTCACAAATCATTCCCCATGTTTCTTCATTACTGACCAACGGTATTGTCTATGGAGATCACAATAAATTTTGGTTAAACCACAATGTACCACCTAACTAGAATAATGAAACATTCTAATCAGCTCCTCATGTAAGCATGTGAGAACCCATACTAATCCATGAAAAATAATATAATATCCACTTCAAGCATACTATCCTGATGGCGCATCCCCACCATAAAATTTTTCTATCATAACTGATCCTTCTGTATCTGAAAAACTACTATGTCTTAATCTGATCCAGAAGCATAGGTATAACATATGTTGAAGTAAGATCTACCTGCCCTTGAGATTATTGATCATCCAGATGCATGTTTTCAAAGAATTAAATTATCCACCACTCATCACAAGTGTCTCGTACTGCCTCTATCTATGTATTTTGGCTCAATGTGTTGGTAATGACATTTCCCTTTCCTGATGTACAAGCCAATTCAATGTCGAAAGGCTGCATATACTCATCCCACATCCTCTGCCAAAGTTTATGGTCCCATTGAGAAAAGATTTATATGATGATCTTGTGATCTATATATACCAAAAAATCACTCACCCATATCAGGCCATGTACCACTACCACAAACTCTAGATCATGAGTAGTGTAATTCCTCTTATGTGGTCTGAGCTTCCTGGAACCATAATAAACAAAATGATCCTCCTACATTAGAACTTCTCCAAGTCCAACTTCAGATGTGTCAAAATACACAGTATAATATTTACCCATGATAAGTAATATGAGGATATGTTATATGGTCAACACGTCTTTTAGATCATAAGAAACATTCTCAAAAGAATCATACAAAAAAACGTTACCCATTTATTTGTTATCCCAGACATTGGTGATTCCAAACAACTGATATCTTGGACAAAATGTCACTAATAACCTTCTAAACCTAGAAAGCTCAAAATTTTTAAGGCGTTCTTGGGTTTTTCCCAAGATACAAAAACTCCGAATTTCTATGGGTCCACTAACACTCTTTCCTCTAAGTATAATTAGACCAATAATTTAACCTTATTTATCTAAAAACTACATTTAGTTATCTCGGAATAAAGCCAATTTTTTCTCAATATACTCAGGACAATGTTAAGATGTTTGTGATGATTTTATACTGATTTGGAGTACACTAAGATATCATGGATGAAAACCACCACAAAATAATCCAAAAAAGGATAAAATATCTTGTTCACTAAGACCATGAATATCATAGGCACATTAGTAAACCCAAACGACATCACTAAAAATTCCTAAAATTTATACCTACTATTAAAAGAAGTTTATCTAATGTCCCCCCAGTATCACCATTAACTGATGATATCCCGATATGCATTAAATCATGGAAAATATATTAACACCTCTCAACTGATCTGAAAGTTCATCAATGTGCCTATGAGGATATCGGTTCTTGAGCATCATCAGGTTTAACCTCTGATAATCCACATAATAGCGCAATGATACCATAACCTTTTTAGAAAAGAGAACTAGAGAACCCCAAAGAGTTGTACTTGTCCATATTAAATGTCTAGATTCTTGATCATCCAACTGAAACTGAAACTCCTGAAGCTCCACTGGTTTCATTTTGTAATGAGGGATAGAAATTGGTTCTTCTCCCAGCACCAAATTGATCATGAAATCGACCTCTTGCTCAGGTTCTAATCCATATAACTCATTAGGGAAAACGTAACAAAAATGGTCTGCTATTAGAGGAAGAGAATCATGGTGTATTGCATCATCAATTAGAGAACAAATCACTATCTGAGCCCTGAGACAATCCAATCTATGGTGAATTGGTCCTGCATGACTAGCCTGAAGATCCCACTCACCATGGTGGGAATTACTACTTTTTCTGGATATAGTAATGTAACTCTCCTATTGTAACAGTTAATATGAGTTTGGTATAGAATTGACTAATACATATTGATAATAAAGTTGAAGACTATAATTTCTATAATGAATGGTTCCCAAAATAAATGGTAACCACCAATCTCTATATAACATGCCTTGTAACATTTTATATTTTCATACCACACTCCCAAAAGTGTTTTGATGGTTAAATACCTATCTATTCTTTTCATATACAAGACCAAACCATTTGAAATAAGAGATGATAGAAAATAATGAGATGATCTTGTACCAAATAAGACACAAGCTAAGTTAGATGATACAATAATCATACCACTAACAAGAGATGATCCTGCATCCATATTAGCAGGAGTAGTCTATATAATGTGCAACTGATTTTTACCTCTTACATGAGCTCCAGTATAACTACCCTAAATTAATTCCCTTACTTATTATTGTTTCTCTTTCATTGGGGTACCACATCCTTTGACTTGAACTGAACGGAATGTATAACTCTAGTTACAAGCATGTTGAGGTGTATCCAAGCCCATTCTCAGTTAAGATGCCACTCCAGATCATCTGCCACTATTCTGTTATGGGATGTTCACACATATCCTCTAGATATTACTTAGGATTGCATCTATATGAGATATGACTATGGGGTAAGCACACTAAAAATTATTCTGACCAAACATGCCACACTGATAGCACTAAAACAGAACACGATCTTGGGATAGTAGTCCACTGCCCTGACTTCTCTGCCCATTACTAACTTGAAAAAAACTATCAAAACGATTCTTATTACTACAAAAAGAAGCACTCGCATATTTCCCTACTAAAACAACCTGACCATTTCTTGAGGCTTCTCTTATATTCCCTTCCATGATGAGTTCTTGAATCATCATGTATTCAAATCATCTTAAACAAGAAAAATTTACCTTGGACCTACTCTTATAATGATGATTTTCGAAGAAATTTCTTTCCTTGGATATCTTATCGATTCATAAATATGGCACAAATCATTTTAGGTTAGTAAACTTATCATAATAGTCCAACTCTAATAGACTATCATGCATTAGATGCTTGAACTCGCGGGTTTTTCATCTCTCAAGTTCTTAGGATAAAAATGGATTAGGAACATCATCTAATTTCCTTTCAAGAAAGATCAAATTTCTTCCCAACATCCTCCATAATATCCTACTAACACTTGATAGGTACACAAATCATATACACAGCATGTTTCACCCTCTTATTTGTGGGTGTCTTCAGATGCTTGAAGATTGTTTTGACAAACTCAATCCAAAACTCGACCACTTGGGTCCCCTTTCGCTATTAAACATTGTAAAATGCTACAGATAGAACTCTCTTTTCATCTCATGCATCAAAGGAAAAACATGAACGGTCTCCCTTTCCATAGACCACATGACCCTGAGGAAGCTATCAAGGAGTTGAATATCCATCTTCACCTCAGGAACAATAGTAATTTCTGGTTCAGCTATCTTAGGAGCATGCTAATTTCCACACTCCAGATGCTTAATTCGAAGACTATGATGGGACGTTTACTATACATTACAAACACACACCTTAGAGAATATTAATTACTACAAAACCCACCATTAAAAATGCAAAAATTTATCAGTGCTAGAAAAATTCACTAATAAAGTCCATCTTTATCAGTGCTAAAATAAGCATTGATAAAGGTTTCCCTTTAGGAGCCCTTTTTGGTGTTGATAAATGTTAACCATTATCAAAATTTTATTTTAGAACTATTAAAGGAAACTTTTATCAGTGCTTTATTTTTAGTGCTGATAAATGTCAGGAATAAAATGAGAAATTTAAAAAATAAAAATAAAAATAGTAAATTATGAAAAATATTAATCATTTTATTAATTAATAAATTATTGACAAAAATTAATAAATTTAATATTAATATATATATATTGTAAATATTAAAAAATAGTATACATTAAATATAGATATATGAAATGAATAAGTAAAATATATATATATAATGTTAATTAAAAATATTTTAATGCCTTAATTTAATGTTTTTTAGTTTTCCAATTTAACCTAGATCAAAAATCATGTGTTTCATTTATTTCACCTATATATATATATAAGTTAATGTATTTGTATATATAAGTACACAGAAATATATTTACGCGATATATAGAAGCAAATACATCTAATATTTATGTAATTTATTCAAAATTTAGTATATTTTAGAATTTCATGATAACATGATAAATTAAATATATATATTTTTTAATAGGTCAATTTTATTTATTTATTTTCTATACTATAGTTTAATTTTAAATGATTTTTAATTTCAATTATATTTTGGAATTTGATCATTTTATATTATTTATTTATATATATTTATTCACTATATTTTAGTATTTTCAATATGTATTCATCAACTTCAATATTTATATATATATATATATATCCTTATTTTTTTAATAACTTATATTTAATAAATCAAACTTTTCTATTTTTCAGTATTTTTAATGTGAACTCATTATGAATTATTCATTTTTACTCAATTTTAATATCCATGTATTTATGATTATATATCCATTAATAATGTTAAAAATATCGTTCTATAAAATAAATTTATAAATAAATATAAATAAATATTTATATCTATAAATGTAAATTTACTATAATGATAATTATTATAAATAAATAATTACAACATTTTAAATAAGTGTATATATTATTATAAATAAATAATTATATATATTTAAATAATCATAAAATTACAATAACGATATCTAAATATTTATTGTTATAAAACTTTTATCAGTTCTAAAAAAGTGTTGTTCAAAGATATATTTTTCATCTCTAAAAAGACAGCGCTAATAAATATGTCTTTTAACAGTGATTTTCTAGGACTGATAATGTTTTATATTTATCAGCACTAAAAAGGCACTAATAAATACTCCTTTTATCAATGCTTATAAATTTAGCACTGATAAAAGTGATCTTTATTTTTTCTTTTCTGAAAGTACTGTTAAAAGTGTCCTTAATCTATTTAAAAAATCATTGACCATGACTTTGTCACTCATGATTCTAAATCTCTCACGGAACTCTTCTACGGTCAGTGAAAATCCACTGCATTCTTTTGGAATAATTAGGGATAGAATCTAATGCATGTTATTTTCTACCCTTCCTATATCATTTTTTGATGTTTTGGGTTTTTCATTTTTCATTTTTTCACTATTCTGAAACATGAGGACCCCTACAGCTCTTCTTGTCACTACTGAAAAAAAACGAGTGTTTTTCTATTTCTTATTCTCCTTTCATATGTATTTGAGTGTCTAGTCCATTGTTTTCTAGAGAGAGATTTATGTTTTACTCTACTATTGACATTAATAAGTAGATGTCTTGTCCCCCCTCAATTTTCTCTTCATTTTCATATTACAGTGTTCCAAAATCTTGGTAGTTTTTCAAATTTAATTCATCTTATATACTGTATTATAGATTCTAAAGGATTAATTATGAGTGTATTTAAGGATTATAGGATACCAAGTTGTGGCCCTGATTTATGGGTGATGAACATATAGGGACCAAGGTATATGTAAAAAAAATTAAAACATGTTTGTGAATTTTGGTTACTCATGTAAATTGTTAAACCATGAAATGGGTAATTTAGATTTATTATTTTAATTAATAATTTTTTTAATGTATTAAAAAATCATGAATTAATTAGCCACATTCCAAAAATTAGTTTAGTAATTCATGGTGTGATTGTTTTGTTTTTTTTAAATAATTCAAGTTTATTATCTAACATTAACCATGGGTTACAAATATTGAATGTGAATTTATTTGGTGAGAAAAGTATGATCATAATTTTTTTTAAAAATTTCCTATATTGGATCATTATGTATGATAAGTTAGGTAATTTATTTTCCATGTCCAAAATGAACAAAATAGAGATGCGACCCCCCTATTGAATGTAACCCTTTATTGCATTCCATAGACAAACCAATATTCTTGTTTTATCATTATTTATCACTATGTTAAGGCACCAACACTCCTTCATTGATTGAGGGTCCTCAAGTATTTTTCTGGGATTGAAGGGTACTGTAATATTCTGAATGACTAGAATACTTTGTTGGCTGCTTTAGTGTTATATATCAAATATATTTCTTTGAAGCTTAAATATGGATTCCACTGATACTATATTACAAGTATGCCCTAGGTTTTTTTCATTACTTCCATTAACATTTAACCTTGAGATAAATTGTCCCTTTTCATGTTTTTTTATTCCATTAATGATCGTAGGATGATTCCCTAAAACTCATAAGTGGTATCAGAAACTTTTTCTTTAAAGGCACATGGTTTTAATTTATTAGTTTTTTGGATAAATAAATTTCATATTGTATCTATGGTTCCTCTACGATTTTATGGTAATATATAACATTAATAAATTTAGTATTTTATTGAATAGATTCATTTCATTTAAAAGTGTAAAAAAATTCTAGATCAATACCGAGAATATGTTAAAAAATTCACCCTTTAAAGGGATATATGTTTTTGAAGGGATCATATGGTGGATCAAAAAATACCCAAATTTGGATGGTGATGAATCCTTGAGTAGAGAGAAGTAATGTCCTATTTAGGTGGAGTGAGATTCATTTCATAAAAACCATTAGAGTGGAGGAATTCCAATTCCTCTTTAATTGAAAATACTTTTTGAGTGATTCGATTAGTGTAGGTTACTAGGACACTTTAATCCTTATACACTTGATTACCTTACATATCTTGATGATGGATTAGACTCCCTCTTTTAAACTAGCCTTACTCCCATTATCATGAGATGGAAGGTAGTCAAGCATCTGAGGATAGATTAAAAAATGGTAGTGAAGGTCAATTGTACTATAGTATTGAATTATTATACCCCTATTCAAGATAGTAACAATTTCATGAAAGTTGGATGAAATTGTGGAATTTTATGCCCGTAGTGTATTTTATTATTATTATTAAAGAAAAATTAAATGTCTGACTACTCATACATTAAATTTCTTCTGAACATGGCTATATTTCCAATACCTTGAAAGAAAAAAACTTGTTGGTGATGAAACCAAAAAATTATTACCAGATCAATAACATGGGGATGAAAAAAATAATGAAAAAACAAAACAGTTTTGAATAAAATTATCAAGGAAAGAAGTCTATGTATAATTTTGAGGTTGGTTAGAATAAATACGGCCAACCTATTGACCCCAAAAAGTCAACATTCATTAGTTATTTTGGGGTCACAACGAGGATGAATGTGCTGATTGATATTGACTCATGGTGTCGTGTCTGACCTGTAATGAAGGAAATAATTTTTAAATATTTAATGGTAATGTTACAATATAATTTCTCTATTTTACTAAAAAATATATAATGAAACATTGATATATTTTTCATTATTCCTTGGAGACTTCGTTCATTTTCGAATATTGTCATAAGAAATTTGTCTTAATGGCTGACGGAAAAGCCCACAGAGGCTTGTGAACTATTCTAATGAAGTTACATCTAAGGGATGCTTAGAGGAAAATAAATCCCCACCCACCACATAGTTATGAACATATTATAAATCAAGAAACATTAATTTCATTCTACAATCGTCGTAAGGAGAAATCATTTCAGGTTATTTCAATCGATAATATATTATTTGACATTATTTAGTATATTGATTTGATTCAAAATTGTTAATTTATGAAACAGAAAAAGAGTGCTGAAAATAAAAAACGTGCATCAAAACCAACATTCCCCTCTCACAAAGGAATGAGGGGGGTTCACTTCATTAGAGAATAAATTGGTATGTATTCTAAATCAATAATAAATTTTTAATTATGTGATATAAAACAACATGTGTTACTTTTTTTGTATTCTCATTGATAAATCAAAATCTAAAGCCACATTAATCCCACATCATGTGTTATGGGAGGAGGCTTGTGTAAATAAGGATGGTATATTAGTTGATGAAAACTCATAACCTTTATGTGAAGAATGTCTGATGATGACATAATTTTAATTTGTTACGTATTATAAAAATATTACATTAAAATACATGTGTTCATATTTTTTATATTGTATAGACATAAGAATAAGAAATGAATGTACCAGATCAAAAGAAACTTTCATTACAATTGAACAAGCCTAAAAAATATGGTCATGTAAGAGGATTTGGTTTTATAGTCTCTCCTCAGACATATTTGAAGAAAATAAAACCACCCGATGATAAATATAATATGTTGAGACAAATTCAAGAACAAATAGGTTTACTGCAAGATATTATTTTGCGGTCTGATTTTGTAGACCAAGGTATTAGGAAGGATCAAATAAAACTAGCGGTGGAGCAAAGATCCACACATGAAAGAAATGTCCCCACTTGCTTTAAGGCTATTAATTACCCCAACAACATAACATACCCTAGGAAATCATTTTTTTCATTACTCTTATCCTAAATATTAATCAAACAAATTATTATAACTTTTTATTACAAAAACATTTATAGGGTATAGTTGTATGTGGTTTTTATCTGTCAACACCCACATACATCCGTGTTGTGATGGGTACAATGTTTAATATCCCAAGAGACTAGTTACACAATCATCCCCTCCCAAAAAATCACATGAGAGTGGGGATTGAGATAGCTTATGATACAACTATTTAGTTGCTCATTCCACTCGATGGTCCATATATTACAACAGTTGAAGCTGCTATTGGAGCTTTCATAACATGGTTGTCTAATCGTATAATGATAAATGAGGTATATCTTTTTGAAAAAAATCATATAAAAAACATGTAATAGTTTATGATAAAAGGTCTAAAATGAGGTATGATATTACATATTAATAAATCAATTGATAAACTAAATGTTGAATCACGAATATCTATTTTATCAACCCAGAAAACAAAAAAAAATTGGAGAGTATCTTCTCCCCACTAGCTCCAGAGAAATATTTATTATCATTACAACTTCATGGAGAGACCACATTTGAAAATAAAAATATTTATTACATTGATTATGAAGAAAACATATATGGTTATTGCTTCACAAATTTATTTGGTTGTGAGACCTTATTTGAGATTCTCAAGCTTGAATGGTTGGGCTTCACAGTTGTGAATACATACATAAGGTACATTTTCATAAAAAGACATCCAAAATAGTGATCTGAATATATTTATTAATGTTGATAACTATTGAGATTTTTTATAGGCATTTATATTACAAATATATAAATGGGTGCTCATGAGAAGAATGATTTGGATTCATTAATCCTTATATCATTTCTACGCCATAAATTATGCCGAATAAGGAAGAAATAGAGAAAAAATAAATGGGTTACTCATAGCATTTAAAAAATCATCAGATTATAGAGACTTTTTGATACCTAGAATTAAATGGAAAAATATATGATCTAATCACATAAAATAAATATATATTTTTTTAATTACTTAATTGGTTTTGTTTTTTTAGGAAGCACGAGATGCTGGTAGCAGTCAACACAAACAACCTAAATATTAATTTTTTGGATTCAATGCTTGGAATTCCAACAAACCGACCATACATGATATTTATTGTTAATATTTAATACACTAAAATCAAAATTGTATAGATATACGTCAAATTATATGTTTCGTCAATGTTTTAATTAGAATTTTTTTATGATAGGGGGATCACTAAATATAGGCTATATCAATGCATGACATCATTTTCTAAAAATTTAAGGCCTGTGGATGACTAAAAATTTAAAAATGATAATGTATATATACAAATATTTATCTATGAAATCATTTTAAAATTTATTACTTATTTTGGAACATATTTCTATAGTTGTCAAAAAAAGATAATACAATCAATTGGGGATATTATGCTGTCAAATTTATGATAGAAATAATAAACCATGAAAGGACATGCATCCCCCAATAAGTAATTTATGATGTTAATTAAAATTTCATTAAATATATTCCATATTCATTTTTTGTCTATATTTTCTCAGTACAATCAATATTTCCGACAAAACATTGACTCCGAAGAAGAAATCGATTTGTTTAGAGATGAGTGGGTAGCTTAATTTTGGTTAGATTTTATTCTAACAATAAATTTATGTTATTACCTTCTATCTCTATAATATAGTATGATTTATAACCTTCAAATTATTATTGGTGTGTGAAGAACTAGTGTTCGAATGATTATATATTATTTTTGACCTCTTTCTCAAGGATAAGAGTAACGGAGTAAATCAATTTGTTTAGAAGCGATGACCTTCAAACAAATTAATTATTGGAAAAATGATTATGTGGAGGTGGAGGAGGAGGAAATGGTAGATGTGGAGGTAGAGGAGGAGGCAATTTTGGAGTTGGAGACCGGTGTAAAGGATGAGGTAGAGGCGAAGAATGAGGTGGAGACTTAGGTAGAAGAGGATAAGAAGCGTTGTCTTGCAAACAATAAAATTGTTGTGAAATGAAGCAGAATAAGGATCATACAATGATTGTGTTTTTCAATAATTATTTAAAAGGGAACACAACACTTGACACTTAGTATAAGATCCATTGTGTGTCATTCCAGTTTGTGATGACAATTTAGAAAAAAACACTATTGGAAAACTAAAAACATTGCAAAATAATTCAGATTGTTTTGGTACTTTAGGAAAGATATCCATACATCATTAATGATGTTTAGGGATCAGTATCACCTCAATATGATGCAAGGTGTGACCGATATAACTCCATGTGTCTGTTATCAGTTTAAAATGGACCTTTGAATATAAAAAAGTGTCACTTATTGAAAACAAAGTAAACACACACATATTGTCTTGAAAATTTGGGAAAATGATTCACAATTCATTTGTGACGTCTTTGAATCAGTCTCATGTAAAACCTAGACACGATGCCACCAATATGGATCAAAGGGAATGTTTCCCATTTAAATGTCATTTTAGTAAAAAACACACATGAAGTACTAAAAAACGAGGAGAAAAATTCTGATGATTTTGATACATTAGAAAAATTATCCATGGGTCATTGGAATGTTTAGAATTAAGAATCATCTATATCCAATTCACGGTGTGGCCATTATGACTCCATTTACGGATTTTTATTGAAAATTGACATAAATTTTAGTGAAAAAAACCACTAACATTATAAATACTGATAAAACAAATTAAAATTGTTTTGGTAGATTAATAAAATGATCCAAATGTTACTTTTGAAGTGTAGGGATCAGGTTCACCTCATTATGATACATGGGGTGGTCGGTATGACTTTAAGTGAATCTTTTTTTTTCAAAAATGACATTAATTTTAATCAAAAAAACAATGGATGTACTCAAAATCGAGAGAACACATTCTGATCATTTGGGTAATTTAGGAAAATTATCAATAAATAATTTTTCACATATAAATATTAGACACAACTCATTCTGATGCATGGTGTGACCAGTATAACTCAAAGTGTCTTTTATCTATTTAAAGATTACATTTTAATATAAAAAAGTGTCACTCACCGAAAACTAATCAAACACAGTCAAATTTTCATTATGACTTGGAAAAATAATTCATAATTCATTTTAGACATGTGTAAAAAAGTCTCACGTCAATCCCACACATGATGCCACATGTATGGTTCAAAGTGTGTGTTTCCAGTTGAAAAGGACATTTTATTAAAAAAAACATGTGGCATACACAAAACTAAGGAAAAGCATTACGAATGTTCTGATACATCAGTACAATGATCCAAGAGTCATTTTAGATGTGTGTCATTCATCCATTATTCAATACGATGCACTATGTGAATGGTATTACTCAAAGTGTGTCTTTCTATTCAAAATTGACATTATTTTTAGTGAAAAAAATTATTGACACACTCAAACCCGAGAAAAAACATTTAGATTGTTTCGGTATGTTAGTAAAATGATCCATATTTCACTTCTGATGTGTAGGGATCATCTGCACCTTAATCCAATTCACGATGAGTCCCATATGACTCCAAGTGCACTTTTTTATTAAAAACAGACATTAATTTTAATCAAAAAACAACTGACATATTAAAAATCGAGCAAACACATTCGGATTGTTTCTGTACTTTAGGAAAAGGATATATATATGATTTTTGACCTGTATGGGTAAACTTCACCTCAATCCAAAGTACATTTTGGACAAGTATGACTCCAAGTGCACCCTTTAGTCAAAATTTACATTAATTTTAATAACAAACACTTATATAATCTATAATAGTGTCTTCCTTTTATTATATTTGTGTTAGAAATTTTATTTCATTTAAAATAAGTATTTTTATTATAATTTCGTAATTTTTTGTTGTTTATACGGATGCAGTGTGTTGTTACAACACATTGCTATAGTTTCTATTGATGTATTGTGTTGTAGCATCAACCTATAATTTTCACCTTTAACAGCGATAATAAATGTGCTAGTAAAAGTATGATTTATCAGTTCTTTAAGATGCGCTTATAAACATACCCTTTATTAGCACTTATGTAGGTGCAGATGAAGTCTATCTTTATCCATGCTTTGATAAGAGCTAATAAATAATACATATTTCAGTGAAAGTAAATGTGCTGATAAAGAGTATATTTATTATCTCTATATAAAAGTGTTGATAAATGGGGTATTTTATCATTGATTTTATTATGATGATAAATATAACCTTTATCAACACCTTTTTAGTGCTATAAAATCCATGAAATTTTAACCACCCTAAGGTTGTCAGTGCTTTTATAGCACGGATAAAGGTCGATTCTAGTGTTGTTAAAGGCATGTTTTTAATAGTGTGGCTTGATATAAGGTTAACCGAACAAGTGAATACAATAGAGAACCACTAACTCCTAGTCTCTCAAAACATAGATTACTTGTATTTTAGCATGATATAAAAACTCATTTTAATTATTTAGTGAAATAAATATCTCATATCACAGTTCAACAGGAAAGTGTATACTACATGAAGAAAAAGGTATGTCCCTATCCTGAATAATGCTTTTCAATATATCCATATGTGCCTATTATGGTGCATGTATTCTTATCACGCTCCATATCAGGCCATGAGTATAATATCGGGAAATAATATCATCATAAAACAATAACCTAACACAACATGTGATTCACCTAATGTGAAATGATATCAATAGTAAAAAGCACATAATAAAAACAGCAATCCCATCCCTAGGTACTTAGATTTTTTCATGTACCTGAGTAAGATACTTCCATGCACATGCTCATTACCAAGTCATGACATGTCCTTGTCACCTTTCTACCTTCACCAAATAGTAAAAAAAGAATACATTTACCATGTTCTATGATACCACTTCGTAACATCCCCCAATATGGCACTCTCTCACATGGCAAGAAAGGGTTTGTTACAGGACCCCAAGCACAGCTACTCAAATGCTAGAGGCTGCCTACAAACACAGGGGATGTGTAATGTATAGTGGGGGGACAATACCCCATGGTCTGAAATTTCATTTTATAAGAAACAAATAATGTTTAAATGGAAAATAATAATCAAATTAAAAACAAAAATAATAATTAGTGTGAACACAATATGAAATATAATAATAAAATCCAACCAAATAATCCAATAATAGTAAAAGAATAATTTAATGACAATATAAAATGTAACTACACGACTTTCTAGAAAAAAAATAAAATAAAAAGACTTTAAGACATAAATAAACGACTCAATGTCCCAGGTCATGAACCCCATGTCAATCCCGTCTCCAAATTCCCATCCAACTGTAATTAAGAAATAAACAACAAGGTCATTTACCCTTGTCCAAACATGCACTTATGAAATATTCTCAGGTGATAAATAGTGGCCCAAATAGGGTGTGATTAAAACTCAGTAGGTTAACACCATTGTGTCTAAATAACTAGACTCACAAAAAGTGTATGAAATAATGCGTTAAAAAAGTGTATTAATTAAATTAACAATTAATAAAATGAAACAATAACTAGATTCGGCTCCATGTCTGAATTTTCCGGAGCATGTTTCACAACCATTCCAACCACAACCATATAACCGGGGTAAATAACCTTCTTCATCACCATTCCATAAAATCTCTGATCATGTCTTACTACAATGAAAACCACAAACATATACCAATGGTATTGTCACAGAAAATAATATTTGTCAAAGACCTATAAGCAATGAAGCATTTTCAGAACAAATCCCTTTAAGAATTATAGAATTTTTGTGTCAAATCCCTATAAGCATTATAACATGGTACTAGGCTGAACCTGTTCTCTATATGCATTACAACATAATTGTGTGCAAGTGCATGGGCCTAGCCTTTTATATAATCTTCTCAACGTATAACACATTACCCATCATACTTCATGGATATAATAATATCACATCATATATATCAATGGTTAATTATTCTAATTAAAATTATTCTTTCATAATACCCTTTTCAATTCATTTCACAATTTATTAAAAATTATATCAAAAATGATAATCCATAATTTTTGGATTCAATAACAATAAATCACCCTAGGCCACATGTCATACCAAACATACATTAAGCCATTAGCCAATTATAAATTAATTTCATTGCCAAAATAATTAAAGGGATAAAATTATTAAATTATTTAATGAATTTGGGCACACACAATGAGGGAATAATCAAAAAATTGTATAAACACAAAATTATAAAACCATATGTTTAAACCCTAGACACCCTACCTTATTCCGATGATCCCAAAATGCTTTCTGAGACTAAAGTCTATGATGAAGATGGTGTAGATGACTAATAATAGGTTTCTAGATCAAAATTGATCAAGATAAAAAACAAAAATTAAATTTGGTAAAAATATTTTACTGAAATGGGTGGATAAGAAAAAAGAGATGGAATAAACCTAACAAAAAATACTTACCAGGTATTCAAGTTGGAAAACGAATGTACAGAAGGGGGTTTGAAACTACAAAATCTCTTGGATAATTCCCTAGGGCTGAGAGGGGATAAGCTACAACTGGTTGAAAAATAAATCATCCGCATTGCATGTTTAAAATAGTATTTTGGGAATTTACATGTTGTGTAATGTAGTTACAAATCATGTAAATGTTTTTAATTGTATAAATAAAAAAAATTCGTCTCAAATTTATTTTATAAAAACCCTGAATAATTACACTATGTTTAATCCCCTTACATGATGTGTAAATGTTCATCAGTTGAGTTTTTCAGCCCATTTCTCATTATAACAAACCTGAACCTATTTTAATATTTCGAAATCACCAAGAACCCATAAATAACTTTACCCATTTATACCCAAACACTATTAAATCATACAAGAACACATCCTTAAATATTAGTTCATTTTCTCCAACAAAGGCTCTCTGTCTTGGAACAAGACTTAGAAACCATTGCCTAAATAAAAAACACAGAGAGATATATTTATAAAAATAAAATGGCATCATACACCTTATAATGGAAATTAAGGTGTCGACATCACCTTTTATTTTGTGGGGTTTATAAGAACCTATAGGAAAAAATCATTCCCTGATGTGAAGGGTCCTATCCGACTATACTTTAAGACCACTAATTCTGGAAAAAATGATATTAGAGGGGGGATGAGAGTTGATAACTCTCATATTTCTTTCAATCATGTCCCAATTATTTTCGGGGGGATGGTATTTTGAGGTTTCTCCATGTTTTTAAATTGGTGGCCACATGGTGAATATTCCTTCCTATATCAGGGTCTCTAGAGCACTAGTTAGGATGAACAACATCTTTTTATTCCTTTTATTTATCCAAAAATCTATTGAACCCAACCAAAATCTCATATTTTGGACTAATATAACCACTTATTGTTTTAATAATAATGGGGTAGTTGTCTGAGGTGGTGGGGGGCATGTGAGAGATTTTGAAAAAAAAATGAAAAGATTAGCTCTTTTACTCAACCCTAGGCAATGAAAAAACCAATTGGTGATGTATTTGATTTAAAATATCCCATATAAATATCCAAAAAAGTATACCATCATGCCCTAGATTCGGAAGGTCCTCTATCACCACTACTTGTTTGAACACCGCCATATAGGCATGATATTTAAAGGTTCCCCTTACTTTTTATAATAGTTCATAATTTCATTGAAATCCCCACCAAAGAGGGTGGTTCTAGGTAATTTTTCTCGTATATATTGATGAAGTGTCCATTAATCCAATTTATCTCTTCAAGAAGGCCATCTATAAAGGCCAAAAAAGGCCCATATAGGGGTTTCATATTGGTGGGTGGAGGAAGCTTAGTGGATAGAAGAGAAATATTTGACTCTAACAATCATGTAATCCATATAGAGAAGACAAATAACACCCAAGTTTCCAAATTATTAGACTAATAAGCATCCATGAACACCAATTTTATCCAATTTCATCCATATCCTTTCTTTCTAATATAGTTTTGGATAAGAAACAATATCAGGGCAACATATAGTGAAAAAATGCTAAAGAATATAAACCGAGATAGGGTTTCCAAGCTTGTTATAGTTATGGTATAGTATTTTTATATGAAAAATATCCAATGGAATCCAATCACATAGAATACTAATCACAAAAAATATGAAAAACCAATCAAAAAGGAGTCTAAATGGGGGCCATTTGTGAAACCCCTCCCATAATGACCTGATCGTTGCACCACTTATGGAGGAAATAAAGTAGAAGGAATCACTACATTAGAAAAGGAAATCCAAGGATTAATACCCATATAATATATCATATGATCCACATATAATCTAAAGATCTCCAGATGAAATACAGAACTGAATAATATGTATTATAATAAAGATGTCTGGTGATCCACAAATCTGTGAGTCTAAAAAATTTTAACACCCATATATGATCCACAAATCTACAAATTAACTACCTATATACACATATTATGCTCCATATATGATCCACTGATCCGGGGAAGATATCTTGTGACACAAACAACTAACACAACAAAGCCAAAGAAACCAACGATGCATAAGATACGAGTAAGCCATGATCCCAAGAATAAACCAACAATAAGGGAAACCCCAAATAGAGAAGAATAAACCGAATGAATCAATGTGTTGAG
Source organism: Viscum album (assembly GCA_963277665.1). Classification (NCBI taxonomy): domain Eukaryota; kingdom Viridiplantae; phylum Streptophyta; class Magnoliopsida; order Santalales; family Viscaceae; genus Viscum; species Viscum album. Next base: position 782,430,853 of record OY728161.1, read on the forward strand.
TACACTAAAGATTTGAGGAGACCAAGAAAATGACATGCTACCAATCAAACAACTTATTCAATAAGGCATCAACTTCCAAAACTATGTGAAACCTAAGATGAAACTCCTAATAGACATGAGACCGAAACTCCTAAAAATTTAGAATTTTAAAAATAAATATATAAATATATATAAATATATGAATAAATATATGGATAAAAATTTGACGAAATAAATATAAATAAAAATATATATAAAATAATAAGGAACAAAACAATATAGATCAATGATAAAAGTACATGTGTGTGACGGTGGAGGTTCCATGTATGAATATACTTGAAGTGGCATGTAGGTGTGAGAAATAGTGGTGGTCTAGCACTCATAAAGGATAGAAGAGTTATAGATGAGCACTAATAAAATATTTTAGGTGATGATAATGTGGGTGGCCTCCCTTCAAATCTCCCTGTAAATCTCCCTTCTATTTATTTTTTTAATTTCATTGGTGCTAAAAAATTACTGATAAAATGGGACTATTTCATTACTTCTTTAGTACTGAAAAAGTGACCTCGTTTAATAGTGTTGGGAATAAAAAAATCTTTTTTAGATATATTAAATGGGTTTTATAGTGTTTTTTAAATGTCAGTTTTGTAGTAGTGAGTAAAATTTAAAAATCATAAATTAAATTAATTTTTTAAAAATATAATATAAATTTAACTTGTTTGGGTTTTCATATATCCTCTAACAAATACTTGAACCCTACCTGATTAACAATTAGTAGTGTATATGAAACTCAGACCCTACCCAAAAACGATTAAAGGGTACCCAAAATTAGTTTAATTGGGTCAAGTAATATTAGGTTGTCTGTTTTCAGGTACTCATTGTCATCCCTATTTTAGTATAACATAGATAAACAATATAAAATATATATTATGTATACACATATAAAAATTTAATAAAATATATATACATATAATATAATATATAATATATATTAAACTAAATTATTATTCAATGTTTATAATTAATTTTTCATTATTATTCCTATTATTTTATTGTGAATAATTATTATTATTCATAATATATTATAGTGATTAATTATTATCATTATTAATTATATTTTTTCTTGTTTGGTAGTAATATTAACTTTTTATTATTATTTTACATATATTATATTATTATAACATTCCTAGTATATCAAATTATATATATTTATAATTTTAATTGCTTACAACTCTACTTATTATTTTGTTAAACCTTATTATTATTATTATCAAAATTTTCCCACATAGGCAATGTGGTGACTAGGGTGGGTGGGGTCTGGGGTGGCGGTCACGAGGTCGAGTCCTCAGAATGATTTATGTAATTATGTGTGTATTGTAATATATTATTATTATTATTATTATTATTATTGTTATTATTAAATTTTTTATAATTAGATAATTGACCTAATTTAACTTATAACCTTATTATATCCAATCATATATATATACACACGTCTTTGTAATTATTATCATTCAATGTTAGTCAAAGTAGAATATGAATTCTTAATCTTTTTTAAATATATTTATTAAATATATAGATCTTTTTTGACCATGTTATCATTACAAGTAGGGATCCTAGCCTCAAACCCAATCACAATGTGACATCAACCCTCTCAGGTTGTAAACTATTCACACCCTCAATACTCACCTTATTGCTCTACATCACAACCACTTCGGAAGTATTTTCCTCTCACCAATACACTATCTTCCATGCTTGTTTATGATATTTATAAATATATATATATTTATATATACATACATGTTTTTATATATTTACATATAAAAAATTGATTATATAAATAAATATTTAAACATTTCTAAGAAATATGTATATATTATTGTTGTATATAAATATGTGTGTGGTGATAAACAAATATTTCTTCATATATTTTTTCTAATAAATTAAATTAAATATATATATATATATATATATATTAGAAAAAATAATAATGAATTTATTTTTTATTTAAGTGTATGTCATGATGTATTCACAATTTCTAGTAGTCATGCAAAAATGGATGATCAAAGAAGATACATTCAATCAGTAAAAGATTGGATGCAAGGAAACATGATGGAAGACACATAATTTATGACACCCCTCCACTACATTTTTATAGTTTTGGAAAACATGTTTAATGATAACCCTATGTGATTGCACCCCCCTTTGCAATCTCTATTTACCCCATCCCTCACGATTAGGCCCATCTATACCACTCAAATTCCATTAGGTTTTATTAGACCCCACAACTTCTCTCCCTTAACCCATTAGTTAGTCAAGAGTACTTTACCCATTTTATTACTGAACTTGATGTCCCAACACACCGATGTTAGGCTCCCATGCTAATGAATGGTTTGTGGGAGTTGTTGAATATTATGATGGTCAATAATTGCATTATCATTTGGTTGATACCTAGAGACACGACGGAAAAGAAAATATGAGGGTGATCCCTTATTTATCATTCTTTACATAGAGGAGTGGGACTACAACAACCCAGGGATACTAGAGAAAAAATACCATGGTTCATGCTAGAGAATTTGTACACACCCTATAATCTCCCCTCCCCAATCACATTCCACCATGTATTCATTGAGCAATTATATACCGTGTTGATGATCATCCCACTAGATCCTCTAGTGGTATTCCAGGAAAGAACTCAGTTTAAAGATTTGTGGAGGTGATTATTCACCTGCAAGCATGATCCTACCTAGGTTATGGATAATTATATAAACCAACATGCCTCCATTAATATTAGAATCCCCCTTATTTATCTCTCACATTCCAACAGTTTTGGTCATGGATTTTAGTGTTCCAAAAAATTGAAGAACAGATGATCATAGCTGATATTACATCTACTAATTTCCATGCTGAGTTTGGAGTGTGGATCAAAAATGTTGATTGTGAGATATTGGACTGAAGGATCCATGAAAAACAAAAGTGCTTTTTCTGGGTAGATTCATACTCAAAGAATATCAGATTTGATGGATCATTATCATATTGTAAAAGCCATGAATATCATAACTAATGAGAATTTTATAATTCAATATTTACAAGATGGTCACTAAAACCAAGAACAAATATTTTAACATTTAATTTACAATTAATTTATTAAGTTGTAAAGACTAATAATTTCATTATTGTGATCTTTCTTCATAGTAGTTGTTGATCATCCCAAACCCTTTTTCGTAATCTGTCATTATGCATGTAGTTTACAAGTTTAGAATCCCTCTAGACCGTATACACATGTTTTTCAATGTTCTTTTAATGACACCGATGAATCACAGGGTTCCAGCATGGTTGATTTATCATCTTGTGTTGTTTATTCACATTGCTACACCTTTATTTGGAATTGAAAGAGTTCCCATGATCTCCTAATTATTGAGAGGATGCGAGAGGGAAGAGGAAAAATCTAGAGAAAAATATATTGTGTACAACAATCATTGATTAAACACAATTATAAATTATAATTTTAATATTTATATAACTAGGTTTAGGGTTTATATTTTAATTATTTTCCAAGTACCCTTAATAAAATATCATATCCATGTATGACCCAAAGCTATGTAATAAAATAATAATAATAATATTTTATTCCATGGTGTGTCCTAATTGAGGAAATGAAAAATATTAGTTTACCATATTTCAAATTAATATTCATCATTGGAAATCATCTTGGTCTACTCATCATCCTCACTATTTATAGAATATCCGAATAAATATGTATTCATAAAATAAATATTTCATTCACAATATGAAAAATAAATATTTATAAATTATTCAACAATATAAATATTTTGGATCTATAAATCCTAAAAAATCATTCCTCATTATTGTGTATAATATTTATTCTAATAATTAATTTCAAAAAGAATTTAATTTAGATGAATAGAATAACATAGTGTTTGAACCTTTAGGATTCTTTGTCATTGGAATTAGGTTGGATTTAATAAAGTCTATATTGCTATCCAAGAATGGGTAACTTCAACCAAGATAAAGAATTTAAGGTTTCAATTTTGAAAAAGCACACTTGATAAACCACTATATAATATAATCCCATAGTCTCAGTATCTCATCAAGCAGTTTTCACAACCGTCTCATAAATATATGTGCTTGATGTCTATTTCATTGACCATCTAAAATAAATTCATCATTACAACATGACTATGAAATTTAATGTGATAGTTATATTTTAACCAAAGGGTTAAGACAAAAAATTACATTAATATTAAAGTCACAATTCCTTCTTCGAATTATTCATTAATAATACGCCATTTGTCATATGCCCAACATACCGAAATTCTCTATGAACTATTATCATCTTTGTTTATGACAATACATCTATGTAGGAATTTCATGATATTAATTAATAATAATTTGAAGTCTAAGGTCTATTACTCATGCTCACAGACAGTAATATCAAATGACAAATAAACATGGGGAATTATTATAGGCAAGTTTGTTCTTATAATTTCCAATATTTAAGATTACCAAGGGAATACTTCACGAGAAGAAATCTCATATGATTAATAGAACTCACACATAAAAATAAAAATTATATGTGTCTTATCAATTATTTTTATTTGACCATAGAAATAGGGTTATGTGTATCATAATATAATTTCAAGGTTCTCATCATAGTGGGTAACTGCTTTTACCTTTTTTTACAACATATATTGTAAGATATTATTATGTAAAAATAACACAAACCAATGTGTGATATATAATAATATAATTAATTTAAGATTCAATTCATAGAATATAAATGTACTCTAATGTACAAATAGTTGGTTCTAGAAATCCAACTCCAATATATTCCCACTTGAACTGGATCCATCTACCTTGGAATTTTTAGTCAGATAGTCCTCACATGATGATCGTGTTTATGCTGAGTCAAGGAATTAGTCAAGTGGTCCACCACATTATCTTCTATTGAAAATATAATCCCTTTAACATCACATATCTGAGAAAAACTCCTCAAGAGATGATATTTTTGACGTTTGATCTTCATCAACTGATGTGAATTTTGATACATTGCAAGAGCCACCTCAATTTTATTATAAAAAAATTGTGTGATAGGTTCATTACTTCAATTTACCACATCAAGATCTAAGACAAAGTTCCATATCTAAATTGATTATTTAGCCACTACAGAAGCCAAAGTATACATGGAATCTACTATAGAATTTCTGACCAAAGATTTATCTGAGACCATCAAGATCATAACACCTTTATTGAATGTGAATATGTATCCTATCTGTAATATACATTCATCTGTATTTCTTTGGAAACTAGAATATGTATATCCTTTAATGACTAGTTCATCATCTCCACCATATACTAGGAAAAAATCCTTAGTTAATCTCAAATACTATTGGATAGTATTGACTTCCATCCAATGGTGTTCACCTGGGTCAGCTTGATATCTTCCCACCACACATAAGGTATAAGAAACATCAAACACAGTATATAGATAAATTTACATGACTGACCCAATCATTGAAACATACGTAATCCTTACCCTAATTTAACATTACTAATGTTCCTGATGACACATTTTCATAGAAAGATGAATTTCGTATGTCATTAGAAATAATACTCTATGTTATTTTTCCATACTAAATCTCTTCAGTATCTTATCAATATATTTACCTTCATATAAACAATGATATATCTTGGATCTATCATGATTGATCTTGATCCAAATAATATATGTTTCTTTACCTATGTCATTAATATATAATCCTTTATTAAACTAGTATAATAGACTGTAAGAATGGTATCTCATTTCCAATAAGTAGTTGATCATATATATAATCTGTTAATAAATGAAATGTGCTCCCACCAATCCTCTTATAGAAACAAGGATCACAATTGTTCTATATGAAACCAAATTCTGTTATGGATTCATAAAATAGAATATTCCATGACATGGAAGATTGATTTTATCTATAAATGTATATTTGTAATTTGAATTTATTTTTTGAACCTTCCGGAGTCCCAAACCGTTGGTGTTTTGTTATATAGAAATCTTATTAAAGGGTATCATTAAGGAAGACTGTTTTGACATACATTTTCACAATCTCACATTCATCGTAAGACACTGTGGAAATTATAATTATAATGGATTTTATCCCCTCAATCGATGAAAAGGTTTTTCATGGTATATGTATTGATGTTGTATGAATTTCTTTACAACCATTCATGACTTCTAAGCACTGACTTTTCCATCCATACTGAGTTACTTTTTTAATACCCATTTCGTCCAACAATATTTACATCCTCTAGTGGATCTACTGAAATCTAGTATTGTTATTGGTTCATGAAATCCATTTCAAAATTCATTACTTCTTTCCAATTGGAAACATCCATTGCAATGCTTCATTATCTTGATTCTATACTTCAACAAGATCTATATCACTCCCATGATCACTTTTAGAGATATGGTCATTCTCAAGGAATTTTGGATGTTTTTCAACCACAACCTTTTTATATGAAGTTTCATATCGATTTTATCCCCTTGTTTCTTTATCATATTTTATAAACATACACATAGAACCTCGAGGAGTATGTTTTTTTCCAAAAATATCCTTAACACATGATTCACATCCCCACACTCATACATTCTACTGTGCATATTTATTTCAATACCAACGTTCATATGGAATATCATTTGTTGCTTTAGTTGGAACTCGGTTTAAAATGTGGGATGTTTTCTATAATTAGTATCCCCAAATGGATTATGGAAAACTCGTATGGCTCATCATTGATCTCAACATGTCTAATAGGGTATGATTCCTCCTATAAATTATGTTGTTCCACTATGGTGTATTAGGAGTATCTTGTTTGATAAAATCCATAACCTCTATAAATAATCAATGAAGACTTGATAAATATATTCTCTACCATCATCTGAGTGGAGTTTCTTATAATTCTTACCAAGCTAGTTATCAACTTCCTTCTTATATTCGTTGAATATCTCAAAGTAATTTAACTTATATCTCAATAAGTAGATATATCCAAATATAATAAAGTCATTAGAAAACATTTTGAAGTGTGAGAACCCACCCCTTACTTCAACTAGAAATAGTCTACACATAATAATATTAACAAATTCAATAAGCTATGTGGCCCTTACAGTCTTTACACTATATAGAGATTTTTTCATCTTCCTAGAAAATGAGTATGACTTACACCAAGTGGTTTTAGTTCAAAATAATATAAATAGCTATCTTGTTGTAATTTAGTCAAAGATTTACATTTACATTACCATGTTTGTAAAGACATAATTGGGTGTGTTATGAGTTTTTTGAACTAGTTTCATTATCTATTTTCATTACTTGGTTTGTGAACTCTGACACATAAATACCATTATATTATTAAAATATGTGTTACCATAACAAAATATTTCCTTATAAATGAAGAAACACATATACCTAAATTTTAAAATAAGTCCATATGTATCATGTTTTGATACATATATAATGTTTTTCATAACTGTTGGAACATAATAAAAATATATGAAGACATAGATTATTTTTATTAGTAACACGAGGTGGTAGTCCCCGATAACTATAACAACAAGCCTGGATCCATTGATTTAATGTAGTTCTACCTCCAATCATGAAATTTTTAAAAATCTAGTTGGATCCTATATTTTAATATATATGTGAGCACAACATGTTGTATTTAATACCCAATTAGTAGAAATAGATAAATTGAACTAGATAATGAACACACCTAATGATTCCCCCTGCATCTTAGCTCAGGTGACGTTTTTCTTCTAATGGACCTTCTTCTCACATGTAGAATAGATATCAGCATATTCTCTTACATTTCCTTTTATATTTATCTTATTGTAAGGGAGTTTAAAATAATATTTAATATTATAGATCTTTTCGTTGTCTTTCCTTTTATTCACCATAATGATGGATGTTTTTTTAACTTTATATAATTTTCAACTTGGTGAAGAAGAGTGAGAAGATCTGGGAGATAATTCTCTATGTTGTTTATATAAAAATTGATAAAAAAACAAGAGAATATTTTAGGGAGTGATGAAAGAATAATATCAATGTGCAGCTTATTAGGTATCTTAAACCATAGAACCTCTATGATCTCAATGTAGCCAATGGGTTTGACTACATGAGTCCTAGGTTACACACCATCCATATGTTTACTCTAAAATAGTTCATTGAATATAAAAAATCATTCATGTCCTGTTCTCTCCTAATATATTCAATGAATATGTTTGAGGATGCTATATGAATCCATATCTCCATGTGACTTCATGAGTCCATTAGACATAGATAAATGAATTAAACAAGAAGTATCAATTATGTCTTTCAAATGTTTATCATAAAAAAACTACTCACTACTCACCTCATTTGTAGTAAGATAAATAATTTTGGATTATAGAATGTAATAATTCCATTCATAGCACAATACTACCCACATGCATATGAACCATTGCACAAAATTACATCCAGTTAGGAGATGTCCATTCACCAAAATTTATCGTAGGGATAATTTTGTTGACAAACATGCCATTATTCTAAATTTATAAATAATAATATTATTAGTAAATTATTTTATTATATTTTATGTGAGATATAATGAATTCAATTTTATTTTTTCTCATACAATTTTATCATGTCTCAATGTCCATCACCATAGAACTCGAAATGTCCCATCAATATAGACATTATACTATCTTGGATCCATATTTACCTTCCTATAATCCTGATGAAGGAAATGAAAATTATAATAAAGTATTTAGGTAGGAGGTAATCCCAAATAAAAACTAAAAGCTCCCTAAAAAATTGAGTGGACTCCCGAATCCATAAATCATGACTCAAATTTCCTCAACAATTGCTTCTAAATTTGTATTGGATAGAAAAAGGTCATTAATCCTAATAATGGTATAGTTAAATCAACCCATTATCTTATTTAAGACTTCTAGATGATTAAAAGAATCTTAAATAAAACCCTAAATATGGGTTCATATTAATTCATATGATGATGGACTTAATAACATAATTTTAACATGAGGGATTTTGATTATTATGCATAAGTTTTTCTTATTTAATATTTAACATGTTTTTCTAATATAAATTTGATTTTACTTCAGAGATCAACAACATTATGATAAAATATTTATGTATAGATCATTTATTTTTATTCTATATTTTTATATTAGTTTATTTATTTATGTGAACGCGGTCCTCAATCCCTTATGTAAATCATTCATAAGATTGAAATAAATAATTAAATAAATGATACAGTCATGATCTATTATCTAGTTATTCATTTTTGAGAAGCCAATTAATCAACATATGACCCGAGGGATAAACTCCTTATGTTGATCTTGGAAATAGTTACAGGATCCCATATGTACACCTATTAATCTCCCAAGTTGGTTTCATCTCAGTTCCATCTTGAACAGCCTCTGTGTCAGGTCCTCCATGAACTAACTCCAGGTCCCTTCAGATACTCCTTTTATTACATATGTTTTATTACTCACGTTCAGCATATGGGAACCAAAGGATTTGTTAAAGAAATTACATAAAATAACCTTGGACATGTTGTTCCTACATTAAAAAAAAAGTGGGAATAAGGACTCAAATGTTATTATATTTAATTTAAAAATAATTAATTGTAAAACCATACAACAAAATTTAATTCAAGAAAACCAAAACATACATAGGTCTAGTCAAGCTCATGATCGTTCATAGACATGAAATGATTACAAATTTAAAATACATATTTAGTATTTCTTTGAATTCGTACTATAAGAAGATAAAACACACATGAATTTATGGGATTAATTTTATTATTAATCAAATAATTAATTTCATCTTATTTCTGCATCATTAAAAAATTACCAACTGCTATGATTTTAAATAAAATAAAAAATTTAAATTTATTTAAAACCCAATTAAATAGTACACAACTTTGTACTTGGAATAAGCTCTACAATTACCTATCTAAACTATTTAGTATGGTTTAAATTATAAATAATGCACTCATACGAATTTTTTTACATGGAATGTGTCATTATTTCAAAGAATGTGTAACCAATTTAATGAAAAATAGAAAAAATGAAAATTATGTAGATTTTATGATTTAATACATTGAGTATTTAGTATATAATAACCAAACATGATTCATAATTTTTGAATATTACAAGGAATTAATTAAGCATTTAATATAATGTTGAAAATAACGACCAATATTTATCATCAAATTAATGTCCCATAGAACACGATTCAATTTTGTTTAATGGATTAATTAACTAAATATAATATTTCAACATAAACAGGAAGAGCACATGACATGTACATGCTATCCACATGTCGTGTACTTCTCATCACCGAATATTCATGGTACATGCTTAGGGACTCGACATGTACTTATTGTGGATAATTATGATGTAAATAATGTGTATATATTATACAAGGCATATAATTCTAGTTACATGGTTTCTAGTCTCTAACCATTGTATATAGAATGAATTTGCTGTATTAATTACACAACACTATCTGAACTCATGTCTTATATCTTGAAAACACATGGACTACATATAATATAGTCAAACCACATAGTGTTTACTCTTGTAAATCTATGTGCTACCCTAGAAAATATTCATATCGTGCATTTATTGTACTTGATGTTTACTAATTGGACGAAATACCAGAATCCACATGAGCATCCTTATGAAATGAATAAGGATACAAAATGTGTAACAATAGAGTGCATTCCATGTAGTTTTTTTATTATCCATCCAAAATACATGACACAACTCGATGGGTTCTTCATATAAGATCTTTATTAATATTTAACTGATATTTAATAATATAAGTAAGAAACAGTGATGTGAAAGAAGTTATTTTTGATAACGGATCAAGATGGAATTAAAACATGAAATGAATCTTATATTTTAGATTTACAATGATAAAAAATAAAATAAATTATTATAAATTTGAACATGGACACTCTAATACCACTTGATGGTTCTAGGAGAAGTGGAATCACTTATCAAGGCCAACATCGACTAATCAAAATTGAATTCAATGGATCATTTACATATTTTACAAGACATGAAAGTCATGACTATCAAATTTTTTACAATAAAATATAGACACGAAGGTCATCAGAACCAGAAAAGATATTTTCATATTAAATTTATAATGAACGTAATTAACAATGAATAATAATTACCATGTTTTTGAGATATTTATTTATAGAATTTTTTTATCATATAAAACCTTTTTAATAAATCTGTCATTGTACCCATAGTATCAAAGTGTGTAATCCCTCTTGTAGGGATTTGTATGATCTTTTACGATCTATGAAAAACACTGATCAACCCTCAGATGCTATCTTAGTCAATTGATTGTCTTAGGTAATTCATATTTACCACTTAAAAGTTCATCGATCATGAAGAAGTTCTCTTGATGTTTTGATTCTTGAGAGGATTTGAGAGGGGAAAAGGATAATTTAGAGAAAAATATGTTGAACACAATGTTTCTCAATTATCCTATCATAGATATTATAAGCATTATCTTTATTGATCTAGGATCAGGGTTTCTATTGTAGTTAATTTCAAAATTTCTCTTAAAAAAATATCAAGCCCATGTCCAACCCCATACGATGTATTAAAATAATAATATTATTTTATTCCCTATTGTGCACTAACTAGAACAATGATAATTATTATTTTATCTCATTTAAAATTAATATTTATCCCTAAACATGATATTGGTCTACTCATCATTAGTATTTAATGAATACCAGAATAAATATTTAATTATTTATTTATTCATAAAATAAATATTTTGTTCAAAATCTGGGAAATAAATATTTATTAAATATTCAATAAAATAAATATTTTTGATCAACATATCTAGAATAAAATTATTCCTTGGTATTGAGAATAATATTTATTATAATAATTAAATTCAAAAACAATTTAATTGAGATCAATAGATTCACATAGTGTGTGACCCTCTAGTCTTATTTCCCATTGGAATTCGGTGGGATTTCTTAAAGCCTATGATTATTATCTAGAAACAGGTTGAGAAACCCCAGAGAAATATGTTAATGTAATAATATCTTCAACCAAACAAAAGCAATCATTGTGAAATATAATCTCATTGTCTCAACAACACATAAAAAAGGTTTCACAACTTTGGAAACAACCTATGTGCTTGATATGTATTTATTTGAGTATCTGAAATAAACTCATTATTACACCATGTCAAATGAATTTAACACAACTATTTAATTTCAATCAAAGGGTTAATATATCAATATCCATTAATATGTAAGGGACAAATCATTCCTCAATTTATTCATAAATAACATTTCGTTCAAGACACACCCAACATAACCAAATTTTCTATGAATTGTCATCATCATGGTTTATGACAATAAATCAAACTCCATTAGTCATTAAATTCATTAATAGTAATATTAAATTATAAGGACCATTACAAATTCTCACATATAGGAATATATGATGACACGAAAACAATAAAATTTTTAAATGGTGGTTATGTTCTTATAATCTTTCATCTTAAGGATTACCAAGTGTGAACATCATGAGAAGAAGTCTCATATTCCTATGAGTACTCAAACCAAATATTCAACATGTTAGGTTTTGTATCATAGAATGATATATATCAATAAAAATTGGTTTAATAAAATCTTCATGGGATTTTAATGTTCTCATCATAGATAGGAACGACTATTCCCTTTTAATAGGTGAGATATTATAGAACACTATAACATTAAAGTCATGTAGAACTATGGATGACAGGTAATAATATTATTATATTTATATTCACATATTATAAAATACATGAAATAAAAAGTATGAGAAACTGTTTACAGAACAACGACTCCAACATACACTTCTTGTTGAACTTGAAATTCAATTCTTCTAATAGCACCCTGATGATACTAGTCCTTCTAGGAATGTTTGGAGGTAGTCTTTGATTTGGTACCTCAATAGCTTCGATCATGGTTATCATTGAGCTTTTAACCATGAATACTCTTTTAATTACTTCAATATGGGAAATATCGTCAATAATATCTTAAAATGTTTGCTTCTATGTAAGGAGAATATTATCCACAACAAACATGGTGGTTGGACTCTTCAAAAACACCCATCGAAACAGAATCTTTTGGGAGTCTAGATTGATAAGTAGGATTACAGGTCCCCAGAATCTTAAGGACTCTATTGTTTAGGTACTTGTTGAGGTGAATGAAACATTTACTAAGAAACATTATGATGGAGATCCAGATATCAATCATCCTGGTGTAGGAGAACATTAGAAGCCTATTAAAGAGAATTATCATGATCCTAATAAATATATGGTTGGAAGAAATTAGTAGTTTGATATTGATGTTCATGATCATTATCATATTTTGATATATATGAAAATATATCCAATTATTCATGAGTATAATATTAAAGGCCAACATCTTACTCAGGGTCTTCTTCTTCCACCTATTCTACTAGATTCAACCTCTCTAGAGTTCATGATTAAAGACTAGGATTTGTATCCTCTTTAACCATTTTCATTAGAGGATCTGGTGGAGGAAGAGAAATAGAATACCAGTACCCTAAGAGTCATGGATTAAAGTCACATCTCATTCCCCTATTTAATTTAATGAATGATGATGAATGTGATTATAAGTATTTATTAACCTTGGAGAAATTTTTGATCCCCCTCTATCCTAAGAGTTGATGGTACATTATTACTCCCTATTTTGGTAGTGTTTTTTTGATCCTTTAACTAGGTTGTTCTGCTTCCCACTTAACCCAAAATGTTTTTTTCGAAATTCAATGAAAATGGATTTTTTGTTTATGTGTGAACTATTTTTATGTGTTTATTGTGTATTTTTGTATTATGTCTTGTTTTCCAAAAGTACAAGAACAATTTTTTGAGTGGGTAAATTAGATATAAAATAGAGATATGGCTATTTAGATATGAATATGAGTTAAACATATGGAAATATTTTTTGTTGTTTTTAATTGTTCTTCTTTCATACCTTCATTTTTCTCATATTAACTTAGAATAATTTAGTGGTGTTTTAATTTCAATATTTTAGATTTATTTAAGTTTTATTATAAAAAAAATCCAAAAGTGGATATTATTTTTACCAGGAAGATGTTTGAGAGTGATGGTGCCCCGATATTTGTTTAATTAAGGAGAGTGGGACCTGATGATCACTATAGTAGGGTTAGTGATGAGGTTGTAACCCAATTACATATATATAAAACATGATCGATTTAAAATAAATATGGAAGCAGCATCAAACACCATAAATCAAATGATTCCATTTTGGTTTTTTCTTAAATTCATTTAAACTCATGCGCTATAAAAACACGAAGAAAAATATAACAAATATTGAATTATTATAAGTATACCATTTTATTACATGGATAACATTAATATATAATTACCTAAATAATAATAGAAATATTTTTATATTCATTATATATATAAATATAGTTATATTTTTATACCAATACAAGTTTAATTTAATTTTTTATTTATTGAGATTGTAATAAGAAAGTATATTTAATATAACATTATATAAATAATTTATTATAAGAAAATTATTACAATATAAATACAATTATATTTTTTTCACTTACTCATATACATTAATATAATTTTATATTTATAAATAGAATTTTTTTTAATATAATAAATAAAATCATAAAAATTATATATAAAGAAAATATAATTATTTTTATATCTTATAATTTTCATCAAATAATAAACTATTAATATAATTTAATTAGAAATATTATTATATTTGAAAGCATAATAAGTGAAAATATAATTATATACATAATTATATACTTATAAATATGACCTGAAGACAAATATATTTCAGTATAAAAAATAAAAAAAAATTATAAGAAATATAATAATGTTTATACAATTAATTTTTTTTCTAATAATCGGTTATGAATAAAGTATAAATTTATAATATGATAAAATTTGAAATTATAATAAATATAATTATATTTATATTAATCTAATTATAAAAAGGAGACTAATTATATATATTTACAAGTTTAATATAATTATTTAAGTCCAATAATACAATTATATATATGATATTGTTTTCACAATTTTCTAAAGAATATATTGAAATGAATTTAACAAAAATGAAAAGTTGAAATAAAAAAAAATTACATTGGTTCATGGTTTATAATACTATTTCCCTTTTTTATCAATGAATTGAAATCATTTTCATCCTAGATTTTTTATATAAATAATGCATTTATCAATGAACGTGATCGAATCCCTAACCCTAGTACACAAACCCGTATACATACATTTACCAAACTAAAACCTCTTAAATAGGTATTTTTTAAGAAACCCAAATAAGAAATTTATCCTTCATAATGACTTTACAAAGATTTATAGATCAGTGGTATGAAAGTGAAGATGATTGAATAGGTTCCTAGAACTAGTGATATTATCTTCCTAGGAGATTTCATATACTAGAGAACAAATTAAACACCCCACTTTAGTCACCTACACTAGTAGTATATGTCCACATATGCGCACAAATATTTATAAAGGGAATCCAACTTAATTATGATTGTTTTAATTCTTTTGAAGAGTAGAACCAACATGTATAGACCCCCAAACTATTTTGGATAATCTTATCCCTGAATAGAATCATGATGTTTGAAATTTCACGGATTATTTTACCCATAATGTAGCAATCAAAGGGGAAATCATGGTCACAAACTCCATGAAAACCCTGCTCAATGATTTTGAGGTTCCAAATCAATGAATCAATCCACATAGTCACCCATTTTACTAACATCATCATAGATCCATCGAAAGAATTGAATTTCAAGTTCAAAATGGAGTTGAATGTCCAAAAATGTTCCTTTTCAAACCTCACTCAAAAATTATCAAGGGGTGTAATAGACGAAATGTCCACCATATACATAGGTTCTCGTTACACCCCTAGAATTTATTTACTTCATACTGGTATCATGTATTTTCATATTATATTTGGGCTTGGGTTATGTTTTGGGAGTTTCCGAAAGGGTTTGTTGTGATTTGGAAGTGTTTATGAAGGTTTGGGGTTTGAGCGCGGTTAGTAGATATTGTGAACTATCTCTATGAAACTGTGAAAGGACATGTTGGGAGTTATTGGGAAGGAATATAGTTAGATCATGGGTTTTACAAACCATGCACATGATAAGGGAAATCATGAAGTTGGATACCGTTGTAGAATCATAGTTGGATTGTGATTTTTCATCCCATGTGAACCAACCATGCGAGGTGTTGGCCTTGAGACAGTAGCACCACACGGTTGGCACATGTTTTTCTAGAACATGCATCCTAACTATATGTCTACCATGGTAATTTTTATTAGCATTCACATGGTTGAAACTTTATTTTTTTTTTACTTTGTGAACTAACGATTCGAAATGAAATTAATGCTCTTAAAAATGCATTTTAATTCAAATAAAGACCCAAGACCTTCATGTTTCTCCTATCCCTCAGAGCTCATGAACTCATTTCCCCTAGGATTCATAGATAATATCGTTTGATCTAGAAGAAACTTATGGATGAATCAAAGTTTGTTGGAGATCCATAATCACCGTTAAGTCCTTGGTCTTCCTTGTTATTCTTAAATCATCTATTCTCTTTTCTCTAAAAACCATAGATCTAGTATATTATAGATAAATATATGTGATATGGCATAAATATTGATTAGATATTGATAGATATATATAAAGGAATGTTTTTTGAGCCCAAATCTATATGTTTTTAGAACCATTATCCAATTTTTTCCTTCGCTGAGAGGTAGTGGATTCTCTCTTTTCTACACTTGTTCTTGAATTTAAAGGATATGCATGATTTAAATGTTCTTCATGGATTCTCATCATAAATATTCAATGATTTCATGAAAGAACACAATTTAGTTAATGTTATGGAATTATGGAAATTGGATGGATAATTGGAAAGCCACTCTACTTATAATTTTAAAATAATGGTTTTAAAATTATAATGTAGTTTTGATGAATGAAAAATTATTCCAGTGAAGAATTTTTTCTATAAAGTGAAATAAAAACATTAATATAAATTAAAAAAAATGCACTTATTCATACAAAAATTTAAATACACATACACTGAATTATATAAATACACATATATATAAATAAAAGCATACAAATACATAAATATGTATGTTCGTATGTGTGTCTGTGACTGAACATTTTTCAAATAAATATATATTAATATATACACACTCACACATTTTATAACTAATATATATTAATATATATATATAAATATTTAAATATATATATAAATATATAAATATATAAGTATATAAATATTTATAAAAATATAAATATATTGATATAGAAAAAAAAGTGTAAATTAATTTAATTGTACAGTTTCTTTTCCACAATTGTAGTGTAGGGATTCAAATATTTTCAGAGTCAAAATAATCAAGAATTTCAGTGGATTCTCATTAGTTCATGCATAAGGTTTCCTGAACTTATATTAGAGAGAAACTACATTCATGCATGGGTTGACTAGGATAAGAGTTTTGTGCCTGATGGGAGAATATTATTTAAAATATTTTTGAATGAATAATCAACTATAGTAATTAGTATTGATAAAATCTAGTCATTAACAACCCTAAAAAACCAATTGATAAAGTCAATCATTTATCATTGCTAAAAAAATGTTGCTAAATCATGACTTTATCTGTGGTAACATAATGGTGATAAATTCCATTTGACCTTATAAATTCTCACATAATCCAAACTGAAAACATTTTTTTTGAGTTGTTAAAAGGTTTTTAGTACTTTTAATGAACATTTTTTGTATCAGTGTTTCATACACCTTGTTTCAAATAAAACACTTTCATATTTAAATTTTTTTTTATGGATAATTCATTATTTAAAATTTCCTTATTATTTTCTTCATTTTCATACTATAATATAGTCATGTTCAACTTTCATTTTATACTTAAATTTAATATTTTAGAAATATTATATATAAATTTGAGTATATTATTGATTTCAAGGATTTAATTTAACATAAAAACACACAAAAAGTAAAACTCATATATAAAATGGAATATAATTATTTTATAAATTTCGGTTTTATTTTTTTAATAAAATAAAATTTACTATATCTATTTATTATATCGGTTTATGAAATCAATTGTTTTATGTTGTTAAATTGATTAAATTAGTTCTTATTTTTTACATCTATTATTTTTCATCATTTTTTATAATGATATACACCTGAATGGAATTGTGAGATTAAAAAAATAAAAAAACATTATGGGAAACACTTTTAGAAATATTTAGTGATTAAATATATTTATTAAAAATCATTAATTTTTTAGTTCAACAATTAATTAGTTATGATTTTTTATGTTTTATAAAAATTATTTTTTCCAAAACATTCATAAATATATATTTAAACATAATAATTAAATAAATATATTTATTTATTATATGATATTTGTTAATATAATAAATATAATTATTATATATATATATATATTGAAATCATTATATATATTATAAATTTTATGATAATGAAAATATCATAAATATTTTTTATTTATAATGAAAAATCATTATATATATATATACAAAAATAATTTTTATATTCATGTCTTTAATTTTGTATATATATATATAAGTATATATATAGTCCCAACATTTTTCAGAAAATTACATCAATAAATTATATTTAAACTTCCAATTGAAATTGACCATAAATGAAACTTCGTATTATAAAATCTACATTAAAATTTTCATTTTAAATTTACATTGGAAATTTATACTCAATATATTTACTATATACATACATTGGAACTTTTCAATTGAAATATATAGTCAAGTATATGAAATGAAATTTTATACTAAAAAATTATACAGTAAATTTGATTATCATAATTCTAAAACAAATATATTTTTACTTTATTTATAAAATATAATAATAGATAAATAAACAATTTATTTTTTCAATAACATAAATGAATTGAAAATTTTAATTAGGAACTTTTAGAGAATATTTCCATTGAAAAATTTTTAGTGAAAGTTTTTTCAAAAATTTCGAGTGTATATTTCAACATAATTTTATTATAATTAAAAAAAAAATTTAATTATAAAAATTATAAAATATATGAATGTATAAATTTTTAGTTCATATATATTAATAAATAAATATAAAATTTGGTTTTTCATAGAAAATTTGATCCAGATATTTTCATTGGAAATTTTTAGCACAAAATTCCATTAGAAATTTATAGTGTGAATGACCACTGAAAATTTATAGTGTAGAGTTACCCAAGAAATATTCGGTGAAAACTTCACCTGGAAATTTTCAATGCAAAATTCTAATAGAAATATAGAGTGGAAAATTTGAGTGGAAAATTCAAATACAAATTTTCACTTTATATTACAATGAATACTTTTTAATAAATAAATAAATAATTTAAATTTTCATTGAAAATTTTTAATTAGAGTTTATAGTATAAACCATTATTGAAAATTTCCATTGAAAACTTATAGTGAAAATTTACATTCAAATTTTAGAGATAAAATTTCAATTTATATTTTAAACGTTATATTTTTATTTTAAATTCTAAGGGAAAATTTTTAAATAGAAGACAAAATTTCCATGTAGGATGGAAATTTTCCATGAAAACTAAAAAACTCAAAACACACATACACATACAAATATATATGATAATATTAAATTATAAATTTCAAGAGAAAATTATACGTTGGAAAATTTTAGTATGTATATAAAAGAATCCATGTAATGTTGTTTGGAATTATTTTTTTCATATTTGCACTAAAAATCTCTAAAAATAGAAATCAATAATAAAATTTTAATGAAAATTCATAGTAAAAAATTTTAATGCATGAATATTAATATACATACATATATATGTTTAACTAAAAATAGAAATATTCAATATAATTTCATGTGTAAATTTCCAACATAAATTCACACTATTTCATTGAAAATTTCCAATTAAAATTTATAGTTATCAATTTGATGTTTGTCTATTACATTAAGATAATTATTAGTATGATCTATTTGTAGTGTTCTTAATTATTAATATTATGTTCATTCCATTGGGGATAGAATTTGAATGTATTCAAATCCTATTAAACTGCTTATGATCATAGGATCACCCCCTCATTATCATCAAATACATTTCTAAATTTCCAGTGCTAGTATATAAAAAAAATAAAAATATGCAATGAATATTTTCATTAAAAGTTTTCAATTCAAATTTATTCTTAAAATACTAGTGAAAGTAAATTAATAAAAAAATAAATAAATCATATTTGGAGAGGAAAATTTTAGTGAAAAATTGATATGAAAAATTTCATCTAATTTTTTTGGTTTGAATTTTCTCTAAAATTATAACTCAAAGTATTTTAGTACACAAATAAACAATGGAAAATTCTAGCACCAATTCCCATTATTTGTTTCCCCTAGCAATTTTCTTTGAAAATATTCACTGTAATTTTATGGTTTTTTTCCTACAAAACACATGACTCATATTATAAAAATAAAAATCACTTCATTTGTGTCAATTTATAAATTTTTTTTTCTGTGTATGCATAAATAATAAATTAATATAAACAACAATTTAAATTCTCACCACAGATTTCCAGCTCAAATTATTCTCAAAAATTTCAATGCACATTTCCACTAGAAATTTTCAGTTCAAATTTCTATATGTATTTTTAAATAAAATTTTCAATACATATTTTCCAGACACCATATATTTCATAATATAAATATACAATTTATTTTTTTAATTATAATAAATACTAAAAATTTCCAATAAATAAAAAAAGTATGAAAATTTTTATTATCAAAAATGAAAATTTTAACTCAAAAATTACTCAAAAAAATACATATATAAGTAAATGAATGTATAAATAATTTATATCTAAAAATTTATAAAAATTATTAGTAACTAATAATAATTATTTTAGAGGGAATAAATATAAAAAATGTATATGTTTTAGAAAATTATTTGTATTTATTCTATATTTATAAACATATAAATAATTATTAATTATTGTTATATGTTTAGTTTTATTACTAATATTATATATTTATAATTTTTGTTTTATATTTTCACTTATATTTATTATAAAATATTTTTTAAAATATATTTTTCTTTTTATATAATGTTTATGGGTTTCGGTTTTTTAAAATCACAATATAGGTGAAGAAAAGGATATTTCAGTACAACAAATTCAAATAAATGAATTTATTTTTAAAACCAATAAATTATAAAATTGTGATCACCGAGCACATAATTGTTTTACATGATTCAAGCAGTATGTTGTGAACCTAACACTCAGGTCACTGCACCAAACAGAAGATTATATTTTCTCAGTCTTAGGGATGAATATTCTTTAAAAAATAAAACAATTTTAAGAAAAGGAAAAATCAGTTATCTCCCTATGATAATATAATACTAGGGAGATAGAGGAGGAGGTCAAGGGACCATCTTACCTATAATAGGAGGCTAATGTGGTTGGATAAGGGAGTTCTTGGATTTGATGCATGTTGAATGATTGAGGCAGAACGTGTGCAGAAGAGGCAGGCATCGAGAAGGAAGGAGAAGATAGACCCACAGCCTCCCATGTTTTGGCTACCTATAGCATCTCATCCACATTCTATTTTTTTATTTTCATTAATTATTATACTTTTTCTGATTCAATTATCCCCTTTAATATAGGGGTAGAAGCTTATTATTGGTTGGGTGAAGGGACGTTGACCATTTTGATGCTTCTAATTTGTTTTAATCAAATTATTGAATATATTTTTATCTGATGAATGGTTTTCAATTTCCAATTTTATTATTTAAATTTAATACTATTATATTTTTATTAAATTATGAATTATTAATTTTTCCTGATTATTAAATTTGTTCTCCCACTTCTTAGTTTTTCATCACACTGATTGATTGGTTTGAAGTCAAGGAGAGAAGTGTATTGTAAGTACTAAATGTGGGAAGATTAAATAGTGGACTAACATTCTTGTTTGGTAATTTCAATACTGATTGAGGTACTATGTAAATAATTCATGGTAGACCTATTATGACTTTCACACATTGTATAGAGAATAACCTAACCAATCAATTTTTTGAGATTATTTTCATCATAATCTATCTTGATCAAGGGTGAAAAGTAAGAGAAATGATTATTAATCGAATCATTTAAACAAACAATAACTACAATAGACTCATTTCAAAAGGACCATGATTATATTATAAAAGGGAAGATAAAAATAAGACTAATAACTTGTATCTCATCATTATTTCATAATACAAACTTTTTTACTTGGAATAGATTTCTTATTCTTCTATTTACTTTTTCACTCATGAAAGTATATTAAACACTTCTCCCATGAGAATACAGTGTTCACTACTACTACTACACCCTTAGGGGAAATAAATAGATTTTTCTACATCCCACGATAGGTCCGAATCACACATCTATGTGTTTTGGTATTTTTGATAAGAAATGACCTGAAAATCCATTATATACATAGAATTTATCTATGTATATTCCAGAAGGTCCTTAATAAGAAATCAGACCACCCCTTAGAGATCCAATGACCACCTCAACCACATATGGGACCTAGGTGGTCAAATACGAAGAAGGCAGTCAACTTCTCCACCACAGGTAATATGTGAGGATGCATAGGGACTATTTTAGGGGATATTTAAAGTCAAGATACTGAAAATGTATTTTTATTTTTCATAAAAAATATTCTATGAATACATTTAAGCGGTTTATAATTTTTTATGAGAAATGACTTGACATTCCATTATATACTTAGAATTTATCTAAGTATATTTTTGATGGTACATAATAACAAATTGGGCCATCCCTTGGAAAAATAAAGACCACCTCAACCACATATGGGACCTTGGTTCTAACACCCCATGAATTCATAGTGTCACGAACCAACCCAGGTCGACCCTGAACTGGCCACCCGAGCCGGCCCGCGACATGGCCCAAGAGGCGTTCTCGATCCTCCCAGGATGGCGACAAGCGCCAGGGAATTAAAGAGTGAAAGAGGGAATGATTTCACCCAAAGAAAATAAGTATAGAAGTGGAAAGAAAATATAACAAAACAAAGTAAATAAACATCCTGAAAAGAAAGAACGACCAACAACAACAACTAACCTAACCACGGACAAAATTACTCGCAACTTCGAGAGTCTCTCACCAGTCCACAACCAAATCTGTCCCACTATGAGAGAGCTCAAGTCAACCTGAAACAGAAACTAAAAACAGGAAAACACTATAGGCATGAGTATTAAAACTCAGTAGGTAGGCCCGAATAATTATATTCCCAATGCACATACCCTTAAATAAAGAATTTATCAATTCCATGTTTGAATTAAATTATATTAAATATTGGTTTTCACACACACTTTCATTTCTAAAAAAAGTAACAGCCCATTTACCTGTTTAACTTAGTACAAGATAAATGTTTAATGAAACAGGTTCATTGAATTTTAAGACATTTTGTGAACAATTTAGAAATCCAAACATTAGTTGTTAGTCAAAAGGAAAAATCACACACAACACAAAACAAACACCAAGGTAATTGGAAAACGTGGCACACATGGGTCAGCAACCGAACTAGACCTCTCAACCGTCCACAACATACCAATAAACACAAAAAGATACAGGGGTCGAACCTAAGAGGTCCTGAACAATCTAGAACATACTATACATCTGACTCATCTTGATGGCATGCCCTAACTCGATGACGTCATAACGCCCATACTACTACCCGGCATAGCCCTGCATGGCCTAACTGAGGGGCACAATCCCCTTAGCAGTAATAACTCCGTATTCCCCTGCTATGGGGCCACTAGCCAGTGCGTATTCTAAACTAGTGCAGTAATCGTTCTCAGAAAATTCACTCAATATACCAGGTTCCCATGTCAACACATACAATAAAGAGGGGTGTGTCTACAATGTAAATCAATCAATGACGATGCACAAACATCACGTACCGCTCACGCAATCAACACACACAAAAGATCACCCCGGAATGGGTTTTCCAAAATAATCTATTCTATTAAAGTTACAAACGGGCCTTCACAAATTTTAAAACAAACCCTCATTTCTCGAGAAAACCCAAAACACTGGTTCAGAATAAATAACTTATTTTTAAAACTAGAAGTACATTTGAAATTCTGTGAATTATTTTTAAATTCCTAACGAGCATTCTTTCAATACTGGGTGTCCGATCGTCAAGGAAATGTTTCAAGTGTTCAGTATAAAATAAATGGATCATTTCACACTAAATAATCATTTAAAATTTTATTATCTAATATTATTTCTCATTCATTAAAATTAATAAAACATCAAGCAATTAATAAATTCTAAATTTGAAGGTGAGTGCAGTGGGGGACCTTCCTCGACTCGCAGACCAGTCACGATGATGCGACACGCCTCACACGGGCGCACAAGATCACAAAAGCTGACGATCACAGGACCGTGGAAAAACCTTGTCAACACGCTGCAACCACAATGATAAATAAAAAATACATTAACACAGACCTAAAACAACCAAAATTAACAACCAGAACAAAAGAACCACCTCACCATGTTTTCATAACACAATGCACACAATATACCCTATTTACAAAACCACTTTACAATTTATTAATTAATTTTCAAAAAGTAACTCACAGATTTTCACACCCAAAAACCCCATTCAAAAACCTCTTTTACGATCAACTGCACATCCCCAAAATACCAAAATAGAAAACGCATGACATGCATAGTCGGAAAAACTAAATACAAAATTTCATAAAAAGATACTAAACATCACAAAACTGGTTGCCATCAAAACACACATTATTTCACATAAACATGACACAAAGTATCAAACACAACTGAATCATTTTTTTTGAAAGAAAAACTCACGTCACACAAATCTAATTAAACAAAATCAATTATTTTAAATAAAAACTAAATGTGCAAAAATTTAATTAAACACAACACACATTAAAGTAAAAAATATGATTCTCAAGCAACGACAGCGCGTAACTCACCTCGACGCAGAGATGCGCTTAAACAGTGGGGTCGCGGGGCACCGTGCAATGACCGAGGGATGACGAAGGGGTCGCGTAGGGACTGCGCGGTTGGAAATCAGGTCTGCGGGGAAACACACTACCGAACAGGTGGTGCGCTGGGCGGGAGATGCGTTCGGCGGCCAGGAAAGTGTCCGGACGGAGGTGCGTGCGGCCGATATGACGTGCAGATAGTGAGATGGCAAGGCCGAGATCGGAGGGATTCGTGGGTTCAAGCAGGAAGAGGTTGGGGGTTTTGGGTTTTGTCGGGGGTAGCCGGAGAGGAAAAAAAACCGAATAGGTGGTCACCCTAATGGTCACTAGGGAAGGGTGTGCTGCACCCTGGAGGGGTTCCGGCTGCGAGTCGGGGTGGCGCACCCAGGGCAGATGGCCGGAATGGGGGGGGGGGGTTGCGCCAGAGGAAACTTGAGAGGTGGTTCGCGGGGGGCCTGCGGGAACAAGGGGAGGGGGTCGGCCGGAGGCGTGGATGGATTGGGAGAGAAAGGAGAGGCTGTAGGAAGCAGGAGGTGTGGCGTTTGAGGTCGGAGGGGAGGGTGCCGTTGCGGTCTGGTCGTCCGGAGGGGACCTCACCAGCTAGAGGGGCAGGAAGAGATGGGTGGTGCGGCGTTGTGCAGTTGAAGCAGGGGGTGCGCTGACAGAGGGGGCTTGCGGAAGGCCGTTGCAGGGAAGGTCAGGGTTGTGGCAGGTGCAGGAAAGCTGGGCACAGGTGGGGCAATGCAAGGCAGAGGCGCAGGAGGGGTATTAGGAGGCAGTGGGTGGCTGCGACGTGGTGCAGGTGGCATTCAGAGCTGCGGACAGGGGAGGTGAGGCAGCAAAGGGTTCCTGGTGCGCTGAGCAAGGAAACGAGGGTGGAGGAAGATGTTGTGCAGGGAAAGCAGCGAGGAAGAGCGCTGATAAGGGAAGAAGAAGGGGAAAAAGAAAAAAGGAGGGTGGTGACGCTTCCTAGGCCAAGAGAAGTAGGAGAAAAAAACGGGGTAGGGGGCCTGATGCGCCGAACCCTAATCCCTTCACCATTTAAAAAAAAGAAAAAAACAAGTTATGTCAAATTATTTTCATAATAATAAATATATTAAAAGTTCTAATAATTATTATTATAATACACATGATAATATTAATAGTAATAAGAAGAATAACTCTAATAAAATATAATAATGATAAAAAAATTCTTTAAATAATAAAAATTCCTTAATAAAAGTTATAATAATAGAGATAATAATAATGATAATAATAATAATAATAATAAAATAATAATAATTATAATAATAAAATTATTAACAATAAGAATTTCAAACAAAATAAATCACAAACTTCGCTCATTTAATTTTTTTTCTAAAGGCAGGCGAATCATGTCGGGGCCTAAGCGGAGTCACATAGGATTTACAAAATGCACTCTTCCCATGCGCCCATCGACGTCAGCTGAAAAACGGGCATTGTTTTAACATAACTCAAAATTTTTTCATCTGGGACTCAACACAAACCCCAAAAAAAATTTAAAAAGTCAAATAAATATATAAATTAAAATAAAAGATAGAGCAGGGTGTGACAATTCTCCCCACCACAATGCTTTCCGACCTTAGAAAGCCACAACTCGATCTAGAACCAAAGATGAAAATCCTTAAGTGTCACTCAGCCCCAAATGTTTAAGTGCCTCCAGTTGATCGATTCAAACGATCACTGAACCCTCATGACAAGAAACTTATCCATAAAACAAGATCACCTTAATTGTCACCATGCTGAACTCAAACCATATGTTTCAACCAAGGAATGAATGAACTTAAATCACCTCCAAGACTTATCCCTATAATCTTAGTCCAACGAAACTGTTGGGTGCACTCCAATCTCAACATTTACTCGAGAGGACGAACCCAGACTGAGGTGGTTCTACACGAGACCACTTACCACCAAAAGATACATGAAAAGATGCCCCGATACTGACACGAGGATGCCCGAATAGACTTCCCACCTTAAGGATTGCGCTAACTCTAAATTACATCTGGCGTAACTTTGTGAGACCCGTTGTGGGTCTCCCCACCCTAAGGACTGATGAGATTAACCGACTTGAAGAATTTTCGTACGGACCAAAAACCCCACCATAAGGGTAGGGGAGGGAAAGGAAGGGCCTAACTGGTAGAGCATCCAAAACTTCCACCATTACTATATGAATGACATCGCACCCCTGGGAGAAAACAAACCAAGACATATTAAGGACAAAGGTTAAACCAAGGCACTTTTCCACCGTTGGGAATATCCTGACTACGCGCCAGATTCACTCTGAGGCCTATGGCTGGAGCACCGATGATTGAAGCATCTCCTGCCTCGCAGTCAGGCTTCAGAAATTCCCAAACACAACACACAAACCAGAATTTCACAAAACAAACTTCTAATAAAAATAAAAGTTCAAAAGAGGTTCAACAACAACCATTATTACAACTGAAATAAGAGGAACACGCAAAACACTACAAGAGACGATTACTATA
This sequence comes from Viscum album, assembly GCA_963277665.1. NCBI lineage: Eukaryota > Viridiplantae > Streptophyta > Magnoliopsida > Santalales > Viscaceae > Viscum > Viscum album. The sequence continues at coordinate 782,458,524 of OY728161.1, forward strand.
CCCAAGAATCACAACAAAGAGAAAACCTCAAACCGACACCAAACATCGCCCTACTCCTGCTGACGGGCTGAGACGACCTTCGACGAGCCAAGTCTATCTTCAGCGCGCTTCTTGGAAACTCCACGGCTGAATCGCTACAAGTGACATAGACGTCCAAAGGTGTGGCAGGGTCTTGGAGAACATGGACATGTTGGCCTTTTGTGACCCTGCCTACCACACTGGTGACAGATCACAACATTGCGCTGTGAAGAAGATGACTGAAGGTTTGAAGGCCTCTTGATTCCTCTCCCAGCACCGCCAGCATCAGGCTGCCTATCACTCTTCTTATCAACATCCTCTTCAATGCTTCCCAAAGCTCGAGGATTCGCCACCTCAAGTCCTCCTACTAGCTCAGCTTCAGCAAGAAAGGATTGCTCGACAAAACCCGAGAAGGTGGTTAGATTGAGCTCTTTCACATTCGATCACAGCTCAGGTCGGAGTCCAGACTCAAATTGTCAAGCCTTCCCGGGATCATTCGCAACAAACCACTGATCATACGGAACTAGGTCTATGAAAAATCGATAGAATTCTAGTACCGATTCAACGCCCTGCTGAAGACAACATAGCTCCATCCTCTTCCTCAGCTTCGTCAACTCAGAAAAGTATTGTTGGATGAACGATTACTTTAAAAACACCCATGTCAGATCTTCCCGAGGCTTGTACCGAGTCATGGACTTCCATCATTTTTAGGTTGGGCCTTCAAGCATGAATGTATCCAACATCACTTTTAATGACTCAGGTAGCCCAATGAAATTGAACTTCCTCTCAATCTTTTAGAACCACTCCTCTACCTCAAGAGGCTCTTCTTGTCCATAAAAGAGAGGAGGGTTCAACTTCTGAAACTCCAGAACATAGTCGATGTGTTGATCAAATGGATGATTCGCTTGGGGCGCACCACCCAAAGCTGCACCTTGGGCATCCATCAAACTGTCGTGGGGGTGAACACTAAGGAACAAGGGAACAAAGAACATAGTCAAACCATTTTCATTTCCATTTTAATTTTATCATTTCACAATTACCAAAATAAAACATTACAAAACGATTTTCAGAATGAAGGAAAAATCAAATGATTCATTAGGGGGAAGTAGTGATGATGGGTAACTCGGACATATGGTTGGCGGCTATATGCCAGTCACACCACCATCACAAGGAGCACTCTAGGGTGATTTCTCCGGCTCCACATGGATTTCCAGGCCCTACGAGTTCACGGAGGGCACTTTCCCATATCCCGTTTCATTTCCCAATACAAAAAAAACACATGAAAAACCCAAAGACACCAACAACTCAGACTTCCCATGGTAAACTGAGGTTCAGAGTGAGCAAGGGTTCATGACGTCCTTCTCGTTCGTATGCCTCAAGTCCCGAAAATTCTACTCATTTTACCATGACAACCCCAAATAATAATGGGATATCTGATAAACAAGGCCTGCTCAAGAGCCGACCTCCTCTGATACCATTTTTCCACGAACCAACCCCGGTCGACCCTGAACTGGTCACCCGAGCCGGCCCTCGACATGGCCCGAGAGGTGTTCCCGATCCTCCCGGGCTGGCAAAAAGCTCCAGGGCTTCAAAGAGTGAAAGAGGGGATGATTTCGCCCAAAGAAAATAAATAGATTAGTGGAATGAAAATAGAACATCACAAAGTAAATAAACTACATGAAAATAAAGAACGACCAACATTAACAACTAACCTGAACATGACCAAAATTCCTCGCAACTTCGAGAGTCGCTCACAAGTCTACAACCAAATCTAGCCCACAACGAGAGAGCTCAAGTCAACCTGCAATAGAAACTAAAAACAGGAAAACACTATAGGCGTGTGTATTAAAACTCAGTAGGTAGGCCTGACTAATTCTATTCCCACTGCACATACCCTTAAATAAAGAATTTATCAATTCCATGTTTGAATTAAATTATATAAAATATTGGTTTTTACACACACTTTCATTTCTAAAACAAGTAATAGTCCATTTCCCTCATTAATTTAGAACATGTTAAATGTTGAATGAAACAGGTGCATTGCATTTTAAGACATTTTGTGAACAATTTATAAATCCAAACATTAGTTGTTATTAAAAAGGAAAAATCACACACAACAAACAACAAACACCAAGGGCAATGGAAAAAGTGGCACACATGGGTCATCAACCGAACTAGACCTCTCAACTATCCACCACATACAAATAAACACAAAAAGAAACATGGGTCGAACCTAGGAGATCGTGAACAATCCAGAACATACTATACATCTGACTCATCCTGAAGGCATGCCCTAACTCGATGACGTCATAACGCCCATACTACTACCCGACATAGCCCTACATGGCCTAACCGAGGGGCCCAATCCCTATAGCAACAATAAATTAGTATTCCCCTGATATGAGGCCACTAGAGAGTGCATATTCGAAACTAGTGCAACAATCGTTCTTAGAAAATTCACTTAATATGCCAGGTTCCCATGTCAACACATAAAATAAAAAGGGGTGCGTCCATAATGTAAATCATTCAGTCATGATGCAAAGACATCACATACATCTCAGGCAATCAACGTACACAAAAGAACACCCTAGAATGGGTTTTCCAAAATAATATATTCTATTAATGTGCCAAACGGGCCTTCCCAAATTTTAAAACAAAACCTCATTTCTCGAGAAAACCCAAAAAACTTTTTCAGAAGAAATCACTTATCTTGATAAACTAGAAGTACATTTGAAATTCTGTGAATTATGTCTAGAGTCAAAACAGGCATTCATTCAATACTGGGTGTCCCGTAATCAAGGATATGTTTCAAGTGTTCGGTATAAAATTAACAGCTCATTTCACACTAAATAATCATTTAAAATTTTATTATTTAATAATATTTCTCATTCATTAAAATTAATAAAACATCAAGCAATTAATAAATTCTAAATTTAAAGGTGAGTGCAGTGGGGGGCCTACCTCGACACGCAGACCAGTGATGACGATGCGACACGCCTCGCACGGGCGTGCAAGAACACACAAGATGACTATCGCAGGACCGTGTAAAAACCATGTCAACGTGCTGCAACCACAATGATAAATAAAAAAATACATGAACACGGACCTAAAACAACCCAAATGAACAACAAGATCAAAAGAACCACCTCATCATGTTTTCAAAACACAGTTCACACCATCTACCCTATTTACCATACCACTTTAAAATTTAGGAAATAATTTTCAAAAAGTAACTCACAGCTTTTCACACCCAAAAACCTGATTCAAAAACCTCTTTTATGATCAACTGCACATCCCCAGCATACCAAAATAGAAAACACATGACAAGCATAGTCAGAAAAATGAAATACACAATTTCATAAAAAGGTAATAAACGTCACAAAAATGGTTGCCAGCAAAACTCAATTTATTTCACATAAACATGACACAAAGTATCAAACACAACTCAATTTTTTTTAATAAAAAAAACTCACGTCGCACCAATCTAATTAAACAAACTCAATTATTTTAAATAAAAACTAAATGTGCACCAATTTAATTAAACAAAACACACATTAAAGTAAAAATACGATACTCAAGCAATGATAGCACAAACCTCACCTCGACGCGGAGATGCACTTGAACAGTGGGGTCACGGGGCACCGTGCAATGACAGAGGAACAACGATGGGGTCGCGTAGGGACTGCGCGGCTTGAAATCAGGTCCGTCGGGCAACGCACTGCCAACCAAGAGGCGCACTGGGCTGGAGATGCGTTCAGTGGCTAGTAAAGAGTCCGAACGGAGGTGCGCGCGGTCGATATGATGTGCGGACAGCTGGATGGCGAGGCCGATATAGGAGGGCGTTGCGGGTTCAAGCAGGAGGAGGTCGGGGGGTTTTGGGTTGTGTCAGGGGTAGCCATAGAGGGAAAAAACAACTGGACTGGGGGTCACCCTGTAGGCCACCAGGGAAGGGAGTGCTGCACCCTGGAGGGGTGCCGGCTGCGAGTCGGGGTGGCTCACCCAAGGAAGATTTCCGGAAGGGGGGGGGGGGGGGGGTGCCTGCGGGAACAAGGGGATGGAGTCGGCCGGAGGTGTGGATGGATTGGGAGAGAAAGGAGTGACTGCAGGAAGATGGAGGTGTGGCGTTTGAGGTCGGAGGGGAGGGTGCAGTTTCGGTCTGGTCGTCCAGAGGGGACCTCGCCGGCTGGAGGGGCATGCTGAGCTGGGTGGTGCGGCGTTGTGCGGGTGAAGCAGGGGGTGCGCTGATAGAGGGGGCTTGTGGATGGCCGAAGCAGGGAAGGTCGGGGTTGTGGCTGGTGGAGGACGGTTGGGCACCAGTGGGGTGGTGCAAGGAAAAGGCGCAAGAGGGGTATGAGGACGCGGCAGGTGGCTGCGACGCGGTGCAGGAGGCAGTCGGAGCTACGGACAAGGGAGGTGTGGCAGCAAAGGGGTCCTGGTGTACTGAGCAAGGAAATGAGGGTGGATGAAGATGCTGTGCAGGGCAAGCAGTGAGGCAGAGCGCTCTTATGAGAAGAAGAAGGAAAAGAAAGAAAGAAAAAGGGAGGGCGGGGGGGGGGGGGGGGGGCGCTGCCTAGGACAAGAGAAGGAGGATAAAAAATGGGGAAGGGGGCCTACTGCACCAAACCCTATTCCCTTTACCATTTAAAAAAAAGAAAAAAACAAGTTATGTCAAATTATTTTCATAATAATAATTATATTAAAAGTTATAATATTTATTATAATAATACACATGATAATGTTAATAGTAATAATAAGAATAACTCTAATAAAATATAATAATGATAAAATAATTCTTTTAATAATAAAAATTCCTTAATAAAAGTAATAATAATAGGGATAATAATAATTGTAATAATAATAAAAATAAAAACAACAATAATAATTATAATAATAAAATTATTAACCATAAGAATTTAATACAAAATAAATCACAAACTTTGCTCATTTAATTTTTTTTTCTGAAGGGAGGCAATTCATTTCGAGGCCTAAGCGGAGTCACATAGGGTTTCCAAAACGCACTCCGCCCCTGCGCCCAGCGACATCAGCTGAAAAATGGATATTTTGTTAACATAACTCAAAAGTTTTTCATCCAGGACTCAACCCGAACCCCAAAAAAATTTAAAAAGTCAAAGAAAAATATAAAATAAAAGAAAAAAAGAGTAGAGTGTGACACATAGTATGCTATTTCTTCAAAGTAATTCAAAAAACATGCACTACATGCAACACCGAGTTCAAGCGCACCACAACTTACCAAACTAGATGTTCAAAAGAGGTTATCAATAGTAATAACTAAATTTTTAACTTCATATAATCCTTATAATTTTAGAATCCATATTATGAGTTTCATTGACATAATGAAAAAAAATTCTTTTTTTTGTGATAACAAAAGTATTTTTAAAAAAAATGAAATTTTACCACCTTTTAATGGAGAAACCTTTTTAAATCTAATATTTTAAAATTTCATATACTCAACTGGAATAAATAAACTTCTTCTTTAGAATCGGGACATAAGAATACAATTTAATAATTTTTTGCTGTTTTTGTGATAACATTCATATTTGGGTGAATAGTGAAAAATACTTTATTTTAACTGAAAACAAATTTTTTAATAAAAATAATTTATAGTGTTAAATTATACATTTTAATGGTTTTTAAGTATAAATATATTATATTTTTACCATTTAATCAAATTTTATTCATTAAAAATAATTTCACATTGAAATTTAACGTAAACAAATATCAATCTTTTGTTAGTTATTAATTCTTTAAAAACATGCTTTATGGTTTGGAAAATGGGATTTAATTTTAAATTAATAAATGCCACTTCAATGATTTGAATTTGGTAAAACAGGCTTAATTTTTGAATTTAGAATATCAGAATTAGCTTAGGGTGAAATTTTGGTATTTTTCTGAAAATTTTAAATTTTTGATGAATAGTGAAAAACATTGAGTTATTGGTTAAAACCGACTTTTTATTTATATAATTATTTATCTTATATAAATTTATTTTAGGTCAAAATAGATATATAGTACATATATAAGTTCAATATAATTCAATGGAGTCATTTTCTAATATATTTAGATATATAAAAATTTTATTAAACATTATACCGTGTTTTACCCACCTCCTAGGAGAATTTGAAATTTTACATAAAACATAAATTTACCACTTCTGTGAGTTGAATTTCAAAAATCACAGAGAAACAATCGATATCAGTATGTAAAATGTGGTTTAATGAAATGGAAATAATTTTTGGTGAATAATAACTTTTTTATTTTTTTTAACCACGGTTAAAAGTTATTATGGTAATTATGCGTAAAAATGATAATATTATTACCCTAAAACATGTCCAAATTCTATTCGATAAGTTTAATTTGACAAAAAAACCGTTATGAATAAAATATGATCCTTTAAGTCCACTTGGATTAGATTAGGACAGTTATTATTATTTAATTCAATGAAGAGTTAAAAGTGTTAAATTCAATGTTTAATAACTAAACAATTTTTAATATAGTCTTAAACAAATGATAAATTGGACTATAAATATTCATTATAAAGCTAAATGTATTTCCTACATAATATTATTTTATTTACATTTTTTAAACATTAAATAATTAAATTTATTTATGACACAATGATGATGAAGTAATTACCATATTAATGAATGATTAAAATAGTTGATATTATAAATATCCAAATAAATGTAATTTTATACTTTTTATGAATTACACTAATATAATTGGTTAATATGGAATATTAGGGTTGGTTCGATGAATTGTTTTCCAAGAAATAATTCAGTTATGAATTAAAAAAAACAAAATACATAATAGTTTCAAAATTGACATAAAAGAGTTTTTAAAATGAATATTAAATTATTAATGGATATTCTATTCCTAAAAATATAAGGATACACCAAAATAATTATATAATTATATTTTATTCATTAAGGAACCACTTTGGGTTCTTTTTGAAGTATATAGTATGTTTATTAATCATATAATATAAAAATACAAAGAGACATGGTAAATGTCAAACTATTTAACTAAGAGTTACATCTAAAAGATAAGGTTAATATAGTGACCCAAACCTATCAAATCCTACTTGTTGAGTGTTTTTAGACCCATCCCCACCATATAATTTAAATAATTCATTTTCGAGTCATTATAAACCAAAACGGTTTTATTATGAAATAATAATTCTAGCCTTTCATAAGGTACCCCTCACCCCTCTTACAAATGGTCACTCACCCTTCCCTCAAATTCACATTTTCAAAGCCTTTTGGCTCCTCCATACTCTTCCCAAATACCCTATCAACTATCCTCCCTTCATCTTAGAGGACTTCCTTTAGTCAGAAAGCCATTCTAAGGAGCCATTTTGATCAAATCAAAAGGAAGAGCCCAAAGAAGATGTATATATTTCATCACCTCTTTCAAGTTCCTTTCTTCTTCCACTTCCTCTATACTTGTTTTTTCCATTATAGAATAACAACTCCAATATATTTTATATACTGTGATGTTCTTATAAATATCCTACAACCATATTCAATATTCTATCTATTCATTGAATGACATGTCACCATACATGCGTACGTACGGCTTACCGTCTCCATGTCATGGTGTAATTGTTATTCAATACATTATTATTCGGATGGTTATAATAATGTTGTGTATTTGATGTAAATAATAAATATAACATGATAATTATTCATTATATATGTTATACCATCCAGTTTTATATTATTTTAATTTCAAATGAATGATATTGTCGCTCGTGTGTACGTACGGATTACCGTCTCCACGAACGAGATGAGATTCATTCCCCATCGTAATCGATTCAAACCTAATTTTCATTAGATGATTTGAAATAATGTTTAATGACTTAATATCATTCTGAATATGAATAAGATACATCCTATCCATAACATACATTACTTACATAATAAATCATTTAAAGGAAAACGAATCAGTTAACACCCGAAACGACGATAATACTAAGATATTATTAACAAAGTAATGTTAAAAGATCATATATGATATCATATTAATGGATATTATTATAGTATAATTTAATATCAATTATTTCTCCATTATAAAGGAGTTTAACCTACCCATAACCAATGAAAATTACAAGGTAAGGGTTAATTCCTAAATTTTATTATTATCTGATATTGTTTATGTGTAATTATCTATAGGGACATATTTATTACTCATGTCCATGTTTCATAAATGTGTGTTCAAAAGGATTATTTTTAAGGGAATTTTTTACAAAAACTACATTTTAAATGTTTTAAATATTTATTCTTCTAAATCATTCTCATTAATGTCCATTTTTTCAAAATGGGTTTTAAGGATTTATTAATATATACACAAAAGTTTTTAAAATGTTAATTCTTTTAAAAAGATTCAAAGTGGTATGGGACACTTTGATTGATAAATGTCTTTAAATGTCTTCCTTTCAAAACTGGGTAAATTTTAAATGATTATATGACAAAATGATTTTTCACTCAATTATTTTTACAAATAATTTTCTATATCAACATCCCATGATAGAAATATTGTTTGATGTTGATTAATTATGATACAAATAATCCATATTGAATGGAAGTTTTTGTGATATGTTTGACTATGGATGTGTTATTTTTTCAAAATTCTTGGTTTATGGATAAATTATTGACATTTATTACGCATGTTTTAATACGAATGTTTATGTTTTGTTTAAATATTTTCATATAAGGAATGCATTGGACTTAGTAAGTGAAGGGTGGAGCCCGCAATAGCTCCGGTATGCATTGGTAGGTCTCATGAGACAATCTAGTATCTTGGTACAACGCCTTGACAAAATCTTATTTGTAGCCTTGGCACAAGGCCTTTACTACATGGTTATGAAAGTCTGGAATTATGCATTCTATCATAATGAATGTGGTTATTGATATTGCATGTGATTATTCGACTAGTAGGATATCCATGTGAATCAGTAAATTTTATTATTTGATTTTATCTTTGCCATATTATACTTAAGTTCAAATTTAAAAGTCTTTTTTTAGTATTATATATATCTTTAAATGTTTATTATTATTTATGAAAGTTTTCGCTATATATTTATCCTTACTGAGCATCTAAGATCACCTATTTCAATGTTTTATTTTTCCTAGGATGTGAAGAAGTATATTATGACTGACCAGTAGGGATAGTCTATGGGATATCAGTGTTGGCTATAGAAACAATGTTGTTTTAGTTTTCGATTTTACGATAAAATTTAAACATTATGAATTTTCCAAGTACTTCTAAGCCTACTAATCTAATCAGTCTTCCAATACATGACCTTTTGTGATCATTCCAATGTTATTAATAATGAAATGACTCTGGGATTCTGGGGTGGGGGCATTACAGTTCGTATCAGAGAAAGATTAGTAAAAACCTTGGATACGATATTTATATAAAATTAGATTAGATCACATTATACTAAGATAGACATTGAGAATTAGTATAGAAGAACTTTCTAAATGATTGGAATTGTAGAGATTTTTTTAGTTTTCCATGTAATACATCCCTGTCTGGATACAAGCAGGTAAAGGCAGCTCTCGCACATATGTACCTAGGCGTAAAACCCAAAAACACTGCTTTGAGCTAGACATGAATGAGAACTGGTGCACGACAACGAGCCTTGCTGCACTCTTGGTAACAACACTCCTGGGGGATATTTTTAAGATAATTCGCATTCTCGTTAAAAATAATTATGAAGGATTTATGAGTATATACCTCCTCAAAGAGAGTATTTTTATGATTATAGATTATATCCATAATCTTTTCAATTTACGATCTGTATTTTACATGTTTGAAATTATTCATTGTGATTCATAAACTGACTTAGTGTATGCAATTGTTTAGAAATGGTGCCAGGTAGAATGAATAAGAAGTCCAGCTATATTTATGATCCAAAGAGGGAGAAGGATAAAATATCTATTGGTATTAATCCAACATTTATATGGGAAATAGTCTCCCACATTTTCTCAAAATATAATTTAACAGTATCATGTGTTAATAAGATATGTAGATAATTCTCTGAGTCCTAAGGCTTTGAAGGGAAGCAAAAGAATAAAATGATATTAGAGAGAATTATGGATAAATGTAATAAGATAAAGAAGGATTTTACCATATGTGATAATTGTGGAATGAATCTCCTAGGTAATTGTTTAAATGGAATGGGAGTTTGTTGCAAGTGTGGAGAAAAAGGAAACCAAGTACGTGATTCAAAGGGTGAGAAAAATGTTTCAAATTTACAATGCTTCATCTGCAAGGAGATGGGGAACTATGAAAATGAATGTCAAAATCATCAGAGTATACACAAAATGCTGCTATTGGATAAGAATCAACTTATGATACTACCAATGCTGAAGAGGAATGATTAAGAGTTCTTATGTTGTTATTAATGTATTGTGTCATTTGAGTGTTGTATCAAAGATGTACTGGTTATATGAAATATGGAAATAAATAAGGATTTTACTATAATTATATTTCAATGGGAATTTGAGATTATATGGTCATATTACTATGTATGTAATATTGGAATAAAAGATGGTTGAATTGGATAAATTATATTGGATATTCTTGACTTCCTTGGAATTGATTAATACTTTGTTTATTTCATCATTGTTAAAATATTCAATATTTTTAGATATAAGGAATATACCCATTATTATATAAATAATAACGGAGCCTGAATGTAATCAATAAGGTTTTAAGTTAATTCAAGGTGTTACCATTTTTTAAAATAATACATGATAAAGGTGTTCACATGTTATTACGTGGGAAAAATGATATTCATTTTGTTTAACATCCTTATAAATTTTGGACTATGAGTTTGGATAGAAGAATGTTGGATAATTTTAAAGGATGGAATGGATTAAGTTTGAAATTGGATACTATTATTAAGGTTATTTTTGGATTTTTTAAAAAAGGACAACATGCAGACCGTGTGACAACCCATCCCGTTGGACAAAGCTACAGGAATCGAACCCACAACCATAGTGCAATTGCGATTTATCACATACCACCAGACAACATGAATTCCCTGGATTGTATAATGTAGTTTCTTTTTTAAAGGTACTTATAGGTAAATTATAAATTAATTTTTTTGGAACCCTATAAGAATAGGATAAATAGAAAAAAATTTAAGTTCTATTTTCTTATAGAGTGAAAGATGAGTTTGTGGTAGAAATTAGTTAAAGGATGGAACTATACTTGTCAAGTATATATATTTTTTCTTCCCTATTATTCTATGATGAAATCAATTCTTAATCATTAGGTAAGGTATATTAAAACTAAAAATTCTTTATGTTAATACCTTATGTTTTGTTGAACCGGTGATATTTTAAAACATAATTAATTGATGGCTTTGAGGCCCTCAATTTTAAAATTGTTTGTGACTCATGACCTCAATCACTTCCTATAAATATTTACATTTTCCTCCAATTATGTGTCTCTAATTTCCACCAATATTCTCCTAATTGAGATCATAATTTGGTGGTGACTTTTTCATTCCCCCTTTCCCTCTTATTAAGACTAAATTTTATTAACACAATTTTAGATATGGTTTTTCCCACAAATGTATTTTCTATTATCAACCGTTTATTTTTTAAGTAAAATTTCAAATTTTGAGGACACAATTCATTGAAGGAGGGAAGAATGTAACACCCCAAGATTTCATAGTACGTTATTACTTCAATGTAATTCAATAACATGCACTACACACAACACAATGTTCAAGTGCACCACGACTTACCAAACTAGCCATTCAAAAGAAGTTATGAATGGTATTAAATAAATTTTGAACTTTATATAATAATTTTAATTTCAGAATCCATATTATGACTCTCTTAGAAATAATAAAAAAAATTCATTTTTTCTGATAAAAGAAGTATTTTTAAAAAAATGAAATTTACAACCTCTTAATGGAGAACCATTTTTCAATACAGTATTTGAAACATTTATATATTCAATTTTACAAAATAAACATCTTCTTTAGAATCTTTACATAATAATTTACTTTTAATAAATTTTTCTTGTTTTTCTCATAACTTTCATATTAGGGTGAATAGTGAAAAATTCTATATTTTAATTGAATACAAAATTTTTAATAAAAAATATGTAGAATTAAATTATAAATTTAAATGTTTTCAAAGTATAAATAGATAATATTTTTACCATTTAATCCAAGGTTATTCATTGGAAATAATTTCACATTGAAATTTAACATAAAAAAATATCAATCTTATGTTTGTTTTTATTTCTTAAAAACATGTTTTTTGGTTTTGACAACAGGAATTAATTTTAAATTAATAAATGAGACTTCTATGTTTGTAATTTTGTAAAATAGACTTAATTTTTGAATTCATAATATCAAAATTAAATTAGGGTGAGATTTTGTTTTTTTTCTGAAAACATTAAATTTTTGATGAATAGTGATAAAAGAGCGAGTTATTAGTTAAAACCGACTTGTTATTTAAATAATTAATAATTTTATTTATATTTATTTTATGTAAAAATAGATATATAATAGCTATATATGTTAAATATAATTCATTAGAGTCATTTTATAATAAGTTTAGACATATAAAAATTTTATTGAACTTTTTACCCTCTTTTACCCACCTCCACAGAGAACATTCAAATTTACATAAAATTTATTTTTACCGCTTCTATGACTGTAATTTAAAAAATCCAAAAGAAATAGTTGATATCAGTAAGTAAAAATTGGTTCAATGAGATGAAAATAATTTTTGGTAAATAGTAACTTTTACTTTTATTTACCACGGTTAAAAGTAAATTGGTTAATTAAGGGTAAAAAGGATATTATTATTACCTTAACAAATGTCCAAATTCTATTGGATAAGTTTAATTCGACGAAGAACCATCTTAGGAATAAAATATTATCCTTTGGTTCCACATGGATTAGATTAGGACATTTATTATTATTTAATTCAAAGAAGAGTTAAAAGTGTTAAATTCAATGTTTAATAACTCAACCATTTTTTATATATGGTTACGCATAAGATAAATTTGACTATAAATATTAATTGGAAATATAAAAATATTTAATACATAATTCTATTTTATTTATATTTTTTAAACATTAAATAATTAAATTCATTTATGACACAATAATGATGTTGTAACTACCCAATTAATGAAAGATTAAAATAATTGATATTATAAATATCCAAATAAAGGTAATTTGAGACTTTTTATGAATTTCACTAATTTTAAAGGATAATATGACATATTAGGGTTGGTTAGACGAATTGTTTTTGAACAAATAAGGCGGTTATGAATTCAGGAAAAACAAAATACCAAATAGTGTAAAAATTGACATAAAAGAGTTTTTAAATAAAATAAAATATTATTAATTGATTTTATATTAATAAAAATATAAGGTTCTTCAAAAATACTTATATAATGATATGTGTATCATTAATTAACCACTTGGGGTACTCTTGGAAGTATATATTATGTTTATTAACCATATAATATAAAAATACAATGAGACATGGTAAATGTCAAACTACTTAACTAAGAGTTATATATAAAAGATAATGTTAATATAGTGACCCAAACCTGTCTAAAACCTATTGGTTGGGTGGTTTTAGACCCATAACCACCATATACTTTAAATAATTAATTTTTTAGCCACTATAAACCTAAAATGATTTTATTATAAAATAATATTTCTACCTTTTCCTAAGGTGCCCCTCAACCCTCTTATAAAAGAGAACTCCCCCTTCCCTCAAATTCAAAGCTTCAAAGCATTTTGGATTGGAAAAACTCTGAGAAAATACCCTATAAACTATCATACCTTAATCATAGAGGCATTACATTAGTCATAAATCCAACCTAAGGATCCCATTTTATCAAATAATAAAGAATAAACCGAAGAAGAGGTAAATATTTCATCACCTCTTTCATGTTCCTTTCTTCTTCCACTTCCTCTTTCATTGTTGTTTACATTCTAAAATAATAACTCCAATATCTTCTATATTCTGTGATGTTATTATAAATATGGTACTACCATATTCATTATTCTGTCCATCCATTGAATGACATGTCACCATACGTGCGTACTCATGGCTTACCGTCTCCACATTGTGGTGTAATTGTTATTCAGTACAATATTATTTGGATGGGTATAAAAATGATGAGTATTTGATGTAAATAATAAATATAACATGATAATTATTCTGTATATATGATATATTGTCCAATTATATATTATTTTAATATCAAAAGAATGATATTGTTTTTCATGCGTACGTACGGATTACCGTCTCCACGAACATGGGGAGATTCATTCCCCATCATAACCCATTCAAGAATAATTTTCATTAGATGATTAAAATTAATGTTCAAAGACATAATATTATTTGTAATATAAATCAGATACATCCTATCCATAACAATCATTACTTATGTAACAAATCATATAAAGGAAAAAGAATTAGTTAACACCCTAAATGATGATAATACTAAGATATTATTAACAAAGCAATGTTAAAAGATCATATATGATATCATATAATTTAATAAAAATTATTTCACCGTTATAGAGGTTGTTAACCTACCCTCGACCAAGGAAAAGTACAAGGTAAGGGTTAATTCCTCAATCTCATTATTATTCGAGATTGTTTATGTGCAAGTATATACTTGGACATATTTATTACACATGTCCATGTGTCATAAAAGAGTTTTCAATGGAATTATTATTAAGGTACTTTTTTACTAAAACATCATTTAAAATGTTTTAAATATTTATTCTTCTAAATGATTCTCATTAATTCCCCTTTTTTCAAAATGGGTTTCAAGTATTTATTTATATGGACATTAATGTTTTTAAAATGTTAATTCCTTTAAAAAGTTACAATGTGGTATGGGACACTTTGATTTATAAATTTCGTTTAATGTATTCCTTTTTAAATTGTGTGACATTTAAATGTTTCAATGAAAAAGGGATATTTCTCTGAAATATTTTTACAAATCAGTTAAATCTATATCAACATCCATTTATGGATTTTAATCTGGGTTGAAGTTGATTTATTAGGATACAAATCATCCATATTGTATTGATGGTTTTGTGATATTTTCAAATATGGATGTGTTATTTTTACACCATTCATGGTTTATAGACAAAGTATTGTCATTTAGTATGAATGTTTTAATATATATGTTTATGTTATTTTTAAACCTTTTCATATTAGGAATGCACTAGACATAGTATGTGATGAGTGGAGCCCGTTATAGCTCCTCAATGCATCGGTAGGTCTCAAGAGACAAACTAGTGTCTTGGCACAAGTCCTTGAGAAAATCTTTTTTGTAGTCTTGGCACAAGGCCTTTAATATTTGGTTATGAATGTATGAATGTATGAATTCCATCATTATGAATGTGGATATTGATATTTCATGTTATTATTCGACTAGTAGAATATCCATGTTAATAAGTAAATGACATTATTAGATTTTACCCTTTCCATATTATTCTGAAGTTCATGTTCAAAAGGATTTATTTTTAGTCATATACATTACCTTAAATGTTTATGCTTATTTATGAATGTTTCCACTATATTCTTATCATTTGTGAGCATATGAGTTCACCCCTTTCTATGTTTTATTTTTCCCAGGATGCGAAGAAGTATATTATGACTGACCTGTAGTGATAGTTTATGGGATCTCAGTGTTTTATATGGAAACAATGTTGTAGTATTTTTCCATTTTATGATGTAATGTAAAACTTATGAATGTATCTAGTACTTCCAAGGATACTAAAATAATCATTATTTCGAGACTTGAACATTTGTTATCATGCCAATTTTTTTAATAATGCACCGACTCTAGGCTTTTGGGGTCGGGGCATTATATAGGTGGTCAATCACATCGGATGAAATCAAATTGGCCAGTCTCGGGTGACAAGTGAGGATGCGTAGGGCCTATTTCATGGGAGATTTAATGTTAAGACCATGAAAAATGTATTCTTAATCTTTATACAAAATATTTTGTGATAGAATAAATGTGGTTAAGTATTTTTGATGAGAAATGCCATGACATTCCATTTTATACTTATAATTTATCTAATTATATTTCATAAGATTTTTAACAAAAACAATTGGTCTAGTGTGAAATATTTACATGCTATGTAAAGGGATCAAATCATTTAATGGTAAATATTGTATTTTTAATAAAAAGGATATGAGTTTTCAGTGTATTTGCGATTCACAAAATACTCGACTTGTAAAGTGATCACATGTTGTGTAATAGTAGTTAATTTGGGATTTTACGGTGTTGAATGACTGGTTTATTATTTCATTCATTGATGGATTCCATGATATTTACCTATAGGATCTTACTAGATTATTTTGGGAGAATTCTTACGTTCTAGATTGCTTCGTTCAGGTATTGATCACCATTATATTTGGGTTGATTCTCTCTAGGGATGTAATACTTATGGTTCTCCATTGGTTTGGGTTATGACTATGGTTTTGGATATGGGTGTTTTCAGACTTATGATCATATAGTGTTTTTAATCAATAATTTTTAGTTTCTTAGCATGCCTTTTCTTTCAAAGGCCGTTCTCTTAGTTTCGTATCCCTATTGTCGAATGCAGCTAAGTTTCTATCATGTTGAGGTAGGTGTTTCTATGAAATTGGATAATTTTATGAATTAAATTTATTTATTGATAAATTTATTTGGTTTATTAATTTATTATATGTTATATGAGGTTTCAAATGATTTCTTGGGAGAGAAAATGTTTTTCAAAATGGGGTTTTTTCACTGAAAATGAATTTTCTTCATTTATAAATGGGTTTTCAAACACTAATGTGAATTATATTATCATTGAAAATATTTTATAAAATGAATATAATTTTTTTGAGAATTTATTTAGAGAATTGATCATTGGGTACCTTAGGTTTCTTCAGGAAAGAGACATGTGTAGCCTTTGTGTGTGTATTACCACTAAGATGTAAACTTTTGTGATATCAACTAGCAAGAAATGATATTTTTTGGAACCAATGTATGCCTATTTTGTCTTTAGAGTTTCTAGTATGCATTTTTCCATAGTATAGATCCTAATTATATAGGTTCTTTGGCATTTATGATAATTTGTCACACGATTATTTTCATCATGTATTGATGCTCATAGTTTTTTACATGAGGTTGCATCATATAGCTTCCAATGAAAGGTTGTTTCAGGGATTTGTGTTTACCTATTTACTTATTGATTCATTGATATG
The DNA here is from genome assembly GCA_963277665.1 of Viscum album. Classification (NCBI taxonomy): domain Eukaryota; kingdom Viridiplantae; phylum Streptophyta; class Magnoliopsida; order Santalales; family Viscaceae; genus Viscum; species Viscum album. The sequence continues at coordinate 782,475,818 of OY728161.1, forward strand.
ATTTCATATTTTATATAAATTTTACATTTCATATTTTTTTCTTTTATAATATTAAAGGATTTTATGAAAACCATAAGAGAAAAAGGGTACATGATTTACAACTAGATTTAAGTTTTGAAAATTCTTGGTAAAACATTTTTTTTAAATTTAAAATTGACTCATTATTGATGTTAATTATTTTTATAAATGGTCGTATTATCCTTCTAGGATTTTTCTCATACCCTACTTGTGACTTTGGGAATTCATTGATGTTGTATTACATGATTCAATTAAATGGAAGAGCATCGTGCAGTATGATGGCTTGTCTTGTTGCTATTGATTTGGTTCAGGTTAGTCTAAAAGTGAATGTTGGGTACTTGGGTTCATTATATACTTTATGGTTTAAACTATTTTTACAAGGATTTTATCTTTTTGTGGTATCTCTATTGTTTCCTCTTTGTACTCTGGTTGTATGTCTTTTTTTACTTATATTGAAGACTAGTTTTTGTTATCGTATTTTACCTATGATATGTGATGTGTCGGTTCGGTTGGATTTCCAAGTTGAGTGGTGTTAGTTCATTTCAATTTTTAATAAAATGGATTCTCAGCATAATGTGTGTAAACAGTTCCTCTATTTGGTTATGTGTCTTGGGTAAATAGGATTTAGGATTTTCATAATTCAGATAGTAGGTGCAGAAATGGGGCTTGGTGAGATCACTTTTGGGACTAAAATTGAGTTACCATGGGTGGTCAAAGTCTTTTACTAGGACTAAGACATAGAGTTCTAGGTCATTTAATAAAATATATAAGAAGTGTATTTATATTGACCTATTCCCTTTTTAGGTAAGGCCTTTTGTGGTTTCTTTAATTTATTAATGTTTTATAGATGTGTTATAAATACCTGAAGTTGGTCCTACGATTTTGGAATATTGTCATGAGTGATTGGTTTTTTCATTTTTTTAGACAATTTCTCTTAGAAGAGATCTTCCAAAATTAGGGAGGGGAATCTATGAGAAATATTTTTAGGTGATTCCTCTCTTGGACCCTACATTAGTAGAAGTTGTATACCCATTGTTAGGACTCTGGGATAAGTAGGTGTTGGGAACCGAAGATGTGTGGTGGATCATGGATCTGAATTTACTAAGTATCATCCACCCATATTTCATAGGGATAAAGGACCCCAAGAATTTGAGGTTTGTTTTGAGTGGATAGAGAGGATCTTTAACTTCATGAACATTCCTGAAGGCGCTAAGGTGGGGTTTTCCACGTATATACTTTAGGGACCAGAAATGCGATGGTGTGAGTCTATTGTGAAATCTATGATTCATGAGGATATTACCTATACCTTCTTCAACATGGTATTTAACTAGATATTTTACCCTCATACATTGCAGGTGATGAAGACTCGAGAGTTTCTAACTATATAGTAGGGAGACCATACCATTTTTAGAGTATTCTTCCCAATTTTCTAAGTTGTTACATCTGGTACTAGAGCTTATAACTTATGAGTGCCTTATGTATCAGAGGTTTGACTTAGGATTGAGGCCTGACATTAAGTCCATGTTGATACTCATGTGCCTTCTAACATTTGTAGAGGTAGTTAACAAGGAATATTTGTCAAATTAAAACATAGCTAGAAAGATAGGTTTGGGTGGAGCAGTAGTTGTTTTGGTGGTTAGCCAAGGTGTATCTTTTGGCCCATAAAGGAAGCATAAGTGTGAGATTCCATATTTTTTAAGATACATCCCTCTTTGATATTTTCATTTGAGCCATGGTGGATGAAAATTATGTAGAGATGGAGACCTTTGATGGGTAAAATTACATAACATTCAAGGATATATAGTTGTTTGAATTAATGGAGTTTGGATAAAAATGTGTTAAATTGGTTTATGAGTGTTTCAGATTATTTGGATGGATTTAGGGGTTTTAGGATTCTTAGGGAGGAAACTGGACTGATATCTATCTGCTAGGGATTTAAACACCATGTAAAGGTGTTAACCAATGTGTTAATTCATCTAAAAACATGTCATAATACCAGTATAGGGTGTGAAATGGTTACATGTTGTGTAAACCATTCACATAATTTAATAATCAATTGAGATAAATATTAACCAAATGAAATATTCTTTTAGATTATCCATCTAAAAAAATATACAATGTGTAAATGATTTAAATGTAATTTAATATCCTAATTATTTTTTGTAATGTTTTTATGCGACCGATTTTTCATTCCATCTACTTTAGCCTTCCACCTCTTAACCCTAAGGTGTACCCAATGAAATATTATAGTGACATCCCCTATTCCAAATGTCTTGTTTGTGTGATAAATCCATGGTAAGTATTTGGATTTGGTTTTCCATTCCTCTATTATTTCACTTCATTAGGGTAGTGGAACCATTAGGCTATGTTTAGGTTTGGTGTTAATCTTTATCTAATTTGATCTAAGTTTCATCACGGGTTATTTTGAACCTTCATTTCTATTGTTTTTACCCATTGTGGGTGTTTCTTTGACCACTAGTTAAATGTATGGGGTCAAACCATAACCCTATGGTCTGTTTAATTACATGTATATCAAATATTCTAATTGTGCCAACATACGGTGTTCCTAAATTAATTAAATTATGAATTAGATATATTCCTTTGAAACCCTTTGGATTCAATTGTTTTTTACTTGACTTGTGATTACTATTTGGTTGAGACAACCCTTATTTATAAATGAGTTGAAAAATGACTTAAGTGTGTTTAGCATTACATGAGTTTTCAGTGATTCCTTGATATAGATTCACCTTGGCTTGGACTTATTATTAAAATTACAGGCATGCTATTAGTTTATAACAAAATTATAAACAAAATGTGTAATTAAAAGATAAATTCTAATTTTCATAGCTAACCATTGTGCCTTATGATGAGATATTGTGATATCCTTGATGTTATAATTAGGTATATGTGTTGTAATTATTACATTCCATAATCAACCCTAATTTATTAATAAAATAATTATATACTGACCTTAGCCCTGAAACATGTTGAAATGATAATACATCGGGATTTGCCCTGATTTATTACTAAAATTCTTATATAGTTATTTTAACCCAGATTTGTGTGATTTATACCACAGATATATGGTTACTGTTTTCATGGTTGTGTGAAATTCTTAAATAAATTTTGACATGGCACAATAGAATGTTATATTTTACCAAGGTTAAATGTTTATGGTTGGCATGGTTGTGATACATGCTCAGAGATATTCCAACATGGAGCCGAAGTAAGTTGATGTGGTATTAATTTAAAATTTTAATTAATTAACACAAAAGTTTATTGAATTATTTCAAGCTGAAATTATCATACTAGTCATGATTAGACACAGTGGTGATGACCTACTGAGTTATAATCACACCCTATTTAGGCCAGCATTTGGTAGCTGAGTAGATTACATGGATAAATTATTTGACAAGGACAAGTGACCATGTTATTTATTATGTTTGCTCGACGGGTTGATGTTTTGGGAGAGGTTCAACATGGGGGTTTTATAGAGGACTTTTGAGTTATTATTTGAGTCTTTTATCCATCTATTTCTATTAATTATTGCATGAAATTTAGTTATAATTTTTCCTATAATTTAATTATTCATTTTTTATTTATTGGATTATTCAGTTGGATTTAATTATTTGGTTGTTCCGCTACATTGAATTATAACCATTATTCACGCTACTCTGATATTTATTGATATATGTGTATTCTTCCATGCCGTAACTCTTTAAGTAGGGGGTATAGTGTCACCACAATACTTATCTCACTGCCGCTACTAGTTAGCATCCTTGGGAATAAGGGGAGGTGCACGTTATCTCCCATAACCAACCCATTTCATCCACATGAGAGAGTGATATATCAGGTTATGTTACAAAGTTATATCAGAGAAAATTGGGTTTTTATACTATTTGGTAATGTTATAAAGGATAGTATGATGTTTTGGTACTAGGTAATGAGATTTTACATGGGTGTAGATAACTTGTGTATGGGGGGAAATCAGAGTTCACAGGGATGAGAATACTGTTTATTCTGTTCTCTTTTTACAGATGTTGTTAATTAACATAGGGTGATTCATATGTGTTGGGAGGTTGTTATTTCAGGATGTTATTGGTCCTTGATATTTCTAATCGTGGACTGGTATGGAATGATACAATCATGCATGCATCATGATAAGAAAATAGAGATATATATTGACAAACATTATTCATGATATGGACATATTTATATCATGTGATACGTGCTTAATTTTTCAATCTATGATATGATATACCTATTATGTATGCTAAATTAAATGAAATAAATGACCTATTATTTCCTTCTAAAACACTTTTATTCAATTTTTTTTTGAAACATGGAGCAATGGCTCTCTATTATTGTCAATTTTTGGGGTTGACCTTGCTATTATAATCAGTGTTTTAAGGATTTTGGGTGTCTTATATAAAAAATAGATTCTCATCATATTTATGTTTAGTATTCGGAGTGTGCTAATCAACACACTATTAATGTAGTTGAGATGGATCTTCTTGTAGCCCATGAGGTTCAGATGGATATTTATCTTCGCGATAGATTCTTCAGGGTCAGACGATCTTTGGAAAGGGAGCATGTTTGCATTGTGTCTTTATTTTTTGAGTTAATGAGAGAGTTAAAATTAAAATATCTACCTATATTCATTAGGGAGGGAGGCCCCCGACTAGCCATATCCTAGATAGAGTTAGTTTAAATGATCATTAGGAAACTTGAGAAACCCATATATAAGAGGGTGATTATTGTAGCATATATGCTTTGTAGACTAGGAAAGCATTGGTGGGACATTATAGAAGAGGTTGGGAAGAAATAGTAGTTATCTTAGAAGGAATTAGAGATAATGTCACTAATCCATTCGTATCCTAATATGTTAAGCTATTATAAGGAATGTGATTTCCTACACCTAACATAAGAGGGAATGTCAGAGAGGGACTATAATGAATGTTTCACCGACCTGCAGTGCATTGTGTCATCCTTGAGAGTTGATGAGATCTCTAGGGTGATATGTTTTAAATATGGTATTCAATATGAGATGATATCATAGGTGACCATGTTTCATATGAGAAATTTTATGGATGTGATGAATTATTCACTCATCACAGAAGGGGGACATAGAAAGGGCCTGAGCATCATCCGTGTTGTTTTAGTTAGGAGATTTAGGAACTCTTATCCTAGTGGAATAAATCATCAATATGAGAGTTTTTTATATAGAAATATTGCTTATAATAGTCAAGGTAGTGGATAGGGATATCATGATCATGTAATGTTATAGTGCTATCAGTGAAGAAATATGAGGAAAAAAATGAGCATAGTTCCTATACCCCGCTTTGGAGTGTTGTTCGTATAGCAGAATGGAACACATAAAGAAGTTTATAGGGGAATGAAGTAGTAGAGTAGTGGTAGGGTATTAGGATAGGTACTTGAGTCTTGGATGGACTCAACTACTCCTTAGTATACATAGAGCTAGATCTCCAGATATTTTTTTGGTCGAGGCAGGGGACATGGTACCACAATGTAAGAATGATAGTATCAAACAAATGGAATAGCTCAGGGGAGTTAGACTAGAGCCTAGGGTAGAGGGTATGATATACTAAATGATATGTAGACTAGTCCAACTATTTTGAATATCGGACCTTCTACATTCAGAGGTGTGATTCTTGTGTTATCTACCCTTACACGAATTTTTTGATAATGGGTATCACATTAAATTTTATCCTTTATTTTTATAAATGGTTTAGGTTTTTATGTGGAAATTTTAGATGATGTTTTGACCATCAACACACCATTGTGAGTGTGGTCAGAGAATATCAAATGTTGCAAGGTGTGTTCTCTAGAGATTAGTAGTTACCATTTCTTTTCGGAACTATTTGTACTAGAAATGATAGGTTTTTATTTGATTCTTCATATGTACTGTCTATTTCGATATTGAGATCACATATACTCTTACCTAAGGGGGGTTACCTTTATATATTCAGTAGTTGGTATTTATTTTCAATATGGTGATTGAGATCTTCTGGGTGGTCATGTAGGACCAATTCAAAACTGATTGGACTGTGTCATAGCTCAGATATATAATCTTTCTATAAATAATAGTGGAATGTAGTGGGATTATTTTCTTCTAGTGGTAGACTATTTTTAGGATGTTTTTTTGATGAGTTCTATGACTTACTGACTGACAAAGATATTGATTTTACGATCAAGTTGATGTCGGGAGTAGAGACAGTTTCTATTTCTCCATATAGAGAAACTCCAGCAGTGATTTAGGAGTTTGAGGTTTACTTTTATGATAAAGAAAATAAGGTTTTAATACGTCCTATTACATATCATTTGGGTTCTCCAACTCTCTTCCTCAAGAAGGATGATAGGATTTGGAACTTATGTGGGGAATATCATAGATTGAACCACATGATAATGAAGAATCGATACCCTCTTCTACACATTGATTATCTCTTCCATCATATGAGAGGTGATATGATAATATCTAAGATCTATTTGATATTAGGATACCTTTAATTTAGGGTGAAACCATTAGAAATTACTTAAACAAATTATAGGATTAGTTATGGATTGTATGAGTTCATAGTGATAATGTCTGGTTTGACTAATGAACTAGAAGTATTCATGTCCTTGAAGAATTAGATATTTCATCCTTTTTGGACCAGTTTTTGGTGGTTTATATCGATTAAATATTAGTGTAATATCATTAATAAAATTATTATTTCCAATATATTGACATTATCATGGGTATATCGAGAGAGCATCAACATTATACTAAGATAACCAAATGGTGTTTCTTGATTGATAAAGTTCACTTATTGGTATATTCCATCCTATATTACATATTGTGAGTGGACACATAGAAGGTTAAAAATATGGTTTCGTGGGAGAATCCTAATAATTTCTTCTAAATTATATGTTTTCTAGGTTTAGTAGGTTATTATGAGTTCTTTATCGATGACTTCTCTCACTTGATAACACCAATTTTAAAGCTAACCAAGAATGTGGTGATGTTTTTTTTGGTCAGATTCTTGTGAGTGAGATTTTTAGGAGTTAAAATGTAGGATGAACTCAACACCTATCTTCGCATTACCTATGTCAAGTAATGAAAATACCAAGTACTGTGATGCATATGGAGTTGTACTCGGAGTAGTTCTAATGCAAAAACATTGAGTGGTTGCTTCTAGTTCCATATAGTTGAGACTGCATGGCTGGAATTAATATAATCTTGATCTTGTGTTAGAAAGGGTGGTATATAACCTTATATTCTAGTTGAATTATCTCATGAGTTAGAGGTTTGCAGTATAAATGGATCACAAAATCCTCTGGTACATCTTTTCTTAGTGGGACCTAAAAAATTTTCATAGGATGTGGGTCAAGTATTTGTAGTCTTTCAAATTTAACATAGCTCATACATTGGGATGGGGTAATTTTTTATTGATACATTGAGATAGAAATAAAAATAAATAAGTTGTACATGTTTCTTACAATAAGTTTTAAAGTATTGAACTCTTTATATACTTACATCTAGATGGCCATGAGTCTCAAGGTTGAGAAAATCTAACCTTGACATCTGTTATAACCATTCTTCTGTACCAAATCAAGACTGAGTGGATATTTGATCCAAAGGTATATGTTATAAGGTATAACATATATGGTGTGTAGAAAACATAACGATGACCTTTTGGTAATGGTAATTATCTTTTTTGTGTGGCCTAGTTTGGCTTCCTACAGAGATTGTGTGGGGAGTTGATGAGAGTGTTTCATGATTCTAGATGGGTGGTAAATCCAGGTTAGAAAAATATGTATCCTGACCCCTGTAGATAGTTTTAGTGGTTAGAGATAAATAATGAAGTATTAGGCTTTGTGGTGATATGTTAAACTAATCAGCAAGTGAAATCCAAGCATTAGAGGCTCGCTTGGATTTTGCAGCCTTTTCCCATTCGTGAGTGGAAATACGATGATCTCACGATGGACTTTTTGATTGGATTACTCATAAAAACATATAGGAATGTTGTTTTATGGGTAATTTTGGATATACTAATTAAGGTAGAATATTTCTTGCCAATAAAGGAGACCTTCATCATTGATCTATGTTGTCTTTATGTACATGAGGTAGTTGATATGCTTGTTATTCTAAGGAGTATAAAATCTGAAAGAGATCCTTATTTCACATCATGATTATAAAAGGGTCTTTTAAAGGATTTGGGACAACAAGTTTTTATAATAACATCTTGTCATCTTTATAATAATGGTCAATCAGAACATACTACTCAGGTTCTGGTGGATATGTTACAAGCCCGTGTTTTGGATTTTGGTGGTTCATGGGAAATTCATATGTCACTTATGGAGTTTACATATAATAAAAGATTCCAAGAACCCATCCAAATAAAAACATCTGAGGCTCTCTATGGAAGTTCGTTCCATTCACCTATTTGTTGGTTGGAGGAAGGTGATTTACCACTTGTTGGGCCTAGTCTCATGCAGAAGACATTTGAGTAGGTTTAGTTGATTAGGAGGCAGTTAGTGACCATGAAGAGCTAGTAGAAATACTATTATGGTCATTATAGATGACCTATGTGGTTTGAGGTTAGTCATCATGTTTTTATTCGAGTGTCTCCTAGGTTGGGGAAATGCTAAATCCGGAAACAAGGAAAGCTAGAGGCTTGGTTTTTGGGTCATTTGTGGTAGTGGATAGGGTCGATCTAGTGGGGTACCCATTTTACCTTTAACAATGTTATAATTCATTGTATGGTGTGTTTCACATGTACCAAATTTAAATGATATTGCCTTGACCCTTCTCATGTGATAAACCTAGAAGAAATTGAGCTTAGAACTGATGCATCCTATAAGGAGAATCCGATATAGATTTTGGACTGTAGTGAGGTGTATATCTTGTGTAGGACTATACCTATAGTTCGAGTGTAGTGGAAACATGGGTTTTTTCAAGAGGAGACCTTGGAGGGGGAGTCTTATATTTGAGTTCAATGGCCATAAAATTACTCTAAGACCCCATAGTAATTCTCAGAGTAGCTCTAGAATGAGGTGATAGGTAGTGGGAAGGATGTATGATTCCATCCTTTCCTATGTACATCCCTCGTTGAGTTTTTCATTTGATTCATGGTGGATGAGTCTTGTTTAGAGAAGGAGAGCAATTGTTTTAGGAATATGACCTAAACATAAAAAATATATGGTTTTTTTGAATAAATTGAGTCTGGATATAATATTTTTAAATGGTTTTATGTGGCTTTCCCATGCTTTGAATGGCATTGGGGGTGTTTTGGATCCTTATGTAGGAAACGGAACTGAAAGTTGATTGTAGGGGATTTACATGCAAATTAAAGGCATTACACGATGTGTATATTCTTCCAGACACATGTCATGAAACTAGAAAAGGCATGAAATGGTTACACATCATGTAAAATATTCACACCATGTAATAGTCTATCATGATGCTTATTTACTTTGGGTGATAGGTTTTTCAACATAGCCCTCTAAAAATAAATACGCAACATGTAAATGAGTTACATACCATGTAATATCATGAGATGTTTTTTAAAATATACAGGGTGTATGATTTCTCATTCCATCCACTACATCCTTCCTCCCCACAATCCTAGGGAATCTCCCATGAAATTTTAGAGTGTTATACACTATTCCAAGTGTCTCATTTGTATGATCTATTCCTAGTAAGTCTTTGGATTTGGTTTTCCCTTCAACTTCCATTTTTCTATGTGAGGGTGGTGGAAAATTTGGACCGTGTTTGAGGTTGATGTTAATCTTGATCTAATTTTATCATTATTTCATCTCATGATCTTTTATGCCTTCATTTACATTGTTTTTACCCATTTTGGGTGTTTCTTTGTGTAAAAACCCAGATCTTGGTTCCGGTATGTCTTTCTCTTTTTTCTATAGTTTTTTTAAAAAATGTTTTTTCTTGAAATTTTCAAAGTACACGCCATGTACTTCCTAATTACACGCCGTGTACTCTGATCCGGCTCGAAGCCGTGTGCTGGTCGTGCCCGGGCCACACACACGGTGTGTAGGGGTAACGTGGATGCTGATTTTGGCGAAGTGTGGAAAGGACCCATCACAAACATTGTACTCTAATAGTACACGCCGTGTACTTTATTTTTTTTCACTAAACGGACCGGGGTCGCACCTAACCCCTGATTTCATATTATTCTCCAGTTTTCATCCGTCCGAGAGCTACCGTATGGACGGATCTTCGACAAGCTCCCGCCTCACCATTCGTTCTCCGATTCAAGCACAGTCAATTGCGTTGGAATCATAGCGGTGATATCTCCCTTCTGCTTGAGTCTTGTTTCTCGATTCCTCATGGTTTCCAAGTTATCATAGATTGAGGGTTTTGTGATTTTTATCAGATCTACGTCGTTCCAAGGGGAATTTGTCATCATAGTTCACTTATATCGACCACCTAGGATCGAGGTAGGTGGTTTGTTCCTCTCCATAGAAATTTGATGAATATTTTGGGCAAATTCCACCAATACCCTTCAACAGGGTATTGTGTATTCCTGTTTTGCCCTTGTTTTATTGCCTGCTTTGCTTGATTGTGGGAGTAGATGTTTTTCCTGTGATTATGGTAGTTTTACTGTACCTTGAATGTTTGCTATGCTTTTTCTTCCTGTTTGGCGTTCTGCCCGTTGCCATGATTAGTCGTATTACAGTGGAACGTCTACCTTGTTTTACTGTTGAGCCTTAGTTGATAGCCAAGAAGTTCATGAGGGTTACATGGAGGATGTACACGCGCGCAGAGCTTGTTTAATTTCACTCAGGACTGTGAGAACCTAGAGTAGTAGACCAAAGGGAGAATTGACGGAAGGGCTTTTCCAGAGTGTCTTTTAATTACGATGCGAGACCAAAGGGGGAATTGACGTTGAGTGATTCCTCAAAGAGACTGTAGTTCCCCGACGCGGGCCATAGGGGGAATAGACATTGAGTGCTTCCCCAGAGATCCTTTAGCACGATATGAGACTATAGGGGTAATTGACAGTGAGTTCATACCTAGAGAGTTTGCTTTATTTCATAGCTGAACCAGAGGGGTGAGATTGTGTGTGCCTCCTAGATGGTAGCTAGTACATATAGGTTGAACCATAGGGGATAGGTTTTGAGAGCTACCCAGAGGGTTACCTATTTTCGTCTTGTTGCTGGTTGTTTACTTGTGTACTTTTTTTTGTTAGAACTGTGAATTGTAGCTACTTGTGCTTTCCTGTTTACTACTTCTTGTTTTATTATTTTCCTTGCATTCATTGATTATTAGGAACAAATATTTGGGTGATTTCCTACTAGGATTGTATCTCACACCCTGTTTGGGCCCTGCTTTTGGGCCCAATCAGACTATGTTGCTGCAGGTATAGATAAGGGAAAGGGCCCTTCTACTTCAGGTTCTTTATTTCACTGGAGTTGGAGAGCATGTGACCGAGCTGGGGATCACGATGCTGAGGAGTTTATCTTATTTTCCGTTGCACTTTGTTTTCAGTTGTACTTTAGAACGTTTTTGTGTTTGCAGTTTTCCTTAGATACTTGTACTTGCTGCATCATTATTATCATTTTCTATATAGTTATTGTTTCCGCTATTGGGTTCTAGTTGTTGCATGTTGTTTACTACTTCCACTGTATATTGTTGTTTTTCTCACCTTGTATACCTTACCGATTGAGGGCATAGTTTCCCCAATAACTTACTAAGGCCCTCACTTCTAGTCGGCAGCCTCTGGCATTTGGGGAAACGTCTTTGAGGTCATGTGGCGAACTGGGTATGGGGCACCAGTAGAGGGGCTCCGGATTTGGGTCGTTACAAAATGGTATCAAAAGAGTTCTTTTCTCTATCTTTACTATTAGGAGACATTAGCCTGGGATAGGAAGAACTCGGTACATGGTATTAATATATGTTTGGGAGTAGCTAACATGTGTATAGGGAAAGGCCATACTACCTCATTAATTGTAGTTTGCTGGTTTTGAGTTTTTATGGTTGATGTGTTTTCACCTAGAGTGATTCCCATGACTTGTGCGGTTATTATTTTTATATTTTGTTCTATTTTTTCCACAACCCAATGAGATGAGGGTATTCCATCTCATGCATCATATAGGCACTTCTAGAAATCACATTCCATGCATTCTTGCCATGCCATCAAGGGTGCATTAGCGATTGCATGCTGTTGTGATAGGTTTTTTGTAGATTATGCAAGCTATTGTGATAGATGCATGATAGAATCTCTGCAGTTATGTTAGAGTGCTATTGTTTTTCCTTATATGTGACAATAAGAGATGAGAAGATTTGCTTCGTGGGGAGTATTGTCCCTCACGAATCAGAATTTGGCACCTCTTTGCCTTGTTTTTAATGTTTCTGGGGTTCTGTGCAGTTTCTGAGATACTTCCCAGAAAAACCCAGAATACACGGAGTGTACTTTTTGGATACACGCCGTGTAGTTCTCAGGCCGTGTTACTGAGCGTGTGATCAAAACATGGTGTTTTTAAATTAACTTCAGGAACACGCCGTGTACAGTTGGTACACGCTGTCAAGTTCAGAGTCGTGTACCCGGCCGTGTCACTAACATCAAGGGATAGGGAATATCGGGTAGAACATGTCGTGTCCTTAGTGAACACGCCATGTAGTCCTGTACAGGTACCCATCCGTGTCACAAACAACACGGGCCAATGTTACATTCATTTCCTCACACCGTGTTTGTTCAAAACACATCGTGTCGTCTTGTCCAGGTACCCGGCCGTGTCACGAACAACACGGGACGAGGTCACCTTGCTTATGAATGCCGTGTTTGTTTGGAGAACACCGTGTAAGGTTCATCCATGTAGACGACCATGTGATTCACAAACACGGGCTGCTGAAGCCTTGTCTAGTACACGCCGTGTGTGTTAAGAACACGTCATGTAGTCTCGGGTTATTTCGGACCGTGTGAGTTAGCCATGTAAGGAGACTCGGGTAGGGGAACAGTTTTCAAGTACATGTCGTTTTTGGGTGCAACATGTCGTGTAGTTTGAAGTGTACACGACTTGTAGGGCAGGAGTAGACACCCATGTCAGTGAGTTAAGAAGACACATCGTGTAGTCATGTTTTGTAAACTTATGTGTATTCTTCCCCTGTTTACGTTTTGTAATCTTGTGTTCTCTATCCTTGTTTTCCTTGTAGAGACCCGAAGCCTGACGTAAATGGACATTACATTACTTTTGCGGAATACTTAGTACATAACAAAAACACACAAACACAAGGATCGTAATAGTTTAGTGTCTTTGGAAACTCGGAACATAATCTTCTAATCGTGGTGAAAGATCTTCAATATCTCCCATAAAGATCTTCCCTTTTTTTACCTAAAACCTTTCTTTATATCCTGGGGAAAAAGAAAACATAAAAGGATGAGCTCAAATGCTCAGTAAGGGTAAACAAAAGAAATATAAATCTCATTGTATACACAAGCACATAACTTTTGGAAATCTTAACCTGCAAAAGAGATCATAATTTCATAACATGGGATAAATCATGGAAGTGAAATGTAATAATAATAATCATAACATAAAACATGAAACTTTGTGGCATACACACATAATCATAGAGAATCATTTCTTGTTAGTCAAGACTCATTGCCAAGACAATCTTAGTGGACAAAGTCCATTTCTGAATCGAGTGACCCTCGTTTCAGTCCTGTTTCACTGAACTGGTATAACCTACCATTCCAGCCATGTCTATCTCATGAGATATAAAATCTTTACCCAATTCATTGGAGGGATATATAGGTCCCACCCATCTCATAATGATACCATTCTTATGTGTGCCACAAAATCATAAATCATACATCATTTCATAACCCATGTAATAAAAATGGGATTCTTAAATAACATGACATCATAAAACCATTCATATAAGATAAAGGAATTCATAAACATAATTCCATCACAACATAGTCAAATCAATGTTAAAATATGGATAGAAACAGAACCCTTTATTATCTTAGATGGAAAATAATTTCGATAAAACACATGAAATGAATTCTTGAGGAAAATATCCTTTCTTCTTCAAAATCAATTTCTTTTCACAAAACATCATGCAATTTTAAAAGAAAGAGATTTTATTAAAAATAGTCATGAAATATTTTTGAGGAAGCTTCATGAAAATAAGGCTTTATAAAACCGTAAAAATCCGTTCGTGCTGTTTAAGTTAAAAAAACATTCTTCGTACTTTTGTCGGAAAAGTCAAAAAGTACCTCGTACAAAAAACGAAAAAAGATTCCTTTCATATCCTTTTCTAAAAACTCATTGAAGGGTAAAATTGGATTTAAACAATTGTAGGTGGATGGAAACAATATTACATATTTAGGGAACATGTATGTGGATGATAAAATACACCCCAGTAAATACTTACGAATAAACAATCTCAGATAAAAATGAGATTGTGGTATTTTCCCTTACCTTAGGTCTGATTTGCTTCGTAAATGACTGAACCTCCTGTATAATGATTTAAATAATGTCATTTACTTATTACAGAATCATATTCATTGTTATGATATCATATATGGTTCACTTATGACTTTATATTACCCGTTCTTTTGTAAATTCCATGTTAAAGAGAGTTTTGGGTAAAATTGTTTCATTTGTCGTCAGTGTTTTGACTTGTAATTATTCATATGATTACTTAGATCATGATTACTTAATTCCAGAACATAAAACATGATTTACATATATATATATATATTCAGGATATACATATATATAATAAATCATTAAATGGAATTAAATACACCGTTCATGGAGACGGTAGTCCGTACGTACGCATGAACGCTGTTTTCGTTTCCTTATTGAATTTAATGGAATTAAGTACATGACATACATATAAATATATAAATAAATCCAGTATCATTATTATGTCATATATTTCATTAGTACATATTATATACACTTTATAATCATTCTTAAATGGTTAACATGGAGAATGAATCTCATCGCGTCGTGGAGACGGTAGTCCGTACGTACGCACGAGCGATGATATCATTTCCATAAATATTGAATTGAATTGGAGGGGATTATACAATATATCAGAATCAATATGATGTTGTAATAACTATGTATAGTTATTCTTTACACCATTATACCCATCCATGTAAGGTGGTGGTGGAAAATAGATTACACCACGGCGTGGAGACGGTATTCCGTACGTATGCACGCGCGGTGATTTCTTTTTCCGTAGGATGGATAGATGGTGAAATAGGGTTGTTTCATACTTATAATAACATATCAGTATATGAGTGATACTGATGTTATTACTTCATAATGAAACAACCTAAGAAGAAGAAGTGGAAGAAGAAATAAAGGTGAAAGAATTGGTAACGGAAATTACCACTTCTTTGAAGCGCCTCTTTGAGACCTCCTCTTAGGGCACTAAAATTGGTCTTTGAGGAAGACCAGAACCTCTAGGATGTTTCTAGGGAAGTGGAGAAGGGATTTTGGCAGGGGTTGGCCGAGCTTGAGTGCTCAAATTGGTGTGAGGAGGAGGGGGAGGAGGTGTCCTTTTATAAGGGAGGAGAGGGGCACCTTAGGAATATCTCAAAATATTATTTTATATTAAAGTCAAAATCGGTTTATAATGGTTCAAAAGGGTCTTATTTCGTAGCTATAGTGGGGATGGGTCGAAATCCTATCAACCAATAGGATTTAGACAAGTTTAGGTTGTTATTTTAAACTTATCAATTAGATTTAACTCTAAGTTAAATAATTTAACTTTAACCGTGTCTTTTTGTTTTCTTTCACTATATGGTTAATACACTTAATATAACATGCCAAACGAACCCCAAATTGTTTATTATTAATATATATATCCCTATCAAGTCATTTGGACGAACCTTATATTTTTAGGAATAAAATAACAATTAATAATATAATATTTGATTTAAAAACTATTTGTTTCAATTTTGACACTATTTGATATATGATTTTTGTGAAAGTCATAACAGAATTATATGTTCGAACCAAGTTGATTAAATCAACACTAATATATCATAGTAACCTAGACAAATAGTGGAATTCATAAAAAGTCTCAAATTACATTCATTTGATCATTTATAACATCAATTATGTTTATATTTCCTTAAAAGGGTAATTACTGCATCATCGTTGTGTAATAAATAAATTAATTTATTTAAAGTCTAAAAATTATAAATAAAATATAATTATGTAGGAAATCTGTTTATCTTTCTAATGAATATTTATAGTTTAATTTATCTTATGTATAACCCTATATTTAAAATATTGTAGTAAATAAACATTGATTTTAACTCTTTTAACTCTTCTTTGAATTAAATAATAATAAATGTCCTAATCTAATCCAAGTGGGCCTAAATGATAATATTTAATACTTAAGGTTGTTTTTGGTCGAATTACACTTATCCAATAGAATTAAGACATGTGTTAGGGTAATAGTAATATCATATTTACCCTTAGTTACCCTATTTACTATTAACCGCGGTAAAAAAAAGTAAAAAGTTACTATTCACCAAAAATTATTTTCATCTCATTGAACCACATTTTAGTCCTTGATATTAACCGTGTCCCTCAGATTTTTGAAATTCCATTCACAGAAGCGGTAAAATTAAGTTTTATGCAAAATTCAGTTTTTAACCTACCACTTAGTGGTTTCACTATTCATCAAAAATTGATGTTTTTCAGAACAATGCCAAAATTTCATCCTAAGCTATATTTCATATTCCGAATTTAAAAATGAAGTCTATTTTACCAAATTCATAACATAGATGTTGCATTAATTAATTTTATAATTAAATCTCGTTGTTAAAACAAATAGCGTGTTTTTAAGAGATAATATCTATCAAAAGATTGACACTTGATTATGTCTGGTTTAAATGTGAAATTACAACCAATGAACAACATTGTATTAAATTGTAAAAATATATTCTAAATATACTTTAAAACCACTCAAATTAATAATTTATCACTATTAATGATTTTGATTAAAAAATTTGTTTTTAATTATAATTTAGTAATTTTCACTATTCATCAGAATATGAAATTTATCCGAAAAGTACCAAAATTTCACCTTAGGCTAAATTCGATACTCCGAATCCAAAAATGAAGTCCATTTTGAGAGCTAAAATTTCTAAAATTTAAAAAGTGGTTATTACTATTCATAACGGCTAGTTTTAATAATATTTTCATAGCGTATCGTTGTTTCGTGAAACTCAGTATTGCGTACTACACACGCTATCGAGGAAGGTTGTGATTGCATGTAATGCAAGGCAAGTCAAGGATGCGTGTTGTGCAAGCTCCTTTTGGTGTAGCGTACAACACAAGACATTAATAAAATTAAAAAGAATATTTTTCATAAAATCTCGGGCTGTTACATTCTACCCCCCTTAAAATGAATTTCGCCCTCGAAATTCGTCGGGGTTATAAATGGTTTACTATTCGAAAGTTTCTTTAATAGAAACCCACATCGTAAAAAAGAATACCATAACTTGGATTTAAAAACTAAACTATGAAATGTGACGATTACCCAAATAAAATAATCACTGGGTTTCCACATAGGTGAAAATATGGATATGGAAGAGAAATCTAACCATCATGTTCTAATGGAGAGTGGTAGAGATCATGGCTATGGAAAATCTAGCAATCAAAAATCCATAAATTTGTGACGATCTAAGGTACCATCTGATTAATCAGATATAAGAGCACTAGGACAACATTTTTGGTTTTCAAGATCATTTCCCTAAAGTTAAAGAATTAGAATAAATACTTACTTTATTTTGGTACAATCTCACGGTTGTTCGTGCCTTGAACAATTTCCACTTCATCTCTTAAATAAATGAAGTTGAATTTGTTATTCGTGAAGTGTTAGCAGATCATGTGATAGAATGATGGGTCATTCCATCTGTCTAAAAAAAGGTTATCAAAAATTATATACACAAGTCGATCTATAGTGAGATTAATCATATATGGTTCCTAAAATGGACTTTATACTTCATATATCATACTGCTTAATATAATAATACTAGTTTCTAATAAACAGGGACTTCCTGTAGGCCAGTGGTAGGCGATAAAGGCCAGTCGCACTTCGGGTGTGGGTTCGATTTCCACAGCCTTGTCCAACACGATGGGCTGTCGCCCGTCCTACAGGTTGTCCTTTTTCAAAAACTTTATCACTATAACATCCCATCAATAATATCGAGAAAACTTCTATCCTTAAACAATACTAACTTATGTCCAACATAATCCATTCCAATATTTAGGCTTATCCATAATACTGAAGTCTACTCTCATAACATAGTGAAAACGATTACCAGAGATTTAACACCATCGTCGATCCCCATATATCATAAGATATGTTTTGTTGGTCACATTCCAAACATTCAAAGTCCTTAATCATGTATTCTCTTGAATACCTTAGTGAAAACATGAATACAGTTAAAATTTAACACTTTCCACATACCAAAATCCTCAAAATTCTATATACTCAAACAATGATATCACTTAGTCCTTATGTCAATCATGAGCTAATGAATACTGTTAAACATTTCTTTTTCTCGTTTTCCCTTCATTATGCGCATATCATCTTATTTCCAAAAATATCTCAATCACTTTGAATACCACATTAGACCAATACATAAATATTCCAATACTCCATGATACAACATTATTTTGAAATCCCATTACATAAACACTTAATCATTCCACCACATCGTTGTCATATTCAACATCGCCAATAGTGATCGCATGTGACTTCCCTTTCTCCTTTGCCTTAAGCGGTTTCTCATGTCGATCATCACTAACCCTTTGATTAGGGCATTTATTAGCATAATGCCCCATTTCCATGCACATGAAGCATTGAAGTGTTGGTGGTGCGTTCTCTGCAGTGTTTTCTTTATTCACATCATTAGAAACCCTTTTTCCATTACTTCGACACTCAGCTGCTCGATGACCTTCTTTTCCACACTTAAAACATTTTCTAGTCCCTTTAAGACAATCTCCACCATGCTTCTTTCCACACTTTGTGCATAAGGAAACATTCATCTTCTTTTCACCATTATTCTGAGATTTCTCCTTGAACTCCATCTTTCGTTTCTTGTCAAAACCATGAGATGGATATGTAACACCAACTTCCATTTCTACCTTGATAGCACAACGCACAATTTCTTCATAGCTACTGAAGTCTCTTATAGCTAATGCCCTTCGAAGACTTGGTTTTAAGCCACTGAAAAATCGATCAACTTTACTTTCAGGTTGGATGATAATGCCAGATGCATACCTTGCAAGTCTTGTAAAATTCGCTTCGTATATACCAACAGATTCATCATCCTTTTTCTTTAGTTCAATAAAATCTTTCTCCATCTTTGTTCGAAGAATACGAGGGAAGTACTTATTGAAAAATCAGTTCTTGAACTCGTCCCATTCCATGGACTCAATTTTATCTCTTTGCCTTGTATTCTTAATAAGATTCCACCATTGATCAACTTCACCTTCCAAACGATATACTGCTAAGATGACTTTATCATGTTCAGAACATTGAAGAACTGAAAATATCTTTTCAGTGGTACTGATCCATTGTTCAGCAACAAGTGGATCAGAAGACCCACCGAAAGAAGGTGGACGTTGCCTCATGAAGGACTCAATAGAATATTGTTCCCTTCTCTGCTCATTTGGAAGTCCAGAATGATTCATAGCTTGTGTAAGTATAGAAATAAGATTTTTCACTCCATCTCCCATAACATTTGTTTGTTCAGGAGGACAATCATTGCATTGTCCATTTCATTGATCAACACGGTTCCTTCGGGTTCCAACCATCGTCTAAAACCCAAAAAGAATAGTGTGAGAGGAAAAAATCATGCTAGGGAAACAACATAATAAAGGGGGAGTACCCTCAATATCTAACATCTTATGTTAAATTATATGATCATTACCGTAGTTCTAGGACTGTATCCTATACGTATACTTATCCTTAGGGACATCCGTAGACATACCTTATAAATATATCTAGGTATCTCACTAAAGTTCTCGCATCCTAGTTTCCAAAGTTTGACTAAACCTTTCCTCTGATACCAACTGTAGAGACCCAAAGCCTGACGTACACGGACATTACATTACTTTTGCGGAATACTTAGTACATAACAAAAACACACACACACAAGGATCGTAATAGTTTAGTGTCTTTGGAAACTCGGAACAAAATCTTCTAATCGTGGTGAAAGATCTTCAATATCTCCCATAAAGATCATCCCTTTTTTTACCTAAAACCTTTCTTTATATCCTGGGGAAAATAAAACATAAATGGGTGAGCTCAAATTCTCAGTAAGGGTAAACAAAAGAAATATAAATCTCATCGTATACACAAGCACATAACTTTTGGAAATCTTAACCTGCAAAAGAGATCATAATTTCATAACATGGGATAAATCATGGAAGTGAAATGTAATAACAATAATCATAACTTAAAACATGAAACTTTGTGGCATACACACATAATCATAGAGAATCATTTCTTGTTAGTCAAGACTCATTGCCAAGACTATCTTAGTGGACAAAGTCCATTTCTGAATCGAGTGACCCTCGTTTCAGTCCTGTTTCACTGAACTGGTATAACCTTCCATTCCAGCCATGTCTATCTCATGAGATATAAAATCTTTACCCAATGCATTGGAGGGATATATAGGTCCCACCCATCTCATAATGATATCATTCTTATGTGTGCCACAAAATCATAAATCATACATCATTTCATAACCCATGTAATAAAAATGGGATTCTTAAACAACATGACATCATAAAACCATTCATATAAGATAAAGGAATTCATAAACATAATTCCATCACAACATAGTCAAATCAATGTAAAAATATGGATAGAAACAGAACCCTTTATTATCTTAGATGGAAAATAATTTCGATAAAACACATGAAATGAATTCTTGAGGAAAATATCCTTTCTTCTTCAAAATCAATTTCTTTTCACAAAACATCATGCAATTTTAAAAGAAAGAGATTTTATTAAAAATACTCATGAAATCTTTTGGAGGAAGCTTCATGAAAATAAGGCTTTATAAAACCGTAAAAATCCGTTCGTGCCGTTTAAGTTAAAAAAAACATTCTTCGTACTTTTGTCGGAAAAGTCAAAAAGTACCTCGTACAAAAAACGAAAAAAGATTCCTTTCATATCCTTTACTAAAAACTCATCGAAGGGTAAAATTGGATTTAAACAATTGTAGGTGGATGGAAACAATATTACATATTGAGGGAACATGGATGTGGATGATAAAATACACCCCAGTAAATACTTACGAATAAACAATCTCGGATAAAAATGAGATTGTGGTATTTTCCCTTACCTTAGGTCCGATTTGCTTCGTAAATGTCAGAACCTCCTATATAATGATTTAAATAATGTCATTTACTTATTACAGAATCATATTCATTGTTATGATATCATATATGGTTCACTTATGACTTTATATTACCCGTTCTTTTGTAAATTCCATGTTAAAGAGCGTTTTGGGTAAAATTGTTTCATTTGTCGTCCGTGTTTTGACTTGTAATTATTCATATGATTACTTAGATCAGATTACTTAATTCCAGAACATAAAACATGATTTATATATATATATATTCAGGATATACATATATATAATAAATCATTAAGTGGAATGAAATACACCGTTCATAGAGACGGTAGTCCGTACGTACGCATGAACGCTATTTTCGTTTCCTTATTGAATTTAATGGAATTAAGTACATGACATACATATAAATATATAAATAAATCCAATATCATTATTATTTCATATATTTCATTAGTACATATTATATATACTTTATAATCATTCTTAAATGGTTAACATGGAGAATGAATCTCATCGCGTCGTGGAGACGGTAGTCCGTACGTACACACGAGCGATGATATCATTTCCATAAATATTGAATTGAATTGGAGTGGATTATACAATATATCAGAATCAATATGATGTTTTAATAACTATGTATTGTTATTCGTTACACCATTATACCCATCCATGTAAGGTGGTGGTGGAAAATAGATTACACCACGGCGTGGAGACGGTATTCCGTACGTATGCACGCGCGGTGATTTTTTTTTCCGTAGGCTGGATAAATGGTGAAATAGGGTTGTTTCATACTTATAATAACATATCAGTATATGAGTGATACTGATGTTATTACTTCATAATGAAACAACCTAAGAAGAATAAGTGGAAGAAGAAATAAAGGTGAAAAAATTGGTAATGGAAATTACCTCTTCTTTGAAGCGCCTCTTTGAGACCTCCTCTTAGGGCACTAAAATTGGCCTTTGAGGAAGACCAGAACCTCTAGGATGTTTCTAGGGAAGTGGAGAAGGGATTTTGGAAGGGGTTGGCCGAGCTTGAGTTCTCAAATTGGTGTGATGAGGAGGGGGAGGAGGTGTCCTTTTATAAGGGAGGAGAGGGGCACCTTAGGAATATCTCAAAATATTATTTTATATTAAAGTCAAAATCGGTTTATAATGGTTCCAAAGGGTCTTATTTCGTAGCTAAAGTTGGGATGGGTCCAAATACTATCAAACAATAGGATTTAGACAAGTTTAGGGTGTTATTTTAACCTTATCAATTAGATTTAACTCTAAGTTAAATAATTTAACTTTTACCGTGTCTTTTGGTTTTCTTTCACTATATGGTTAATACACTTACTATAACATGCCAAACGAACCCCAAATTGTTTATTATTAATATATATATCCTTATCTAAGTCATTTGGCCGAACCTTAGATTTTTAGGAATAAAATAACAATTAATAATATAATATTTGATTTAAAAACTATTTTGTGTCAATTTTGACACTATTTGATATATGATTTTTGTGAAAGTCATAACAGAATTATATGTTCAAACCAAGTTGATTAAATAAACACTAATATATCATAGTAACCTATAAAATTAGTGTAATTCATAAAAAGTCTCAAATTTCATTCATTTGATCATTTATAACATCAATTATGTTAATATTTCCTTAAAAGGGTAATTACTGCATCATCATTGTGTCATAAATAAATTAATTTATTTAAAGTATAAAAATTATAAATAAAATATCATTATGTAGGAAATCTTTTTATCTTTCTAATGAATTTTTATAGTCGAATTTATCTTATGTATAACCCTATATTAAATGTATTGTAGTAAATAAACTTTGATTTTAACTCTTTTAACTCTTCTTTGAATTAAATAATAATAAATGTCCTAATCTATTCCAAGTGGGCCTAAATGATAATATTTTATACTTAAGGTTGTTTTTGGTCGAATTACACTTATCCAATATAATTAGGACATGTGTTAGGGTAATAGTAATATCATATTTACCCTTAGTTACCCTATTTACTATTAACCGCGGTAAAAAAAAGTAAAAAGTTACTATTCACCAAAAATTATTTTCATCTCATTGAACCAAATTTTAGTCCTTGATATTAACCGTGTCTCTCAGATTTTTGAAATTCCATTCACAGAAACGGTAAAGTTAAGTTTTATGAAAAATTCAGTTTTTAACCTACCACTTAGTGGTTTCACTATTCATCAAAAATTGATGTTTTTCAGAACAATGCCAAAATTTCATCCTAAGCTGTATTTCATATTCCGAATTTAAAAATGAAGTCTATTTACCAAATTCATAACATAGAAGTTGCATTAATTAATTTTATAATTAAATCCCGTTGTTAAAACAAATAGCGTGTTTTTAAGAGACAATATCTATCAAAAGATTGACACTTGATTATGTCTGGTTTAAATGTGAAATTACAACCAATGACCAACATTGTATTAAATTGTAAAAATATATTCTAAATATACTTTAAAACCACTCAAATTAATAATTTATCACTAAGAATTATTTTGATTAAAAAAGTTGTTTTTAATTATAATTTAGTAATTTTCACTATTCATCAGAATATGAAAGTTATCCGAAAAGTACCAAAATTTCACCTTAGGCTAAATTCGGTACTCCGAATCCAAAAATGAAGTCCATTTTGAGAGATAAAATTTCTAAAATTTAAAAAGTGGTTATTAGTATTCATAACGGCTAGTTTTAATAATATTTTAATAGCGTATCGTTGTTTCGTGAAACTCAGTATTGCGTACTACACACGCTATCGAGGAAGGTTGTGATTGCGTGTAATGCAAGGCAAGTCAACGATGCGTGTTGTGCAAGCTCCTTTTGGTGTAGCGTACAACACAAGACATTAATAAAATTAAAAAGAATATTTTTCATAAAATCTCGGGCTGTTACATTCCTGATCTAAGGTGTGCTTTCGATCTTTCAGAGGACTTCCTCCGAGACGTCCTCCAGTCATATGTCTGTCATCAGACAGTGATCAGACACCAGATAGGGATGATAAGGGACTTCCTGACGATCCTCTAGTTGGGCCAGCCTTGGCACCGACTGTTATACCAGTTGCAGGTGCAGATGTGCAGTTTAGGGAAGGTTTCATGATGATGATGCAGGCCTTCCAGGGAGTGCCGCCTCCTGCCACATCTATGGCAGATGTGACACGGGTTTTTCAGCAGCAACATCCTCCCACATTCTTGGGGGAAGGAGGACCTCTGGCTGCAGAGTCATAGCTAGAAGCCATGCTGACTATCTTCGAGCATCTAGAGACGCCTCCAGAGAGGCGGGTCAAGCTCCCCCCTTACATGCTCCGAGAATCCTCCAAGAGGTGGTGGGACATGATCTCACAGGCAGGTCAGTACCAGGATATGGTTTGGGAGGAGTTACAGTGCGTGTTCTATGATTACTTCTACCTGGAGACCCTGAGGGCCAACCAAGCTCGGGAGTTCATGAGTTTAGAGCAGGGTAATTTTTCTTCCATGGATTATTCCACTCCTTTCACAGAGCTTCAATGCTTCATGCTCCTCCGGGATGGGAGTGGGGTGTTCTTAGCAAGGAAGTTTGAGGATGGACTCAGGAGGGAGATCCACTCGCATGTGAACATCTTCCAGCTGACTTCCATTACTTCCATCGTCAACTAGGCACTGATTGTGGAGCGCAATCTGAGAGACTTTGGAGCTGCGAACCAGGGAGGTTCTGCTTCCGGAGCTAGTCTTCCACTAGATGAAAGCAAGAAGCGTCGTAGAGATCCTACACGCGGTGATCCGAGGAAGCGAGATGCATATTCAGGCAGCCAGGTGACATGCTACTAGTGTGGCTGGTCAGGGCACACGATGCCGCAGTGCCAGAGGGACCACGTGGAGTGCCGATCTTGCGGAAAGATGGGTCACCTTCAGTGTTTCTGCCCTGTTTTCTCACCAACAGCTGGTGACCGAGGTTCTTCCATGACTCCTCGTTCAGGAACAGCACCACCAGTTTTTCAACAGTCGGGGAACCAGAGTTCTTCCGGCTGTTCGGGCCGAGGTGGAGGTTGAGGCAGTGGCGGTCAGCCACTAGTTCCTGATCACCAGCAAGGAGGTTCAGCTCAGAGTGGTCAGCCAGGGGCACCGAGCCGCGGTGCAGGCCAGTCTTTCACCGTGGAGTAGATCTATTTGGAGCAGGATCCTGACCCTTCTACAGTTCAAGGTACGATTTTAGTAACCTCAGTTTTAACTTTAGCCCTTTTCGATACTGGTGCTATGCATAGCTTTATCTCTGTTGATGTTGTGGAGAGCCTTGGACTCTGCATCTTTTCTTCTGCCGACTCATTGACACTAGACACACCATTGGGGATGAGGACATCTAGTGTACACTAGTGTAGAGAGTGCCCTGTCGAAGTTGCAGGGTATCGCTTCTTATGGGATCTCTATGTCCTAGAGATAACATGCTATGATGTCATCCTTGGCATGGATTGGTTGATTCCATTTCAGGCAGTCGTCAACTGTTATTGCCACAGAGTGAGTTTCGTTTCACCAAAGGGAGAGTCTTTTCTTTATAAGGGTGAGTGGGATGTTCAGGCGAGTATGGCATGACTCCAGCATCTTAGGCTAGGAGGGGTGATGGCCCAGATTTCTAGTCATTAACTGGATGATCAGGGGACTCCACAATTGGATTTTCCTCCAGTGGTGGATCGTTTTAGGGACATCTTTCCAAAGGTCTTTTCAGGTTTTCCTCCAGAGTGTGAGGTAGAATTTTCTATTGATATCGTGCCAGGAGTGGCACCAGTGTCCATTCCTCCCTATTGGATGGCTACACCTGAGTTTCAGGAGCTCAAGAAGCAGTTGGAGGAGCTACAGGCTAAGGGTTTCATCCAACCCAGTACATCTCCTTGGGGTTCGCCTGTCCTATTTTCAAAGAAGGCAGATGGTACCCTTTAGTTTTGTGTGGATTATTAGAAGATGAACCAGTTGACGGTCAAGAACCAATATCCCTTTCCGAGAATTGACGACCTTTTTCAATCATCTTCGAGGAGCCCGTGTGTTCTCGAAGATCCACTTGAGGTCTGATTATCATCATTTGCGCATTAGACCATTAGATATACCTTTGATAGCCTTTAAGAGCAGGTATGGTCTATACGAGTATACAGTCATGCAGTTCGGTCTCACAGACGCGCCTGCAGTTTTCATGGCACTGATAAACTGAGTGTTCCATCCTTACTTGGACTCCTTCTCCATGGTTTTCATGGATGATATCTTGGTGTACTCTCACACTCGACACGACCATGCTACACATCTTGAGATCATTCTCAGTACACTTATAGAGAATCTGATTTATGCTAAACTCTCGAAGTGCCACTTCTGGATGGATCAGATTCACTTTTTGGGTCACGTCATCTCACAGGCATGAGTATCTGTGGACCTAGATAAAGTGAGAGTTGTAGTATCCTGGGAGCAGCCAAAGAATATTTTTGAGGTGCAGAGTTTCCTAGGGCTGGCTGGATACTACAAACACTTCATTCAGGACTTTTCTCGTCTAGCCGCACCATTGACAGGTCTGACCAAGAAGGGGGAGAAGTTCTTATGGTCAGATTCTTGTGAGTCATCCTTTCAGGAGCTGAAAGGGAGGTTGACGCCAGCACCGATACTAGTCTTTCCGGAGCCAGGCACGAACTACACTGTTTACTGTGTTGCTTCAGGTATCGGGCTGTGAGTTGTTCTTATGTAGGGGGATGGAGTCATTGTGTATGGGTCTCGGCATTTGAGGCCACATGAGAGGAACTACCCTATGCACAATCTAGAGTTGGTAGTTGTTGTTCATTTCTTACACTGTTGGAGACACTATCTGTTGGGAGATCACTTTGTGGTCTTCACTGACCACAAGAGTCTCAAGTATATTTTCACTCAGTGGTATCCGAACGTAAGACAGCGTAGGTGGGTCGAGTTCCTTCAGTATTTTGATTTCAAGCTTGCTTATACACTGAGGAAAGGAAACACAGTGTCAGATGTGTTGTGCAAGAGAACTCATACTCAGGCAGTTCAGGAGGCCAGCAGTGAGTGGTAGCTGATTGCTCTATTCTCTGAGATGCATCTAGAGGTTCACTATAGATAGGGATAGACCTTCCTATCTTTTATAGCTGTTACCTCTACACTTCTTGACAGAGTACGGATGATGCATCTATCAGACTCAGAAGGCTTAGTCATGCAGGAGAGTGTGTCATGAGAGGACCCTCTTCCTGGATGGACATTGTGAGAGGATGAGATCTTTCGTTTCCAGGGATGCGTATGGGTTCCAGTAGACATACACGAGGAGCTAATCCAAGATTTTCATTCCTTAGTTTGGGCAGTTCATTCTGGTGTCACCAAGATGTATCAGGATCTTCATCACCAGTACTAGTGGCATGGTATGAAGAAAGATGTTACCGGTTTCTTCATGAGACGTTCTACTTGTCAGCAGGTGATGGCAAAGCATCAACGACAAGCATGCCTTTTATAGTAGTTACCCATTATGGATTGGAAGTGGAATGATTTCATGATGGACTTTGTGACTCGGTTGCTGAGGTCTCCTCGAGGGAACGGTGTTGTTTGGTTTGTCGTCGACAGGCTTATGAATGTTTCACACTTCTTACCGATTAAGGAGAGCCTCAGTGTCGATGATCTTGGATGACTTTACATCTGAGAGATCGTTCGTCCGCATGGAGTTCCACACTACATTGATTCAGACAGGGATGCACGTTTTACCTCTCGGTTCTGGCATGGACTTCAGAAGGCCTTGGGTACACAAGTACTTTTGAGTACAACATACCATCCCCAGGCTGATGGCCAGTCTGAGCGCATGATCCAGGTGCATGAGGATATGATCTGAGCTTCTATCCTAGAATTTGGCGGTTCTTCGGAGAATCATATCCCTCTGGTGTAGTTCGCCTACAACAACAGTTTCCAGGCGACCATTCAGATGGAACCATACGAGGTTTTATACGGTAGGCCATGCCAATCACCCTTATGCTGGTTGGAGGCAGGGGAGGCACCTTTTCTGGGACCTCTTCTCATTCAGTAGACCTTAGAATAGATAGAGATGATTCAGAAGAGGATGGATACGGCACAGTCTCAACAAAAGTCTTATACTGATCAGCGGAGACGACCTCTGGAGTTTGAGGTTAGGGATTAGGTTTTCCTATGCGTCGCACTGAGGATGAGACACAAGAGGATTTGGAGACAGGGTAAGCTTTCACTGTGGTACGTCGGACCATTTGAGGTCGTGGAGGGAGTTGGACCGGTCGCCTAACGGTTGCAGCTACCTTAGAGGTATCGGGCCATGAACGATGTCTTCCACGTCTCTCAGCCTCAACGTTAATTTTCAGACCCATCTCATGCCTTTCAGCCCGAGGAATTCAGGCTTGAAGCGGATGCATCGTTCGAGGAACATCCTATCCAGATTGTCGATCACAGTATGAAGGTTCTCCATTGGTGGTCTGTTCCTCTGGTACGAGTGCTATGGAAGCACGGGCGAGTACAAGACGAGACCAGGGAGAGGGAGGCCGAGGTACGATCACAGTGGCCAGAACTGTTCGGGGACTCTTCTTCTATGCCCCGTTAGGGAAATTCGGGGATGAATTTCTTTAAGGGGGGAAGTTTGTAAGAACCTTGATCTTTGTTCAGGTATGTTTTTTCTTTTTTCTAGAGTTTTTATGAAAAATGTGTTTTCTCGAAATTTTCAAAGTACACACGGTATACTTTCTGAGTACACACCGTGTACTCTGATCCGGCTCGAATCCATTTGATGGTCATGCCCAGGCCACACACAAGGTGTGTAGGGGTGACATGGAGGATGATTTTGGCAGAGTACGAAAAGGAACCAGTACACGCCGTGTAATCTAAAAGTACATGCAGTGTACTTTGTTTTTTTTCACTAAACAGACCGGGGTTGCACCTAACCCCAAATTTCATATTCTTCTCTAGTTTTTGTCCGCCCGAGAGTGACCGTACGAACGGATCTTCAATGCCCTCCTACCTCGCTGTCCATTCTCCGATTAGAGCATGATCAATTGCATTGGAATCGTAGCGGTGAGCTCTCCCATCTGCATGAGTCTCATTTCTTGATTCCTCCTGGTTTCCAAGTTATCGTAGATTGAATGTTTTGTGCGTTTTCTCAGATCTACGTCGTTGCAAGGGGAATCTGTCATTGTGGTTCACTTATATCAACCACCTACGATCGAGGTAGGTGGTTTGGGACTTTCCATTGAAAGTTGATGAATATTTTGGGAAAATTCCACCAATACCCTTGAACAGGGTATTGTGTATTCCGGTTTTTCACTTGTCATATTGCCTGCTTTTCTTGATTGCTAGAGTAGATGTTTTGACTATGATTATGGTAGTTTTACTGTACCTTGAATGTTTTCTATGGTTGTTCTCCCTGTTTGGAATTCTGCTCGTTCCCATTCATAGTCGTAGGATAGTGGAACTGCTAACTTGTTTTGTTGCTGAGCCTTAGTTGATATCCAAGTAGTTCATGAGGGTTACTTGGATGATGTACTCGCGCACTGATCATGTGTAGTTTCACTCAGGACTGTGAGAACCTAGAGTAGTAGACCAAAGGGATAATTGATGGAAGGTATTCTCTAGAGTGTCTTTTAATTATGATGTGAGACCAAAGGGGGAATTGACGTTGAGTGCTTCCTCATGGAGTCTATAGTTCCTCAACGCAGGCCACAGGGGGAATAGACGCTGAGTCCTTCCCCAGAGAGCCTTTAGCACGATAAGATACTATAGGTGGAATTGACGGTGAGTGCTTCCCCAGAGAGTCTACTTTATTTCATAGCTGAACCAGAGGGGTGATACTGTGTGTGCCTCTTGGATGGTAGCTAGTACTTATAGGTTGAGCCATAGGGGTTTGGCTGTGAGAGCTATCCAGAGGGTTACCTATTTTCTTTTTGTTGTTGGTAGTTTACTTGTGTACTTTTTTTGTTAGAACTCTGAATTTTAGCTGCTTGTGCTTTCCTATTTACCGATTCTTGTATTATTATTTTCATTGTATTCATTGACTGTTAGGCACAAATATTTGGGTGATTACCTACTGGGATTGTATCTCACACACTGTTTGGGCCATGCTTTTGGGACCATGCAGACTATGTTGCTGCAGGTATAGATAAGGGCAAGCGCCCATCTACGTCAGGTTCCTGATTGCACTGGAGTGGGAGAGCATGGGACCAAGCCGGGGCTCACGATGCTGAGGAGTCTATCTTGTTTTCCTTTTCACTTTGTTTTTAGTTGTACTTCAGCACGTTGTTGTGTTTGCTGTTTTCCTTAGATACTTGTACTTGCTGCATCATTATTATCATTTGCTATATAGTTGTTGTTTCCACTTTTGGGTTCTAGTTGTTTCATGTTGTTTACTGCTTCCACTATATATTGTTGTTTTTCCCACCTTGTATACCTTACCGAGTGAGGGCATAGTTTCCCCCAACAACTTTCCAAGGTTGTTGCTACTAGTTGGCAGCCTCTGGCATTTGTGGAAACTTGCTTGAGGTTATGTGGCGAACCGGGTATGGGGCACCAGTGGAGGGGTTCCAGATTCGGGTCGTTACACTTTGATTTCCAGTTAAAGGTAGGGGGACTAAACCTTAACCTTCTAGCATATTTAAATGCAAGAAAGTGAAATATTGTAATTACACCGACATAGTGTGTTCCAAAATTAATTAAATGATTAATTGGATTTATTAGTTGTAAAACTTTTGCATTCATTTTTTTACATTGATTAAGGATACTATTAATGTGTGATAACCATTTTTTATAAAAGAGTTAACTAATGGATTCAATATGTTTATAATGACATGTGTTTTGTGTGATTTCATGATATATATTCCTCTTGCCTTGTCTTGATTATTGAATTGATTATAATATTATTAGTTTATGACCAAATGATAAACAAAATGTGTAATTTAAAGACAAATTGTAATTTTCATAATATACTATTGAGCCTTATAATGTGATATTATGGTATTTTTAATGTCATGCCTAGTGATATATTCTATAATTCTTATATACTAGGCTCGACCTTGATTTATTTATAAAATTCTCATATACCAATATTGGCCCTGAAACATGCGGAAATTTTTATACACCAGTTTAGGCCCTGGTTTATTAATGAAATTATTATATAGTGGGTTTGAACTATATTTATTTGATTTATACCATGAATATATGGTTATGATAGGAATGGTTTTGAGACATGATTAGAGGCATTCTGACATGGGGCTGAGGTAGGTTCTGTTTGTCCAAGGATACATCGTTGTGGTTAGCATGTTCATGAGACATGCTCAATGATATTCTTGTATGGAACCAAAGAAGGCTGATATGGTAATAATTCAAACGTTTTATTAATTAATACATATGTTTATTTCATTATTCCTTTCACGTATTATCATACTATTCTTCTTAGACATGGTGGTTTCAACCTGATGAGATAAACTCACACCTTATTTGGGCCACCATTTGGTTCCTGAGAAAATTACATGGATGTAGGATTTGATAAGGGCAAGAGACCTTATTGTTGATTGTTCTTGCTGGATCGGAAGGGCTTTGGACATGGGACCAACATGGGTATCGAGTTCAGATACTTTTGGTTCTTTATTTGAGTATGTTAGTATATTATTTTTATTACTTCAAGAATGAAATTTAGTTATATTTTATTCTTTCATTACTTCATTCCATTAATTTTTATTGGATTATTCTACTTTATTTTATTTTATGTTTATTCCACTATGATTTATTGTTTCTATTATTTCCACTACTCTTATATATATTGTTATATTATTTTTATTTTTTGTTGTAACTTTATAGCCACGAGGTATAGTCCCCCCAATATACTAATCACACCCCTACTACTAGTCAAAAACCACTGGAATATGGGGGGCATTCTTGAGGTCCTATAAACAACCTATTTTAGCCATTTGAGAGAGTGCTGAATAGGGGAGCATTATAGAAAGAGTGGTTAGTTTTCTTTAGGACCATTTTTAGGGGATTATACAGGGAAACAACATGTTTTTTCTACTAGTGTGGAAGGTGAGGTCATATAAATCCTAACTCTGTGGAGAATCCTAGGACTTTTCATCTTTATGAATGATCTAGCCATTAAAAATATTTTTTTGAAAATATATCTTCAGGGTGTAGGTAAGGACCCACTCTCATTAATGGTTTAAAGGATTATGTAGATTCTTCCTATGGTGGTGGGTCTAGTCCTCGTGATAAGGGGGAGGTTCATGTGGATATTACTGAATGAATTTATGTAGAAGAGTATAAACTAGATGAATTTGATGTTGGGCGAGCTGCTATTAGACATATAGTATTTATGTCATCTTATATGGTTCTACGTTTGTTTGATATTAGTGATAATTAATTTATATCATCAATTTTAGTTGATGTAATGGGTTTTCATTTAGAACTTATTTCATTCTTGTTGGATCTTTCCACACCTTTAGGAAAGAGTTCGAACATGGTTTTAGATCTCCGATGTGTCAGGTTATGATAATCGAGTATGAATTGGTGTGGGAATTCTTGGTGATTGATCTTGACATGTTTTAATTGATTATAAACATTTAATAGATGATTAGGGTTAAGTAAAAGATATAATTTTACCACCATTGAGTTTAGTTCTTATCTACCGATGGGGTCACTCTTGTTTTCCAAGGTGATTGGGACTTTATATTAGGAAGGGAAGGACTTCTGGTTACTTATTATGGGATAATCTCATGCTAGTTGTCAGATATATTTCAGGATGTAGTTTCCCCTTGTTTGGGTGATCTTTCATTTTTCTTTTCATACTCTGAGAACTTTTTAAATGATGTTTCTAGTTTACCACCCTAGAGATAGTTTTAGTTTACCATAGACATGTTCACTACTATGATTCCCATTTATATGTCTTCTTACTCTATATAACCTATTGAGATGGTGAAACTTATTGTCAATCTTGAGGACATAAATTCTTAAGAATTAAATCATCCATGCGTGTCACCTTAGGCTTCAACTATCCACTTTTCTAAGAAGGGAGATGGGATCCTCCGAATTTTTGTTGATTATCAAATGATGAATCGAGTGACCACTATGAAAAAAAATACCTTTTCAAGGATTATGATCTCATTGATTAGTAAATAGGTGCTTGATGGTATTAAAAGATAGACCTATGGTCATCATAACACCAGTTAATAGTCTAATGAAAGGATATGCCAAAATTAAAATTTATGATTCAATATGGGCATTTTGAGTTTATAGATATGTCATTCAATCTCACAAATGCTCCTGTGGTTTTTATGGATATGACGAATCATATCTTTAATCAGTTCATGGACTTTTTTTGTTCTGTATGTGTATGATATTATGGTGTACTCCATGTTTGAGGATGAGCACATATACCAGTTGGATAATATTCTTTGAAACTTAATGGAATATCATTTGTATGGTATGCTTTACCTGTGTGAGTTTTGGATCCAAGTGGTGAAATTATTGTGGCATGTGATATTTGAGAGGGGTTTCTCAATATATCCTAAAAATTATAGAATGTTATGTCCTAAGAGTAGCCTAGAAATATTTTTTTGATCTGCAGCTTCTTGGGTTTGGCTGGTTACATAGATAGTTTGTTCACGACATCTCTAAGCTTTCATATTTGATGATAGCTTTAACCCATAAGGGTGTCAATTTTGAATGGAATGAAAATTTTCAGATATCTTTTGAGGAGATAATGATTGGGTTGACTTCAACACCATTTATTATTTGTCTAGAACCAAGATCTTGTTATGTTGTTTTCTGCAATGATTTTGGTATGGGTTTGGGATGTGTATTTATGTAGTGGAAGTAGGTAGTGGGTTATATCTCATTCCAGTTAAACCCTCATGAGATGAGCTACCCAACCAATGATCATGAGTTGGTAGAGGTTTTGCATGCAATCAAAATGTGGTGTCACTATCTCTTTAGGGATTGGATTATGGTATAGTTTGATCATAATATCCTAAAATATATTTTTACATATAGGGAACATAATTTTCAATTGAGATACGGAGTAGAGTATCTTAAGAATTTTTATTTTGATATTGGTTATACACATGGTAAAGGGAAGTTGGTTTTTAATTCATTGAGTAGAAATTTACCAACACAAGCTGTGAAGGAATCAATTGAGTAGTGATTTCTGATGAGGTTTTTTGCTGAAATGATAGGTCGAAGAGGTTGGTGGATATGTGTTTTTAGCTTAGATGAAATCTAAATTTTCCTTCAATACGAGTGTTTGGCTTGTCGAGTTGAAAGACACCGAGTGGAAATGCTCTAGTGAAAAACACAATGGCAGGGAGACATCAGGTGAGTGGTCTCGGTATCCCAATGTAGATTTGTGATTTCATAGTTGATTGGTTATTCTATTTTCCATGATTCGGGAGTTGTCGGATAGTGGACACTATTCTTGTTGGTTTGCATCCTAGGGATACAACTATGTATCATGAATTCTTTCATTTGTATTGGTGGCATGTGATGAGATGGTCGGTTCTGTATTTTTTATCACGGTGCCTTACATGTTTGATAATTAAGGTAGAGTACCATATTCCTATGTTGTTATTTTATACCTTACACATTCTGGTATGGAAGTGTGAAGATATTTCCATAGAATCCGTCATTGGTTTTCCATGTACTCCAAGTTGAAAAGATTTGATTTGGGTGATCATTGATCGAATCACAAAATCATCACATTTCCTACCGATTAAGGAGATGAAAAATGTGTAAAAAAATTAGGACTTAAATGTTTGAGAGATTTTGAGACTTCATGGAGTTCCCTCTACAGTTATGTATGAAAGGGACCTAAGGTCCGCATCCAATTTCTAGAAAGGCTTGCAGGAGGAAATGGGATCCTAGATTAGAATGAGAACAACTTATGAGATACATATGTATGGATAAAAATAGATAGATTTATATGCTCTAGAGGATATGCTCTAGGATTTTGTTGTTGATTTTGGAGTATATTTGGAAAATCATTTTCCATTGGTTGAATTTTCCAATAAAAATAGTTTTCAGGATTTGATAAGGATGGCACCCTTATATCCTTTTTATGGGGGCCATGTATATCTCCCTTATGTTGGATAGAGTTGGGAGGGTGTTCCTTGGTAGGGCCATGCATTGTTCAAGAGATGATAGAGATGGTGTAGTTGATCCAAATGCATTTGATCATGTAAGAGGGTAATTATAAATCTTATGTGGAATGTCACTGTCATCTACTAGAGTTTTAGGTTGGTGAACAATATTTTTCAGATTTTTACATTTCATGGTACATCATTGTTTGGGTAAGTAGTGTATGTTGGCACTGAGTTTTTTGGTGCCATTTGATAATGTTGTATGACTAGGTACAATGGCCTATTGGTGGGACGTTCCATCTAGTTTGACAATGATCCATGACATGTTTAGTGTTTCCCAGTTGAGGAGGTATATACCAAATACTTCCAATGTAATTAGATGGGAGGATATTGATATTGATCCCAATACCACTCTGGTTGACCAGCTTGTTCAGATTATGGATCACTAGGATAAGGTAGCATATGATAAAATTATCCCCCTTGTATTGGTATTGTGGAAATGTGGGTAGGATAACTACATGACGTGGGAGTGGAAGTCATTTATGCGGTAGTCTTACTCTTTTTAATGATCCGTTATCTTGATGGATTTCTCGGGGAAAAAGAATTTTTTGTGGGGATATTTTAATGCCCAATTACCTCTCTATTGGACAATTTTTAACCTTTTATTTTGGTTTTCCTTTTTTGTTGGATGAATTCCAAGAAAGAAATTGGGAGGATACTAGTAATGGTGAAGTCAGATATTTTTTATAGATTTTTAGCATAAACCTATAGATTTTTCTATTCATTGGGTTACTACATAATATGTATTGGTAGAACATGTCATGTAATGGACTCCTGTCAGAATATGTGCATTGGATACACACCACAAGAGTTTTACACTATGTGTAAAGGGTTCACGTTTTGTAATGTAAAATATTGAGTTTTTAATAAAATGTTGATCAATTTTTTGTCATATATGAGATTCATGAAAACACGTCATGCATATTGATTACACTCCATGTAATAGTCATGAATTAGGATTTTAGGTTGATGCATATGTGGTTTATTATTTCATCAATTGATGTTTTCTTCAGTCTCGACCTAGAGGCTCTCCCTAGGAGATTTTTTGTGACTCCTTCCCTTCTAGATTTCTTCGTTTTATGATTTATCACCATTGTGGTTGGGTTACGTCTCTTCATGTTTGCAATCCTTTTGGTTCTTCTATGATTTCAGTTATAAATATGGTTTTTAATGTCATGGACCCAAATTCCACTCAACAATGCCCCAATCCTGGTTGGATACATGGTCTCAAGCACGTATCTCCAAACACTAGAGAATTTTGACTACTATTGAGGTAATAGGGTGTGTTTATGGGTAGAAAAGGCCCTAATTAATAGAGTAAAACACATTTTAATAACAATAATATTCAATAGAATACGTAGAAAAACATTCATACAAAATATTGACAAATAATACAGTAATATATAAACAAATCCAAATGTAATCTCACATGCAAAAGATGATACATACCACTACAAAGAAGTAAAAATAGGTATACATGGAATCTATAAAATACATCTATCAATATACGAAAAATACCAAAAGTAATATCTCTAAATAGATTCAAGAGACTCAGGTTGATCGTGTGCTCCCCTACTCCTAAGAATGGTAGAAAGAAAATCCTCGAACCGTGGACACTTTTATTGGTCCCTACTTGAATCCATATAGTCTGTCTAGGTACCCAACCGAAGCCAGAACATGGTGTGAAATACAACCCCTATAGGCTATCACCCAAAGGTTGATAATAAGTTCTTTCTGTGCAATATAACAAGCTAAATAAAATTTCATAGTAAAAAAATGCATGACACAGATACCACTGAGATCCCTAGGAAAAAGTAAACAACCAATGATACTATACATCCATGCATGGATCCCTAAAATTCAATGGTCAATCACCTATAACAAGGAAGCTGCAAGAAATAAAAAAGTAAACAGCATGGCCTCATTGTATATCCATACATAACATGTCCACCACAACTATTCCATACAACCTATGTATCAAATAATCTTGGCATTACCATATATACAGAAGTGTAACATTTACCAGGGTCATGTTGTATAACAATTCATAGCACATTTACCATGGCTGTACCATATAATAAAAATGTCAAACCCTTAGGGTCAGATCCAAGGTATAGTGGACCAAGTAATCCTCATCGAGTTCTAGGATCATCTCGATGGATAAACTGTTAGGCTTGAATTGGGTTCCAAGGACCATTTCATTCAACCATGTGCACCATATTCCTAACAAAAACCATATTCAAGGGGTCCATTTAATCAGAATCAAATGATTATACAAGTCTATGGAATTCTCTAGCATTCCATTCACCCCTGGCCTAGCACACCCATGGAGTTCTATGTAATAATTCATCAATTTACATTCAATTTCCAGAAGTATTCCCACTCATAACACAATACACATTCATATTTATCCAATGACTGTTCCCACTCATATACCAATTAATAATAAACAACATTACATGATATAACCCACTCATTTACACACATTATAATAAATTATTTCATGAAATTAAATCAATATCCATATTCTATCACATGGAAAAAGAGGAAAAACATCTCTAAACATTTGATCCAATTAAATTCATTCATTATCAGGCTTCCTCTAACCAGGAAAGCACAATCACACACCCCATGGGTGGTATAATAAAGATAAGGTTAAATGCTCACCCATGGGTGAAATTGGTTGGGGAAAAACCTCTAACATGTCTCAAGGGAACTAAAGGTCATCCCTATAATGTTCTATTTCATTTAATTAAATTAAACAATTCAATTTCAGGGCCACTCCAGAAATTTTGATGGGCCGCACAATTACAACTAGCTTAATAAAGCACAAAACCAAATGTGAAAATTATATATGACGTACTGTAGTTATGTACTATCATGGTCTTCTAGTATCAAATTTTGGTTCAAATTAGATTAGAATAAAAAAATAATGGTTGAATAACACAAAAACAGTAAATATTATCTTTCATTTAAATAACTTCCTCGATCTTATGTTAAAAGATGAATGATTCAAAAGGAATTTATTGCTCACAAATGTGAATCTAACGAGATTGGAAATACTCGATTTTGAGTTTAGATTTAGTAAAAAGATCAAAAGATGCCTAAAAGAATCAATGGATCTCTCAATCAACAAGGCTTCCAACAGAGGACAAGGATAGAAAAAAATAGCTTGCAATATTAGATTAATTAGAGGAAATTTAATAAACTCACCCAAAAATATTGGGTTTTACAGTTTTGCTGCATGGTTGGCCAAGCCATGTGCTAACTGTACGCCTACTACTAAAAAAAGGAGATCCTCACATGGGTATCCCTCATTGTTTAACAAATCATGCTCAAACCATGTCTCATCCCCTATAAAAAACTGTACATGTACCCACATGGGTGTGAACCTCCTTCCGCAAGGTATGAAAAATATTTCATGCTCCTCCAAGATCCTATCTAGGTTGCACACGGTTAGTCGGATCATGTGTCTTGTCTCACATGGTTTCTAATAACAATTTGGCTTACCTCTTCCTCCAAATAGTCCTGGTTTCA
Organism: Viscum album; assembly: GCA_963277665.1. Lineage (NCBI taxonomy): Eukaryota > Viridiplantae > Streptophyta > Magnoliopsida > Santalales > Viscaceae > Viscum > Viscum album. The sequence continues at coordinate 782,514,912 of OY728161.1, forward strand.
TGCTTTGAAAAAGACCCATACACCCTTGATACCCCCATAACCTCAAAGTGTATTCAAATTAGACATATTTAATCATTTAAATTGAAAAAAAGGATTCGTAGAACATACAAAATCCTAGGATCATAAAATCTTACACATTAATGTAATTCATCTATGAATTATCCCCTCATGGGTTGTCAAAAACTATCAAAGAATAACTTTGGCCACTGATCATATACGCCGACCCTCTACTCCCAAGTCTCATCTTATAAACGACCATGCTGCCATAGCACCCATACTAGAAGAAATGACTAGCCTCATAGAAGCATTATGCTCTTATAAAAGATACAAATCAGATGCTCCCAAATGAAGAGTATTTCTATAACTCAACCTTGTTGGTCTAAAAACCATGAGACGGGTACCAATGATAGAGATTTAGTTGAGAAACATGGAATTTGATGTGCAGTGCTCAGTAACATTGAGGTAACTACAATCGATAGGCTACTGGCCTAACTCTCCCCAAATATCGAATGGACCAATAAATCATAGTGAAATCTTACCCAATATCGTGATCCATATGTGTCACATCCTTGGTGATACACATAAAAATACCTTATCTTACACCTCAAACTCTATAGGTCGTATGTTGCGATCAATGTAAGATTTCTATCGAGATGTTGTAGTAGCCATTCACTTATGAATCAACTGGATCTTCTGATAAGTTTCCTTCATGAGACGTGGTCCTTATAAATCTACCTCATCTACCTTTAACAAACACATGGGTGATAAACATTGCCTACCATACAAAACCTTATAAGGCACCATCTATATAGTCCCCTGATAACTATTGTTGTAGGAGAACTCAATCAGAAGAATATTCCTCTTCTATGAGCCCTTGAAATCTATGATGTATGCTTGTAGCATGTCCTCATTCACATGTATCATATGCTCTGACCAGACACGAGTCTAAGGGTGGTGTGTTATACTCAGAAGCACCTGTGTACCTAAGGCCCTCTGCATACTATTCTAGATATTAGACGTAAACTAGGAATTCCTATCTGAAATGACTTAATGAAGGAGCCCATGAAGATATACTATCACATAGATATATAACTTTCTATGCTCATCTACACTAAAGGTCTATTTGATTAGTAGGAAATGAGAATATTTTATTATCCATTCCACAAAAACCCACACATCCACATTACCTAGAGGTGACCTCAAAAAAACGGTCAAAAATCGATCATGAAATCATCCCATTTCCATTTGGGAATAGGTAATTACTATAAAATCACAGCGGGTAATTGATGTTCCCCCTTTACCTACTAACAGGTGGAACATATCATAATAAAACTAGCTACCTATTGTTTTAACTATGACTGCCAATACTAACGGCACAAGTCGCAGTACATCTTGGTGACATCGGGATGCATTTTCCAAAGTCAGGCAAGAAACCCCCACATAAGCTCCTTACATATATCCACTAGAACCCAAATTCGACGATGGATATGTAAGATCTCATCCTCACCTACAGTCCAACTATGAGGTGCGTCCTCACCTTATATAATCTACCATTGAACTAGGCCCTTTGAATCTGATAGTTTCCTCATCCACACTCTATTCAGTAAGGTAGAATTAATTTCTAAGGATGAAATATAAGTTTCCCTTGATTTTCCCTCACATACTAGGGTATCATAGATAAAAAATCCATAAGATTCTACTTGATACCAGCCCACTAAATTTGCTATATCTGATTCATTCTACTCAGTGCATCGACCAATACCTTTCCCTTCCTAAGCATATATGTAAGATTGAAGTTGAATTACTGTATGTACTCAAACCAGCTTCGCTTACTCAAATTTTTATCATGATAAATATATAATTGAGGATTTTGTGGTCTGTATACACCACAAAATGATTTCCAAATAAATAGTGTCTCCAACATCACACTACATGGACAACTACAACCAACCCGAGATCATGCGTAGGGTAGTTCATCACATATGGCCTCAACGGTTGAAACCCATGCGCCATGACTCTACCCATTTCATGAGAACCACTCATTTATTGATACATGATGCATCATAGAAAATATTGTAACTCTTGACTATCTATAGTAGTGTCAGGATCAATGCGAAAGTCAATATCCTTTTCATCTCTTCAAAGGATGTCTCGTAGGTTTCTCACCATTCAAACTCCACAAAATTTTTATTGAGTTCCATAAAAGGTACTTCTAATCATGAGATGTCCTACATGAAACACTAGTAATATCCATATAACCCCAAGAAACTCTATATGTCAAATATTTTCTTGGGATGATCCTAGGGGACTACAAATCTAACCTTGTCTGGGTCAACTGATACTTACGTCTCTAATATGGTATGAACCCAAAAGTGAATCTAATCCATCTAGAAGTGGATCTTTGTGGGATTATAATATTATCGATGCCCTGTAAGTGCATCCAAAATTATCATAAGATGTTTAGAATGGTTTTATATATTTTGATAATACACCAAGATAACATTCATGAAAACCACAAAAAATTAATCCAGATAAGGATAGAAAAAATGATTCATTAGTACCATGAAAATAGATGCTGATTTCATGAGACTAAATGAAATAACCACATACTGATATAGACCATACCTACAATAAAAAATCTATACAATAAATGTCTATAAGTTAAACACACACCTAATGATATCCGGACCTCAAATTTATTTTGGAGAAAACCTAATCTCCCTGAAGCTGGACAAAAATGTCATTTATTCATGGAAATTTATAAGATTTTTTAAACATTAGATGGTTCAATTTTGAATAATCCATGCATATACTAAGGGTACTATTTTCCTTTTTTCAAAAGGGACTAGTGTACCACATAGATAAGTATTGGGTCGAATAAACCCCCTTTACCTAAAAATCCTATAACTGCCTATTAAGATATTTCAACTCTGTCATAGCCATCCTATAATAAGGAATGGATACTGATGCATCTCCTAGTACTAGATCGATGGATAAATCAACCTCCCTATCAGGATTTAAACTAGAAAATTCAAATGGGAAAACATCCCTGAAATGATCAACAAATGGAGGAATGTCTTCCAGACATGATCCCTAATCATCCAGATACAAACAAGAAATTTGGTTTGTCATACCGCCCATCCCATGATTTTTTAGTCTAGATCAACTTGCCTATATATCCCATTCACCCTTGTGAATATAAATTGTTTCCATTACTGTTGTGAATGTAACCCACAGGTGATAGTAATCCTTGAAGGCTCGATAATCCACTAGTCAGCCCATTCCAAGTATGAATCCAAACATTATCATGTAACGGAAAAAAAGATTCTATATGAGGTGACACCCACCAATATCAAGTGGGTACTCCCTGTACTAGTTGATACATTTTTTTTATAATCCTAAATGAAGTATCAAGTTACATGTTGCCTTAGAAAACTAAATCACGAGCCCAAGGCTCTCCACAATAGGCAAAAATATAAAATTATGTGATGAAACTTTGTCAAAAATTGTTGATACAATAGTAGAGGATACTGAGATCTTACCTCTCACCATAGATGGTCCAAAAGTATTCACCTTTTTTATAGGCTATATAAAATACATCTTTCATAAACAGAAAATCTCTTATGCAACCTCACTACTTGGTGTAGTCATGTTATGCTGTCCTGATACAACTGGTGCCTGGAAGCCTCATCCATGACCACCACCTCCTCATCCAGATTGATAGGTACTTCTCTTGCTCCCTTATTTATTGATAATTAAGAAAACTTGTCTTGAAACTCATTTCATATTTGACCCCCTATAAATCACTATTAGATCGAAGGTTCTATATAAACATTTCACATGGAATATCCTGCTCTAATATTGACATGCAAATTGGTCTTGGTCACACTGATTCCTCACACATCCCCATATACTACACCGATGAAATCAAACCAAGCTACCAGTGCTCATAGCTTGACTGGTATTCATCACACATGAATACGTAAAACATCACATCCTGCCACTGGAAGTCAAACCACCATGTGGAGAGACTACAATACATTACTCTGCACCCCCAACTTCAATCAGGTTCCTCTACTTAATTAGTTCATAATATTAAATATCTGTGATTATCTTCAACTAGAACACATTGAACTAAGATCAAATTGTACGTTATATACCTTCCTCGAAGTGTCTCTATCTTGAAATATCATCATCATGTTATATCAACACAAACATTTTAATATCTATAAAGTATTTGGAATACTTAATAACATTCGTAGTGCCCTTCTCCAGAGACATGAACTCACAATCCCGATCTGTTCCCAGAGTCTCAAGGAAAAATTAGTTCATGAACTTGTGTTGTAAATCATCTCTGACCATATCTCACAACCTATTAGCATGGTTCAAAACATCTCACTTATGCTTAGCATATCTATGTATCATATATGTTGCAAGATTCAATCTCCTATCAGAAGGTGTCTCTAGATGATCAATGATCACTAGAGTGGTCTCAATTCATAGCTTAGTAGCCATTATATTTCAATCTATATAAATCTCGGAAGGATTCTATGTCAAGAACACATGGTTCAGCTCAGCCATAAATGAGGAAGGATGCAGTGATACCTGAAAATTTTGTATGAGGTAATAAAACCCTTCACAGATATATGACTCAACACCTATGTTCGACAATACAACTATTTCTTTATCTATTACTAAAGGAGTGTCCACTTGTATCCTATGTCCTACTTCCTCTAAAGCATTGTCATCACCACCCTCTTGGAATACAAATGGATGTTGTCATTGTGTAATTTATCTACAATGCCAAAAACATGACTCAAATAAATGATATCAAATTTCACATCTAAAAAGAATATTATAGCTAAAAACCTTCCTATAAATGGTTCATACCACATAGTCTACTCCTAAATCTATGATTGGAAAAAATAAAAAGTCGTTAAAATCACAAGAAACACCACCTTTTTCCAACTCAAAAATTGGATCTACGTCGGGTTCTCTATTTATCATTTAAATTTGGATTTGAATTGTCATTCATTCCACAGTTCATTATAATGGTCAAACCAAATGGTGCATAAATTTTAATTCCGTAAGGGACCATACACCTCATGAACTGAATAATAACTTCCACCCAAGTCACACCATAACATGTTTTAGTTCAGGTGAATCATGTTCCATGAATCAACATGACACAATTAGATACTTAGGGTGTATTATGTAGCCTAATTAGGGAAAAATATTTAGGTTATGATAGTAACTCAAAGTAATGAACAATTTTTTCAATTCCCTACAAACAATATCAATCACAACAACTTGTATAACTATTATGACATGTATCACTACATCATGAAAATAGGTGATGCATCCTATATGGCATGGCATAATGCATGGCATGTGAATCCTGTATTGTTCCTAAAATGATGAATTAGATCGCATACCATCATCCCATTAGGTTGAAGCAAAATATAACCCACAATAATATTAATAATAACAAAACATCTCAAGTTCATCACCCTACTATGGAATCAAATCAACTGTGATAGAAAAAATCGAGAAACAATTAATTTCATTCAAGACAATTTTTTTTTTCTATACGTGGGTTAGATACACCTAGGCCCAACTCAATAAAAAATTACAATACCTTCATATCCTTGTATACTTTAATCAAATAATAAAGAAAACCAGAGAAGACTCTCCTATGAAACAACTTTTTAAAATCCCAAATCTAGATGTCACTCAACAGTGCCCTAAGCCCAGTTAGATACATGGCCTCAAGTGTATCTCCTCAAATTCTAGAGGCTTCTAACAAGAAATAAGGTCCTAGGGTGTGTTTGTTGGGGAAACTATACAATTTTAACCAGAGTGTAACATAAAATAATTGCTATAATAGTCAACATCAGAAGAATTAATACATTCAGACAATATATATAATAACAAGATATGAATATATAAACAAATTCATAAGTAATATCATATACAAAAATTGATGATACATGTCTCTAGAAATCATACAAAACAAGTATACATATAATCGATACAATAAAAATATCAAAATACCAAAAGTGGTATCTCCAAATAGCACCATGAGCCTCAGCTTGATCTCATGCTCCCATACTCTTAAGCACAACACAAATTAAAGCATCAAACTATTGATGCTTTCCCCAGTCCCTACCTACATCCATATAGTTTGTTCAAGTACCCAACAACAGCCTAAACAGGGTTTCAGATACATCCCAATAGGCTACAACACAAACGCCTATAAGAATTCTTGTATGTGCAAAATTTCAAGATAATGTAAAGTGCATAGTAAAATAGGAATAGTGGCAATACAAGTAAGGTCCCGAAGAAAAAGTAAACAACCAATGATACTATATTTACGTTAATGTAACCCATCAAAACATGTTTCAATCTCTATTAAAAATTCAACTATAAAAAATACAAAAGTAACAAACAAGGCCTCACCATTCATCCATACATAACATGTCAACCATGATCGTGTCAAACAAACTATATATTAAACAATTACAGCCTTTCTATATACCCAAAAATTGCACATTCATGATATCCATAGTGTACAACTATTTCTATCACATTTACCATGATTGTGTTGTACAATAAATATTTTCAAACCCCTTAGGGCCGGATTATATTTATAATGGACTAAGACATCCTCATCGAGTCCCAGGAGCTTCTCGATGGAAACTCTGTTATTCTTGAGTTGGGGTCCAAGGATCATGTATTCCAACCATGTCCTCTATGAGCCCAAGAAAAACTATATCCAAGGGTTAGAAAGGCCTAAGGCATCCCATGGAAGAATAATCCAATTAACATATTGTTACAATTAATTATCTACAATTTCATTGACCAACTATGTAGAACACCCATAGAATCTTGTGTAATCATTCATCAATTTATATTCATGTTCCCGGAGTATACCCAATCATAGATTAATTCACATTCATATTTATCCAATGTGTATACCAACTCATATACAAATTCACAATAATTTACATTACATGAGTTCACCGACTCATTTAAAAATTAGAGAATAAATCCATTAATGAAATTAAATCAATATCAAAATGTTATCACATGGATAAATAGGAAAAAATATTCTAAAAAATAAAATAAAATCATTTATTATTAGGCATACTCTAACTAGGAAAGCACAATCACACACCCCATGTGTGGTATAACAAAGGAAAAGTAAAAGGCTCCCACCCATGGTAGACCTTGGATGGGTAAAAAACCTCCAATTTGTATCGATAGAACTAAATGGACCCCCTATCTTGTTCCCTTTAATTTAATTCAATTATAAAATTCATTTTTTGGGCAGTGTTAGAATGTATGGAGTGGTGGAACAACTAAAACTAAATTAATAAAGAACCAAATCAAATGGGAAAAGTATATACCGCCCACCATTGTCCTATAGAAGATTTATCATCATGCATAAACTTTTTATTTGACTCAAATCCTATGAAAAATGAAAATGACAAATGAAACAAAAGGAATTGAGTTCTCACATATGAGAATCCAACCAGACCAATGACACTCTAATCTATGTTCAGATTTAGGAATTTGATCAAAAGCTACACAAAAGGATCAATGGAGCTCTCAATCCCCATGGACTATAATAGAGTATAAGCATAGAAAAGATATATTGAAATAATATGTTAATTAGGTGAAATTTCATAAATTCTCTCAAAAAATTGGTCCTCGCAATTTTGCTACATGGTTGGAAAAAACATACTCCAATCATGAGACTTCTTATATAAGGAGGGGAAACTTGAACGGTTTTCCCACATGGTTTAACAAATTCTACACAAATAGTGTCTCATCCTACTATAAAAAAATGTAGACGTACATACATGGGGTTGGGGCTCCTTCCACACAGTTTGAAACACCATGTGGGGTCCTTTAGGCCTCTATCTAGGTCTCGTACAATTAGTCAGACCATGTGGCCTATCCCACATGCTTTCCTCTAATCATACAACATGCCTTTTCAACCCAAAAAGCCTGGTTTTGGGCCTTGAAAAAGCCCCATAGACCCATGATACCCCCATAACATCAACGGGTATTCACATTAGGCTATATTTACGCATTTAATCTAAGAAAGGGATCTATACCTTGTATAAAAACTCAATATGTTACAGTTTTTCCCCTGGTTGTGTTTGGATTTTTTTCATATAGTTATTTATATTGATCCTTTTTAGTTTCTTGGAAGGAATTGTAATTTGAAATCAATTCTCTTTGTTTTTTGTTACTATTGTCAATGGTATTTATGTTTTTACCATTTTGAGGTAGGTGTTTCTATACAATTGGTTAATTAGATGAATTTTATGTCATTCTTGATAAATTCCTTTGGTTTGATCATTGATTAGAAGTGATATATGGTTTCAAAAGAATTCATGGAAAATATTTTTTTAAATGGGGTTTTTTCATTGAAAACAAATTTTCGTGATATGGAAATGAGTTTTCAAACTCTGAAGAGGATTGGATTAGCTTTGGTTTTTTTAGAAAGTTTTGATAATGTTTTTGAAAATTTGTTTGGATAGTTGCACATTGGGAAACATGGGTGCATCATGAAAGAGACACTGGTAGCCTTTGTGCGTGTTGTAATATTAGGAGGTAACCTTTTGTGATATTGATTAATAAGAATCGATATCTATTGGATCAAATGTATGATTTTTCTGGCTTGTGATTGTTTAAAATGAAATGTACCATATACTAGATCTTAATATGTGATGTTCTTTGTCATTTATAGTTATTTATCACATGATTTGTTTTATCATGGATTGTTTCTTATTGGATTTTGTGTGATTTTGTATCACATAGTTTCAAATGAAAGGTTTGTTCATGGACATTTCATTAAATGTTTACCTCTTGATGCATGGATATGATTTTCCTATTTTATATCACTTCTAGTTATCATATTTATGATGTGATAATATGAAAATATTTTATGAAAACCAATGTATAAAAAGGTGAAATGATTTACAATTGGATTTAATTTATGAAAATCTTTCATAAAAAATGATTTGTTTTGAATGAAAAACTGTTTCATTATTTATATTAGACGTTACATAGAAAATATGGTCGCATCCTAATGGAATTTGGCTCACACCCTACATGTGACTTAGTGTTTCTGTAAAATTTTTATTTCATGATATAGGTAAAGGGATGTGAATCTTGTATTATTCTGGTGCCTCTTGTTGCTGATGAATTTGCTTCGGGTTGGTCTGTAGGGGACAATTTGTTATGTGAGGTGTTAATATACATTTTGGTTTAGCCTGTTTTGTACAGGATTGTATTTTTTTATGCTATTTCATCTATTTCCACACTCTAAATTGGTGGTATGACTTGTATTTCATATAATAAAGACTGGGTTTTGTTATCCTAATTTTCCTATATTACGTGATGTGATGTTTTTGGTGAATTTTCTAGATGAACCAAGTTAGTTCATTACATATCCTATGGTTGGATGAGGACTACCTCAACCACATAAGTAACTATGGTGTAAAATGAGTATGCATTGGTTCATGTAGGGTTAGGGAGACATTTGTGCATGGTGGTACAATGGTGAAGACCGAGTGCATAATGTAGGTGGATAGTTTGGATGAGTAGTTCCTATTTCATGAGATATTTAATGCAGAGACCATGCGAAATGTATTCATATTTTTCATATGGAATGTTTTATGAACATATGTATGTTGTTGTGGTTTGGTAATTTTGATATTTTTAATGAGAAATAAATTTATTTCAGTATATTGATGATGGTCCTTAAAACTAAAAATTGAGCCAACCCTTGGCTAGATGAGGACAAACATAGCCATGGAATAGATTTAGATGGGTATACCACATGGGAGGCATCAACTTGGCCATCCATGTGTGGAAAATGAGGATGTATAGTGGAAATGTGTGGGTCATAGTGCAACACATGCGAACACAAATGAATATCATCGTCAATGGAATGCATGGGTGGGGAGCATCAGGGATGGTGGGTTATCCCACCTAATTCAAATTTTGTGTATCATGATCGGGTATTGACTATAGTGCCGACTCGAATATAGTAAAAAATAAAGCGTCTTTTAAAGAATCTATAAATCAAGCGCAATTTCAATGCATGAATTTTTTTTATTATTCATCCATATAAAATAGATACAGGCATATCATCATCATCCAATCTAAAATGACCAATGATCATCAAGTCACTAAATCTTCATCTTCATCCTTGATCTTCCTCTTGGTACTCTGGCTCCCCGATTCCACTAGTTCATTTCCACAAACTAACACAATTTCCTTTCATATCTGATGTGGCACATGACAATACCCTTTTTACCCTCAAATAGTCTGTAGTCAGGAGCTTACCCTGAGTGATAAAGCCACCCCAAACTTTTTTATATGATGAGGGATAAAATCCAAGCATCCTCCCTTGTGGGGAATTTCTGGGAAATTTATGGATTATGAAACAACAAGGGAGTAAACCTAGGTGCATGTTTGTTCAATGGTACTAGTAGGAATAGAGAATTTAGGTTAGGATAAAGGGGTTGTTGGGTCATCAAATGGTGGTCCATCAAGATTTAAAATTTTAACGGGTCACCTATGAAGTGAATCATACCTTATATGGGGGTTTGATATATCCTTTCCATCCTAGGGGTGTGTGTGCCAATTTTTTCTTGTAAACTCCATGACCTTAACAAAATTATATGTGTGAAAAAAATATGTGTATTCATATGTGTGTGTGTATTTATATATTATTAAGTATTTATATTTTCTTATTAAAATATATGTCTACATTCATATATATATATATATATATATATATATATATATTTGTGTGTTTGTGCATGCATTTATGTGAATATAAGTATATGTGAGTGGGAGTGTGAGTGTATAAATGCATTTATATGTATGAGTGTGCATATTTATTTCTAGGTATTTATGTTCATGTATTTATATTTTTGGGGATTTATCTATGTATTTATTTTTATATGTGTGTATACATGGAAGTACATAATATAAAAACAATCAAAAAACTGAGTAACCTATACAACCTGTTGAAATAAAAATTCATAATAGTAAATAATCATAAAACAAATAAAGCATGCCAAAATAAATAATCTCCTTGAAGCCTCATATTCTAGTGATTTTCTCTAGTATATTTTATACAACATAATAATTAGGAACAAAACACTAAATCATGTTTAGTCCGACACTTCATCTATATAATAATTTGTAATCAAATAGTTCTATTTCCGCAGCCCATGGGTTTGAAAATTAAATTAAATTATCTAATTTATAATGATGGAATTATTAATGTATTGTAAGTTATTCAAGAAACTAATCCCACATCATGCAACCAAGAGTAACTTTGAAGTAGTTTATCAACATGAATAACAAATGAGAAGATGAAACAATCTTATTAGGGATGAACTCACCTACAACCAATCAAAAAATGTCTCACATGTTTTCCACCTTACAAATCCATGCATGAAGAAAAATACAGCAATCTATGTAATTGGGGGCTGATACCTAGGATAATCTAAGAAAATGTAAAAGAAAAATCGTAATATGAATAAAATTATATTCATGATATAATATGAAATGCATTTCATGTAGAAACACATGTTAAATGAAATGCATGTGGGAAGCATAACTATAATAGGATTCATTGGTTTATATGATATATTTTATATAGTATGGTATAACTATAATTTCTGTATCATTTATACTGATCATATATTCAAAAAATATGTTATAGAAAACGTTCCTTGAAAGTAACATTCATAAAATGTTAAGAAAATAACTAAAAAAATAAATGACGTTTTAGGATAAATTGTGGAAAATACAGGTGATGTGACACAATTAGAAGATAATTAAATGGTTTAATTGAAACTATTTGGTGGTTAATAGAGGTTATAATGCAATAAAATTAAAATAAATTGAACAAATCATTAATTAATTGATGGAATGAGTGAACATGTGAAGGGAAAAACACACCTTTGAAGAAAAAAAGGGAAATTAGGAAGAGGGAATATCTTGTGGAAATGAAAAAATGTGAAGTGAAAAAGGAATGATGGAAGTGGTACATCAAACCTGAGATCCTGATAAAGAGGGAAATCAATCCATTGAGTCTATGATTGATTACCCCAAGTGAAAATTATAGAAACATAGATTTTTTATCTATCAATAATAGTTAACGAAAAAATGTTAATCCTGTATAATGGGTTAACGTAAAAACTATAATGAATCTATATCAACCCAAAAATTATAAACAGAAAATAAAGGTGTTTGTAGTTACCAACTGGCGGTTAAGAAAAACCAAAGGTACTTGTGAAAATACATGCATCTGGAAGAAGGTATTGAAACGTACTAATATGCAATAAAATTGAAGTTGTTAATTTTTAGAGACATGAAATAGGGGTTGGTAACTAATGTTAAAATAAGAATATGTTTTCAAGGAGTATAATAGATATAAAATGATGTACATCACTATCCAAGGAGTATATTGAACATAACATGACCTGGAATTTATGAAATTACATGAATCTAAATTTTTCCTTGAGAATAATTAATGATTTACAAAACTAAGATAACAAAATGGGAATTAAAATAATTAGGGGGTAAAATTTAGCCTATATAAAAAATTATTGAAATAAATATATAATACTAAATGGAAATTTACACTGAGAATGACAGATTATTTTCATTTATTGAGTGTTATGTTGGGACCTTGATTCATATGAAATTGAAGGAATACTATGAATAATATTGAGATAAAATTAAAAAACATAACTTGGAGTTATAGTAAAGAAAATCAGGGTGTTTTTTAGGGAACTTATTCAATGGAACACTAAAAAACACCGAATCAGTGAAAAACGAAGTGAAACTTTGTAGAAAATTTCAAAGAAACATGATGCTTGTGGAAGGGTTTTAAATTCAGGTTTTCTATATTTGATGAAGGAGTAACTAAAACCCACCAGTGGTAGACCTAATGATTCCTTACTGTAAATCATTGGAGGATAATAGGGAGAACTCTAGGGTTTCAAAAAACCATCTAGGTGGGTATCAAGAAAATATTTAGATAAAAAATTAAAAATACAAAAAAATTTGTCAACAGATTAATGAAGATAAATATAAAAAAAGATAACACAATTTTGAAAAAAATATACACAATGATAACATATTATAGAAACCTAAAAAACAATGATGATGAAAAAAGTGCATATTGATATACACAAAGAGATCATACTATAGAAATTATTAAAATATTTAATGTATATTTTAAGAAAAATGTAAAGAATAACATATTATAGGAATTGGAATATATTAATGGGGAGATTATAGAATATAACATACAAATAAATTGAAACAAATACAATGAATGTTAAATAATTATGAATAAAATATTATAATACATAATTTTAAAAAAGGATATTTATTGTAAAATAAAAAATTAGAGAGATTATATTCTATAATTTAAATATTATAGGATATGATGAACTAATAGAGTGGTCTTATAAGGAAATATTTAGAGGACAAAGAAACTAGGTTTAGGGTTTAATAATCAAGTTTGTGGGTATTGTCAAAGACGGAAGAGAATTATATCAATGTTCAACCATATGCTTCTTTAAGAGATATTATGGGTGGAGAGGGAAAAAAAATTAGGGTATTACAAAATGGGAGGAACGGTTATCCTAGAACACCAAAGACACGAAAATTGAAAGCTTAAAAATGTGAAATTCATTTCCAAAAAGTGGAGGATAGGCTTGACAAGGTGTAGTTTGGAAGGTGGAACTGGATGTTGGGAGGTAGATGTAGGAAAAGGTGCGTGAGGAGCAAGAGATGAGTATCCAGGGGGCGAATATTGGGAATGATGCATTGGGAGTGTGAGGTTGAGGTAGAGAGTATGGGAGGTGGAGAGGAGAGAGCAGTAAGGGTGGGACAATCGAGAGATTGAGAGAAGGTATCAGGTACAACATGTATGGAGGGAAAGCTAGATCTATAATAATAAGTAGTACTCTTCCTATGAAAAAGAACATGCATATTCACCACAGTGTTTAATTGTTGGTGGGGGATTCATATTACATCAAATGATTTAAAAAATATTAAAAATAATTTTTATTTTTTGAAAAATTAAAGTGCATTAAATTAAACAGTCAATAAATTGGACGTTCCATATTCAGGTATAGAAATTGAAGTCACATTACAGTTGATGTTCATTATATATGTATAAACTGGAATTTCATTACTGGAATTTATAAATTTAAATATAATTACAGTGAAAGTGAATTTTAAATGTATAAACTGAAAGTAAAGTAATGTATGGGAATAATGGTCTCCCTTCTTTTGAACACATGTTGAAAAAAGGATTAGCTTTTGAGTTTCTGTCAGATGAAATGTTTTATTGGAAATAAAAAATTTGAACAAAAAGAAATAATATTAAATTCATTATAACTGCCATGTGCAAGAAATGAAATTGTTTGTCTAGGTTTTTCCAATCATACAAATAATAAACTATTGAAATCATATAAGAAGGAAACCAAATGTAAAAAAATTAATATGAAAAATAATTTTTCCAGAAGACTAGTATCGTCATTGTAACAAAGAGATCAACCACTGTATGATTTTTACATTTTTAAGAAGTATCATTTCATCACTATGAGCCCAAATCTCATAGAATAAAAATTATAATAATTGCACTATCCAAATATTGAACATAAAAGATAAAAAATAAACAAAACATAATAATAGTTATTGATATTATATATTATTTACTACAGTCAAAATATCAAATAAATATTTAACCAATGTTTTGTGAATATGTTTCAGACGGAGAAGCATTTTTTTTACAAACATACTAATATTTTATGATACCTTGCTTATCTAGATGATGATTTGGATTGGAAATTCAAATATAAAATCATTGTAATATATTCATAAGGATCCCAACATAATCACAATATGAAACTATATTTAAAAGCGTTACAACATTAGAAATTCAAATTATTTATACAATGAATATAACAATTAGTTATATAAAATGATAACTATGTGAGAAAAATATACATGAAACTTCATATTTAGAATACTTGAGTGAATTGTGGATCATAATTAGTATAAAAAGTTTCTATAGTCACATAAAATACAGGTATACGTACTATTAATTTTGAAATAAACACATGAAGGGTTCTAATAAATTCCTGGAGTTTTGGAGGTTGTGTTTATATACATACCTTCTATTAAAGTATATATACGACCCGACCATAATGAGGAAAAGTGGAGACCCCTGAGGTTTTGGGTATATAGACATTATAGTAAAATGGAAAAGGCGGTAATTTAACATTCTAGAGGTGGAAGGTCTAGAATTTTGAGAGATGTAATGTCCTAGTTTTGGAGTTTGGTCTCCCGAGAGATAAAAATATTATGAATAATGAAGTCATTTATAATTAAAGGACCAAGTTTAAGATTAGGATAAATAGAGTATAAAAAATTTGAATGAATATGTGAGGGATTCAGGTCATATTCTAAATTAAATTTAATACCAACCAATATTTTGATGTTTTAAGAATGTTTTGGAATCACCTATCTATAAGATGAGGTGTTTCGGTCCAAATTTGGAGTTGAGAAGGTTAAGATTGTAGATAAAAACCCATACTCTAATAGAGATATCAGAAATGTGACTGAGGATAGGAGTAGGTAGAGGTAGAGGCGGAGGCAGAAAGAGAAGTATAGGAATATAAAACCCTAGTTAAGTGGTGAGAAGGAGGTAGGGATAAAGGGGACTCAGTTGGGTGAGAGGGGAGGAATATTCTGGAAGGCATTGAGAAAGGGGATATGTGATCATAGAAAGACATTAATTATTGAAATGAAATGAATAAAGGGATGATGAGAATGAGGGTGGAAACTAGAAGTTGTGATAAAGGGGATTTAGGAAGCATGTATTGATTGTTTAAAATTATTCAATCATTAGATTATGGGAATCCTCTACCTTAATAATTTAATATATAAAATTAATATTTAAAAAAATAGAATTAAATGCATGTGACCATGAATGATGAGATGGAGCTTATTGGAGTTGATTCCCTAGAACCATCTTCTATGTATTTTATAACAAACTTATATTAATGGTTTTGAATATTAATAACTTTCTTATCACATAATTATTGTTCTTCTCATGAAATAGCACGTGATAATGTCCCAAGAGTAGCTATCTCACTAAAAGGCCATAGTAGTTCCATGATATTATGAGAACCCGGAAGTGCTAGGACATTATTCTTAAGAAAAATGTTCTTTGACCAGATGATATTATTTGAAGGGACACAAATTATATGTGTTATATGGGATGTATACTCATAGGAATTTGAGACACATTCTCATTGTGTATTCTCTTGGGGATATCTAGAAGGATATTATGACAACTATACCCGACAATAGGAAATACACATTTATATGTGTCATTGGATTTTCCTATCTGTGGATGTGTGTATTGGTACTTATATTTTAAGATTATAATTAATGGATATTATGAGTCACATTATTTGAATTATTGATGAAAAGAGTGGTGAAAGATATTCGCAGTGTGGTAGGATATGTTTGGTACGTCACGAGTAATATTTCATTAATGAATAACGAGAGAATGGAATTATCCATTTTACCTTAAATGAAGTTAATATATTGGGCCCTTCAATGGAAATGATATAGACTAAATAAATCCATGGAAATTGTATTTTCTTGGAAATTTCTATTTCTGAAATATTAATGAATGAGGTATTGAGAAAATAGTTTGATGACACTAGCATGCAACCGACTCTATTGGAAATATTGTGATAAAGGGATTACAATACACAATAATTGTTTATTTGAGGTGAAATATTTTTGTAGAGTTATGTACTTTAACTATGGGTCCATTGGCGTGTTTCTGGACACTAACATTTGGCTTCAGGTAGGTTCACCTAATGAAAATGAGAAATAGGTCTTGAGGGTCACACACTATGTTTATTTAGAATCTCACTTAAATAATTTATTATTTATCAAGTTAAATAAATATTATTCCTAGTTGTGGTTTAATAATTATTCATGTATGCCTGATCACATTTACCCATCAGTAGTTATTCAAGAGAATATATTATTATTAGAATATTTAATAAATATATATATACAATATCTGGTAAATATAATATTTATTTATTTATCTGCGAATAATTAAATGATATTAATTTCATAAAAAATGGTCATTATTTAGGGCCTTGTAAATATTAAAAAGGATTGGAAAATCGAGTTTAGGGTTCTAGTGAGAAATAATAATATTAAATATTATTTGATTAAATTATATTTAATTATCACTTTCATGTTAAGAACAAGTCATGAAAAAATGAAGATTTTGTTATTATTTGACATGGGGTTTCACTTGGACTAATAAAAAAAAAGGAACTTGGGAAATTATTTATTATTTCCTAGTGAATTAAATACCTGGTTATAATATTATTATCTCATTATCCTAGGTAAATATAACTCTAGAAAATCAGTGTTGTGAAAAATATTATTGGAGAAACCTCTCATTCCTAGAGGGTTCTTCCCTATCCAAAAACGTTCTCAAGAATGATAGTTGCTACCATCCACTAGATCAAGGACAATGCTTTGGAATCAGTTCTCAAGGTGATTGATGGAAGATGATACAAGCACAATGATCATTCATTCTCTCACCCAGAGACTCCCAAGACAATTTCTAGAGATTCCTGGAAATCATGTGGATCACCGCTAGAGTAAACCTACCCTTGGCATCAATGATGTAATGATGGTGCACTGCAGATCGGTGGCTGAACACATCAATGTTGTACGAATCACCATAGAGGTATTTCTTTAATTTAATTAAATTAATTGTAAACAAAATATGTTGATCCTCTCTTCTGGTTTCCGAGCCTTCTTCCTATTTTTTTTAAATCCATGATTCAATTCCATGGATACTAGAATTCTTCATCGTATTAATCTCGGATAGATCATCGATTACAGAAAAAGAAAAGATGGGGATCACACCCTCCCTCACAAATGTTGTTCCTAAAACCTACAATTCATATCGAAGATGGAATATTATTGTTTATAATTATTTAAATAATTCATTAATGATTTATAGAATTACAATTTAGTCATTCAATTCAATTTTAATCATTATTTTTAATTTGTATAACGTTATATGTTATTCCTCTACCGTTTATCACATATCTAAGAGAAATGATTTATTTTATTATTAAAATTATATCGAGGAACTCATATAAAGGTTCCAATGATTCGGTTTGGGTAACACAACAATAACTTCCATGTAATAATAATTTCATGTCATGTAATCTGAATTACACAATGTGTAGTTGTGTTCAATGTATCAAGATTTGTTTGGAAATTACTCAATCCATGTGCATTAATGACACATGTTGTAGTTAATTCTTACACCATGTGTTTACCAGGGCATATAGAAACACGATTATTTAATACATGTTGGGTGGCCCATTGGACATGGAGTGTAGTCCCTTTCGGGTCATGGCCAAACCATGTATCCAATACACGGCTCAGCCGGCCAGTAACCATGTAACATGGAGTCAAAGTGGTATGTGGCCAAGTAGACACACCATGTACTCAAAGATTTCCAAAGTACACCGCACATGCCAAGTCCCTTGTTATGTAATTCAGAATAATGGGGATGTTAGTGCACACCATATAGTCAGAACTATAGGTCATGTACGGTTACCAAATTAAACGAATTAAAAGTTGAATATTTGTGTAATTCTCAGAACTACATATCATGTATAAAATATATTACATGACATTAGACTATGCATTTCATTATAACAAATGGATGAAAAAATCATGTGATTTGTGTAATCATTCAGAAATTACACATTGTGATAGTAGGCATTAAACCGTCTATTCCATAAGACAAAAGAGTAAAACAGTATACAAATATAATACATTTTGGGTAGATTCACATGGGTATTCAGCATGTTACCTCAATGATAAATATATATAAATGGTTAATTTTAAATGATTTTGTTTTGTTTAAATTTATAATGGATTAGAATATCATGAAAATTAATAAAAGGATTAAGATAAAATGATTGATTAATTAAATATAATACTTACTCAATTCGAATGTGATTTATCTTAAATATAAATTATTAAAGAATTAAATGATAGTTTTATTAAATGAATAAATTTTTTTCATGCATGTGGATGATCAGGGGCTAGACCAAAAAATTGAATGTGATTGGTTTCATTTTAATTTATTATTAAATTAAATTTTTAGCATGTGTTCCTTCACTCATAATTAATGTGTAGGGATTGGTTTCCCATGGTTTATTTATGTAAACCCCATTTTAGTACTCACCTACGTGTGACTAAAGTAATTTGTAATGGATGGAGCTCCAACGATAGTGGAGGTGATTCAAGTTAGGATCGAAGGAAAAAATAATCCAAGGAGATACAAAGGTGGATATGTGGAAAACTGTAAACACAACCCTTAAATTGTTCAAGGTGTTTCCCCCATTGTTCAGTGGTTATTTTGACAACCATTATATAAACTATCCATTAGAATATATCATGATCATACCCTTTATTTTATTTCTATATGCTGAATGGTTATTCATTATGGATGTATTTTTGTGATCACATAATTAATGAATTAAAAATCATGCAAGATGTTACTAAAACAAAACACACTTATGTGTTGATATCATCAAGACATGGTAAATTACTTAAGTATATCCCACTTAATATTAACAAGCTTGTGATAATATAATAATTTGATATTTATGCATAAAGGATTAAATCCTTCAATAAAATATTAAGTCATTATAGCCTTCCATTACTTTAGTTAGAATCGATCCATAGTTCAAAGTGCTTGATTAGCCAAAGTCAAGGTGCTTTCAATTATTGTGGAATTCAAATTTTTTGTTTTGGGTTGAATTAACATGGTTATCATCAATGGTTGACTATCAAATAAGGAATTGGTGAACTTAGAAGCAATGGTTGAGGAAAAAAAATCAATGATTTCAATATTGAGGAGTCCAATCAATGAATCAAGGAACTATGAGTTAAGGCAGCTGGTATTTGGAATGCCTACCTAAAACCATTTGAGTTACGTGATTAGCAAAATCATGGGTGATGATAATGAACATAGATCATTACAACTAGAATATCCATGAAATGGGATATTCCAAAGCCAATGGTGAGGGTTATTGGGTTTGAATAAAATAGTGGGAGACAAATATTTATTTATTTATTTATTTGTCTAAATTTTATCTATAAAAAGTACTAAAATTCTGATCATATTATTTTTAGAAACAACATAAAAAATGACATTAAACATATCATTGGAATCTATAATTGAGAGGGAAATCCTTCTCACCATTATTAATTTATAGTACTGAAAAAGGTTCCTACGGGCATCCTTCACCCTGAAAAGAAACTATATGTGTTGGAAGAACCTTTACCAACTGCACCTGGAAATGTGGCGAGTCATGAAGAATTCTCATTGTGTGAGAAACATCTGAATGAATATATAGATGTCCATTTCTTCAATATATCATCTATGTCCAAAATTCCCATGAAGAGACATGAGGAAATGGATTCTAATATCATGATGTCTCTCCTTCGGGGTCTCTACCAAGATAAGGCGAGACAGTAGAGGCATGATATCTCCAACTCATTGTTCACCACTAATATTAGAGATTCTATTCTAGATAGTCCTCATGTAGTCAAGATTATTAGATACATTGAGAATTTGGAAAAATAAGGAATTAAATTATCAGATTACATTCATATTGATCATAGTCATTCATCACTTACAAAGACATTCCTAGTTTTATTAGGAATTATAATATGAACAACAATAAGAAGAGCCTATCAAAAATTCTGACCCTATTTCGTTAAGTGGATAATGATATGGGGAATGAAAAACCCATATACATTATGGTTAATAGGAATTGGATGGAAATGGAAAAGGTACCTTAGACCTATAAACTGTCTAAATCCCCCATGCATTGTCTGACAAATAAGAAGAAGATCCAAATGTAGGGAAAGGAGAAGGAGGCAGTGTGTGTTTCATGTAGAATGTTAGGATACTAGAAGAGGAACTTCACCCAGAGGAAGGGTAAGATAAAGGTATTTTTTTATTGGTTTAAATATTTCAATTTCTACACATTGGGTATTAGTAACATATTTTGTTTCTCACATCTGTATTCAATTGCAGGAATCATGAAGATTTCAAAAAATTTCTAGAGGAGTGGTGCCAACGAGCCCGTACCTGAGTGGTAAGGTATCTTACATGGCATCCATGAGACCTAGGTTTGAAACAAGGTGGAGGATAATTTCTAGGTTTCTATAGCATTACTGTAGCAGATTCTGTAGCAGCTGGAACTATTCACCGGATTTTGGGCCTTTTGGGCATCGGTTTGGGGCTACTGGTCTCAGGGTCATCAGGCCATCATGGGCATTTAGGCCAAAAGGTATTTGGGCCATAGAGAATTTGGGGTATCCTAGATCAAATTAAGAAGGCCCTAGAAAAGGAGTCATATCAAAGAGAAGTAGGCACCAAAGCAATGCTAACTGGATTTGAAGAACCAGAGGGTATGGAAACCGCGATTTGGACCAGGCACAGTGCAACATTGCACGGGGAAATTGTAGATCATCACCAATGCGAGGTGGGGATCTAGGAGTTCAATGATGCAGATTCTAGGGAAGTTTATTTATAGTGGGTTGGGGCTACTGGTCATGTATAAGGTATAGTAAGCCTCCAGTCCTTAAGGTCATGTAATTTTTATTCGGGTTGTTTTTAGGCCTTGTGCCTTGGGATTACAGGTCATGTAAGGGTTACCCTTCAACCATTAGAAAAAGGAGGATTATTCCAAATAAAATTAAAAAAGGTCTTCAAGCCATTTAGGTCAGTCTAGAGGAGAAGTGGATCTGTGAGCTTCCAATGGTACGAAGATGGATGCTCTTTCCATTGGTAACTGGAACCTTTCATTACTGACCGGGATGATTTTGGTTTTATGTGACTATTATTATGTACCAACTGTAACGAAGAACATAATTTATATTTAAATTTTAGATATATATGGGTTCATTTTCATGTCCGGAAATAAAATATGTTTCTTTTCTATGGACAACATATGTTGTAGTATGGTACGTTTAAATAACGGTCTGTATACAGTAAATTATGAAAAATATGTGTTGAAATTCGATAAAGAATCATGTTCACATAGCATATATGAATACTTGTTGTGGCATCAACATCCTCATTGTTTAAACAACAATAACATGAAAATGATTTGTCCAAGTGATTATTTAGGCTCTTCTGAGCTAAAACCACTTGATATATATCACACTTGTTTTCAAGGGAAGATGACCAAACCACCGTGTCACGAACCGAATCGAGTCTCCATAAAAACCGACACCAAACCTAGACCTTTACAGGGACATAAGGTATTTCCCTATCCCCATGGTCTAGAACAAGGGTCCCGATATCAAAAAATTTGGTTTGGGAACAATTTAGCTGAGTGTGAAATCATAAAATATTAAAAACAATCAATAATATTAATATGAAAATTTCATGCCAAAGAATACTTAGCAGAAACCAAATCTGAATACATGGTTTTAAATAAAGTAAAATATGTCTAAAAATGAAAAAAAAGTATAAAATCATCCATAAATACTTCACATGACATGGAGCCATCACCCTCGAGCAGTCTCCACTACAACACACTATATGAGGGGACTAACAACCCAAACCACCTTCACTCGAGGCTTTTCCTTTACCTGTGACTGACATAATCAAGTATACCTACATTTAATGGGTGTAAGTTGGGTGCGAGCCTAATCCACATAGGATAACATCCAAATATTCTAATGAGTATGCAATATAAGGTGAAAAGCATGCAGTTTTAATATGTAAGGAAAAACGCCGATAAATTCCATGAAATGCAACTTTCAATTGTAAATAGTTTTCAAAATAAAACTCTCAGATTGATAACACATTTAAATAAGACATGTTAGATAAGTTAATTTACATTCAATCACACACTATTAAAAGGGTAAATACCATAAATCCAATGACCACCAAAACTAGGAACACCCCTGGGAACTATATAGGCTCGGGCCTTATATACCTCGTACCTCACTGTAAAATATTTGTGTCACAATAATTTTCTATGCACGATCCACTATTAGGTAACATTCCCATAACCTAGTGGCCCCCAAACATCGTCCATATAGTTTAGTTATATTTTTCGTTATCCAAAATTCAAATTCAAACAGTGAATGAACCCATTTGGATCACTAGTCGTACAAGTACATATCTACCACCAAGGTACCAGAGCTTCCCCCCTTTGTGCTAAAACAATTTCAGCATTCTAAACACATCCCTTTTCATATAAAAACACCATTATTGGTCACATAAAAACAATATAGTATCTATACACCCTTTATACCACTTAAGACACCCAAAAAAACATATTTATTCTTAACAAAACAACTTCTCAAAATTTCACATTGTTTTGCACCCAAAACTCTTTGAAATCCCCACTTTCCAAACCATGTGCACACATACATGTCACAAAAATATAAATAGTTTCCCTATAACCTTCATATAAACAATCAAATTCCTTATAGGGTGTCCATATATGAACTAAGAAGTTATATCTTTTTAAAACCTCAATTTTCACACAAACATGGAACTTAATGTTCATATACTTCACAAAAAACATTAAAACAAATATACACAGAAACATAAAAAGGAGATAAACATTCACAAAAATATTTTCAACACTAATAAATTTCAATAAATTCAACTAAGTAGTGATTGGGAACCCCGAATGAACTGATAAAATATTTCTATGAAAACCCACAATTTCACAGAAAAATGGCACTTAAACATCATTTTATTTAAAAATACTGCTAAACCCAATTTTAGAACCAATAATCGAACGAACTAAACATAGAAATATCATAAAAATAACAATATATGTAACATTGATTGCATACACAATGGAATCACCTACCATAATAATGAAAACCCTTGAATCATTGTGCAAAAACCAAATTCACTACTGGAAATATGGGTTTTAATGTTGTCGTAATAACGTCGGTTTTTTAAAAACTGATGTGAATAGTATGTGCGAGAAATTTATGGCATTGGTTTTTTGCAAAACCAACACCCAAAGCTATTATCCAATGATATTTCTTGTCGGTTTTCAAGAAACAGATGCAGAAATTTTTTTTAAAAATGTTTTTTGGCATCGGTTTGGAAGAAAACTGATGCCGATAATAATAATAAACATATTTTCCATGTCGGTTAAGAGGAAAACCGACACGTAATATAATTACAAAAAAAAAAATCAGCGTCGGTTTTCAGGAAAACCGACGCCGAAAATAAAAAAAATTAGCGTTAGTTTTTTTGAAAACCGACGCCATAAGATATCTTGTCGGTGTCGGTTTTCTCCAAAAATGATGCCGAGACTAAAAATAATCGGCGTTGGTTTTTAAAAAAACCGACGCCGAAATGTTTTTTTGAAATTTTCGGCCTATGTTTTCTCTACAACCGACGCGAAAAGTCATTTAAAATTATTCGGGGACCAAAACCCTCATTTTTTTCGATTGTCGAAATCGAGTTCTGCTACAGTGCTTTGGACTCCCGACAACCTTCAGACATGATTTGTGATCTTGGATGGCCATTGTTGAAGATTCTTTGTTGTTATCATGATTTCAGGTATGCTTTCTTCTTTTTTTATCTCTTATTTCATCTCCCATTGTTTATTTCTTCTTCAAGAACCCTATTTTGCGCTATTTTCATTATTGGTTCGATTTTAGTTGTATTTTATCATTATTTTTGGTTTGTGTTATCATTGTTGGTATAGATTTTATAGTGTTTGTTTTTTTAAGTCATTATACCGAGCGTAGTTTGGATTTAACAACTCCATTTGGGTTGAACTTCAAATTTATTGTTTTTATTATCATTATTTCAGTTTAAAATGATGTTTCATTACATTATGATGTACTATATGTTTAATTCCATTTCCATTTTTATTAATTCTTCATCAAAAAAATAGTTTTGTTGTGTTATTTATTGATTAACTTAGTGTGGTTTGGTTGTAGTTTTTCTTATTTTTTTGTATCTATATTTATCATTTAGGTCTTGGTGTGTTATCTGGGATTAACATGTGAATATTTCATTTCATCTGTGACTTTGAATTAAATGTTATTGAAGTTATAAAATTAAATTTCACCCATTTTGATTGATAATTTAAATTGTAAAACAACCAATTATATTTTTTACTTTCAATAAATAATTGAGATTTATTAATAATTAACTACCCATGTTTGTGGCTTGCATTTCACACCAACATTTATTAATTCTTTGTTGGTTTATTTTTTTCTATACATTGTATGAATGTATTGTTTAGCTAATGGTGTTTTGTCTTCCAAAATTGTTGAGATTATAAGGACTCAAATTAAAGAAACATTGATTCCTTTGACTACATATATAGCACATTAAAATTGATATTTAATTAATCATAAAATTAAATATGAAAATAATAAAATGGGAAAATTTTTAATTATTGTTAGAGCTATTTCAATGGATTTAGTAGAATCTATTATGTATTCTATAGGATGTGCATTCTCTATAATAGTGTAACCAATATATTGATTCTCCTCGACATGGTTGCCTCTATGGTAGCTCGATTGGCTATAGCTCGTATCCTTGTTGATCATTATCTCCCAGAAAAATTGCCTCATCCTGACCCTCCTCCCTAATACCACCTCTCCACCTATCCATACTCTCCACCTCACCACCTCTCTACCTCTCCCTCCCAATCCCTTTCCATGCCTCTCCACTACATACCCACCTCCCACTGAGAATCTACCTTCCCCCTACCTACCTTTAACTCAACATTCATGTTTCCACCTTCATTCCCATTGCCACCTTCATTTACATAATTGACTTAATTTCCGTGTTTCCATCAGATCTACCTCTCAAATTCTCATTCTCATTTTTTCTGCAATGTCCATTCATCCTCTCGCATAACATCATCTGCATTACTAAACCCTATAATGGGTTCATCCTCTATCTAGAAATGCTACTATATTCACCATCATATTAATCTTGATACATGTATTTTTTAGTACATAGGTATAGATCATACCACAAAATCATCAATAATTTATACATATTTCCATGTACTCCCACATTTCACTTATTTCATCCTTTAAATTAATGTACTCTTCAATATTTATGACACATGCAACATCGAAATATTGAAACTATGTAAAATGGACAAATAAATTTTAAAAGAATGATATTATAATTAAATTATAATATCAATACAACATACAAGTATATAATATGAAAATAAACTGTTTAATCTATTTGTAAACATGTTTCATATCTGATGTCTTTTATCTGATTATCAATAGTTATTATTAAATATGTTTTTGCTTAAAATATATCTGATAGATATTTAAATTTTTATATGTTTTAACATATTCATCAATTATATAGTGATATGAGGAATTAACGGATCGTAATTGGATTTATTTACGAAGAACCAATAGTGAATATGAAAAGGGAGTTGATAATTTTTTGGAATTTGCTAAAATAAATCTTCAAAATATTGATTTTATTTTCTGTTCATGTGTGAAGTGTGTAAATAAGAGAAATTTAAACACCATAGAAATCAAGGATCATCTCATTTGTTATGGTTTTAGCCTTAATTATACACGTTGAATCTTTCATGGTGAAAAAATTGAAAATTCAACATCCAATGTTGATGACGACATTCATAATGAGGTAGAGGATCGTATTGAAGAATTAATTCTTGATTTAGGTGTTGAAACCATCAAAAAAACAACAACTGTTGAATGATTGTATGGAGATTCTGAGAAACCATTATTCCCAGGTTGTAGTAAATATACAGTGTTATCCGTAGATTTGAGATTAGTTAACTTAAAAGAAAAAAATGGTTGGAGTGATAAAAGTTTATCCATTTCACTTGATCTTTTAATAGAACTACTTTCAGAAGGTAATGGGCTTCCGGATTCCAATTATGACTCGAAAAAAATATTATGCCCAATGGTATTGGGGTATAAAAAGATACATGATTTCTCTAATGATTGTGTACTGTATTGGAAAGAAAATGAACATTTATCAAGTTGTCCTACATTTGGGACATGTCTCTATAAGATGGATGAGAAAACCAACTCAGACTCATTCTCAGGTGATGTCATGTAACATTATGAAAAATCAATTTTTTACATTCCAATGATATCATCCAATATTTTTTACATAAAATTCTGATAATTCAATTCTGATTTATTTTCAGGTACCAAAATCAAAACTCCAGCTAATGAAATTTGGTACCTTCCAATAATTCCTCTTTTGAAGCATATATTTGCAAATTCAATTGATGTAAAAAGGTTCAGATGGAATTAAGATGATCCTATCTATAATGGTAACTTATTTCACCCTACAGATTCACTACAGTGGAAGAGTTTTGATAAAAAAATTTCATGATTTTGGACGTGAAGTTAGAAATCTCAGAATGGGGTTGTGTACTGCTGGAATGAATCTATATCGGAGCCTCAGTAGCCAACATAGTTCATGGCCTATTTTGCTGGTAAATTACAACTTGTCCCCACATCTATGTATGAAGAAAAAATATTCTATGATGAGCTTGATGATTTTAAGAGCAAAACAACTAGGAAATGATATTGATGTGTATCTTACACAATTGATTGATGATTTGAAACTGCTATGGGAGGAAGGTGTTAATGTTTTCGATGCATACAAGAAATAGTATTTTATTTTGCGTGCTATGATAATGTTCACTATAAATGAATTTCCTGCATATGTAAACTTATCTGGATATAGTGTTAATGGACATAAAGAATGTCCAATTTGTGAAGAACAATCTTCATATAATGAATTGCATAATGGAAGAAAGACAGTGTACCTAGGACATTGACGATTTTTGTGAATTGATCATCCTTATCGTAGATTGAAAAAATCATTTAACAGTTTACAGGAATAAAACCTCCTCCCCGACCATTTTCAGCTGAAGAATATTATGACATTGTGAAAGATATTGATTCGACATTTGGAAAGAGAAAATGTTCTGGTCTACAAAAACATATATGAAAGAAGTAGTCTATTTTTTTCAGACTACATTATTGAAGATTTTTAGAGATAAAACATAACATTGATTTTATGCATGTTTAGGAAAACATATGTGATAGTTTTATTGGAACTATTTTAGAAATAAAAGGAAAGAAAAAAGATGCATTACAAGCTAGATTGGACATGATATTAATGAGAATACATTTGGAGTTTGCTCCCGCTGTGAAAAAAAACAGAACATATTTACCTCTGGCTTGTCACACATTAAGCAAGATTGAAAAGATGAATTTTTTTCATTGTCTTTATGGTACTAAAGTACCCATTAGTTTATCTTCAAATGTGAATAATTTTGTTCCATTGATGGATTGTAAATCTATAGGTATGAAATCTCATGATTGCCATGTGTTGATGAAACAAATTCTACCAGTACCAGTGCGTGGTATATTACCGAAAGCTGTCAGAAAGACAATCATCAGGTTATGTAATTTCTTTAAATCCATTTGTTGCAAATTTGTTGATCCAATGTTGTTAGATGTGTTGTAGAATGAAGCAACTCTTATTTTTGTCAACTAGAAATGTATTTCCCACCCACATTTTTTGATATAATGGTTCATCTATTGATTCATTTGGTGCATGAGATAAGAACATTTGGGCCTATTTATTTAATATTGATGTATCATTTTGAAAGATATATGAAAATTTTGAAAGGATATGTTAATAATATTTATCAACCAGAGGCCTCTATAGTTCCAAAATATGTATCAAAAGAGGTGATTGAGTTCTGTACTGATTATTTGAATGAGGTGGAGCATATTGGACTCCCTGTTTCTCGACATATGATAGTTGATAGAGAAGGTAGAGGGGTTCAAGGCTTAAAGGTAAAGTTCATACCATGTGATGAAGTGATGCAAGCACATTTATAAATTTTTAACAACACATAGGAGGTTGAACCATATATATCCTCACATATTGCTAAATTAATGTTATGATATCAGAAAAGAAATGAAAAGTGGTTGATGATTGATCATAAGAGGACATTTGTTTCATGGTTTAAAGAGAAAGTCACACTAGATATATCTGTATCAGAAACATTGAAGTGGTTAGTAGGGGGACCATCTCTTAATGTGATCACTTGGTCTGGTTTTGATATCAATGGCTACACATTTTACACAAAAAACCTGGATGACAAGAGTACTGTTCAGAATAGTGGTGTGATGGTATTCGCTGAAGTAGTTCATTTTTTGAGTGCCAAAGATAAAAACCCAATTTCTGTATCAACTTCATATATGGGAGTTATTGAAGACATATGGAAAATTGATTATATTAAATTTTGAGTCACTATTTTTAAGTGTAATTGGGTTGATAGTAATAGTGGCATGAAACATGATGAATATGGGTTTAAACTGGTTGATTTGAAAATATTTAATCGCAATGAGGAACCATTTATCATGTCGAAACATGAAAAACAAGTATTTTATGTCCTTGATCTGTCGAATGATCAGTGGTCAGTTGTTTTTCAAGGGAATATATGCCATTTGGGTGATGAGGATGATTCTGATGATTCTAGTGATTTACATGAGCATTATTCATCTATTACGCAATTTCCAGATGAATAAAATGAATATAAGATAGACATAGTGCATGTAGTACGTACGGATCATGATGAAGGCATGTAGAAAAACACTAAATTAGTCTCCTAATTTTTCTGGCAAATATTTATATTTTCTTTGTATTTTTAAAACTTACAAATGCATGCCTCTATTTTTACATATTTATTTTTTTCTTCATTGTTTCTGATTATTCAGTTTTTTAATGATATGAAGGTACCCAAAATTTCATTACACATTCTAGTAGAAATGTCAGATACATATAGAGAGGATCAGTTACTGAGGTATCTCTATTTTGACATATTATTGAATATCCAGTAATATACTTATTTAATGAAATAAAACTCTTAATCTACAAAAAAAATTGCAGGACTATTGATGCGTCCTCAGCGGAGGAGACTTCTCCAGTTACTACTCAAAAATCATGTTCTCAAGTTGGTAAACGCGGTATTACACATTTACCAAAACTATCACTTGGTCGCGATGTTAACAAAGTACAAATTCGTTTTGATGATAATAATAATGCAGTTGGCCCAAATGTAGTTCAGTTTTTCAGTTATATAGCGATGGAGAGCTGTTGCATGATTAATATTTTATATCCTGATTGGAAGTCAGTGGACAGGACGTCGAAACGACAGCTTTGGGAGGACATTACGGTAAGATATCTTACTTTATTTCTTTTATATAATTTTTTGAATATTATATATTTTAAATAACATATTTAATTTATTCAATTACAGATGACATTCTATTTTGAGAATACCAAAGAAATTACGAAAATACATCTCTCTTTATCGGCGGTTCGATGGAGAGATTTTAAAAACAAAATGAAAAAAAATTATGTTTTTGTAAAGAGAAGGTTTCAAAGCCCATGTCTTAAGTATCCATATATAGATGAAGAAACATTGAAGCGATTTTTTGACAGTCGTCAGGAAGAGAAATTTTAGGTATGGTAATTGCTTTATATTTTAAAATTTATGCTATATTTTTCTATTTACTTAGTAGTTTATTTTAATTTAACATGCATCCAGGAGATCTCATCAGGAGATCTAGTTGAAAAATGTATGCCCTCATACTTTATCACGTGGAGTGTATTGGTATTTGGAGTAGAAAATGATTGAAGAAAAATTTGAATCATTAAGAGCTCGATCAAGAAGTGGTTCAGAAGAGGTCCAGTTTGGTCCGCCATCTCCTCCCACTCGCCATGAGAAATGGAAACAAGAAAGAAGAAGAAAAAATGAACAATATATTACAGTGGAATGTCATCAATTGGATGATAAAATTGTATGTAAATACTATTTATTTGTTAACAATTTTTCTATTTTATAATTTATAAACACTAATATATCCTTTTTATTTTTCATTTCAGGATGAACTTCAGGATAAAGAGACACAAGGCTCTTTTATCCCTGAGGGTAGGATGGACATCCTAGCAACTAATTTGGGAAAGGCATAACACCCCAGCCATGTTAGAGGATATCAGGCGGGTGTTAGTATTTGGAAGGTTTTTGGTAAGAGTAAGCAATCAAAAGACACAAAAATAGAATCCTTAAAAGAAGAGTTGAAAGATATGAAACAGTCTATGGGAGATCAAATTCAAGAAGCAGTGTCGAAGGCTTTATTAGAACACATGTCAAGACAATAACAGTATGTGAATCCTTCCCAGGTATTTTATTTATTTGTCATCAATTTTTCTATTTTATAAATTATAATCACTAATTTTTTTTTCATTTTTCAGCCTTCCCGTTCTGCTCACCCGGACTACCCTGCCTCATCTTCTTACCCTACCCCATCTACGCAGCCTTCCGATGTATATTATTTATTTTTCATCAATTTTTCTATTTTATAAATTATAAAAACTAATATAAGTTTTTCAATTTTCAGCATTATCAGCCTACTCACCTGGACTACCCTGCCCCATCTGCTTACCCTGCCCCGTCTGCGCAACCTTTCGAGGTATATTATTTTATTTTAATCAATTTTTCTATTTTGTAAATTTTATACACTAATATTAATTTTTTATTTTTCTACCTTCTCATCCTCATCACCCGGAACACCCTGCCCCATCTTCTTACCCTTCCCCACCTTCTTACTTTGAGCCTCTACCTCCTCCCTCAGATCAAGCCTTATATTGTGAGTTGTTTGCGGGATATCCTCATGTACATATTGTTGCGTTAGGACAGGTGCATTTGTTGGGGGACTCGGTACATCATCAGCCTATCGAGATGGGTCAGGTTAGAGTGTCAGTACTTGTTATTATAGATCCTACTGCTCAACTACCATTTATTACTGTTGAGATCACTAGTGTTGGGGAATGCACATGCCATTTTTTACTTTTCCCAACTGCCCTTCTTCGTTATATTTCACTTGAGGTATGAGTTTTTTTAAATATTAATTACAAATGATTCAAAATTACTTATACTGTTTTCTAAAATTTAACATATATAGGAATATCTGAAAGCAAAAGAAACTGCATAAATTCAACAAAATGTTCAGGAACAGTTGTTTGTAGATACTTCTGATATTTCTTATGGGTTAAAAAGATTATTTCAGTCATCTTCTTCCTTTAATTTTATCTATGAGTTTTGGATGATGCACGATATATGTGGAAGAAAGTATGGATTGAAATTAATGAAAGAAGATATCATGAATGTAGTTAATTTTGAATAGATCGCGCAGAGTGTGGTGTAGTTGTATATCATGTAAGTAAATTGATGTTTGAATTGCTATTTCTTTAATAAAATATTGTTATGTCATTGAATAAATATATTTTCTTTTTAAATTAGGTATCTACACAAGCTTCTTTTAATAAAGGAAACAGTTGGCATTTACAGCTTTATAGATCCATAGTATATTTCCTTGGAAGCCAAACATGTGAAGAATCAAGAAAGGGTTGAATATATATCCGAGAGATTAACACATAAAGAGATTCAGTACTGGTTTTTTCCATTTCTTGATAAGTAAGAAGATCAACATTTTTATGAACTAATTATAATTATAATGTCATTAATTGTGAACTTTTTGTACTGTAGGGGGCATTGGATGTTAGGCATATTTTTCCCAAGTGAATGCACGTTATATTGGTTTTTCACTTTATTAAGAGGAGTGCGTAAACCATTTCTCACCTTATTAAACTGGTAATTTGTTTTATTTTTTATAAGCTCATTATGTTTAATTTTCATTGTTTATAGAAGTATTATTAGTTCATATATAAAAAATGCAGATCATGGAATCATTTTAACAAGGATTACATGTCAGAAAAGAAACCAACGGAAATCAAATATGTGGAAGTACATGTAATTAGTTTTTATATTTTAGTTATATATTCATTTTTTAATTAAATGTTTTATAACTGTAGTGTCATCGTCAAAATGGACATGTTGAATGTGGTTATTATATTCTATGATTCATGTATGAGATAATCGTAACTGGGAAAACTACTGATTTTCATAAGGATAGTTGTATTATTTTTTTTATATATTTTCTCCCATATTATTATATTTTTTTAATTTCATATAATTAAATATTATTGTAGGAATTCAATGATTCACAACCTTATTCTGAATCTGATATGATCCATATTAAATCATCTTTTGAGAACTATTTGTTATGTCTGATAAAGGTTTAAGGTAGGTATATTCTAATATTTATAAATAATAATACATATGGGTACAAAAACCTAACTCTTTTAATATATTAGGTGTTTGAACCTACTAATAATCGAATGAATGCTTCAATATTAACCAACAATGAGAATGCCGTAATTGCTGGAGTTGTGGGACTTGCAAATGTCACAAAATTTCTTGATGCCATTGATTACAGGTACGTGTATTTTAATTTTACTTTAGATATTTTTTTTGATTAACTAGATATAACCATTGAAGTTAAATAAGGAATTGGATGATAAATAATGTTTAATTGTTTTTGTATATTGTGTTATTTTAACTGGGGTTCTGAATTTTTTGGGAAGTGTAATTGGAAATATTTTATAAAAAAATAATAATTTTATTTAGGGCATCAGTTATTTAAATAATCGACGTCGGAAAAAAAAATTTATTTAGGGCATAGGTTATTTAAATAAACTATGACAAATTATTAAAAAAAATTAACTTCGGTGTCGGTTTTAGATATAACCGACACCTAAGGCAAGGTCCACCCGGCTATCGGCGTCAGTTTTAGAAAAAACTGACGCCGAATATTCTGTGGAAAATTATTTTCGGTGTTAGTTTTATGTAAAACCGACACCGAAACCCTTACCGAAATAGTTTTCGGCATCTTTTTTTCAAAAACAAATGCCAAAAACTATATTTTTTACATCTCCTTTATTTAAGTCGGTTTAAAACCGACATCAGAAATTAAAAAAACCCGATGTTAAAATATATTTTTCCACTAGTGATTGTTCCACTACCGCCCCACAAGGGACTTAGATCAAGCATAAAACCAAAATAATAGGCAATGAAATCTAGAATCCAACACTAGGTTAGAAACCCTAGCTCCATGACTTTAGGAACCTCAATGATAAGTGAAAAAAACCAAATAAAATTGAATGAAACCCTTAGAAAATTGAATGAATATTGAAGGAGACCCACGTACTGGAGGGATCTTGAAGAAATTGCCCCAAATAAACCAATATATGAATTTTCAAATAGAAAAAAATAAAATTCAGGTTTGAATAAGGATGGGAAGGTTAATTTATAATTTAAATGGTGTAAAATAGTAAATATAATGGGATTTATGAAGGAATAAAAGTACCTTTATAAATCTCGATGAATTGTGAAAGCATAATATGATTAGACCTAATCCAAGATTCAAATGAACTCAAAAGAGGGGGAGAAGAGAATTGGGCGTTCCTAGATTCAATGGTATTGGTTTAGAGGTGGAATAACGTAAATATAATTAAAATTTAATATGATTTTATATAATTTTTTTTCTAAAACTGAAAATGGGCTTCCTGGCTGGACCAACTCCTTAAATAAAAACCCAAATCAACCATGATTATGGATTCCTAAACGTTAAAAATTGATATAGTGGTGTTAATAGGACAGGTGAGGGCTATTTGAAATTTTAATGGATGAAAAATGTTGACAAATGAATGAGTTATAAGGGAAACAATATATTTTTAAATCTGGAAATGGGCTAACGGTTTGGACCAAATTTTGAAAACCCACAATTTCCCCCAAAATGCATGGGAAACCCAAAATAATCATGAGTGGAAATTAAATATAAAATTCCTTTAAAATAAGTAGTGTATGTGAAAATTATCCCCACCATGGAAAATTACATCCCAGAAAGTGAACCAGAAGCTTCATCGAAAAACATGAATGGATACTCTTCCTTAACCCATGAATTCAGCTCCCCTGTCTCATGTGTATCATTTTGAAACGTCCCGAGTCCGGAGCCCCTCCACTGGTTCCCCGTACCCGATTCACCACATGACCTCATGCGCATTTCCCCGAACGCTAGAGGCTGCCGACTAGCAGCGAGGGCCTTGGTGAGTCGGTGGGGGAAACTATGCCCTCATTCGGTAAGGTATACAAGGTAAGAAAACTACAATAAATAGCGGAAGCAACAACCAACATGCATAACAACAAAAACCAAACATCGGAAGCAATGTAGATATATAACAATGATGATAATAATGCAGCAGGTACAAACATGCATAACAATGGAAACCAAACAGCGGAATCAATGTAGATTTATAACAATGATGATAATAATGCAGCAGGTACAAATATCTATGGAAAGCAGCAAACACAACAATGTGGTGGAATACAACTGAAACCACGTGAAAAAGTAAAAACAAAATAATCTCCTCAGAATCGCGAGCCACAGCTCGGTCCCATGCTCCCCAGATCCTAATGCAGTCATGATCCTGAAGTACAAGGTTGCTTTCCCTTATCTATACCTACAACAATAATGTCTTCTAGGGCCCAAAATCATGGCCCAAACAGGGTGTGAGATACAATCCCAGTATGCAATCACCCAAAGATTTGTGCATAACAGTCAATGAATATATGGAATTAAATAAACAAGAAGCAGTAAACAGGAAAACACAAGCAGCTACAATCCGCAGTTCTAACAAGGAAGCACAAAAGTAAGCAGTCAACACAAGAAGAAAGAGTTAACCCTCTGGGTATCTCTCACAGTCTTTCCTCTATGATTCAACCTCTAAGTACTAGCAACCCTCTGGGAGGCACACACAATCTCACCCCTCTGGTTCAGCTACGTAAAATAACCAGACTCTCTGGGGAAGCACTCACCATCAATTCCCCCTATAGTCTCGTATCGTGCTCAAGGCTCTCTGGGGAAGCACTCAACGTCAATTCCCCCTGTGGCCCGAGTCATACTTAAAGACACTCAGGAGAAGCCCTTCCATTAATTCACCACTTGGTCCCACATCGTGATTAAAAAGACACTCTAGAAAAGCCATTCTGTCAATTCTCCCTTTGGTCTACTACTATAGGTTCTCACAGTCCTGTGTATAACTAAACATGGTCAGCGCGTGTATATCGACCAAGTAAACCTCAAGAACTACTTGGATATCAACTAAGGCTCAACAACAATAATAAAACAACAGTCCACAATCCTACAACTATGAATGGCAAGAAAACGGAGCACAAACAAAATACTCTAATCACAAGCAATAACCTCTACTAAAGCAATCATGAAAAGCAGGCAACTAACAAGGGAAAAACAGGAAACACGCAATACCCCGTTCAAGGGTATTAGTGGAAATTTCACAAAACATTCATCAACTATCTATGGAAAGGCAAAAAACACCTACCTCGATCCTAGGAGATCGATATACATGAACCTCAACGACAGATTCCCCTTATAATGACGTAGATCTGAGAAAACGCACAAAACGTTCATCCCACGATAACGTGGAAATGAGGAGGAATCAAGAAATGTGACTAGAGTAGAAGAAAGAACTCACCGTTGCGATTCCAACGCAACTGACTGTTATCGAATAGGAGAATAGACGGCGAGGTAGGACTTCGTTGCAGATCCGGTCGTACGATCTCTCTCGGACGGTCGAAAACTAAAG
Source organism: Viscum album (assembly GCA_963277665.1). Classification (NCBI taxonomy): domain Eukaryota; kingdom Viridiplantae; phylum Streptophyta; class Magnoliopsida; order Santalales; family Viscaceae; genus Viscum; species Viscum album. The sequence goes on from OY728161.1 coordinate 782,551,723, forward strand.
AAGAAGACGGATATGGGGGTTAGACACGACCCCTGTCCATTTAATGAAAAAATAGAAAGTTCACGGCGTGTACTTCTAGAGTTCACGACGTGTACTTCAAATTTTTCCGTACACTGAAAAACCGGCCTCCACCTCAGCCTTACACACAGTGTGTGTGGCCCAGGAATGGCCAACACACGGCTTGGAGCCGGGAAGAGTGCACAGGAATGTACTCAGAATGTAAATGGCATGTACATCTGAAATTTCCAGAAAATTCATTTTTCTCAAAAACTCCAGAAAAAGGAAAAACATACCTGAAAAGAGATCCGGGTTCTTACTAACTTCCCCCCTTAAAGAAATTCATCCACGAATTTCTCTAACGAGGTGGAGAAGAAGAATCCCCGAACAGCTCTGGCCACTGCGACAGTACATCGGCCTCCCTCTCCCAGGTCTCATCATGTACTCGCTCATGCTTCCATAGCACCCATACGAGAGGAACAGACCACCCGCAGATGACCTTCATACTCCGATCGACAATCCAGATAGGATTCTCCTCAAATGACGCATCCGATGCAAGCTCGACTTCCTCAGGCTGAAAGTCGTGAGACAGGTCTGAAAAGTAACATCAGAGCTGAGAGACGTGGAAGACGTCGTGCATGGCCCCGATTCCTATAAGGTAGCTGCAACCGATAGGCGACCGACCCCACTCTCTCCAAGACCTCAAACGGCCCGACGTACCACGATGAAATCGTACCCTGTCTCTGAATCCTATTGTGTCCCAACCTCGGTGCAACACATAGGAGATCCTGATCACCGACCTCGAACTCCAGAGGTCGTCTCTGCTGATCAGCAAAAGACTTCTGTCAAGACTGCACTGTATCCATCCTCTTCTGAATCAGCTCTATCTGCTCTGATGTCTCTTGAACAAGACGAGGTCCCAGTAAAGCTGCCTCTCCTGCCTCCTGCCAGCATAAGGGTGATCGGCATGGCCTACCGTTCAAAGCCTCATATGGCACCATCTGAATGGTTGTCTGGAAACTGTTGTTGTAGGCGAACTCCACCAGAGGAATATGCTTATCACAAGAACCGCCAATGTCAAGGATGCAAGCTCAGAGCATATCCTCAATCACCTAGATCGTGCGCTCCGACTGGCCCTAAGTCTGGGGATGGTATGCTGTACTCAAAAGTACCTGTGTACCAAAGGCCTTCTGAAGTCCCTGCCAGAGCCAAGAGTCAAAGCACGCATCTCTGTCTGAAACAATAGAGCGTAGAACTCCATGCAGACACACAATCTCTCTGATGTAAAGTCATCCCATATCATCGACAGTGAAGGCCTCCTTGATCGGCAAGAAGTGAGCAACCTTTGTAAGTCTGTCGACAAAAACCCAAACAACATCTTTCCATCAAGGTGATCTAGGCAACCCGGTAACAAAGTCCATCGCAACATCGTTCCACTTCCACTCCAGAATGGGTAATTGCTGTAAGATCCCCGCTGGTCACTAATGCTCTGATTTCCTTTTCCGACATGTAGAACATCTCATGACAAAACTAGCAAAATCCTTCTACATACCTGGCCACCAGTATTGGCGATGAAGGTCCTGATACATCTTGGTGACGCCAGGATGAACTGCCGAAGCAGAGGAATGTAAATCCCGCATCAGCTCCTCGCGTATGTCTGCTGGCACCCATATGCGTCCTTGGAAACGCTAGACCTCATCCTCTCCCACTGTCCATCCAGGAAGTGGTTCCCCTCTAGACACAGTCTCCCGCAGGACTACGCCTTCCGAGTCTGATAGCTGCCTCATCCATACCCGATCACGTAGTGTGGAGGTACCAACTACAGATGATAGAAATGTCTGTCCCCATCTGTCGTGCACCTCCAGATGCATCTTAGAGAATAGATCCATCAGCTTCCACTCACTACTGGCCTCCTAAACTGCCTGAATCTGAGTTCTCCTGCTCAACGAATCAGCCACGACGTTGACCATTCCTGACGTATAGGCAAGCACGGAATCAAAAGACTGTAGATACTCAACCCACCTGCACAGCCTCAGATTCATATCACACTGAGTGAAGATATACTTGAGACTCTTCTGGTCAGTGAAGACCAAAAAATTGCTCTCCCAGAAGATAGTGTCTCCAACAGCGCAAGGCATGAACAACAACTGCCAACTCTAGATCATGCGTAGGGTAGTTCCTCTCATGTGCCCTCAACTGCCGAGACCAATACACAACGACTCCATCTCCCTGTATACGAATAGATCCCAGCCCGATACTTAAAGCATCACAGTAGACTGTGTAGCTCTTGCCTGGCTCCGGCAAGACTAGTATCGGTGCTGACGTCAACCTCCCTTTCAGCTCCTGAAAGGCTGGCTCACCAGAATCTGACCATAAGAACTTCGCCCCCTTCTTGGTCAGACCTGTCAAAGGTGCTGCTAAGTGCGAAACGTCCTGGATAAAAAGTCTGTAGTGTCCAGCCAACCCTAGGAAACTCCGTACCTCAAAGACGTTCATCGGCTGCTCTCAAGAAACTACTTCTCTCACTTTCTCTTGGTCCACAGATACTCCTGCCTCTGAGATGACGTGACCCATGAAGTGAATCTGATCCTTCCATAAGTGGCACTTTGAGAGTTTAGCATAATTCCATTGCTCTCTCAGAGTACTAAGAACGATCTCAAGATGGGTGACATGGTCGTGTTGAGTGTGAGAGTGCACCATGATATCGTCCATGAAGACCAAGAAGAAGGAATCCATGTAAGTATGGAACACTCGGTTCATCAGTGCCATGAAAACTATAGGTGCGTTCATGAGACCGAACGGCATGACTGTATACTCGTATAGACCATACCTCCTCCTGAAGGCTGTCAGAGGTATATCTGATGGTCTAACGTGCAACTGATGATAACCGGACCTCATGTCGATCTTCAAGAACACCCAGGCTCCTAGAAGCTGATTGAAAAGGTCATCAATCCGCAGAAAGGGATATCGGTTCTTGACCATCAACTGGTTCAGCTTCCGATAATCCACACAAAGACGAAGGGTACCGTCTTCCTTCTTTGCGAACAGAACAGGCGAACCCCAAGGTGAAGTACTGGGTCGAATTAAACTCTATGCCTGTAGCTCCTCCAACTGCTTCTTGAGCTCGTGCAACATAGGTGTGGCCATACTATAGGTAGGAATGGACTCCAGTTCCGCTCCTTCCATGATCTCAATAGAGAAGTATACCTCACGCTTTGTAGGATAACCCAAAATGTCCTCTAGAAAGACATCCCTAAAGAGATCCACCACTGGAGGAAAGTCCATCTGTGGGGTCCCCTGATCATCTAGATAATGACTAGCAATCTGGGATGTCACCCCTTCTAGCCCACGATGCTTGAGTCCTGCCCGACTCGCCCGAACGTCCCATTCTCCTCTTTGATGGAAGGATTCAGCCTTCAGTGAAACGAAACTCATTCTACGGCGATAGCAGCCAATGACTGCTCGGAAAAGAATCAACCAGTCCATGCCAAGGATGACATCAGAGCATGTCATCTCTAGGACATAGAGATCCCTTAATAAGTGATACCCTTCAATCTCGATAGGGCACTCTCTACAATGGCGTACACTAGATGTCCTCATTCCCAATGGTGTGTCTAGTGTCAATGAGTTGGCAGAGGAAAAGATGTCGAGTCCAAGGAACTCCACAATGGAAATAGAGATAAAAGTATGCGTAATAATAGTCTTGAAAAGAGAAGAAGATAAAACGGAGGATACTAAAATCGTACCTCGAATAGTAGAAGGGTCAGGATCCTGCTCATGATAAGTTTGCTCCACAGAAAAATACTGGCCCGTACCGTGGCCCTGCGCCCCTGGCTGGCCACTCTAGGCTAAACCTCCCTTCTGGTGTTGAGGAACTGGTGGCTGACTGCCACGACCTCGACCTCCACCTCGGCCCGAATGGCCAGAAGAACTCCAATTCCCCGACTGGTTGGAAGCTGGCGCGGCTTCTCCTGAACGAGGAGTCATGGAAGAACCCCGGTCACCTGCTACTGGTGAGAAAACCTGGAAAAACGCTGAAGATGACCCATCTTTCCCCATGATCGGCACTCCACGGGGTCTCTCTGGCACTGCGGCCTCGTGTGCCCTGTCTGGCCTCACTGATAGCATGTCACTTGGCTGCCTGATGATGCGTCTCACTTCCTCGAATCACCGCGCGTAGGCTCCCTACGACACTCCGTACTGTCATCTGAAGGAAAGCTAGATCTGGATGCAGAACCACCATGGCTCGCAGCTCTAGATTCTCTCAGATTGCGCCCCACAATCAGTGCCTGGTTGACGATGGAAGTAATGGAATTGAGCTGGAAGATGTTCACTTGCGAGCGGATCTCCCGCCTGAGTCCATCTTCAAACTTCCTCGGCAAGAACACCCCACTCACATCCCGAAGGGGTGTAAAATGCTGCAGCTCAGTGAAACGAGGGGAATACTCCATGATAGATAGTGTACCCTGATCTAAGCACATGAACTCCCGGTCTCAATCAACCCTCAGGGTCTCCTAGTATAAGTAGTCGTAGAACACGTTCTGGAACTCCTCCCAAGCCATAGCCAGCTGCTGACCTGCCTGTGAGATCACGTCCCACCACCTCTTGGAGGGGTCTCAGAGCATGTAGTTGGCGAGCTTGACCCACCTTTCTGGAGTCATTTCCAGATGCTCGAAGATAGTCAGCATGGCTTCCAGCCATGACTCTACAGCCTGAGGTCGTCCCTCCCCTAAGAACGTGGGAGGATGCTGCTGCTGGAAAACCCACGTCAAGTCTTCCATAGATGAGGCAAGAGGCAGTGCTCCTTGGAAGGCCTCCATCATCCTCATGAAGCCTTCCCTAAACTACGCATTCGTGCCCGCAACTGGAACAACAACCAGTTCCAAGGCTGGCTCGGCTAGGGGATCGACAGGATGTTCTCGATCAGCTCTGTCTGGCATCTAATCACTGCCTGACGACAAGCGTGCGACCAGAGGACATCTTGGAGGCATATCTCTGAAAGATCAAAAGCACACCTCAGATCAAGAAAAACAAGGACAGAGAACACAAGAGCACAAAATGAGAACAAGGGAAGAAAAACAAACAATATTGGAAGACACGACTACACGGTATGTATAAAACTACATGGAGTGTCTTTTTAAACCACCGACATGGGCGTGTACCCCTTCCCTACAAGTAGTGTACACTTCAAACTACATGGTATGTTGACCCCAACACATGGTGTGTACTAGAAAACTATTCCCCTACCCGAGTCTCCTTACATGGCTAACCCACACAGTCCGACTCAACCCAAGACTACATGGCGTGTTCGAAACAAACACGGCGTGCACTAGACAAGGCATAGACGGCCCGTGCTGTTAAGCACACGACTGTCTACACGGCTAAACCTTACACATCGTGCTTCGAACAAACATAGCGTGTATTGTCGAAGGAGACAACATCCCGTGTTGTTCGTGACACAGTCGGGTACATGGGAAAGACTACACTGCGTGTTCCAAACAAACACGACCTGTGGAAAAGAAGGTCATGCTGACCTGTGTTGTTCGTGACACGACTAGGTACCTAGACCAGACCACACGACGTATTCCCTACGGACACGGCGTGTTCTACCGATGCTCCCCCAACCTGTGTTGTTAGTGACACGGCCGGGTACACGGCTCCGAACTCACAAGGCGTGTACCAATGATACACGGGGTGTTCCTGAAGTTACTCCCATGACATCGTGTTCTGCTCTCACGATCAGTGGCATGGCCTGAAAACTACACAGCATGTGCTCGAAAAGTACACACCGTGTATTCTGGGTTTTTCTGGGTAGTATCTTAGAAACTGCGCAGAATTCTAGAAACACTAAAAACAAGGGAAAGGATGAAAAATTTCGATTCAAGAGGGCCCATAACACCTCAAGAACCCCAATTTGGAATTCACTTTATGCAAGGAACAAAACAAAAGTTTTCTAACACAACAATAGATAATATATCAAGCATCTATCACAACAACATGCATAATCTACACAGAGCCTATCACAACAGCATGAAATCGCTAATGCACCCTAGATGGCATGGAAAGAATTCATGACATGTGATTTCTACAAGTGACTATATGATGCCTGAGATGGGATACCCTCATCTCATCGGGTTGAGACAGAAATAGAACCAAAATATCAAAACAATAATAGCACAAGCCATGTGAATCACTCTAGGTGAAATAATACCAACTATAAAATCTCAAACCCTGAAAACTGCAATTAACGAGGTAGTATGGCTTTTCCCTATACACGGGTTAGCTACTCCCGGGCACAGCTTAATTCCAAGTACCGAATCCGTCCTATCCCTGGCTATAGTCTCCAAATAGTAAAGCAAGAGAAAAGAACCCCTATGATACCACTATGTAACGTCCTGAGTCCGGAGTCCCTCCACTGGTGCCCCGTACCCTGTTCAACACATGAACTCAAGCGCGTTTCCACGAACGCCAGAGGCTGCATACTAGCAGTGAGGGCCTTGGTGAGTCGGTGGGGGAAATTATGCCCTCATTCGTTAAGGTATACAAGGAATGAAAACAAAAATAAATAGTGGAAGTAGCAACCAACATGCATAACAACTTAAACCAAACAGCGGAAGCAATGAAGATATATAACAATGATGATGATAATACAGCAGGTACAAATATCTATGGAAAGCAGCAAACACAAAAACGTGCTGGAATAAAATTGAAACCAAGTGAAAAATAAAAACAAAAAAATCTCCTCAGCATCATGTGCCGCGGCTCGGTCCCATGCTCCCCAGCTCTTGATGTAGTCAAGATCCTGAAGTAGAAGGGCGCTTTCCCTTATCTATACCTGCAGCAAAATCATCTTCTTGTGCCCAAAAGCATGGCCCAAAAAGGGTGTGAGATACAATCCCATTATGCAATCACCCAATAATTTATGCCTAATAGTCAATGTATACCTGGCAGTAAATAAACAAGAAGCAGTAAACAGGAAAACACAAGCAGCTACAAACCACAGCTCTAACAAGGAAGCACTCAAGAAAGCAGTCAACAACAAGAAGAAACAGGTAACCCTATGGGTAGCCCTCACAGTCTTACCCCTATGGTTCAACCTCTAAGTACTAGCAACCCTCTGGGAGGAACACACAGTCTCATCCCACTAGTTCAGCTACGTATAATAAGCAAACTCTTTGGGGAAACACTCGCCGTCAATTACCCCTATAGTCTCGTATCGTGCTAAAGGCTCTCCGGGGAAGCACTCAATGACAATTCCCCCTATGGCCCGCGTCGTAGTTAAAGATACTCTGGAGAATCCCTTCAGTCAATTCTCCCCTTGGTCCCTCATAGTAATTAAAAAGACACTCTGGAGAAGCCCTTCCGTCAATTCTACCTTTGGTCTACTACTCTAGGTTCTCACAGTCCTGAGTATAACTAAACATGCTCATCACGTGTATATTGTCCGAGTAAACCTCAAGAACTACTTGGATATTAACTAAGGCTCAACAGCAATAATAAAACAACAGTCCACAATCCTAAAACTAGGCATGAAAAAAAAACTGAGCACAAACAAAATACTCTAATCACAAGCAATAAACTCTACTAAAGCAATCAAGCAAAGCAGGTAAGAAACAAGGAAAAAACAGGAAACACACAATACCCCATTCAAGGGTATTGGTGGAAATTGCACAAAATATTCATCAATATTCTACGGAAAGTAACAAACCACATACCTCGATCCTAGGAGGTTGATATACATGAACCTCGACGACCGATTCCCCTTAGAATGATGTAGATTTGATAAAACACACAAAACGTTTATCCCATGATGACTTGGAAAGGAGGAGGAATCAAGAAACGAGGCTAGAGCATAAGAAAGAACTCACCGATGTGATTCCAACGCAACTAACCATGCTCGAATCGGAGGACGGACAGCGTGGTAGGACTCTGTTGATGATACGGTCGTACGGTCTCTCTCAGACGTTCAAAAACTGAAGAAGAAGACGGATATGGGGGTTAGATGTGACCCCGGTCCGTTTAATGAAAAAAAATAAAGTACACGGCGTGTACTTCCAGAGTACACAGCGTGTACTTCAAATTTTTCCGTACTCTGAAAAACCGGCCTCCACCTCAGCCTTACACACCGTGTATGTGGCCCGGGCACGGTCAACACACGGCTTTGAGCTGGGAAGAGTACACGACATGGACTCAGAAAGTACACGATGTGTACTTCTGAAATTTCCAGAAAATTCATTTTTCTCAAAAACTCCAAAAAAAAGGAAAAACATACCTGAAAGGAGATCCAGGTTCTTACACATTTCCATGCTGCCAATGAACCCAAACTACTGGAATAGATGTTCCCCGAAGAACCGTTTCATGGAAGTCCACTATTCGCATCGGCCACTAGACAACAGATAAATCAGGCTTTATATCCAACTCCTACCAACTCAATACTTGGGATGGATCTAGGTTTTATTTATTCAACTGGGATATGTGGAATAAATGATGGATGGATTTCAACTGAGAAGGTAGGTCTAACCTATATTCTACATTTTGAATATTCTCGGTGATCTCAGAAGGTCTGACATACAACGACGTCAGCTTCCCTTGCTTCCTAATCAATGATGGCCCATATGAGGGGAGACAATCAAGAATACCCTATCGCCAATAGAAAACTCTAGGTCTCGACACCTCTAGTCAGCATAATATTTATGGAGACTATGATCTTTCAATAAATGTTGCCTTATCATCTTGACCATCTCAGAAGTCCCCTACACCAGACTCAACCCCAGCAGTGAGGTCTCACCTACCACATCCCAACATAGTGGTGGGCGAAAAGGCTGACCATAGAGAGCCTCAAAATAATCCATCAGAATATAGTATTGATAACTATTATTATAAGAAAACTCAACCAATCAAAAAATGGCTATCCCAGGAACCTCCAAAGTTGAAAACACATGCACTAGGCTTGTCCTCCAATACCTGATCCTCCTGCTCTGTCTGACCATCCATTTGATGATGGTATGTTGTTCTCATCTTAATCTGAGACCCCAAGGCCTTATGAAGGCATTACCAAAACTGAGAAGTGAAATGGGGTATCTATCTAAGAGAACTACTAATGGAACACTATGGATCCTTACCACCTTATCGAGATACAAATGGCCCAACTCATCCACCTTAGTTATATCTCTGATCTGAATGATGTGGGATGATTTGGTCAGATGATTCATCACCACCAAAATAGAATTCATACCCTGGGGTGTACGAGATAATCCAACAATGACATGCATAGAAACCTTGTCCCACTTCCAAGTAGGAATGGATAATGGATAGGGAAAACAGGAGGGCCTTTGATGATCTTCTTTCACCTTCTAGTAGGTGTATCATCATGACACGAATTATGTGATGTATCGTCTCATACTAGGCCACCAAAAATTCTAAAAAACATCATAATACATCTTGGTGGCACCCAGATGGAAAACCCACTAAGACTGGTGGCTATCCTGTCTCACAACCTTCTGTACAGATAACGACACTACTGAACGGCCCTTGAAGCACTAGATGCCCTCAGGAGACGAAGACCAATCAGAAGATATCTCCCCACCATGAATAAAATTCTTCAACTACTGAAAAATCATGCCACTATGATGTTCCCACTGAATCAACTCCAAGAGAGAAGGAGTTAGCTGAACATTCACCAAGAATGCACCCCCATTTTACTCCTTGGTCTCCACATGCATCTGAGCAAAGAGACCCATCAAAGTCCACTCATCACTGGACTTCCTCAAAGCCTACACTGGAACTCTTCTACTCAAGTAATTGGACACCACATTACCCTTTCCTGGGTTATAGACAATGTCAATGTCAAACACCTATAAGTACTCGATCCTACGACGCTGCCACATTTTGATGTCCTTCTGTGAGAAGATATTTTCCAGTATTTTGTGATCAGATTGGACCACAAACTAATCCCAAAATAGGTTGTGATGCGAAATCTTCAAAGCATGCATAATAGCTAGTAAATCTAAATCGAGGGTAGGCTAATTATTTTTCAGATTGTCGGAGTTGGTGTGATCTATACGCCACCATGTGATCATCTTGCAAAAAATCTCACCCAAGTCCTATACCTGAAGCATTACAATACAACACATACCACTTTTTAGCCTTTGCTAAAATTAGAATGGGGGTGGTAGTTGTAGTACCCCAAATATTTTATGTTCTGTTTCGATATTCATCACTGAGTTACATTCTATTCATCACAGTGTTCCTTTGAAACAACACTAGGTTATTTAGGATATAGTTAAAACCTCGCCATTAAACACAAATTTTTCACTTCTATGTTTTGAAATTCGAAAAATGATCTTCCAGAGTTGTGTTTAGTAAGTCATTTGGAGTCTGATTGAACAAACATGATTTTTGTTGAATAGTAACATACCCTTATGAATAGTAATATTAATAGTAACATGACCCTTATGAATATTATATAATTTTATTATTTTATTTTCTTAAGGAAATATTATAATGGGATCTTAATTAATTTTTCAATGTCACATAAAACTAACTGCAATTGAAAATTGTTATTTTTCAAAAATAACTATGGACATATTTAAAAATTCAATTAATAATATTTAGAAAAATATTATTGAAAAAGGGATTTTACTTTTTAATTATACATGTTGAAAAATGGTAGGGGTGAATTTTTGGTATTTTTCTGAATATCATGAATTTTTTATGAATAGTGGATTACAGTAAAATACCGTATATTCAATTTATCAGTCAAATACATTATTCATGACCTAAAAAGTGACATAAGGCCACTTGGTTCAAAATAAAATGAAATAATTACTATTATAGGTCACATGAAACCACACAATTTGGTTGTCTTGGGAGAAATAATAAAATAATGAATTTAATATTCAAATTATAACCCTCTCCTCCACTATAAAAAACCCCCATCACAACATCTTCTATACACTCCTCTATGCCTTGAATCACCTCAATGTTCTTCCCAATTACCCTTCCCAAGTCTTTTCCTCATGTCCTAGATCTTATGGTCTCCCCAAAAGACCAATAACAAAGCCCTTAAGAAGGATCTCAAGGAGAAGAAATCAAGAGGTAAACAATCCTTTTTATTTTCATTTTTTTCCTTCATTTTGTGTTATTCTCTTCCTTTCCCTTTGGATTGTGTTGGGATATTTCATTAAATATTCCCACATACAGTAAATATTATTTATGAATGATGAGATATTTCATTCCTCTCATCAAACTATTTTGATGAAATTTTAAGAGACATCGTTAGCCTGCCGAATTTTCGTGAGAAATTTATCAAGTTTTCATTCATTTTCAGATTACTTTCTTTTCTTATTTTTTCCTCACCTAATATTAATCGAGAGGCATGTATGCTCCAGAATCATTTATTTTCTATATGTCTTAATGTTTATGAAAAATTATTCATCATTATTATTCTATTCTCCCACTAATTTAAGGAATAAAAACATTGTCCGTGATGTGTCGAATTACCGACATCGTGGACGATGTAATTTTAATTTCCATTAATTATTTAAAGTATGGTAATGAAACCAAATATATGGTTGAACAAGGTCATAATAATTGTTTTTTATCTAGATTAATGATCTGGAATCTGTACACATTCCTAATATGGAATAAAAATAAAAACCAATTTTATTTAGCAATGAAAGTGCCAAGACAAATTCAAGCGTTTATTTTTAAACTCATCGAATAAGTGATCATCATAGTATATAACCAGAATCATTATAAGATCATTTTTGTCTATTTAATTTTACAATTAATTTATATTATCATTTTTGGATGTTTAACCACACTTCAATCCAACTCCCATTCATGAATATAAGTAAAAAAAATCCTAAAACCAAGTAAGAAAATACTTCCAAAACAATAAAATTGAATCTCTTCAATCCATCAAAAAGTACATTAATGAACTAAATAAGGTTATACCATATAAATTAAATATAAAACAGGTTCTGTAATTATGAAATAATAATCCTAATTTGTTTATTCTGGTCTTTAAGAACAAGACAATAACACCTTCAAGCATAAGGTAAGGGATCCTCTCTCTCACTATTGTTCAAGAATATCCCGTTTGTTGTGACTAACTTTTTATTGTGCACCTAATAATCCTTATGTGGTGTACCTACTGCCCATTTGAGATCACTTTTCATTTGAAATTATATTTCTGTGAAATATCCATAATCTCATGTCATGGATATGTTTATTGTCTAAACGGTATACCATTTCACATACGGTGTATATTTGGGATGTTATTGATGAATCTGTATTCTATACTCTATACGGATATTGCAAAGGCATATTGATCTTGTATTGAATCATTGAATAAATTTTGATTTGGATTTAGAGGTGGTTGTGGCCCACTACAGCCCCTCGATTCATCGGTAGGTCTCATGAGACAAAACAGTTTGGCGACAGACCCTTCGACTTTGTTTCCAAAAAATCAGATTGGTTTCTACCCACAACAGCAAATCGTTTTTACAGTGTTATGGTTTCATGTGCCAGATACATGACATCAAATTAATAATCATTCTCTCTATTCATTATCAATTTTTATTATTATCCATGAGGTTTTCACTATGACAAAATCTATCGATGTAGTTTCATTCTCAGTTTATTAATGGCATTAATTGTTCATTTAATCACTATTCCATTTTGATTATGTCATATTGATTATGATTCACTTATTATTTTACTCATGCTTCCACAATTTTTAACCCTTAATAAGAGTTTGACCTCACCCCATTCATTTTCTACCTTCGATAGGTGTTGAACAGAAGGCCTTTTATTGAGTTCCTGTGGATGAAGATTTTATTTTTTTTGTTTTGTATTGTATTTGGTTACCTTTCCCAATATAATTGGAGTTAAATATATCTATCTAGTTTCTTCAAGAATACTAAACTGACCGTTCCTTAGGGATTTTCATTCCTTCTAACCATGCCAATATCACAAGTAATTCACCATCTCTTATCTAGAGGGGTCGGGGTGTTATAGTTGGTATTAGAGGAAGTTTAGTAGGAAACTTGAAAACTAGAGTAGGAAATATATAGTAGGGAACAAAGCCCTAAGGTTTCATTTGAGGATAAACTTGCAAGATCATCTTGGTATTTTGGTAAGGAATAGATTATGTGGATGTTTCAAGAAATACATCCCTGTCTGGATATGAGTAGGTTGAGGCGGCTCTGGCACAGATGTATCTAGGGGTAAAACCCGAAAACACCTCTTTGGGCTAGACTCGAATGGGAACTGGAACATGACAACGTGAATTGCTACACTATTGGTTACGAAAAAACCGAGTGATATGCTAAGGATAATTCATGTTTTCTTTACAAGTCATTATGAAGGAGTTAATGTAAATTTTTCCTCATAGGAACGATGTTTATAAGATTTGTTATGCATAGAATTTCAATCTACGTTGAGTTCATTTATATTTATGATTCGAAAACTAATCTAGTTTATCCCATTATTTAGAAATGGCATCTAATGGAAGAGGGGGAATCAATTCTCATGGGCAAGGTTGTGATCTCGGTACTGAGAAAGTCATCACAGTAAACGTTGGAGCAGATCAGATCATGACTATATTGGGACTACATACTCAAGTTGTAATGAATAACCATTCCACACATGTGTTGGATCATTTCATGTGGAAGAAGCCCTCATATTTTAGAGGGACTATTAATCCAGTGGTAGCTAAGCAATGGATCAAGTCACATGAAAAAATATTCATGGAATTAAGATGCAATGAAAATGAGAAGGTGGTGATGGCAGTTTATTGTCATAAGGGTGATGCTAACCAATGGTGGTCCCTGATTCAGAACACCATTGAGGAAGAAGAAATAGAGGATATGGAGTGGATGAATTTTAAGTAAATATTATTCGAGAAATATTTCCCTCGTGAGAAATGAACTGAAATGAAGAGGAAATTCCTTAGCTTGAAACAAAGGGAAGAAGATAGTGTTACAGAGTATGAGGATACTTTTACAAGGCTTTCCAGGTATGCCATAGATTACGTACATGTCTCAGCCGAAAAGATTGATCAGATCTATGAAGGTCTTATGTCAAGTCTTCGGAGGGAACTGGCTTCTCAAAAAGTTTCATTATAGGATGTAATTGTATCAAGAGCCATTAAAAAAGAGAGGGAATTTTATAGATCAAATATTTTCAAAGGAAATCAAGATAATAAGCGGTACTCTGATATCAATGGAAAAGGATAAGCACTGAAGAAGAGCAAGGGAATGAATCATTTTCCATTATGTGAGAACTGTGGAAAGAATCTTCTCGAGAAATGCTTGAAAGGGATGGGAGTCTACTATATCTGCGGAGAAAAGGGTCATCGATATGATGAATGGAAGGGGAAGAAACAATTCAATGATGTTTAATGCTAAAATTTTAGAGAGATGGGACACTATTCAAATGAGAGTCCTAAACTCCAAGGAAACATGACTCAAAAAGGCCAAGAGATAAAGGGAGAGCTTATGTGATTACAACTATGGAGGTCGATGTTCCAAATGATGTGGTGGCAGGTACTATAATTTTTCCTTAAAACATAGCCAATAATTTATTTGATTTTGGACCATCGCATTCATTTATATCCTCTCTATTTTCCAAGAAAATTAGATATGTCCACTTTGATTTAATAAAGGAGTTGTCTGTCAAAACACCCATGGGATGTATCATTGCAACAAAGGCATGTCGACTAGTCCCCCTCCAAACACCAAAACATGAGTTAGTTTCTTGCCTTATCATCATACCCATGACTGAATTTGATATAATTCTTGGAATAGATTGGATATAAAATTTTGAAACGATGATTTGTTGCATGAAAAATTATGTTACAATTTTTATAAATGGTGTAGAATCCCTTGTCTTTAGGGCAGAAACTTCGCCACCTGATTCTTATCTAGAACCACCCCCGGTAGTTATATTGAATGCAATAATTGTAGAGGATGATAAACCAATATCTATAGGAGAGGAAAGAAATATTCAAATTGATGATGTGAACATAGTGAAAGACTAAACATATGTATTTCTAGAGGATTTACCTAGACATCCTCCAGAGAGGGAAATTGAGTTTTCCATTTACATAATTCCTAGTGAAAGACCTATATCAATGCCCCCATATATAATAGACACTATGGAGCTAGAGGAGGAGAAGAAACAATTAGAAGAGTTGAGTGACAAAGGATTTATTCGACCTAGTTTTTCTCCATGGGGTCCCCCAGTATTATTTGTAAATAAGAAAGATGGATCCATGAGGGTATGCATTGATTAAAGAAAAATCAATGCTATTACAATAATGAATTAGTATCCATTACCCCAGATTGATGATTTATTTGACCAACATCATGGAGCTCAATACTTTTCAAAGATTGACCTTTGATCCGGATATCATCAATTCCGTGTGAGGAAAGAAGATATTCCGAAAACAGTATTTCGAACCAGGTATGGACATTACGAGTTTACAGTGATGCCTTTTGGGCTAATGAATGCACCATCTATTTTCAGGGATTTAATGAATAGTGTTTTCAATTAATATCTTGATAAATATGTTGTGATATTCATCTATGATATCCACATATGCTCAAAAAGCTATGAAGACCATGAGAGTCACTTGCGAGTTATTCTAGGAACTCTTTGAAGAAATCAATTATATGGGAAGTTTAGCAACTGGGAATTCTGACTTCAGTTAGTTTTTTTTCTTGGCCATATAGTCTTGAAGGATGGAATCCTAGTTGATCCTACGAAGACAAAGATAGTACCAGATTGGCCCATGCCAACAAACATAACTAAGGTACGCAGTTTTATTGGCAGAGTAGGTTATTATCAGCGTTTCGTGCCGAATTTTTCTCAACTAGCTAACCTGCTAACGAAGCTAACATGAAAAGGGGTTAAAGTTTTTTGGACAAAAGATGGTGAAGAATGATTCAAATAACAGAAGATAATATTAGTCAATGCCCCTATATTGACTCTACCTTTGGGGAATGACGAGTTTGTTATTTATAGTGATGCTTCAAAGAAAGGACTTGGTTGAGTACTTATGAAAAATGATAGGGTTATTGATTATGCATCACGAAAGCTAAAAGTTCATGAGAAAAAATATCCTACTCATGATATTGAGTAAGCTGCTATAATATTTGATTTGACAATATAGATACATTATCATTATGTTAAAAAATGTGAGATTTATACTGATCACAAGAGTTTGAAGTATAATATCTCACAGAATGAACTCAACATTAGGCAAAGGAGATGGCATGAACTACTCAAAGATTATGATTGCAGGATACACTACCACCCAAGGAAGGAAAATAAGGTGGCAGATGATTTGAGCAGAAAGGATCATGGAGTTTTGAACAAGATGAGAGTTGAAAGGGATCCTATTTTCAAGGATCTAATAAAGATGGATATGGGAATAACCATGGAATGTGAAACATCAATTCTTTTTCAAATGGTTTCCAAACCATCTCTACTAGAAAGGATAAAAAGTTCTCATGATGATGATTAGGAGTTTCAAAAGAAGATTAAATCTGTGAATGATGGGAGATTAATTGAATACGTATATGAAGATGGAATTTTGAGAATTGGGAAGAGACATTGTATTCCAAATATACCTGATCTAAAAAGGGAATTTTCGGATGATGAACATAGTTCCAATATCTCTATACACCCTGGTATCACTAAGATGTATAGATATTTGAAGGAACATTTTTGGTGGGACAACATGAATAGAGAGATTTCTATTTTTCTGTCAAGATGTATGGTTTGTCAACAAGTGAATGTTGTAAGGAAACTTCCTGGAGGAGTATTGAAACCTCTTCCCATACATGAGTGTAAATGGGATAATATAATGATGGACTTTGTCTTGGGACTACCAAAGACTCCTAGGAGGAATGATGCAATATGGGTCATTGTTGATCGTCTAACCAAGTCAACACATTTTCATGCTATAAGAGAATATCTACCACTTTAATGCCTAGCAAGAATATATATTAATGATGTTTTGAGACTTCATGGAGTACCTCTATCGATTGATTCTGATCGTGATCCACATTTTACTTCAAGAATATGGAAAAGTCATCAGAAGGACCTAAATACTGATCTTCATTTGAGCACTGCCTACCACCCACAAACTGAAGGACAATTAGAACGGACTATTCAAACATTGGATGACATGTTGAGGTCTTATTCAACTGATTTTCAAGGCATGTGGGATCAGTATTTACCTCTCATAGAATTTTCCTACAACAATAGCTTCCATTCAAGTATTTAGATGGAACCCTATGAAGAATTGTATGGGAGGAGATTTCATACACCAACTTGATGGGATGATTTTGGTGAAAGAAAGCTCGTGGTCCCAGAACCTGATGAAGTGAAAACGGAGAAGGTGAAGAATAGTTAGAACCATATCAAAATAGCTCAATGTAGGCAAAATCGATATGTAGATATCCTAAGGAAGGATTTGGAATTTCAAGAAGGTGATCACGTATTCTTAAAGGTATCTCCATGGAATGGTATTATATGATTCAACAAGAAGGGAATGTTAAGTCCCAGGTACATCGGACCGTTCGAAATTCTGGACCAAATTGGTACCGTAGCTTACCGTTTGGAAATTCCACCAAGTATCTCCGTGGTTCACAATGTGTTCCACATGTCAATGTTAATAATGTACATGCTAGACACAACACATGTACTCACTTATGAAGAAGTATAACTTGATCCAGATCTATCTTATTGTGAAGAGCCTATCAAGATTCTTGATACTGGAGAACATGTTTTGAGAAATCAGATGACTCTTCTGGTAAAGATTCTATCGAGGAACCATAAGATGGATGAAGCAATATGGGAGCCCGAGGAGCTTATGTTAAAGACATACCTGAATATTTTTAAGTAATATTTTGTAAATTTTGAGGACAAAATTTTCCAAAGGAGGGAATAATGTAGTACCCCAAAAAATTTATGTTATGATTCTCTATTCAACATTGAGTTATATTATATTCATCATTGTGTTCCTTTGAAACAACACTAGGTTATTTAGGAGATAGTTAAAACCTCAACATTAAACATAAATTTCTCACTTCTATGTTTTGAATTTCGAAAAATGATCATCTAGAGTTGTGTTCAGTAAGTCATTTAGAGTTTGATAGAACAAACTTGATTTTTGGTGAAAAGTAACATACCCTTATGAATAGTAATATGAATATTAACATGACCCTTATGAATAGTAAATATTATTATTATTTTATTTTCTAAAGGCAATATGATAATTGGATCTTAATTAATTTTTCAATGTCACATAAAATTAACTGTACTTCAAAATTGATAGTTTTCGATTTAACTATGGAATTATTTAAAAATTAAATTAATAATATTTAAAAATTATTTTTTAAAAATGGATTTCATTTTTTAATTCTACATGTCGATAAATTGTAGGGGTGAGTTTATGGGATTTTTCAGAAAATCTGGAATTTTTGATGAATAGTGAACTACATTAAAATACTGTATATTCAATTTATCAGTTAAATACAGTATTCATGAAATCACAAGTGATACAAGGAAACTTGGTGCGAACTCCCATGAACTAATTAAAATTATTGGTCACATTAAACCAGACTATTTGGTTGTCTTGAGAGAAATAATAAAATAATGAATTTAATATTCAAATTATACCCATCTCCTCCAATATAAAAACCCCCACAACTACCTCTTCTCTTCACTCCTCTAAGCCTTGAAGCTCCTCAAATTTATGCCCAATTAACCTTCCCAAGTCTCTTCCATACATCCTAGAGCTACTAGTCTCACCAAAAGACCAAAACCAAAGCCTTTAAGAAGGATCTCAAGGAGAAGAGATCAAGAGGTAAACAACCTCATTTATTTTCATTAATTTCTTTCATTTTATGTCGTTCTCTTCCATTCCTTTTGGATTGTGTTGGGATATTTCATTACATATTAACCCTTACTGTCCATATTATGTATTAATGATGAGATATTACATTCCACTCATCAAAATATTTTTATGAAATTTTAAGAGACGTCGTTAGGCTGCAGAATATTCGTGAGAAATTTATCATGTTTTCATTCATTTTAAGATTCCTTTCTTTTCTTCTTCATTCCTCACCTCATCTAAACAAAGAAGATTGTATTATCCATAATATGGTGTTTACTAGATGTTTTAATGTTTATGAAAAATTCTATATCATTATTCTTTTAATCTCCCACTTATTTAAGGAATACAAACATTGTCTGTGATGTGTCGAATTGCCGACATCGAGGATGATGTAATTTAAATTTCCATTAATTCTTTCACGTCTGGTCATGAAACAAAAAATGTTGTTGAACCAGGTCATAATATATGTGTTTTTTATTTATTAATGTTCCAGAATCTTTACACATTCCTAATATGGAATAAAAATACAAAACAATTTTATTTAGCACAAAAACTGCCAAACCAAATTCAAGCGTTTATCTTTAAACTCATCGAATGAGTCACCATCATAGTATATAACCAGAATCATTATAAGATCATTTATGTATTTTTAATTTCACTGATAATTTATATTAACAATTCTGGATGTTTAACCATATTTCAAACCAACTTCCATTCATGAATACAAGTAAACAAAGCATGAAACCAAGTAAGAAAATACGTCCAAAAAAATAAAATTAAATATCTTAAATACTACAAAAAGGCCCTTAATGAACTAAATAAGGTTATACCATATCAATTTAATATAATAAAGGTTTTGGACTTATGAATTAATAATCCTAATTTGTTTATTCTGGTTATTAAAAACAAGACAAGAACACCTTCAAGCATAAGGTTAGGGATAATCCCTCTCACTTTTGTTCAAGAATATCCCCTTTATTGTGATTAACTTTGTATTGTGCAACAAATAATACTTATGTGGTCTACCTACTGCCAATTTGAGATTACTTTCAATTTTAAATTATATTTCTATTAAATATCCATAATCTCATGTCATGGATATGTTTATTATCTAAACCATATACCATTTCACATACGTTGTATATTTGGGATGTTATTGATGAATCTATATTCTATACTCTATAAGGATATTTAAAAGGAATATTTCTCTTGTATTGAATCATTGTATAAAGAATTATTTGGATGTAGAGGTGGGTGGGGCCCACTACAGCCCCTTGATGCATCAGTAGGTCTCATGAGATAAAATAGTTTGGCAACAGACCCTTTGAGTTTGTAACTAAAAAATCAGACTCGTTTCTACCCACAGAAGTAAACCATTATTACGGTATTATGGATTCATGTGCCCGATACATGACTTCCAATTAATAAGCATTATCTTTATTCATTATCAGTTATTATTATTATCAATGACGTTTTCACTATGAAAAAATATATGGATGCAGTTTCATTCTCAATTTATTAATGGAATTAGGTGTTCATTAATTCATTATGCCATTTTGATAATGTCAGATTGATTATGATTAACTTATTATTGTACTCGTGCTTCCACTATTTGTAACCCTTACTAAGTTTTGAGCTCACCCATTTCATTTTCTACATTCAACAGGTGATGAGGAGATGGCCTTTTATTGACTTCCTGTGGGTGCAATTTTTAGTTTTTGTTTTGTATTGTATTTTGTAACATTTCCCATTGTAATTAAAGTTACATATATGTATCTAGTTTATTCAAGACTAATGAACTAATCGTTCCTTCAGGATTTTCATTCCTTCTAACCATGCCAATATAACAAGTAATGCACCGGATCCTGTCTAGAGGGGTCGGGGTGTTATTGTAGTCAACTATCTCTTCAGCTCCTCGAAGGATGTCTCAAATTCTGGGGTCCATAAAAACATCACCTCTTTCTGGGTGAGTGCTTTCATCCATGATGTAAGCTGACAGAAATCTAAAACAAACCTCCATTAATAACCAGCAAGGTCGAAGAAATTCTTTAAATCGAACAAGTTCTTCAGCTACTACCATTACATAACCGCATCGATATTCTTGGTGTCCACTAAAACCCCCTCCTCTAAGATCATGTTTCCAAGAAATTTTACTTCCCTAATCCAAAATGTTAACATGGAAATTCTTTCATAATGGTGATGCTTTTGCAATGTTCCCAGAATGATCTTTAAGTGATGCACATGTTCCTCCTTGGATCCCAAAAATACTAGGATGTGAACCAAAAATACAATGACAAAATAATCTAGATACTGATAGAACACCATGTTCATGAGTTCCATAAAGACAACGTGATCATTATTCAATTTGAAGGGCATGATGAAATACTCAAAGTGGTTGTACCTTCTTCAGAAGGCTATCTTCATGATATCTTCCTCTTTCACCCTATGTTGATGGTGTCCTGAATGCAATTCTATTTTTTAGAACCAATTTCCCCCCCTCAATTGATCGAACAAATCATCTATTCTATGAAAATGATATTTGTTTTTAATTGTTACCTTATTCAGTTTTCGGTAGACAATACACAACTGTAGGTATCCATTGGCCTTTTTCACGAACAACACAGGAGAATCCCAAGGAGAGACAGTCGGACAAATTAATACTTTGGATTCTAAGTCATATAGTTGTATATTTAATTCCCTCAGCTTGGTGGGGAGCATACGATATGAGGGACGAGATATCGGCTATGTTGCCAGTGCCAGATCAATTGAAAACTCCACATCTCGCACCAATGGAAACCTGAAAAATTATCTGTAAATACCTACAAAAACTCATTTACTACATGAGGTTGTAAAAATTAAGGGGAAAACCATCATCTATTAGAGAAAGTGACAATAACTGGATGATATGACTTCCCAAATCTATGAGTGGATGTCCTACTCTACCTGACCAAGGATCCCATTCTCCACAAAAAACTCGACAACTCCCATCAGGTGCCATGAAACTCACAGACCGCCTGTAGAAATCGATGTTTTCCTAGAAGTATAATATCCAATCCATTCCAAGTATCAAATAAAAAATATCCATATCTAATACCAAAAAGTCTCACTGTAACTCAATCCCTAACATGGAGAGCGCACGTGATAAGCACTTGAGACCCTGATCCTTATTCTTTCCCAGTGGCGTCTCCAAATCCCTCGCAAAAGACAATAACTTAGTTGTCAATTTTAGAGGGTCCAAAAAACGGGAATAAATTAATGAAATAGAGGCATCGGTAATAAGAAGGTCCGCATCTATAGAAGATTCAATCAAAATAGTACCTCGAACTGTTTAAAACCCCACCTCTGATCCTACTTTTTCCTAATCCACTACATGGAGATGTTCGGTCTCTGCCTGACGACAAATGATAGTCTTTGTATGTGGCCTAAATTTGAACTTCCCAAGAGATGACCCAGCCCTACAACGACGACAACCAAATTAATATCCTCCAATCCTTGATGACTCTGACTGTGCTGGAACCCCTTTTGAAGACACTGACCCTACCCCACTCTGATGTAGAAGTCACACTTTGAAAAAGAACATCATGTGACCCATACCTCCACATTGGTAACACGGTTTTGGAGGATGTTATAATGTGGGTCAGATGTTCCCCATCCTCCCACACTGGTGGCACACAACTGGTCTTGCATCCGAAGCCACATATGTGAACTGCTTAGAAGAGTGGCCTAAACTTCCACCTCTTTTATTCACATGTTCCCCCTAATTCATTTTCTTCTCTAAATATATTCCAATTCCCACTACTCATACTGACCTAGTGAAACCATCCCTCCCTTTCCGATCATTCTCCACCATACAAACCCGGTCAATGACCTCAGCATAGGTCCTCATCTTGAACAAGAAAACCTCGGAGTATATCTCTGGTCGCAAGCCTTTATCAAACCTCTGGGCCTTCTCTTTCTCATTAGAGATGATTTCAGGAGAATACCGAATCAAAAAAGAAAAACGGTTGGTGTACTCCATCAAAAATTTATTCCCCTGAAGAGGATCCATGAACTCTCGGGAAATGGAATATTCCAAGACCCCAGGGCAGTATTGTTCATTGAAGACAACCTTGAAATATCCCATGTGCATTTTCTCATTCTTCCCAGTTTTAATTACCAATTCCCACCACCTACGGATTGGACCCTCCAATAGAAATGATGTTCACTTCACCCTGATCTCCTTATCTGTATCCATTAACTCGAACATGCAATTCATCTTTTTGAGCCATTCCATTGCTACTGGGGTTCTACACTGCCTTAGAAGGTTCGAGGCTTGTTTTTCAGAAACCACTAAGCTTTGTCTTCTCTAGGACAAATATCTTATACTCTAACAAGAATGGTATTAGTATCAGGTCCCTATCCCAAAGCATAGACAGCCCGAACCATTGCCTCAACTAGCCACTGATCATTCTGTGTGGGAGAACTCTCTCTAGGATCCTCTCATGGGCGCATGGGAGCTTTCTGGGAAGGCATGTTGCTACAAAATGAAACAGTCACAAAAAAATATTCTATACCAACATTATGATAATTTTAATCAAGTACATCAAATATAAATAATCTATACACATTACAGTAATAAAAGAAAAAACTACTCCACCCCCTATTGATGTCCACGTGTAGTCTGCAGCCCACGCGTCTCACATGGAAGTGAAGTCAAAAAAAAATTCCAATGTCCCATGGTGACTCAGGGTCTACCAAGAGAGGTGAAGACCAATAACCCTACTCATGACAAAAAATCCTTGTCCCGACAATCCTAGCTCATGTCTATCCTGACTCATCCCAAAATAATATTGTAACCGAAAAACATAAACCTCATCTAATACAATTTTATCATGAACTGAATCTTCTTTCCATCACAATCGGCACCAAACCTGGCCTTTTACAAGGCCCAAAGGGTGTTCCCAATCCCCATAGGTGGGAAAAAGTTCCACTGTATTAATAAATATGGTTTGGGAATTATTTACCTGAGTATAAAGGCATAAAACATTAAAAACAATCAATAATATGATTTTGAAATTTTCATGCCAAACAAGCCTTAACAGAAACCTGATCTGAATACTTGGTTTAAAATAAAGTACAAGAGTTTCAAAGATAAATATAAAAGCATCAAATCAGCCATAAATACTCCACACAACAAGGGGTTATCACCCTCGAGCTGTCTCCACAACATCGCACCATATGAGGGGACTAACAACCCATACCGCCTTAAACCGAGGCCTTTTCATTACCTATGTCAGTTATAATTATGTATACCTACTCCATTGGGGTGTATGTATTGTGTGAGACTAATCCCATTAGGATACCACCCAAATATACCAAATAGTATGAAATACAAAGTGAAAAGCATACAGTTTTAATCTATAAGGAAAAACACCGATAAATTCCAGGAAATGCAACCTTCAATTGTAAACAGTTTTCAAAATAAAACTTTCATAATGTAAAAACATTTAAATAATAAATGTTAGATAATTTAATTTACATAACATCACACCCTTGTACAAGGTAAAATTCCACAAATCTAATTATCACCAAAACCCAGAACACCCCTGGTCACTAGATAGTCTTGGGACCTATGTACCTCGTACATCGATGTAAAATATCTTTGTCACAAAAATTTCCTATGCACGATCCGCTAGTATGGAACATACCCATAACCCAGTTGTCCGAAAACACCATCCATATAGTATAGTTAGTGTTTTTTATACAAAATTCTATGTGAAACAGGGAAAAAACCCGTCTGGATCACAAGCCGTACTAGTACATATCCACCCACCTAGGTACCCAGGCATCCCCCTTTGTGATCAACAAATTTCAGCATGCTAAAAACTTCCCATTTCATATAAAATCACCAATAATAGTCACATAAAAACAATAAGTTAGCTATAAACCCTTTATTCCACAAACAACACCCAAAAACATTTTAACTTTCAATAAAAAATCTTCTCAAAATCTCACATTGTTTTGCACCCAAACCTCATTGAAATACCCACATTGCACACCATTTTCAAACTTAAAAGTCACCAAAATAGAAATGGAAGCCCAATACCCATCAATTATACAAAAACATCAGTTATAGTGCATCACCATATGATCTAAGAAGTTATATCTTTTTAAATCATTCGTTTTCACACAAACATGGCACTTAATGTTTATATACTTCAAAAAAACCATTAAATTTTTTTTTGCAGCAACAACCAAATGAGATAAAAATTCCCAAAATTATTCTATTCCCTAATACATATCAATAAATTCAATTAATTATCTATTGGGAAGCCCCAAATTAACTAATAAAAAATTTCTATGAAAACCCCCCAATTTCACCTAAAAATGGCACTTAAACATCATTTTCATTACATATAAAACTAAAAACCATTTTAACACCAATAATAATATGAAATAAAAATTAAAATATCATAAAAACATCAATATAATTCACATGTATTGCATGAACCATGCAATAGCTTACCAAAATAATGAAAACCCTTGGATCATTGTGTGAAAATCAAACCGCACCACAGCCGCACCACAAGGGAGTTAGATCAAGCTTAAAACAAAAATACTAGACCAAGATATCCAAAATCCAACCCTAGGCTCCAAACCCTAGTTTATGGACATTAGTTACCATATGGATAAGGGAAGAAACCCTAATAAAATTTAAATTAAACCCTAAGAAAATTGAATGAAAAATTAAGGAGACCCACTTACTTGATGGATCTTGTTGAAATCGCCACAAAAAACCAGTATCTTAATTTTCAAATAGCCAAAAATGAAATTGAGGTTATGATAAGGAAGGAAATGTCAATTGAGAACAGAACTTCGGGAAAAGATTAAAAAATGAGGTAGTTATAAAGGAATCAAATTACCCTTTTAAATATGGATGAATTGTGAAAGCTTAAGAATCAAATTACCTTTTTCAATATGGATGAATTGTGAAAGCTTAAGATGTTTCTTCCTAATCTGAGAAGCAAATGAGTTACAAATAATGGGCGACGAGATGAGGATCCCAGGGTCCAATATTGGGAAGGATTAATTTGGTGTGCGAGGTTGAGGAATACAGTAGGGGTGGTGTAGAGGATAATGTAGCAAGGGTGGGAGAATCTGGAGACCGAGAGAAGGTATCTGGTACAACATGTATGGAGGGAAAGCACGATCCATTATAATAACTTGTAATTTACCTATGAAAAAGAACATGAATATTCACCATGGTGTTTAATATATGCTGCGCTATTCTAATTACATCTAATTATTTTAAAAAATTTAATAATAAATTTTTATTTTTGAAAGATGAAAGTGCATTAAATTAAAATTAAAATAAACTAAATGTGCATTATTAAAGTATAGAAATTGAAAGCACATTACATTTTAAGTTTATTATACATGTATAAAATGAAATCCAAATACTATAATTTATAAATTTAAAGTTCATTATAGTGAATTTTAATTTTACATGTAGAAACTGAATGTAAAATAATGTATGGAAATACTATTCTTTGTTGTTTTGGTCACTTGTGGAAAAAAGGATTACCTTTGTAATTTCGGTCAATTGAAATGATTTCTAGGAAATAAAAACACGAACAATAATAAATAATACTATATTCATTATAACTACCATGTGCAAGAAATGAAATTTTTTGTCATAGTTATTCCAGTCTTATAGACAATAAACTACTCAAATCAAATATGAAGGAAACCAAAAGTAAAAAAATTAAAATGACAAATAATTGTTCTTGAAGACAAGTATCATTATAGTAACAAAGAGATCAACCATTTTATGATTTTTATATTTTTAAAAAGTATCATTTCTTCACTATGAGCCTAAAATCTCAAAGAATAAAAATAACTAAAATAGCACTATCCATATAATGAACATAAAATATAAAAGATAAAAAACATAATAATAGTTATGGATCATAAATATTTTTTATTTCATTAAAAATATCATATAACAATTTAATCAAATGTTTTGTGGTTATGTTTCAGAGGGAAAAGTAGTTTTTATTTACATAATTACTAATATTCTATGATACCTTTCTTATCTAGAATTTTATTTGTATTTGAAATTAAAATATGAAATATTTTTAATATATTCCTAAGGATACCAATATAATCACAATATGAAAAATTATTTGGAAGGGTAAAAACATTGGAAATTCAGTTTTTTAAAAAATGAATATAAAAAATATTTATATAAAATGAAAAATGAGTGAGAGAAATATACAAAGAACTGTATATTTAGCAGATTTGAGTGAATTGGGGATCATAATTTGTATAACAATTTTCTATATTCCCATAAAATACAGATATACCTATAATTCATTTGGAAATAAAAACATGAAGGGTTTAGTGAAATTCCTGGAGTTTTGGATGCTGGGTTTATTTACATACCTTCTATTGAAGTTGAAATACGACATATCCATAATGAGGAAAAGGGGATACCCATAATGATTTGGGTTTATGGAAATTATAGTAAAAGGGAAAAGGTAGTAATTGGACATTCCAGAGGTGGAAGGTCTCGAATTTTGAGAAAATTCATGTCCTGGTTTTTGAGTTTGGTCTATCGAGAAATAAAAAAATTTGAAAGGAAGAAGTCATTCATAATGACGGGATCCTATAAAATAGGAGGATAGATATAGTATATAAATTTTAAGGAATATGTGAGTGATTAAGGCCATATCATGGCTTAAATTTCATACCAACCAAAATTCTGATGTTGTAAAAAGGATTTGGAATCACTTATCTGAAAGATGACGTGTTTTGGTCCAAATTTGGAGTTATTAAGGTGAGTATTATAGGTACAAAAAAACCCTACTCTAATAGAAATACTAGAATTGTGACTGAGGGGAGGAGTAGGTAGTGTTGGTGGCGGAGGCGTAGGAAGTGGTAGTGGAACATAAAACCCTAGTTTAATAGTGAGAAGGAGGTAGGGAGAATGGGGACTCAATTTTGTGAGATGGGATGGGAATTAATGAAGGCATCGAGAAAGGGAATATGGGAGTAAAGGAAGACACTAATTATGGATACAAAATGAATAAAGGGATAAAGGGAATAATGGTTGAAACAAGAAGTGGAGATTAAGGGGATTTTGGAAGCATGTAATGATTGGATATGACTATGCATGCATCAGATTTTCGGAAGCCTCTAACTTATTAATTTAATGTATAAATGAATATTAATAAAAATTGAATTAAATGCATTTGATCACGAATGATGAGGTGGATCTTGTTGTATTTGGTGTCCTAGAACCAACTTCTATGTATTTTATGATAAACTTATATTCATTGTTTTAAAAATTATTAATTTTCTTATAACATAATGAATTTTCTTCTCATGACATAGCATGTGATAATGTCCCAAGAGTATCTATCTCACTGAAAGGCCAGAGCAGTTCCCTACTATGATAAGAACCCGAAAGTGCTATGATACTATTAATAAAAAAAATTCAATGGCAAGATGATATCATTTTAAGGGAAAAAATTATATAGGATATCTGGGATGGAGATTCATAGGAATTTGAGGCACATTACCATGTTTTATTCACTTGTACGTATGTATTATTATATTAATAGAACAAGACCCAACAATAGGAAATATGCATTTATTAGTGACATTGGATTTTCCTATATGCAGATGTGTGTATTGGTCCTTAGATTTTACGATTATTTTTATTGGATATTATGAGTCACATAATTTGATGTCTTGAAGAAAAAATTAACGAAATATATTCACAGAGAGGTAGGATATGTTGGGTACGTCTCGAGTAATATTTCATTAATGAATAATTATAGAAAGGAATTATCCCTTTTTTTCTTTAAATGAAGTTTATATATTATGCCCTTTGATGGAAATGAATAGCATAAATAAATCGATGTCCATGGTATTTTCTAGGAAATTTCTATTTCTAAAAATTCACAAAATGTGGTATTGAGAATATATGTTGATGACACTAGCATGCGACCTGCTCGATTGGAGATATTGTGATAAATTGGATATTATTACACGATAAGTGTTCATTTGAGGTGAAATGTTGTTCTAGAATTAACTTCTTTCTCTTTGGGTCCCCTGGCATGTATCTGGACACTAACCTTTGGCTTTATGCAGGTTCACCTAATTCCACTTAGAAAAAGTCTTAGAGGGTCACACACTAAGTGTATTTGGAATCTCACATAAATAATTTATTAATTTACATGTTCAATGAATATTATTCCTGGTTGTGGTTTAATAATTATTCATGTAATACTGATCACATTTATTCTGGCACAAGTTATTCGAGAGAATATATTTTTTGTAGAATATTTAATAAATATTTTTTTATATTTTTGGTAAATATAATATTTATTTATTTATCAGGGAATAATGCGATGATATTTATTTCATAAATAAATGGTCATTATTCATGTCTTGATAATTATTGAGAAGGATTGGTGGATCGATTTTAAGGGTCTAGTGAGAAATAATAATATTAAATATTATTTGATTAAATAATAATTAATTATAACTTATAGGTTAATCACATGTCAAGAAATAATGACAATGTTGTTATTATTTGATATGGGGTTTCATAAGGAATAATAAAATAAATAAAGGCACTTGGGAAATTATTTATTATTACGTAGTGAATTAAATTCCTATTTATATTAATATCATCTAATTATCCTAGGGAATGCCAAATCTAGCCAATTAATGTTGAAAAAAGAATTCTTGGAGACACCTCTCATTTCTAGAGTGTTCTTCTATCTCCAAAAATGTTCTCAAGAATGAGAGATGCCATCCTTCACTAGATCAAGGAAAACACTTTGGAATCAGTTCTCCAGGCGATTAAAGGCGGATGACTCAAGCACAAGGATCTTGCATGCTAGCACCTAATGACTCCATAGACAATTTCTAGAGATTCCTGGAAAACATTTGGATCACTACTAGAGGAAACCTAACCTAAATTTCTATGACGTAATGATGGGTCACTTCATATCGGTGGATGAACACATCAACAAAGAAAAAATCACCTGGAAGGTAATTTTTAATTTAATTTAATTAATTGTAAACAAAATTTGTTTATCCTCTCTTCTGGGTGCCTAGTATTGTTTTTCTTTCTCTAAACCATTGATTCAATTCCCTAGATACTGGCATTCATCGTCGTATTGATCTCATATTGATCATTGATTACGGAAAAAGACAAGTTGGGCACTGCACCCTCCCACACTTCTGTTGTGCCTGAAACCTAAAAGTGATATCTAAGATGGAATATTATTGTTTATAATTATTAAAATAATTCATTAATGATTTATGCATTTATAATTTAGTATTTCAATTCATTTATAATCATTCTTTTTAATTTGTATAATGATATCTGTTCTCCCACTATCATTTCTCACATATCTACCAGAAATGATTAATTTTATTGGTAAAATTATATCGAGGAAATCATCTGAAGGTGACAAGTATTCTGTTTGGGTAACACAATAATACATTCCATGTAATAATAATAACATGTCATGTAATCAGAATTACACAATGTGTAGTTGTCTTCAATGCCCGAGGAGTAGTTTGGAAATAACTCAATCCATGTGCATTAATGACACATGGTGTAGTAAATTCTTACACCTTATGTTGACCCGGATAGATAGGAACACGGTCACAGACTACATGTTGGGTGGTCCACTAGACATAGCGTGTATTCCCTTGTGGGTCGGGGCCAAACCTTATACCCCATACACGGCTCATCCAACCTGTGACCGTGTAACCTAGAGACAACGTGGTATGCAGCCCACTGGACACACCGTGTACTCCACGATTTCCAACGTACAACTCACTCACCAAGTCCCTTGGTGTGTACATTGTATAAATGGTGATGTTAGTACACACCATTTAGTCATAACTACACATCATGTACTGTTACCAAATTAAACGAATTAAAACATTAATATTTGTCTAATGTTCAAAACAACATATCATGTATAAAAAATATTACAGGTCATTACTCTATGAATTGAAGTATGACACATGGATGAAAAAATCATGTTATTTGTGTAACCATTCATGAAGTACACGTTGTGATAGTAGGAATTAAAATGTATATTCCATATGTCACAAGATTGAAATAGTATACGAATATAATAAATGTTGGGTAGATTCACATGGGAATTCACCATGTTACCTCAAACATAAATTTATATACATTGTTAATTTTAAATGAATTTATTTTGTATAAAATTATAATGGATGATAGTCTCATGGAAATTTAGAAAAGGATTATGAAAAAATTATTGATTAATTAAAGATAAAAATTAATAAATTCGAGTTTGATTAATCTTAAATAATACTGATTCATGAATTAAATTATAGTTTTATAAAATGTTTTTTTTTGTATATGTGGATGATCAAGATCTAGACCAAACATTTTTATGTAATTTTTTTCATTTTAATTTATTATTAAATTAAATTGCTAGAATGCATGCCTTCTCTCCTCAATAATGTGTAGGGATTGGCTTCCCATGGTTTCTTTTACGTAAACCCCTTTTTAACCCTCACCTACATGTGAGTAAAAGCATATGTAATGGATGGAGCACCCACGATAGTGGAGGTGATTCAAGTTAAGAGCCAGGGAAAAACCAATCCAAGGATATAAAAAGGTGGATATGTGGAAACCTGTAAACAAAAACCCTAAATGGTTCAAGGTGTTTCTTCCCTAGGATAATTGATAGATTTTCAACCATTAGATAAACTAACCATTAGAAAATATCTGGATCACACCTTTGATTTTTTTTATATATGTTGAATGGTTATTAATTATGGATTTATTGTTGCAATCACATAATTAATGAATTAACAATCCATAAATATGGATCTAAAATAAAACTGGCTTATGCATCAATATTATCAACACATGGTAACTTAATTAAGTATATCCCACTTAATATTGAAAAGCATGTGAAAATATAATAATTTGAAATTTATGCACGAAGGATAAAATCCCTCAATAAAATATTAAGATAGTATATCCTTCCATTAGTTCAGTTGGAATCAAACCATAGTTCAAAGTGCTTGATCAGCCAATGTCGGGTTGCTTTCAATTATCGAGGAATTCTAATTTTTGGTTTTGGGTTGACTTAACATGGTTAACATCGAGGGTTGACTACCAAAAAAGGACTTGGTGTAACATGGAGGAAATGGTTGAGGAAATCTAAATTAATGATTTCAATATTGGGGAGTCCACTCAACAAATCATGGAACAACGAGTTAATGAAGATGGTATTCAGAATGCCTACCTATTCCAATTCAAGTTACATGACTATCCAAATATGGGGTGATGATAATGGAATATAGATCCTTACTACTAGAATATCTATGAAACGGGATATTCCAAATCCAATGGTGAGGGATATTAGGATTCAATAAAATAGTGGGATACAAATATATATTTAATTATTTGTCAAAATTTTATCGGAAAAAGTACTAAAATTCTGATCATCTTATATTTAGAAACAACATAAAAAATTAAATCAATCATATTATTGCAATCGATAATCGATAAGGAAATCCTTCCCACCAACATTAATTTCTAGGAGTGAAAAAGGTGCCTACGTGTCATCCTTCACCATGAAATGAGACTACATGTGCTAGAATAACCTTTACCATTTTCACCTGGAAATGTGGTGAGTGATTTGGAATTATCCTTGTGGGAGAAACATCTGAATGAATATATAGATGGTCATTGCTTCATGCTATCATCTATGTCAAATTAACCCTTGAAGAAACATGAATAAATTGACTCTCGTAGCATGATGTCTCACCTTCAGGATACCTACCAAGATAAGGAAAGACGAGTGGGGCACTATATCTCCAACATATTGTTCACCACTGAGCTTGTAGAGTCTGTGCGAACTGGGCCTCTAGTAGTTAATCTTATCATCTACATTGATAATTTGGAAATCTTACGGATTAAATTATCAGATGAGTTTCATATAGATCTCAGTCTTTCATCACATACAAAGACTTTCTCTAGTTTTATTAAATTATAATATGAACAATAATGAGATGAAGCTGTCCAAAATTATGCCCCTAATTCATTAAGTGGATTAGGGCATGGGGAATGAAAAAACTAAATTCTTAATGGTTAATAATAAGTTGATGGAATAGGAAATGGGACCTAAGACCTATAAAGAGTCTAAATCACCCAGGCATTTTCTGAAGAAGTAGAAGATGATCCAAATGTAGGGAATGGAAAAGAAGGTATTGTGTTTTTCATGTGGAAAGTCTAACCACGTGAAGAGGAACTGCACCTAGAGGTAAGGGGACGCTAAATGTGTTTTCCTTATTGATTGAAATATTTTAATTTCTACACATTGGGTATTAGATACAGATTTTGGTTCTCACATCTGTATTCAAATGCAGGAACCATGTAGATTTCGAAAATTTTCTAGAGGATAGGTGCCATCAAGCCCATACCTGAGTGGTAAGGTCTCCTTATTAGCATCCAAAAGACATGGGTTTGAAATCGAGTGGAGGAGATTTTTTGGAATACTATAGCAGTACTATAGAAGGTACTATAGTAGCTGGAACTATTCTCCCAATATTGGCCTTCATGGAATCAGTTTGGGGCTATAGGTCTTAGGGTCTTCAGGAGATCAAAGGCATTCAGGCCAAAAGGTAATTGGGCCATAGAGACCTTGTAATAGTCCAGTTCTCATAGAAAAATCCCAAGAAAAGGATTTAGTTCAAAGAGTATTAGGCACCAGAGCAAAGATATCTAGATTGGAAGAATAAGAGGGTATGGAAACTGCCAACGGGACAAAGCACTTTGCACCCTTGCATTGGGAAATTCTAGATCATCACTAAAGAGATGTGGGGATCTAGGCATTCAATGGTGCAGATTATGGAGAGCGGTAGTTCTTGTGGGGTTGGGCCAACATGTCATGTATTAGGTATAGTAAGCCTCTATTCCTTCAGGTCATGTAATTGGCCTTCGGATTGTGTTTGGGCCTTGGGCCTTCGGCCTACAGGTCATGTAACGGTTCCCCATCAACCCTTATAAAAAGTAGGAATATTAAAAAATAAATAAAAATAAGGCCTTCAGGCCATTAATGTCGGGCCTAAGGAGTGGTGGATCTGTCAGCTGCCAATGGTGCGAGGCTGTCTTCTCTTTCCATTGGTGACTGCCACCTTTCATTACTGACCGAGATGATTTTTTAGGTGACTATTCTTATGTACCAATTGTTACCAAGAAAATAATTTCTATATAAATTATAGATATAAATGGTTTTGTTTTCATGTTCAGAAATAAGTGTTATTTCTTTTCTATGGGCAAAAAATTTTGTAGTATGGAACATTTAAATAATGGTCTGTGTGTATTAAATTATAAAAAAAGTGCTCGAAATCGATAAAGAATCATATTCTGATGACATAAATAACACCTAGTTGTGGAATCACCATCATGGTAATGTAAATGAGAAGAACATGAAGAATCTTGGTCAAGGTTATTATTTAGGCTCTTCTATGCTAAAACAACTTGATATATATCACACTTGTTTTCAAGGGAAAATGGCCAAACCACCATGTCACAAAATAAATCTGGTCACCATCAAAACTGGCACCAAACCCAACCAATGAAAATGCCCTACGGGCTTTCCCTATCTTCAAAGGATGGATCAAGTGCTCGGGTATCAATAAAATTGTTCTGGAATGATTTATATGAGTATGAAATCATAAACCATTAAAAGAAAACAATAATATGAATATTATATTTTAATACCAAACGATATTTAACAGAAACCAAATATTAATATATGGATTTAAAGAAAGTACAATAGGTTCAAACATAAATAATAATAGTATAAAATCAGCCACAAATACTCCATGCAACAAGGGGTCATCACCGCTGAGCCATCTCCACAACATTGCACCATATTTGGGGACTAACAACCTGAACCGCCTTCATCTGAGGATTTCCCTTTACCTATGATAGACATAATCGAGTCTAATTACACCTAAAATGTGTAATTAGGGTGTGATCCTAAGCCCAATAGGATTCCACCCAATGATTCCAACGAGTATGCAATAAAATGTGAAAAGCACACTATTTTAATAGGTAATGAAAAACACCAATCAATTCCAAGAAATGAAACTTTCAATTGTAAACAGTTTTCAAAATAAAACATTCATAATTTTAACACATTTAAATAAGACACATTAGCTACTTTAATGTACATTAAAACACTCCCTATGACAAGGTTAAATACCACTAATCCAATGAGCATGAAAACTGGGAACACCCCAAGGATCTAGATAGACTCGGGCCCTATGTACCTCGTACCCCAGTGTAAAATATCTATGTCACAATCCTTCCCTGTGCATGAGCCACTAGTAGGAAACATACCCATAACATATTGGTCCCCATAAATCATCCATATTGGTTAGTTATAGTTCTCATTATCCAAAATTCTATGTGAAATAGTGACAGAACCCATCAGGGTCATTGGACGCACAAGTACATATCCTCCCACCTAGGTACTCGGGCTTCCCCCATTGTGCTCAAACAATTTCAACATTCTACAAACATCTATTTTCATATGAAAACACCACTAATGGTCACATACAATCAATATAGTAGATATACACCCTTTATACCACATAAATGACCCAAAAACATATTTTGGTTAAAAAACAACTTCCCAAAATCTCACATTGTTTTGCACCCAAAACTCCTTGAAATCCCCACTTTTCACACCAAGTGGACAATTAAAAGTCACCAAAACAGAAATGGAAGACCAATACCCTTCAAATAAACCAAAAAATAAGTTATATGGAATCCCCATATCAACCAATAAGTTATATCTTCTTAAAACCTCCATTTTCACACAAACATGGCACTTAATGTCAATATACTTCACAAAAACCCTTAAAAGAATTTTTCGCAGTAACAAGAAAAGGATATGAAAATTACAAATATGATTTTCATCCCTAATATATTTCAATAAAATCAACTATGTATCCATAGGGCACCCCCAAATTATCCAATAAATTATTTATATGAAAACCCCCCAATTTCACAGAAAAATGGAACTTAAACTTCATTTTCTTTGAAAATACCACTAACACCAATTTTCAGAGAAATAATAAAATGACATAAACCTTAAAATATCATAAAAATAGCAATCTATGTCCCAATGATTTCATACACAATGGAAACACCTACCACAATAATGAAAACCCTTGAATCTTTGTGCATAAATCAAACTGCACCCCTGCCGCACCATAAGGGACTTAGATCAAGCCTAAAACCAAAATAATAGACCAAGAAATACAGAATCAAACCGTAGGTTCAAAACTCTTGTTTCTGGACATTAGGAACCAAATTTATCATCAAAGAAACCCTATATTAATTTAATGAAACCCTGATCACATTGAAAGAAGAATGAAGGATACCAACTTACTTGAGGGATCTTGAAGAAATCGACACATATAAACCAGTAGCAGAAT
This sequence comes from Viscum album, assembly GCA_963277665.1. NCBI lineage: Eukaryota > Viridiplantae > Streptophyta > Magnoliopsida > Santalales > Viscaceae > Viscum > Viscum album. Next base: position 782,588,144 of record OY728161.1, read on the forward strand.
TTTCTAACCGCCAAAAATTAAATTGTTGTTAGAATAAGGAATGAAAGGTAAATTTAGAACTGAAAAGGGGTTATAGAGTAAAAATTGAAGGAGTTATGAAGGAATTAAATTAACATTTAAAATCTGGATAAATTGTGAAAGCTTAAGATGTTTCATCCAAATACGCAAAGCAAAAGACCTCTAAAGAGAAAGAGAAGTGAATGAGGTCGTGCCTAGATTTTGTGGGATTGGGTGAGAGATGAAATCACCCAAAAATAATAAAAATTTAATAATATATTAAATTAATATTTTTTTAAAATACTAGAAATGGGCTTCCGGGATGACCCAACTCCTTAGATAAAAACACTACTCCACCATGATTATGGATTCCTAAAGGGTCCAAATTGATATATCGGTGTTAATAGGTCACGCGAGGTCAATTTAGAATTTTAATAGTTGAAAAATGATGAAATTGAATGATTTATAAAAGAAACAAAATTTATTTTTAAATCTAGAAATGGGCTCATAGTTTGGTCCACATTTTGAAAACTATCCATTTCCACCAAAATGCATGGGAAACCCCCAAAACAATGAAAGAATTTAAATTAAAGGGAAAATAACTTTAAAATAAGCCATTTATGTGATAATTATCCCCACCATGAAAACATTTTGTCCCAAAAATTCAACGTAAATCATTATCAGAAAACATGAATGGATACTCTACCTCAACCTATGACTTCTACTTCCAGGAATCATGTGTATCATTTTCATGCTGGCAAAGAACCTAGACCAGTGGAATATACTTTCCCTGAAGTACCCTATCATGGAAGTCCACTATTCGCTTCAGCCGCTCAACAACAGATAAATTAGGCTCAATATCAACTCCTCCCAATTCAGTACTTGGGATGGATCTGGGTTGTATTTATTCAATTAAGAGACATGGAAGTCATCATGGACGGATGTCAACTGAGAAGTAGGGGCTAACCTATATGGAACATTTCTAATACACTTTCCAATCTCAAAAGGTCCGACATACCGAGAAATCATCTTTCATTGATTCCCAATCGATGATTATCCACACGAGGGGCCACTTTCTAGAATACCATGTCGCCCACAAAAAAATCTAGGTATCTATGCCTCTAGTTATCATAAGATTTGTGGAGGATATGAGCTGTCAATAAGGGCTACCTCATCAAATTGACCTTCTCAGAAGTCTCCTCCATCATACTCGACCCCAATAGTGAGGTATCACCTACCTCCTCCCAACATAGTAGGGGCCGACAAGGCCAACCATATAGCGCCTCCAAATGATCCATTAGAATAGAGGATTAGTAACTTTTATTGTAATAAAACTCAACAAATCCCAAATGGATATCCTAGGAACCTACAAAGTCGAGAACACAGGGACATATCATGTCTTTCAAAATCTGATTCGCCCGCTCTATCTAACCATCTGTTTGAGGATGGTATGTCATGCTCATCTTAATCTGAGACCCCAAGTCCTTTTAAAGGAATTAAGAAATTCTAGAAGTCAAATGGGGTCTCTATCGGATACAAATGCTAATTGAAAACCACAGATCTGTATCACCACCTCGAGATAAAAATGGCCAAACTCATCCACCTAGGTAATATTTCTAATCGGAATTAAGTGTGTTGATTTGTCAGATGATCAATCACCACCCAAATAGCATTATTACCCCCGAGGTGTACAAGTTAATTCAACAATGAAGTGCATGGTAAAATTTTCCCACTTCCAGGTAGTAATGGGTAATGGATAGAGAAAATAGAAGGGCCTTTGAAGATCTGCTTTCACCTACTGGCATGTGTATCATCTCAACATGAATATTACAATGTCTCGTAACATACCAGGACATCATGAATTATGAAGAATTCCATAATACATCCTGGTGGCACCTAGATAGACAACTCACTGAGACTGGTGTCTATCCTGTATCCCCACCTTGTGTAGAGATAATGGTACTACAGAACGACCCATGAAGAATAAGATGCCCTTGGGAGATGAAGACCAATCATAAGATGTCTCCCCATCATGAAGAAACATCTTAGACAACTTACAATTCTCATCACTAGGACGTTCCCACTGAATAAACTCCAAGATAGATGGATTCAGCTAAACGCTTTCCAAGAATGCACCACAATGTTCCTCCTTGGTCACCACATGCATCTAAGAAAAGAGCCCCATCAAATTCCACTCATCACTGGACATCCTCAAAACCTGCACTGGAAACTCTTCTTCTCAAGGAATCGTCCACCACATTACCCTTTCACAGGGTATATACAATTTCAAAGTCAAACCCCTACAAGTACACGATCCAACAACGATTCCTCATTTAGAGGTCCTTCTACGAGATGATATAGGCCAAGATTTTGTGATCAGAGTAGACCAAAAACTTTTACCCAAAGAGTTAGTGATGCCAATTATTCAAATCATGAATCATAGATTCTAACTACATTTTTTGGTCGGGTAATTATTTTCATGTGGTTGGAGTTGGCGAGAGCTATATGCCACCATGTGGTCATCCTACATAAGCTCGCACCCAAGACCTATACCTGAAGCATCACAATACACCACATACCCCTTTACATCCTCTAGTAAAATCATAACCGGGGTGATAGTCAACCACCTCTTCATATCCATATAGGATGCATGACATTATGTGGCCAAAAAAAACATAACCCCTTTCTGGGTGAGCGCGGTCATTGGTGAAGCATGTTGAGAGAAATCTCGAGCAAACTGCCTGTAACAACTAGCCAGGCCGAGGAACCTCTTGATATCAAACACGTTCTTCAGCTGGTCCCATGAAATTACCACACTGATCTCCTTGGGGTCCACCAAAACCACTTTCTCTGAAATCACATGCCCCAGAAATTTCACTTCCCTGATCCAAAATGTGAATTTGGATAGCTTTTCATAAAGGCGATGCTCTCACAAAGTGCCAAGAATGATCTATAAGTGATGTTCATATTCCTCCTCAGATCCTGAATTATCTAGGATGTAATCTAAAAATATGACAACAAAATGATCAAGATACTTATGGAACACCTTGTTCATGAGTGCCATAAAGACCACATGATCATTGGTCAATCTGAAGGCAATGACCAAATTCTCAAAGTGGTTGTACCTTCTTCGAAGGCTGTCTTCGGGATATCTGTCTCTTTCACCTTGAGTTGATGTTATCTGAAACGGAAGTCTATTTGGGAGAACCACTTTCCCCCCTTAAAAATGATAGAAAAAATCTTATATTCTCGGAAAAGGTTATTTTTTCAAAATTATTACCCTATTCACCTTTTGGTAGTCAATACACAACCGGAGGGATCCCTCAGCCTTTTTGCGATCAACAAAGGAGCGGCCTAAGGGGAGATAGTCGGGAAAATGAAAATATTGGATTCTAAGTCAACTAAATTTATCATTAATTACATCACCTTGGTGGGGGCCATACAATATGAGGGAATAGATATCGGCTATGTTCTCGGTGCTATATCAATCGAAAACTATACATCTCACTCCTAGGGAAAACCAGAAAAATCATCTAAGAATACCACCTTAAACAAAGTCAAAAAATAAAGTAGTGAACCTTTAGGAGAAATACAATTATCCTATAGAGAGAGTGACAATAAATGGAAGATAATACATCCCAACTCTAGGAGTGGAGGTCCTACACTACCCGACGGAGGATCCCATTCTCCATGAAAAACCCGATGACTACCATTAGGTATTGGGAAACTCACACGCCGCCTGTAGAAATTGATGTGTTCCTAGAAGTTTATTATCCAATAAATTCCATGAATCAAATAAAAAATATCAATATTTAATTCATAAAGTCCCACTCCATCTCAATCCCTGTCATAGAGCACCCACATGACGGGAACATGAGACCCTACTCCTTCTTTCCATGCGGTGTCACCAACTCCATCGCAAAAAACAACAACTCGGTTGGAAAGTTCAGCCTGTCCATAAAATGGGTAGAAATGATTGAAACAGAGGCACTAATATTAAAAATATCATCATCTATAGAAGATGCAATCAAAATAGTACCTTGAACTGTTGACGGCCCCGCCTCTGATCCTGCTGGTGCCTAGTACACCATGTGGAGATGTCTAGTCACTTACTGATGAAAACTGTATGTATATCGTTGTTCCCTAAACACGATTTTCCCAGAAGATGACCCATCCCTACCACCATGGCCACCCAATCGATATCATCTTGTCCATGATGGCTCTGACTATGCCAACACACTTTTTTAATCCACTGACCTTTCCCCACTCTAAAGTGGGCATGCCACCCCGAAATAGCACTACATGTGACCCATATCCCCACATTGGTAATAGGGCTTTGGAGGAAGTGGTAATTCTGGTTAGTTTTTCCCTAGTCTCCCACATTGGTGGCACACGACCTATCTCACATCAGAAGCCACAGATTTGAACTTCCTAGAAGAGTGGCCGGAACTGCCACCTACTTTCTTCACATGTTCCACCCGCTTCCTTTTATTCTCTGAAGAGTTTCCCCTGCCCAGTATTGATACTGACATAGAGAAACCAACCTTCCCTTTTGGATCAATCTCCACTATAAATTCCCGGTCAATGACCTGAGCATTGTTCCTCATCATGAAGAGGAAAACCTTGGAGTATATCTCTAGTCCCAAGCCTTTCTCAAACCTATGGGTCTTTGCTTGCTCATTGGAGACTATTTGAGGAGCATAACAAACCGACTCAGTGAAACGGTTGGCATACTCCATCACTGATAGATTCTCCTGATTATGATCCATGAACTCTAGGGACATGTAATATGCCAAGACCTCAGGGTAGTATTTTTCATTAAAGAGAGACTTGAAATCTACTTAGCGCATCTGTTCATTTTTCCTAGTTTGAAGTACCAATTCCCACCACCTATGGATTCTACCCTCCAACGGAAAAGATATTCACTTCACGCTGATATCCTCGGTTGTATCCAAGAACTCGAAAATGCACTGAATCTTTTTGAGCCATCCGTTTTCTTCCTGGGGTTCTACGCAACCTCGGAAGGTAGGAGGATTGTTTTTCTAAAACTCGTAATCTTTATCTATTCTTGGAAATGTATCTTATGATCTAACATGAAATGGAACAAGAGCGGGTCTCTGTACCAGATCTTGGACATTCCAGAACTCAGCCTCAACTAGCCTCTAATCAATTGGTGTGGGAGAACTCTCTCTAGCTTCCTCCTGTGGGCACATGGGAGCTTTCTGGGGAGGAATGTTGCTAAATAATTCTACAGTCGTAGAAAATAGTAAATACCACAATTTTGAAAAATTTGATCAAGTAAATAAAATGTAAATAATTTAAAAACATTATATTAATAAAACAAACAACTTCTCCAACCCCTCCTGATGTCCATGTGTCCTCCGCAACCCACACGTCTCATCTAGAAGTGAAGTCAAATAATCAATTCTAATATCCCATGGTGACTAATGGTCTTCCAAGAGAGGTGTGATCCAAGCACCCTACTCATGAAAAAAATATATGTCCTAACAATATTGGCTCCTGTCTATCACAAATCATCTCAAAATAATAATTTAAACGAAAAAAATAAACCTCCTCTGATATTATTTTTCCACAAACTGAATTTTGTTTCCATCAAAACCAGCACCAAACTTGGCCGGTGACAAGGCCTGATGGGTTTTCCCTATCCCCATGATCTAGAACAAGTTTTCAGGTATCAATAAATTTCATTTGGTAATGATTTACACGAGTATGAAGGCATGAAACAATAAAACAATCTATAATATCGATATGAAATTTTCAAGCCAAACAAGCCTTAATAGAAACCAGTTATGAATAGATGTCTTTAAATGAAGTTAAAGAGGAAAAAAAATAAATAAAAAATGATCAAATTTGACAGAAATACTCCACATGACATGGAGTCATCACCCCCAAGCCATCTCCAACACACTGCACCATATGAGGGGACTAACAACCCGAACCACCTTCACCTGAGGCTTTTCCATTACCTGTATCAGAAAAAATAGAGTCTACATAAACCCAATTGGTGTAAGTATGGATCAATCCTAATACAAATATTCTTCCAACCAAATATTCCAATGAGTATGTCATACAATGTGAAAAGCACCCAATTTTAATATGTATGGAAAAACGCCGATAAATTCCAAGAAATGAAACTTTCAATTGTAAACAATTTTCAAAATAAAACATTCAGAATGATAACAAATTTAAATAAGACATGCTAGCTACTATAATTTCCATCCTAACACACCCTAAGACAAGTGTAACTACCACAAATCAAATGAGCATGAAAACCGGGAACACCCCTAGGCACTAGATAGTCTCAGGCCCTATGTACCTCGTACCTTAGTGTAAAATATCCATGTCACAATCATTTCCCATGCACGAAACACTAGTAGGGAACATACCCATAACCTAGTTATCCCCAAGCATCATATATTTATTTTAGTTAGAGTTTTATTTATCCAATATGCTAAGTGAAACAGGGACATTAACTAATGGATCACTTGTCGTACTAGCACATATCCGCCCACCTAGGTTCCCTAGCTTCTCAATTTGTGATCAGCCATTTTCAGAATTCTAAAAACATCCATTTACATATAAAAAAACCAATACTGGTCACATACAAAAAATAATGTATCCATACACCCTTTATACCACTTACAACACCCAACAAAACATTTTGATTTTCAATAAAATAACTTCTCAAAATCTCACATTTTTTTGCACCCAAAACTCCTTAAAAATCCCACTTTGCACACTATGTGCACACTTGAAAGTCACAAAAATAGATATTTCACCCCAATAATCTTCAATGAAACGAAAAATTAATTTATATTTCGTCCATATAAGAACCAATAAGTTATATTTTTTTAAAAACAAAATTTTCACACAAACATGGCACTTAAAGTTCATCTAGTTCACAAAAAACATTATATTTTTTTTCACAGAAAGAAAAAAAGGATATAAACATTAAAAACATGATTTTAAGCCCTAATAAATTTCAATAAAATCATCTATGTATCCATATTTAATCCCCAAATGAACCAATAAAATATATCTACGAAAACCCCCAATTTCACATTAAAATGGTAATTATACTTCATTTTCTTTACAAAAACCACTAAAACCAATTTTTTATCCAATAATAAAATAAAATAAATAGTAAAAATATCATAAACACATCAATATAAGTAAAATATATTTTATACACAATGTAATCACCTACCACAATAATAAAAAACCCATGAATCTATGTGCGAAAATCAAACTGCACCACCACCGCACCACAAGGGACTTAGATCAAGCCTAAAACCAAAATAATAGTCAATGAAATCCAAAAAAAAATCCTAGGATAGAAAACCTAGTTTATGGAGATTAGGAACCTCAAAGAAAAGGGATTAAACCCTAATAAAATTTAATTAAACCATATGAAAATTGAGAGAATAATGAACGAGACCCACTTACGTGAGTGATCTTGAAGAAATCGCCCCACATAAAATGATAGCTGAATTTGTAAACACCCAAAAATGAAATTGAGCATCCAATAAATATGTTAAGGTAAATTGGAAATATAAATATGGTAAAAGATTAAAAATTGTTGTATTTATAAAGGAATCAAATTACCTTTTTAAATTTGGACGAATTTTGAAATGATAATACGTTTCCACCTGATCTGAGAATCAAATGAGTTCCAAAGAGGGGGAGAAGAGATCGAGGGTGCGCCTAGTATTGATGGTCTCAGGTGAGGGGTAGGATCACTAAAAAATCAATAAAATTGAATAAGATATTAAATAAAAAAAAGAAACAGGAAATGGACGTCCAGGATGGACCTACTCCTCAAATAAAAACCCAACCCCACAATTATTATTGTTTCTTAAATGTTACAAATTGATATATTGGTGTCAATAGGTCAGAGGATTCCAAGTAGGAATTTTAATGGATGAAAATTGTTGGCAAATGAAGGAGTTATGAAGGAAAAATATATTTTTAAATCTAGAAATGGGCTCACGGTTTGGACTAAATTTTGAAAACACACCATTTCAACCAATATGAATGGGATAACCACCAAAAAAAGAAAAATGGAAACTAAATGAAAATACATTTAAAATATTTAATATATGTTACACACCATTTGGTGTATAGGGTGAAAGGGCAAGAGGGCTTCTATGATTGGTGCACACTGATGTGTGTAGACCATTTCTAGTAGAAGGTAGAGTTGGATATTCTTACTTCATAAAGTTTACTAATGACTGGAGTATATATGGATATTTCTACTTAATGAAGTATAAGTCCAAGTCCATTGAGAAATTAAAATAAATCAAGAATGAAGTAGATAATAATCTTTATAAGAAGATAATTAATCTTCGATCAGATTGAGGTAGAGAATATCATAACCAAGATTTCATGAAAATTCTAGGGGTGTTTGCAATTTTATCTCAACTCACTCCACCGTATACAGCACAGTGGAATGGTGTTAGAGAATGAAGGAATTGTGCCTTTTTTGACATGGTAAGGTTGATAATGATTCATGAAAATATTCCATTATCCTTTTGGGGATATAAATTACAAATTACAACATACACATTAAACTGATTACCAACTAAGGTGTTAAATGAGATTCCCTATGAGGTATGGAGTAGAAAGAAACCTATTTTGATTCATACATGTGTATGGGGTAATGATGTTTTTCTTAAGGATTTATTAGGCAACCAAATAGCACTGCAGGTCATGAAGTGTATCTTTATAAAATATCCCAAGGAAATAAAGGGATTGTACCTATACAACCCCTCAGATATGAAATTTATTATTTCTAGACATGACATATTTATTGATAGGGAGCACATATTAAAAAAGGGTAGTGGAAGAAATATTGACATATATGAAGTTGATGCTCAAGTTATACCTAATTTGATACAAGATCATGTTCCATATGTCCGAGTGGAAGAAGTAGTTCCTAAAACACAAGTACTATGTCAGAGTCTAAGAGTGGTAAGAGAACCATAGAGATATAGTTTTCTTTCCACTGAGGATGGTGACTCATTATTGTTGGAAAATGATGAACCTTTCTCCAATAATGAGGCAATAGAGAGCTCAAAAGCTACAATATGGATAAATTTTTTGAATTCTGAAATGGATTCCATGTATGAGAACCAATTTTGGGTTCTGGTCGATGCACCAGTTGATGTAAATCTTAATAGATGAAAATGGGTATTCAAGAAGAAACTGGACATGAAATGTAAAGTAAGTACTCTAATGAAAGGCTACTGGATAATGGTTTTAAACATCATCATGGTTTTGAGAATGATGAAATTTTTTCAACAATTTCCATGTTTAAATCCATCATATTCACACTTTCCATAGTAGGTTACCATGAATATAAGATTTGGCATATGGATGTCAAAACTGCATTCCTTAATAGGAACCTTCGAGAAGATATCTATATGAAACAACCAGTAGGGTCTGTGAAACAAGGTAATTCCAAAAGGGTTTTCAAGTTGCATAGATCCATTTATGGATTGAAGAAAGTATCTAAGTCATGGAACATTCGATTCAATGAAGACACAAGAGAATTTGGTTTCATTACAAATGAATGTGATATGTGTGTTTTCAAAAAGTTCAGTGGAAATGTGGTCATTATCCTAGTAGTATATGTTGATGACATAGTACTTATTGGAAATGGCATACCAGTCAGAGTATTTTAAGGACTGGTGGAACAAATTCTTATCCCTAAAGGAATTTGGTGAATCAACCTACATTTTATGGATCAAGATCATTTCTGATAAATCCAAGAGGTTTCTTGGAGTATGTTAGGGTACATACATTGACAAAATACTAAAGTGATTTGGTGTGGAACAATCCAATAGGGGATTGGTTCCAGTGTCACGTGTCATAAATCTTTCTAGGAAAATATATCCCTAGACATAACAGGATAAATATATAATGAGTAAGACCCCATACACTTCAGCAATTGGATAAATCCATTATACCATGCTATGTAATATAATTGATGTTCCCTATGCACTGATCCTCGTAAGAAAATGTCATGCAGATCAAATAGAACAACATTGGAATATTTTTGAGGCTATCCTTAAGTATCTAGGTGGAACTAAGGATATTTTCTTTTTTTATGAAGGATATGAGGATATTTTCATGAGAGTGTAGGATGATACTGGTTTTTAGACAGATCATAATGATCCAAATTCACAATCGGGATATGTTTTATGTCATTATATAGGTTAAGTGAACCGAAAGTGTTCAAAGTAGCTAGTTGTATCTTATTCTACCCTAGATTTAGAGTATATAGTGGATTCTTATTTATCAAAGGAAGTCTTTAAGATTTAAAACATTTTTCATTATCATGATGTGGTACCTATTAGTATAGACCCTATCACATTGTGTTGTCATAATACTACATTGGTGGATCTTTCCAAAGAGCCAAAGTCACATCAACGGAAAAATGACATACTCCAAAAGCATCACCTCTTGAGGAATTTTTATCAAAGGTGTAAGGTTTAATTGAGATTAGTGTCCACGATTGAAAGCATGGTGGACCCCTTGATTAAATGCCCATCTCAACCGAATCATAGTATCATGTGAGATCTAGCGTACTGAAGGTTGTTAGTAGTTGGATCTAATTAATGTGAGTGTATGTTATATTTGGATCCCTAGAAATAACTTTTTTTTACATTATGATATACATATATTCATGATTTTTAATATTAATAAATTTCTTATCACATCATGATTGTTCTTCTGCATAATAGAGCATGTGAAAATGTCCCAAGAGTAGCTATCACACTGAAAGGTCATAGTAGTTCCCCACTATGATGAGATCTCGGAAGTGCTACAACACTATTCTTAAATAAATGTTTTATGGATGGATGATAACATTGGAAGGGAAAAATATGATATAGGCTATTAGGGGTGGATACTCATAGTATATTGAGGTTCCTTCTCATGGTATACACCCGTGGTGATATCCTGTAGGATATTTTGAGAATGAGACCTGACAATAGTAAATCCTCACTTATAAGTGTCATTGTATTTTCCTATTTACAGCTTTTTGTATTGGTCCTTATACATTTTTATTATTATTAATGGATATTATGAGTCACATACTTTGATGTATTGATGAAGACCATGATGAAAAATGTTCGCAGTGAGGTAGGATATGTTGGGCACATCACGAGTAATATTACATTAATGAATAATGAGAGAAAGGATTTAAGACTTCTATTCATTAATGGAGGTTAATATATCATTCCCTTTTATGGAAATTATATAGCCAAAAAAAATCCATGGCTACGGTGTACTCTATGAAATTTCTATTTTTGGAATGTCAAAGAATGAGATATCGATTATATAGGCAGGAAACTTGCACAATTGGAGATATTTCTATAAAGGGATTATATTACACGGTAAGCATTTGAATGAGGTGACATGTATTTATGGTATTAACTTCTTTCTACATGGATGCCTTGTCAAGTTGCTAGATGTTATCCTTGGTCTTCATGTAGGTTCGCTTAATGCCACAGAGAAATATGCCTAGAGGGCCACACACTATGTGTATCTATAATCTTAGTTAAATAATATATTATTTAACAAGTTGAATAAATATTATTCCCAATTTTGGTTTAATAATTATTCATGTATGTATGATCACAATTACTTCATCAATAGTTATTCGAGATAATATATTGTGAGCGGAATATTTAATAAATATTTATTTTCTATTTCCAGAAAATATAATATTTATTTATTTATCAGAAAATAATGAATTGATATTTATTTAATAAATAAATAGTAATTATTCAAGGCCTGATAAATATTGAGGATGATTTGCGGACCAAGTTTAATGGTACAGTGAGAAATAATAATATTAAATACTATTTTTTTAAATAATATTTAATTATAACTTCTCGGTTGAGCACATCTCAAGAAATAATGACAATGTTGTTATTATTTGAAAAGGGTTTTAACTAGGATTAATAAAATAAATAAACTCACTTGTAAAAATTATTTATAATTACCTAGTGAATTAAATGTCGGGTTATATTATTATTCTCTCATTAGCCTATGGAAATATAATGCCTGAAAATTGGGGTTATGGAAAACATTCTTGGAGAAACCACTCTACACTAGAGAGTTCTTCCCTCTCCAAGAACATTCTAAAGAATGAAAGTGGCGATCCCCCTTTGGATTAAGTAGAATGCATTAGAATCAGTTCTCAAGGCGATCGAAGGTGGACGATGCAAGCATAATTATCTTCTATGTTAACACCTAGAGACTCCTTTGGCGACATCTTCAGATTCATGGAACATGTGTGAGTCACCACTAAGGGAAACTACCCTTGGTTTTTGCAACGCAATGATGATGCACAATATATCAGTGGCCGAACACATTAACAATGAAAGAACACCATGGACATATATCATTAGTTTAATTAAATTAATAATAAACAAAATATGTTAATACTCGCTTATAGGTTATGTTTCTTCTTTCAATTTCTCTAAATCCACGATTCAATTCTGTGGATATTGTCATTCTTATCGTATTGATCACGGATTGATCATCGATTTTTGAAAAATCAAAGATGGACACTACACCCTCCCATGATTCCACTATGCCCAGAAACTATAGTTTCATCCTCTCACATTGTTGGTGCACATTGTAAGTGTTTTAAAAATAAAAAACTTAATTAAAATATATAAAATATTAATCTTCAAGTTGCACATCATTCCCTAATATAGATTTGGGTTTATTCAGTGATACCCTTTATCAATGCTAAAAAACGCTGATAAAGGGGTTCTTATATCAACACTTTTATTAGCACTCATAAAACTATTCCTTTTATCAGTTCTAAAAACCCTTCTTTTTATCACTAATGAACATTATATTTTAAAAAATAATTAAAAATCACATATTAATATATAAATATAAATATATTAATATAAATATAATATTTTTTATAAAATATTGTTTATATATTACTATATATGTGCTCACACTTAATATATTTGATATTTAGGGGAAATGGTTTAGAAAATAATTAAAAATTAATATTAATTAACAATTTTTTATCTATTGTTTATTAATAGTCATTAAATAATAATTTAATGATATAAACCTTCAATAAATTAAGAAATGATCTAAAATAAGTTGAAAACATGACTTGAACTTCTAACAGACATAACTTTTGATCTGGGGGTATGTTTTAGATCCACCACATATCAAATCATGTTTTTGAAAATAGATATATGATTTTTTTGTGGGGAAGACCTTCTATTATAAGTTTTTGAGGTCAACCCTATCTAAATGTCATCAAAAAACGGAGTTTTTTTCTTGGGGTACAATAATTTCGGAAAATTTGTTGAAATTTCAGCCTCGTTTAAGTGGGTGTTCTTATATTTTTTTATAGAGGCTCAATTTATTATTAGGTATTACAATGATATTTATATTTTGGGATTATAATTTTATTATTTTTTATATTGTAGTATTATTTATAATTAAATAAATATATATATACATATTTGTGTACATTTACTCAAAAAAATTTAATTTTTATTAAATATATCATCACCCCAAAAATAACCAGGTACCTTTTCTTTTGAAATAAAACATAGAACTATTTACAATAAACACATGTTCATCAAATCAACTACTCCATTTAGATATGGTGTCTTAGGAGTCGTTTTTGATGCTGAAAACCATCTTTTTATAATACTAATGAAACAGACCATAATACTCACCCTCATTGTCAATGCCAATACATTTTAATTTATTACCAAATTGCCTCTTAGTAGAAAGCAAAAATTACTTAAAAACATTGAGCACCAGACATTTGGAATTCAAAACATAAACTCAAAAATTACATGAGTATTCATCAATAATTGTCATAAAAAAAAGACTTTCACTAATGGTCTTAGATTTAAAAGGACCACAAATATCATAATGTACTAATTCCTGTACATATGACATTATGTGTAAAGGATGACGAATAAAACTCACTCTATTATGTTTTCAATCCATAAAGTGATCAAATTTATCCATTTTAACACTCTTCAAATATGGAATAAGATTTTTCTTTTTCAAAACACCATGATTTTTCCCAGTAAGGTCGATGGTCCTCATATGCCATAACATTAATGAAACACTGCACTCAACAACACAAGTAGTATCACAAGAAATAGAATCTATAGTATAGTAAAAACTTGACAGGTTCTTACCTAAATCCACAATCAAATAACCATTGGAAATATTTCATTGACCATCAGCAAAAGTACTGATAAACTCTCATCATTATGAATTCTATTAATAATAAGATTCAAGCGAACCTCATGCACATGTCAATCATTATTCAAAATGATCTTACTTCTAGTACTGGTCTCTAAAAATAATCCTGATATATACAAGATTAGTGTTACCATCATTACCCATCTTAAAAATCCAAAAATTACTTGTGTTGTAAAATGTAAAGAGCTCATTCAACTATGTCATTTGAAAAATAGGAAACAATATCAACAACCCAACAAAAATAATCACAAGAAATATTAATGGAGTCATAAATAATAAAAAGGTCACCCCCAGTAGCAACGGTGAAATGATCGTCTCAATCATCATTTTTCTTCTTCTGATTTTCCATCATTCAATTTTCTATTTTTAGCTTATAACAATACTTTTTAACGTAAAATTTCTTTTCACAATGATGAAATTCTAATTATCTCAACTTCAACCTGGAATTTCTTCTATATTTTCTCTTACCTTGACTGCTCTATCCCTAATTCTTTTTGTGGCTTCTCCCCCTGGTCTATGTGATTGAAATATTTTATGAATATTTGTCATGATTACGTCTCCCGACCTCCTCATTTAAAACAACAATGTTAAAAAAAACTAAATGTCATGACACCACTAGGAGTAAAACTAGTTAGAATATTAAGTAAATTTTCCAAAGAATCAAGTAATGTGTTAAGAAACTAAAGAGATAAATCCTCATCTTCAAAATTAATATTCATATCAGAAAATTGATCAAAACAACGTTGATATTTACTCAAATATTTATAAACATATTTAACTTATTTTTACCTCAAATTCATCATTTGTTTAAAAAAAATTATTGTTTCCTATATTAGAAGAATAGGTAGTCTCGAGAATATCATACAAAGATATGGAATGTGAAATGTTGATAATATGATTCATAAAGTTGTCTTCAACCCACTGGATAATGAATCCACAAACCATAGCATGCTCAAATGCCCACTCTTTATCTTACATTCTTTATCACTTCTGAGTACTAAACACTGAAAGTTGCATTCACTTGATAAAAAGTAGATCCTTCATTTTTAATCACTAGATATCATATTAGGTACCATTCAAAAAACACATCCTAATTTAATTTGTTTCCATAACATATATAAAATAAAAACCAAACCCATTAATACCATATGTTGGGAAAGATGGAAATAGATGAAGGTGAAAACAATTGCAAGGTGAAGATGTAGAGGAAATAAATTTTCATTCACTTCAACAAGCCTGCAAAACTATGTTTTATGCATAGTGAGAAAATAATATGTGCCTGAAAAATAAATGTTGACATAATAAATTTTTATCAGGGAAAACCCCAAGGAAGAAAAAAACCATGGGACCTAGTCTAGAATGAAGATCCACTATAATATCAAATTAAATAGTAGAAACACCCAATAATAAAGGCGTATCAAAAGTATAACTCTCCAATGTAGAAAAATAATGTGTCAGCTGACACGATAGACAGAAAGAATATTTGAGAAAAGAACATCGTCTGAGAAAGAAGTGAAATCATTAAATATGACCATACAAATTTGAAGATTGTCTACAGAATAACTGTGTGCTGAAAAATCACAAAGATCAGAAGAAATCTTATTGTCAAACAAAACTAATCAAAAAACCGAATTTCATCTCCATTCAAACATATATCTCAAAACCATTCCATTGCCTTCTCTTAATGGAAAAATTTCTACGTAAAAAAATTTAACACAAAACATGCACTACCCTAGATTATCCCTTTAATATTACTGAAAAATGTATTTAATGGTGCTGAAAAGGTGTTGTTATCCACAGGGCTGTTAAAAGGGGGTTTGTTTCATCCATGCTAAAAAAAGAGCAAATAATGTCCCCTTTTATCATTACTAAAAAAACTGCTTATAAAGTGGTCTTTTATCAGCGGTTTTTAGCACTAAAAAACTCAAAAAAAATATATTAAAAAATAAATTTTCAAATCAGGGGGCAGACCTCCCCCTTTTATTAGTACATGATCACCCATTTAACAATGCACATCTAGAATAAACACCCCTTAACAGTGCTATGTAACCTTTTCCCCCTTTAATAGCGCTATTCACATACTTCACTTGCTACCGCGCACGCTTGTTGCTGCAGGGTTTCAAACCGTAGAGACCTCCCCATCATACTCTAGTGCCTTTTACATTCCACTATATTGTTTTGTTCAATATTTTATGATATATATATCATTACATTTTTTATCCATATATATATATATACATATATATATATAATATGTTTTGTATGTGTGTGTGTATGTTTATACATACATACATACATACATATATTTATATATGTCTGTCCATCTATAAATATAATTATACATATTTATATTTATTTATATATAATATATATCAATATTTATATACGTATATTATAATATATATATAAATTTATAAATGTTTATCAATAAACACTCCTAAATATATATATATATATATTATATATACATTAATTGTGTATGTATATAAATATTCACAAATTTTTATTTTAAATATAATAGATATTCTTTCTATTAGATAAGGTTTATATTTTTGAAAGATATTTTATATGTAAATATGTTTACATGTGTTTTTATAAAATAAGTTTTTTATGTGTTAATATATAAAAAATATGTATTTATTTTTATACATTTGATTATAAATAATATTAAAATATTAAAATGATAATATTTCAAAATCATAATGTCAATATGAACGTAAAACATGAGTATAAATTTAGTGCCCACTTAAAATCGGTAAAAAGACCCCCTTAAATGAGGCTGAAATTCTTTTGAATGTTTAACAATTAGGGCATCCCGAATAGAAACTCGGTTTCGGAAGCATTTTATTTCTTTTTTGGCCTCGAAAAATGTGACAAGGGGCTTTCCCCTTTAATAAGGACGTAGAGCTCATTACAATCCTTGATTTTATATGTGGTAGAGTTAAAATGAACATAGAGATCGAAAGTTATTTACGTTTGATGTTTGAGTTACGTTTTTTACTTATTTTTTATCTTTTATTGATTTTTTTGATATTCTATATCTTAATTGTTATTAAATGATTATTAATAGATAATAATTAGAAAATTATTAATTAAAAATATATTTAATATCATTTTACAATTTATTTTCAGTAATTATCTTATATATTATGTGTCAATGTCTATTTATCCTTAATTAAAATATATTTAAAATATATATATTATATTTATATAAATATAAATATATAAATATATTGATTTATTATTTTTAATGAAATGTATTTTTTGAAATATACCCTTTATTAGAACTGGTAAAAAAGAACTGATAAAGGGGCTCACAGCTAAAAAAGGTGCTGATAAAGGATGTACATTTATCAACGTTAAAAAAAGAGTTGATAAAGGGGTGCTTTTAACATCAGTTTTTTTATCAGTGTTATGATTTACCTTTATCAATTATTTTTTAGAAATATTAAAGGGTGGTGCTACATGAATTCATTTTTATGGTAATCACATCTCTGTATTTTACCTTTTTAAAATTGAATATTCGAACCGCATGGTGATCCAATTGAGGAGGCGCCCGACACTCCATTCATTAATGATGAAGACCCAACCACTGGATGACCAAAGCCTTACCACCAGCGCATCAAGTCACTGGTGGTGCTTGAAATCATCAAGAACACATTGCTGCCAAGGTCTCACATAAAGTCGCCCATCGGCCTACGTCATGTCATTGATGGAACCTGAGGGTATTTCATCACCTACATCATCTACTCCACCACCAAAATTGGACTGAGGTTGTTCCTAGAACATTGTGGGAACTTGTGGAAGTGCCAATGATATCAACTTCTCCCCTTATAAAGATTGATGCCCGACAATGGTGAGGAGGCTGAATAGAGAGAGTCTCCTCATAGAAAGGGAAATCTCTTTCCACAATTCAAAATTATTTATTTAAGGGGGTTAGTGGGTATATATATGGTCCATGTATGGAAGTAGGGTTGTGGACTAGGTTGCTTCCAAATATATATGTAAATATATATATATATAGCATGATAGATTTCCATTTAAAATTTAATCATCATCATTCACTCTAAACTGATTCATGCATTAGAACAATGTGAGTATAAAATGTCATAAATATTATATTATTATAAGTATAATTTTTTATTACAAGGATAACATTATTATATAATTACATAAATAATTTACCCACATGGTGCTCCAATTTAGGAGGCGCCCAACTCTCCATTCATCAATGATGAAGACCATACCACTGGATGACCAATGCCTTGCCACCAGTGCATCATGTCACCGGTGGGGTCTGAAAGCCTCAGATCCACATTGCCACCAAGGTCTCACATATTGTCTCCCATTAGCCTGTATCAAGTCATTGAGGGAACTAGGAGGTATTTCATCACATACATCACCAACTCCACTCCCAAAATTGGTCTTAGGTTGTTCCTAACACATTGTGCGAACATGTGGATGTGCCAATGATTTCCTCTTCTCCCCTTATAAAGATTGATGCCTGCCAATGGTGATGAGTCAAAATATAGAGTCTCTCCCCATATAAATGGAAATCTCCATCCACAACTCAAAATAATTTATTTAAGTGGGTTAGTAGGTATATACATGGGCCATGTGTGGCAGTAGGGTTGTGGGCTAGGTTTCTTTAAAAAATATACATATATATATATAACATGATAGATTTCCATTTAAAATGTAATCATCACACTTCACTATAAACTGATTCATGCATTGGCACAATGTGAGAAAAAAATATCATAAATATTCTATTATTTGAAGTATAATTTTTAATAACATGGATAATATTTTTATATAATTACATAAATAATTATACAATTATTTATATATTAATTAGAAATATAAATGTAGTTAGTTTTTTTTACAAATACATATTTTATAGTATTTTTATTTATTATTATTTTCATAAAAAAGTATATTTTAAATTACATTGTATTTATAATTTATTATAAGAAATATATAAATCCATAATATATTTATATTTTTATCAATATACTCATATACATATACATAATTGTTTTTTAAAATAATAAATAGAATAATTAAAAATATATATATTGGAAATTTAAATAGTTTTATATAAAATATTGTTTATTTAATAATAAACTATAAATATATTATAGTTTGAAATATTATTATATTTGAAATCTTAATAAGTGAAAATATATTTATATTTATATTTATATAATTTTAAATATATTATATTTTAATATAAAAAACTATAATAATTTCATTTATAAGAAATAAAATTAGGTTTCTATAATTAACTTTTTAATGAATAATCAAATATGAATAAAATATAATTTTATATGTGATATAATTTGAAATTATAATATATATATATATATGGGACTAATTATATATCTTTATCATAATTATAAATATTTTTTACCTTCGTCCTTGGTGTGAAATTGTGATTCCCTATTCAACAAAGGTTGAAAATATTTTTCATCTGATTTTTTTTATAAATATTACACTTTTAGATGGACAATAATTTATTCACTAACTCTAACCAAGTTAACCGACATAAATAAATATTTTTAAAATAAAATACATATCATAAATCTGTGTGGGATTATTATTTAGTCAAAATAGATTTCCAATTCATAATCTTATTTGATTCTATTAATTTAATACTTAGATCCATTTTGACCATAGCGTCTTTAAAACTGGGAATCCTTAAAAAAGTTTGGGGGATTTATTGTACAAAGAAATCATAATATTTTACATAAATGTTTTTAAAAAATTAAATTAATTAAATTTATTGTTTTATTTAAGTTTAGCTATTTTATAATTTTTACTTAATTATACATATATTAGTTATTATCATTAGTAGTAAATAAGATTATAAAAATGTAATATAGGGTACACAGTGAAAATTGTACATTGAAATGAAAAGTGATTTGAAACAAAATAAAGGACAATGTGTTTGTTGGTCAATAAGTCAGAAAGTAATAATATAATTTAGAGAACTCAATGCATTGAACGATATGACTTACAAGCATACATATACACAATATTGAAAATTTTATTCAACTCATATGCATAATATTTATTATACAGTATATCATAATCATACGGGTTCTACTCATATAGATTATAAACACAATGGGTTCTTCTCATATGCATAGTACGTATGGAATTCATAAACATGCATTGGGTTGAGATAGGTCATGAATTCATATGCATTGAAAAAAATTAAACCAATTTAGATTATAATTAACATAATAATAATATAAATTAATAGAATATGCTATTAAACTTAAAAAAATTGAAATTATTTACGAATATTAATTTTTTGTGTAAAAATTTAATTACCATGTAAAGTAAAAGAATATAAATTATATTATTATCCATTTGTTTCAATTTCCACATATCATGTTTTAGTTTAAGTACCACCAAATTCATTGTTGATTGTATAACGTCTAAAGATGAACATATATTTTGTAATGGACCTTGGAATTTTTTTTTGAATTCAATTCATAAAATAGTGATGGCACAAATAGGTATTCCTACTTAGGTCTGAATTTATGAAAATTCAACTCTACCAATTATTAGATTCATACATCAAATATGGGATTATTCCCATTGAATATAAGTAATCTTATAACTACTATACCATAAATATTTTATCACTATATTGTATCAAGAAAAACGTAGATATTTTTTTTTTCAAATTCACCAATCCTTAAATTTTCATTTATTAGCCAATTGTATTGAGCATACATAAATTAGTAAGGAAAATTGTATAGTAATGCACGTAACCCATAAGGTATTTTTATATGTAACTTGTACAGTTTTCCACATAACAAGGAATAAATAATTCCAGCATTTTTCCCTTGTATATAAACCATAAAAACTAGTTCGATCAAGCAATAAAAAATGAACTTCCTTCAAACTACAAATAACTGCCTATATTTTAATATCAAAATAAAAATTTGGAAAATCAATATATAGTTCAAAATATGAATTCCAACCTGAAAATTTTGAAAATATATACTGGTATAGCATCATTTATAAATAAGATATTATAATAAATAAATTAATAAAACATTCCACCTAAATCAAATTATTTCAATGTTCAGATGCAGTTTTTGTTATAAATTGCGTCACATGTCTATGGAACATAAGAACTAATATTCATTCATAGTAATACATGACCACCAATTTCTACTTGAATATGTATGTAAAATATAAAAAACTATCAAATAACAGAGTAACCTATTCAATTTGTTGAAATAAAAGTTAATAATTTTGAAGGATAAGGAAAAAAGTAGAACATACCAAAATAAATAATATCCTTGAAGCCTAAGATTCCTGTTTTTTTCTCCCCAGTAGACTTTATAAAACATAAGCATTAGGAAGATAACCCTATATCATGTTTAGTCTCACACTTTATCTGTACAATAAGAAGTAATCTAATAGTTCTATTTCAGCAGCACCTGTGTTTGAAATTGAAATTTATTTTACTAATTTATAATGATGAAATTATTATTGCAATGTATGTTATTCAAGAAACTCATCCCATATCATACAACAAAGAGTAACATTAATGTAGTTTATCAACATGAATAATATATGAGATGTTGAAACAATCTTATCAGGGTTTAACTCACCTACATCCAGTCAAAAAATGACTCACTTGTTTTCCACTACAAATCAATATTGGAAGAATGACAACTAAAATTCATGTAATTGGGTTATGAGAACTGTGATAATTCTAGAAAATGTAAAACAAAAAATATAAATATGAATAAAAGTAAATTCATTGTATAATATGAATTGAATTTCATGTAGGAATATATGTTAAATCAAATGCTTGTGGGAAGAATAACTATAATATGAGGCATTTCATTATATGATATATTTTTGTAATATAGTATAACATTAATTTCTATATCATTCATAATGATCAAATAATCCCAACATATATTATATATAACAATCATGGAATGTAACATACTACAAATTTTTGGAGAATTACTAAAAAACATAAATCAATGGAGTTTGAGGATAAACTGTGGAGAATATAGGTGATGTGACACAATAGGAAGAAAATTGAATGGTTGAATAGTTTCCAATTGTTGGTTAATATAGGTTATAATGTAGAAAAAATTAAATGAAATGGAATAAAGAAATTATTAATTGATGGAAAAAGTGAACCTGTGAAGGGAACAACACTCCCCTAAAGTTAAAAAGGGAAAGTTGGAAGAGGGAATCTTTAAATGAAAGGAAAAAATGGGAAGTAAAAAAGGAAAGAAGGAAGAGGGACATCAAACCTTAGAGCTCGATGAAAAGATAAATCAAACCATTAAGTCTATGGTTGATTGCACTAATAGAAAATCAAAGAATCTTATATTTTTTATCTATCAATAATAGTTAGTGGAAATAATATAACCATGTAAAACATGTTAAATGAAAAAATATAATGAAACTATATCAAAAAAAAGTATAAACCAAACATAACGGTGTGTGTAATTACTCATTAATGATTATGAAAAATCCATGGTACTTGTGAACATACATGCATCTGGAAGAATTTGTTGTAACATTCTAACAGGAAATAAAATAGAAGCTGATAATTTTTAGAGACAATAAATATGGGTTGATAACTAATGTTAAAAGAAGAATATGTTTTCATTGATTAAAACATATATAAAATGATGTACGTAATGATCCGGGGAGTTTGTTTAACATAACCTATCCTGGTATTTATGAAAATACATGAATCTCAATTTTACATTGAGAATAATTAAAGATCTATAAAACTAAGATAATAAAACTGTAATTAAAATATTTAGGGGACAAAATTTACCCTAAATAAAAAATTAATGGCATGAATATAGAATTCTAAATGTAAATTTACAATGGGAAGTTAGGATTATTATCATTTCATGAGTGTTATGTAGGGATCTTAATTTCTAAGAAATAGAAGGAAATATATGAATAATATTGACATAAAATTCAAAAACAAACCTTAGAGTTGTACTAATGAAAAGAGGGGTGCTTTTGAGGGATCCTATTTTAGGGAGCACAAAAAAAGAACTGAATCAATGAAAAATGAAATGAAACAATGTACAAAATTTCAATGAAACGTGATATTTGTGATATGGTTTTCCATTCAGAAGTTCTACAGTTGTTAAAGAATTAAATAAAACTCACAAGTGGTTGATTGAATGATTCTTAATTTCAATCTTTGGATTATAATATGGAGAATCTTAGGGTTTCAAAAAACCATATATATGGGTATCCTGACAATATGTAAGTAATAAATTAAAAATAATTTTTTTTTCATCTGATTAATGAAGATTAATATCGAAAAAGTTAATAAAATTAAAAAAAATTATGCTCATTGAAAACATATTATAGAACTTAAAAAATAATGTAGACAAAAAAACCATGCATATTGATATAAAAAAGAGATTAGACTACATAAATTCTGAAAATTAATAATGTAAATTTTGGGAAAAAAATATGTAAAAAATAATATATTACATGAGTTGGAAAATATTAATGCAGAGATTATAGAATATAAAACACTAATAAATTGAAAACATATGATGAATATTATGAAATTGTGATTCAATGCTCTTAATATTGAAGATTCAAAAATGATCTTGATTATATAATAAAATGTAATGCAGAGATTATATTCTATAATACTAATATTATAGGATATTATTCACCAACAGAGTGTTCTTGTGAGGAAATATTTAGAGAAAGAAGAAACTAAGTTTAGGGATTCATAATAAAGTGTGTGGGTGTCATCAAATAAGGATGATAAGTATATCAATGATAATCCTAGTGATTCTTAAATAGATATCGTGGGTGGATTGGGGATGAATCTTAGGGTCTTACAAAATGAGGGGCAGTGATAACATGGAAAATGAAAGACAAGAAAACTGAAAGCATAAAATTTTGAAATTCATTGCCCAAAGTGGAGGCTATGTGTGACATGGTGGAGTTTGGATGGTTGAAGTAGAGTTAGTGAGGTAGATGATGGAATGGGTGGGTGAGGTGGAAGAGATGAGGATCCATGGGTCCAAGATTTGGAAGGATGCATTGATAGTGTGAGGTCGAGGAAGGGAGGATGTGAGGTAGTGAGGAGAAAGCAGTGAGGTAGGGAGAATTGGGAGATTGAGAGAAGGTATCTCGTAAAACATGTATGGTGGGGAATATATATTCATTATAATAATTAGTACTTTGTCTATGAAAAATCACATGGCATATCACCATTGTGTATAATCGATGGTGGGGGTTTCTTGTTACATCCAATTATTTTCAAACTTATTTCATAAATATTAACATAATAAGTGAATTCATGAGAAAACATGAAGAAAAATTCAATTATGGGAGTGATTACAATGTTGAGAGAATCATTCATATAGAATATAAAATAATATAAGTAACTTTTATATAGATTAGTGAGTGATCATTCTACAACATGCCTCCGAGATTTTCAGGAGATTGCTTAACTGCAATGCACTTTAATATTGTGGAATGAATGTTGGAACAATTCATAATATTTCATACATATTTAGTAAAGGAGACTACATGTATCCGCAAAAACAAAATTCATGTTAATTAAATTAAATTTCATTCATATTGAATTTAAACATCACTTTGGGTATATGTTTACGCATACGGAAGGAAATTGAATCCAACATAAGGAAAAAACATGTCTATTGATATATATTAAAAAATATAAAACTATTTAAAAATTATTGTAATTTAAATTTTAGTATATGATAATTAAATTTAAAATTAAATAAAAACTATTATAAAATAGTAATATAAACACGAATGTAAACTTCAATTTCATAATAGTAATAAATGTAATATAATGTGCAATATAAACTATAGTTTCAGTTCATGATAAAGCATACATAAGGATATTATGTTGTATACCATGAAACAACTTGAATATCAATATAAATAATATATATAGGATGCATTTAATGATAATTCAAAAACAACATGCATATTAAGTGATTAAATTTAATGCATAATGATTAAAAATTTCAATTTCATGTAGTAACTACATGTATATGCAAGAAAATGAGACTCCATGAATATTAAATGAATAAAAGTGCATGATTATTCAATATAAAATACAATTTCAGTACATGATACTGTATATAGAAGGAAAGTATTTTGTAGACCCTGAAATGGATCTATTTCAAGAAGAAACTATAGGTATATGTTGAAAATGAGGGTTCATGAATTTGGAGAAACATCATATATATATTCAAGAAATGAAATTGCATTCATATTAAAAATAAAATTTATTTTTAGTACATTATACTAAATAACAAATTCACAGGATAAAATTTTTCATGATGCAAGAATATTTAGTCCATTAATAGAATAATATTTATCGCATTATTATATACATGGTAGATGGATTCAAAATTTTATTCATAATCAATTATAATTTTTGTAGTTATGTATATTACATTTAACAACATAATTTCCATGATTTATATTAAATAAATATAATAATATTAAATATCAATTGACATGTCAATGCATGAAGGATATTCATTATTTAAAGTTCATGAATGATATTCATTATTGACATTTTTTAGGTCATCCAAGAACAATTTTGGAAGAAGTTGTATTGTGAAAACGTTTAGGAGTAATTGTTTCACATAATAATACAAATGTTGGAAATATAAGAATAATTAAATAACAATGTACATTGATGGAACATATTAAACATCATAAATTTTTGTTCCTTAAAAAGAAATCAGGGTATGTAATTAAAATAACTGAGAAGGGTGCCATTATTTATAATTATAAATGTAATATTATCTTCCTAATGAAAAAATATGGAATACCTTTGGCATCTAGCAAACCATGGATGTGACCATTTGAAATTAGATGTATATAAACTGAAATTGAATTAAACTAAAATATCATTATACATGTATAGAAAATGAATGTTCATTAAATTGAAAGTGAATTTTATATTTATATAATCATAGTACACTGCAAGAAAGGTATGATTTCTATGAAATTTAATAAAACATTACTATACATATTCATGGAAGGGGCTCTTAAAGTAGGGTAATGAATCTAATTTGGAGGGAGTTTTCAAATTTGTTTCAAAATTGGAACATGGGATTGAAAAAATAAGATTACCACTTTACAATTGAATACACATTCCACAAGAACGGGATATCTATTTGCACAAAAACCCCATGGTACATGAACAAAAAAATGTATTATTATTGAGGTAAATGAAAGAAGAAATTTTTAGATATAGAATAAAATGTTACATATAAATGAAGAAAATTGAATATATGAATGTAAAAAATCATGAAAATTAAAGTGAATTATACATGTGTTGAAATATTGTATGTATAATTAACAGATAAAATATGGTAATACACATAAAAAATATTAAAATTTTATTTTATTTTTTTTAAATGAAAGTGCATTAATTTTAAAATTAAATAAACTGAAAGTGCATTATACATGTATAGAAATTGAAATCAAATTACATTCAAAGTTCAAGATACATGTATAAAATTAAATCCCATTACTATGATTTATAAATTTAAAGAGAATTACAATGAAAGTGAAATTTATATGTATAAACTGGAAGTAAAATAATTTATAGAAATTTTTTTTTACCTTATTCTGGACACATGAGAAAAAAGGTTTTCCTTTTGAATTTCAATCAACTGAAATACTTCGTTGGAAATAAAAAACATGAACAAAAGGAAATGATATTCAATGAATTACAACTACTATGTGCAAGTAATGAAACTAGTTTTCCAGGTCTTTCCAATGTTACAAATAATAAACTTCTCAAATCAAATATGAAGGTAACATCAAATAGAAAATAAAACATGAAAAATTATTCTTCTAGAAGACTATTAACCTAATAGTAAAAAAGTGATCAACCGCTATTTTATTTTCACATTATTATGAAGTATTGTTTCTTTACTAGCTACCCAAATATCATAGAATGAAAATAATAAAAATATAATAATCCAAATATTAAACATAAAAGATAACAAATAAAAAGATACTAACAATTATGGCTCTTATATTTTTTCTCTTTCATTCAAAATATCAAATAAAAGTTTGAACCAAAGATGTGTAGTTATGTTTCTGAGGGAAATGGGGACTCTGTAGGGTGAGAGGGGAGTGGAATTCTAGAAGGCGTAGAGAAATGGAATATATTAGTGAAGGAAGACATGAATTACAAAAATGAAAATAATAAAGGGATGATCGGAAAAAAGGTGGAAATGAGAAGTGGAGATGAAGGGGATTCGGGAAGGTAGAGGGGAACCTGGGAGGAAATAGAGAAGAGTAAAGGGGAGATATAAATATAGGTACTGAATCCTATTGAGAAACATAAGAGGATCAGAAGCATATTAAAACCCATTTAATAATAATCAAATCCATATCTAAATCTGAAATGTAATATTCACTTAAAACCAATATTTGATTAAATACCAATTTAATTTTTTTTAATTTTATTTAAATATTTAGTATAGGTAAATTTAAATTCCAATCATAATTGAATGTTTTATAATTTTTTGAATAATAATAATAATTTTTATACATTCTATATGACTCATTTTATATTATATCTTCCATCCCTATTGTTTTTTTCGAATCATGTATTGATTAGAGAAGACTCTGCATGAATCAAATTTTGTGAAGCCACTACCTTAAAAATATAATGTATCAATTGAATATTTTATAAATATTAGAGAATTGAATGCATCTGATCATGAATGATGAGAAGGATCCATCCTCTCAATTTTTTGGTGCACATTATAGATTTTTTAACAATAGAAATTTTAATTAAAACCTCAAAAATATATGTATTCATGTTTCACATTAGTCACTACTATATGTTTTCTTTTATTCATCGACCCCCTTTATCAACTATAAAAAAAACTAATAATGGGGTAACTATATGGGCACTTTTATTAGCACTAATAAATGTATTCCTTTTATCAATGATAAAACCCCTTCTTTTTAACACTAATAAAAGTTATATTTCAATAAAAATCATTAAAAATCACATATTAATATATATATTTTTTGATATTTATATTAATATAATATATTTAATAAAATACAATTAATATAATACTATATATGTAATCACACTTATTATATAAGATATTTTGTGAAAACATATTATAAAATAATTATAAATTAATATTAATTAACAATTTTCTAATTATTATTTAGTAATACTCATTTAATATTATTTTAATGATAGAAAAATTCAATAAATTAATAAATTTTCTAAAAAATGTGGAAAACATGTCTTGAACTTCAAACATCAATGACTTTTGATACATTTGTCTCTTTGAGCTCCACCACATATGAAATTTATTTTTTCAAAAACATATATTATTTGGTTAGTGGTAAGACCTTTAGTTTGTGGTGTTTGAGGTCAGACATGTCTAATAGTACTCAAAACCCGATTTTCTTGTTGGGGTACTATAATTTTTGGACATTTGATGATATTTCTACCTCATTTAAGGGGGTATTCTTATATTTTTTATAAGGTCTCAATTTGTTATCATGGATTACTACGATATAGTTATTTTGTCCTTACAATTTTATAATTTTTCATATTGTAGTGTTATTTATAATTAAATATATAAAAATATAAAAATATATACATATTTTTGTTTATTTACTAAAAAAAATTTAAGTATCAATAATTAAATCCTCACCCCAAAAATGTCCAGGAAAATTATCTTCTGAATTTAAACAAAAAAATCATTCAAATAAATTCATGTTCATCTGCTCAACTGAACCTTTTTGCTATGGTTTATTAGGAGGTGTATTTTGATGTTGAATACCTTCCTACCTATAAAACTGGTCAAAAGGACAAAAATACTCTCCCATATTGTTAGTGTGAATACATTTCAATTTCTTACTAGATTCCCTATCGGTATACACCTGAAATTGATTAAAAACACTGAGCACCATAATTTTGGAACTCAAAACATAATCTCAAATATTACGTGAGTATTAATTAATAAATTTCATAAAATAAATACTTCCAGTAATGATAATAGATTTCAAAGGACCACAATAATCAGAATATACTAACTCAAGTACATATGAATTCCTGTGTAAAGAATTACTAATTAAACTCACTCTGCTATTTTTTCCATCCATACAACGATCACACATATCACATTTGACACTCTTCAAATATGGAGGAAGATTTATCTTGGTCAAACAACCAATAAATTTATCATTATTGTCGTTGATCCTCATATACCATAACATGGATGAAATACTACACTCAACAACATAAGTAGAATCACAGGAAATAAAAGCTCTATTCGAGTACTAACTTGAAGGATTCATCCCTTGAGCCGCAATTAGTGAATCCTTGTAATCCTTCCATTTTCCATAAAAAATTTACTAATAACCCCTTAATCATCAATAATACTGGTAAAAATAAGATTCAAGGGAACCTAAACAACATGTCAAAAATTATTCAAAATTAGCTTACTTCTAGTACTGGTCTCTAAAAAACAATCTTGATACCTATAACATAAGTGTGACCATCATTACTCAACTTTAGAATCCCAAAATTAACTAGGTTTTATGTTGTAAAGAGATCATTTCTAGATGTTATATAATAACCATCACCACTCTCAACAACCCAACAAAAATCATCATAAGAAATATTAATGGATTCATAATGAGTAGCATGGTCACCCCTGGTAGAAGTGGTGAAATTACCATAACCATCACCATATTTCTTCTACTGATATTACTTAATTTTATTTTCTCTTTTCATCTAATAACAATATTGTTTAACATGATCTTTATTATCACAAATGATGACATTCCAATTATCTCTACTTCAAAAATGAATTGATACTGCATTTGCTCTTACATTCACTACTTTTTCCCTGAATATTTTCATGGGTTCTCCCCATAGTCTCTATGACTGAAAGATCTAAAGAATATTTCAAAGGAGTATGTATCCCAGATTATTAATTTAAACAAACATAGTTAACAAAACTGAATGTCACTCCACCATTATGAGTAGAACTAGTTATATTCTCACATAAATTCTCCTAAGAATTAGGTAATGTGTTTAGAAAAATAGTTTCTAAAATCTCATCTTCAAAATTAATACTCATACCATAAAATGGATCTAAGCATCCCTAATATTCTCTAAAATATTCATAAATATATGTAACTTTTTACCTAAAATTATTCATTTTTTTGAGAAGATACAATTTATTGTTTCTTGTATTTAAATCATAGGTAGCCTTCAGCTTCTCCTACAAATATATAGCTTAATAAATAGTGACAATACTATTCATCATGTAGTATTCATCCCACTAGCCGGTGAAACCAAAAAGTTGGGTACCACACCCTCTCATGCTTCCGATGTGACCGGAACCTATAGAGTGATCCTCTCAATTTGTTTTTGCACATTTTAGATGTTTTAACAATATAAATGTTAATCACAATTTATAAAATATATGTCTGCACATGGAACATCAGTCAATACTATATATTTGGGTTTATTAAGCGATACCCATGATCAATTATAAGAATTGACGATAATGGGGTACCGACATCAACACTTTTATTAGCACTGATAAAAATATGTCTTTTATCAGTAGTAAAACCCGATATTTTAATCACTAATAAAAGTTAATTTTCAATAAAAGTGAATAAAAATAACATATTAATATATTAACATATTAATATTTTTATAAATATTATATATTTTATAAAATATGATTTATATAATACTATATATGTAATCACACTTAATATATAAGATATTTAGTGAAAATGGTTTATAAGATAATTAAAAATTAATATTATTTAACAATTTTTTAATTATTATTTAGTAATAGTCATTTAATAATAATTAAATTTAGAAAAATTCAATAAATTAAAATTTGTCTAAAATAAGTTGAAAAAATGACTTGAACTTCAAACAGCCTTTACTTTTGATCTGGGTAACTGTGTGGGGTCCACCACATATCAAATAGAATTCTTCAAAAAGATATATTATTTAGTGACTAGGAAGAACTTTAGTCAATGGTTTCTAAGGTAAAACATATCTAAAATTCCTCAAAACTGAGTTTTTTGCAGGGTACTATAATTTTGGAACATTTGATGAAATTTCAGTCTCATTAAAGGGGGTCTTCTTATCATTTTTTCGATGGAGTCTCAATTTTGTTATCTGGAATTACATTAATTTGTATATTTTGGCATTAAAATTTTATCATTTTGCATATTTTAGTGTCATTTATAATTAAATATATACAAATATACACATATATACATATTTTTGTATATTTAGTGAAAAAAAATTAAACAATATTAAGTAAAGCCCCACCATAAAAATATCCAGGATATATTTCTTCTAAAAGAAAACAATCAAATCTTTCCAATAAATCCATTTTCAGCCTCTCAACTAAATAATTTAACTATGTTTTATTTGGAGTCATCTTTTGATATTGAATACCTTCTTACCATTAATACTGATCAAATGGACCACAACACTCATCCTCATTGTTATTGTGAATACATTTCAATTATTTCCAAATTACCTCTTAGTAGAAACCCGAAATTGATTAAAAACACTAAGAACAATACGTTTGGAATTCAAAACATAATCTAAATTATTATGTGAGTATTCATAAATAAATTTAATAAAATAAATATTGTCACTCAAGGTCTTAGATTTCAAAGGACCACAAACATCATAATGTACTAATTCAAGTACATGTGACTTCCTGGGCAATGGATTACTATTGAAACTCACACTGCAATGTTTTCCAGCCATATAGTGATCACAGGTATCCAATTTGACGCTCTTCAAAAATGGAAGATGATTTTTATTGGTAAAAAAACCTATCCATTTCTCATTAATGTGGCTGAGCCTCTTATTCCATAACATGGATGAAACACTTCACTAAACAACACAGGTAGTATCAAAAGAAATAGAATATCTTGTCCTGTAAAACCTGACAGATTCTATCCTCGATCCACAATCAAAGAACCCTTGTAAAGATTCCATTTCTCATAACCAGAAGTATTGATAAATCCTTCATCATCAAGAATGCTGGTAAAAATAATATTCACGTGAACCTCACACACATGTCAAACATTATTCAAAATCAACTTACTTCCAGTATTGGTCTCTAAAAATATTCTAATACGAACAACATCAGTATCACCATAATTACCCATCTTTTAAATCCCAAAATTACATGGGTTGTAATATGTAAAGAGTTCATTCCTCGATGTCATGTGAAAACAGGAACCACTATCAACAACCCAGTAAGAATCTTCATAAGAAATATTAATGGAGTTATAAACAATAACAAGATCTCCCCCTATAGAGGTGGTGAAATGAGACTCCATGCTTATTAAATGAATGAAATTTCCTGATTATTCAATATAAACTACAATTTTAGTAAATGATACTATATAAAGAAGGAAACTATTTTCTAGACCAAGAAATGGAACTATTTCAAGCAGAAACTTCAGGTATATGCATAAAATGAGACTGTGTGAATTTGGAGAAACAAAATATATATTCAGAAAATGAAATTTCATTCATATTGAAAATAAAATATATTTTTTGTACATGATAATAAAAAAATTTCACAAGATGAAATACATCATGTTGAAAGATTATTTTTTCCTTTAATTGCATAATATTTATTTCATTATTATATCCATGGTTAATGGATTCAAAAGTTTATGAATAATCAATTATAATTTTTTTAGTTATGTAAATTAAATTTAGCCACATATTTTTCATGATCAATATTAATTAAATATAATAATATTAAATATCAAATTTCATGTCAATGCATGAATGATATTCATTATTGATAATGTGTGAATGATATTCATTATTGACATTTTATAGGTCATCCAAGAACAAATTTGGAATAAGTATTATAGTGAAAATGTTTAGGGGTAATTGTTTCACATAATAATACAATCTGTGGAATTATAAAAATAATGAAAAAATAATATACATGTATGGAACGTATTAAACATCATAAATGTTTGTTTCTTAAAAATAAATCAGATTATGTAAATAAAATAAGAGAGAATGGCGCCATTATTTATAATTGTAAATGTAATACTGTCGTCGTAATGAAAAAATAATGCCTACCTTGAGCGCCTGTCAAACCATGGATGTGACCATTTGAAATTAGATGTATATAAACTGAAAGTGCATTAAACTGAAATTTCATTATACATGTATAGAAACTAAATGTTCATTAAATTAAAAGTTCATTAAATTGAATGTGAGTTTAATTGAATGTGATTTGTATATTTATAGAATCTTAGTATACTGCAATAAAGTTATGATTTCTTAGAAACATATGAAATAATTACTATCCATATTCATGTAAGGGGCCCTTAGTGTAGGGTACAGAATTTCTGTTGGAGGGAGTTTGAATATTTATTTCAAAATTGGAGCTTTGGATGGAAAAAAGATTACTACCAGTTAACAATGGAAGACACATTTCACTAGAACATGATATAGATTTTCAAAACAACCCACGATACATTACCAAAACGGTATTAGTATAATGGTAAATGAAATAACAAATATGTAGATGCTTATTAAGAAGTTAGATATAAATGATGAAAAATGAATATATGACTGTACAAAATCATTAAAATTAATTTTCAATATACAAGTATTAGAAAATGGTATATATAATTAAGAGATTCAATATGGTAATCCAGATAAAAAAAATATTAAACATAAATTGTAATTTTTTTTAAATTAAAGTCCATTAAATTAAAATTGAAATAAACAGAAAGTGCATTATACAAGTATATAAATTGAAATCATATTACAGTAAAAGTTCATTATACATAAATAAACTGAAATCACATTACTATAATTTATAAATTTAAAGGGAATTACAATGAAAGTGAATTTTATATGTATAAACTAAAAGTGCAATAATGTATGAAAAAATGTTCTCCCTGATTCTGAACACATGTTAAAAAAAAGGTTTCCTTTTTGAATTAACATAAATTGAAATTTTTGGTAAGTAATTAAATACTTGAACAAAAAGAAATAATATTAATGGCATTACAACTACTATGTGCAAGAAATTAAACTGTTCATCTAGGCCTTTCCAATGTTACAAATAATTAACTGCTCAAATCAAATACGAAGGCAACCAAAAATAGAAAATCCAACATAAAAATTTATTGATCCAGAAGACTAGTAACCTCATAGTAACATAGGGATTGACCACTATTTGATTATTACATTTTTAAGATGTATCATTTCTTCACTAGGAGCCCAAATTTCATAAAATTAAAATAATAAAAATATCACTATCAAAATATTGAATATAAAAGACAACAAATAAAAAAACATACCAACAATTATGGATCTTTTATATTTTTTCTTTCTTTCAACGTAACAAATAAAATATTTTAAAAAAGTTTGGTAATTATGTTTCTGAGGGAAAATTAGATTTCTATTACATCCTTACTAATATTATATGATACCTTACTAATCTAGAAGTTCATTTGTATTGGAAATTGAAATATGAAATGTTTTTTATATATTTATATGGATCCCAACATAATCACAATATGAAATAGTATTTCAAAGGGTAACAAAAAAACAATTAAATTTATTTAAACAATTAATATAAAAATAAGTCATATGAAATGAAATTGAAGTGAGATAAATATACATGGAAATGTATATTTAGTATATTTGATTGAATTGGTGATCATAATTACAATAATAATTTTTTATTGTCACATAAAATATAGATATACCTACTATTTAGGTGGAAACCATTATTTGAAGGATTCGGAAAAATTCTTGGAGTTTTGGAGGTTGGGTTTACACACATACCTTATATAGAGGTGGAAATATGACCCTTCCACAATGAGGAAAAGTTGATACCCATGAGTGTTTGGGTTTATGTACATTATAGTTAAAGGTAAAAGGAATTAATTGAACATTCTATAGGTGGAAGATTTGGAATTTAGAGAGAATTCATGTTCTTGTTTTGGAGTTTTGACTATCAAGATATGGATGTATTTGGAAGGAGTAAGTAATTCGCAATGAAGGGATCCTTTTGAAGATGAGGATGGAAAGATTATATAAAATGGAAGGAATAGTTGAGGGATTCAGTTCATATTATGACTTAAATTTCATACCATCCAAAATTCTAATGGTGCATGAAGGTTTTGGTATCACCTATTTTGATGTTGATGTGATCCAGTCTAAATTTGGAGTTTAGAAAGTGATGATCATAGGTACAAAAACCCTATTTGAATGGAGAGATCACAATAATTAATGAGGGGGGGAGGTATAGGCAATGGTAGAGGTGGTGGAAGAGGTGGAGGAACATGAAACCCTAGTTTAATAGTGAGAAAGATGTCAGGAGAAAGGGGTATCTATAGGGTGAGAGGGGAGGGGAATTTTGTAAGGCATAGAGAAATTGAATATGCGAGTGAAGGAAGACATGAATTATAGAAATAAAAATAATAAATAGATGATGGTAATGGAGGTGGTAAAGAGATGTGGAGATAAAAGGGATTCAAAAAGGTAGAGGGGAACCCATGAGGCAATGGAAAAGAGTCAACGAGAGCAATAAATATAGGTACTAAATCTATTTTAGAAGCATAGGAGGATCAAAATTATAATAATACCCATTTAATAATAATCAAATCTAAATATGAATCCAAAATTTAATATTCATTTAAAACTAAAATCAATTTAAATTCACATTTAATTTTTTTATTTTTTATTATATTTTTAGTATATATTAATTTAAATTTCAATCTTAGTTTAATGTTTTATAATTTTGTAAATAATTATAATACTTTTTATATATTTTAAATGCCTCATTTAATATTATATCTTTCATCTCTATTGTTTTTATCGATGATTATATTTATTAGATAGGACTCTTCATTCATAAAATTTTGGGAAGCCTCTACATTAAAAATATATTGTATAAAATGAATATTTTAAAAAAATTTGAGAATTGAATTCATGTGATTATGAATGACAAGATGGAGACATCATCTCACTTTTTTGGTGCACATAATATATGTTTTAACAAAATAAATTTTAATTAAAATATCTAAAATATATGTCAACATGTTGCACATCGGTCACTACCATATATTTGCCTTTATTTAGCAATACCCTTTATCAATGCCAAAAAAAACCCTAATAAAGGGCTACCCATATCTGTTATTTCATTAGAACTGATAAACGTGCGCCTTTTGTTAGTGCTAAAACCCCTTCTTTTTATCACTAATAAAAGTTATAGTTCAAAAAATTCATTAAAATTCCATATTAATAAATAGATATATTAATATTTATATAAATATAATATATTTTATAAAATATGATTTATATAATACTATACAAGTAACGACACTTAATATATAAGATATATAGTGGGAATAGTTTATAAAATAATTAAATATTAATATTAATTAATAATTTTATAATTATTATATTGTAATTGTCATTTAATAATAATTTAATGATAAAAAAATTCAATAAATTAATAAATGGTCTAAAATAAGTTGAAAACACGACATGAACATCAAACATCAATGACTTTTAATCTAGGTGTCTGTTAGAGCTACACAACATATCGAATTGAGGTTTTCAAAATGTTATATGATTTAGTCACCGGGATGAACTTTATTCAGTGGTTTTTGAGGTCAAACATGTCTAAAAGTACTCAAAACCGAGTTTTTTTTTGGGGTACTATAATTTCCGAACATTTAATGAAATTTCAACTTCATTTAAGGGGTTTGTCTTATCTTTTTTCAATAGAGGATATATTTTTTTTGAGGAATTACAGTTATATATTTATCTTGGAATTATTATTTTATCATTTTTCATATTTTAGTTTCATTTAAAATTAAATATATACAAATATAAAAATTTATACATTTTTTGTTATATTTACCCAAAACAAATTTATGCATCAATAAATAAAGGCTCATCCCAAAAATGTCCAGGAAATATTGCTTCTAAAAAAAACAACAAAATACTTCCAATAAATTAATGTTCAACTACTCAACTAAATCATTTAGATAAGGTGTATTAGGAGGAATATTTTGATTTAAATACCTTACTGACTGTAATATTGAAAAAATGTGCCAAAATACTCTCCCTTATTGTTAGTGAGATTACATTCAATTTATTACTAGATTCTATATCATTAGAAACCTGAAATTACTTAAAAAAACACTGAGCACCCGAATTTTGGCATTCAAACAAAAACTCAAATATTACATGAGTATTAATTAATAAATGTCATAAAATAAATATTACCACAAATCGTCTTATATTTCTATAGACCACAAGAATCGTAATGTACCACCTCAAGTACCTATGACTCCCTGTGTAAAGGATGACTATTAAAACTGAATTTTCTATGTTTTCCTGCCACACAGTGATCAAACATACCTTATTTGACACTCTTCAAATATGGAAAAAGATTTTTCTTAGTCAAATAATAAATCTATTTCTAACTAATGTTGTTGAGCCTCTTATTCCATAGATTGGATGAAATATTGCACTCAACAATAGAAGTAGTGTCATAAGAAATAAAAGCTCTAGTCTAGTACAAAGGTAACATATTATTACCATTAGACAAAATCAAGTAACCCTTGGAAATATTCCATTGTATATAACTAAAAGTACTAATAAACCCTTCATCATCAAGAATGCCGGTAAAAATAAGAATCAAGAGAACCTCAGGCACATGTCAATCATTCTTAAAAATTAGCTTTCTTCTGGTACTGTTCTCTAAAAAAATATATTGATACCTATAACATATGTGTGACCATCATTACCCATCTTTAAATTAAAAAAATTACCTAGGTTGTCTGCTATAAAGTGCTCATTCTTTGATGTCATTTGAAAATTGGCACCACTCTCAACAACCCACCAAACATCATCATAAGCAGTATTAATGGAGTCATAGACAATAAAAAGATCACCCCTTTAGCAGTGGTGAAATGGTCATCACCATCAGCATTTTTATTCTAATGATTTTACTTCATTCTATTTTCTCTTTTCAGTTGATAACAAAACTATTTAACATGACCTTTCTCATTACAATGATGACATTCAAATTATCTCTACATCGACCTAGAAATGATTATTCCTTTTATCATACCTCTATCTCTCTTTCCCTGATTATTTTCAAGGATTCTCTCCCGAGTCTCTCGTACTGACTGTTCTGAAGAATATTTCTCCGAAGTATGTCTGCCAGCCGCTTCATTTAAAACATTCTACATAACAAAAATGAATGTGATGACACCATTAGAAGTAGAACTGGTTAGATTATCATGTAAATTATAACAATAATTAGGTAAAGTGTTCATAAATAAAAGAGAGAAAACCTTATCCTCAAAATTAATACTCATAACAGACAATTGATCAAGACATCCATGATATTCGCTCAAATATTCAGAATTATATGGAACTTCTTTGTACCTTGAATTCATCATTTGTTTGTTAAGAAACAATTTATTGTTTTTTGTCTTAGAAGCATAATTAGTCTCCATCCTCTCCTACAAATATCTATCATGAGAAATACTGACAATATGATTCATCACGTTGTCTTCAACCGACTGGCCAGTGAAACCAAAAAGTTGGGCAGTGCACCCCCCCATGTTTTTGCGGCACCTAGAACCTATAGAGCCATCTTCTCACATTACTGGTTCACAATGTAGATGTTTTAATAATACAAATGTTAATTATAATCTCTATATTATATGTATTTACATAGAACATCAGTCAATACTATAGATTTGGTTTTATATAGCGATACCCTTTCTTAATGCTAAAAATGCTGATAAAGGGGTGCCAATATAATAACTTTTATTTTCACTGATAAATATATGTCATTTATAAGTGCTAAAACCCCTTATTTTTATCAGTAATAAAAGTTATATTGTAAAAATCATTAAAAATTACATATTAATATATAAATATTTTTATAAGTATAGTATACTTTATAAAATACTAATTATATAATATTATATATCTAATAACATTTAATATATAAGATAGTTAGTGAAAATGGTTTATAAAATAATTAAAATTTAATTTCAATTAAAATTTTCTATTTTTTATTTGTTAATAGTCATTTAATAATAATATAATGATAGAAAAATTCAATAAATTAATAAATTTTCTAAAATAAGTTGAAAACATAACTTCAACTTCCAACGTCCATAAATTTTGATCTGGGTGTCTGTTTGAGCTCCACCACATATCATATTGAAGGATTCAAAAATATATATGATTTGGTGACTAGGAAGACATTTAATCGGTTGTTTTATAGGTCAAACATGTCTAAAAGTTCTCAAAATCGGGTTTTGGTCATTGTACTATTTGTTTTTAACATTTGATGAAATTTCATCCTCATTTAAGGGGTACTCATATCTCTTTTCAATAGAGACTCAATTTATTATCAAGGATTACAGTGATATGGATAATTTAAAATTATAATTTTTTTATTTTTAATATTTTTTTTATAATTATATATATAAATATATATACATGGAAACATGTTTTTTGTATATTTACTCAAAAAGATTTAAGCAGCAATAAGTAAAGCCCCACCCCAAATATTTTTGGCAACATTGCTTCTAAAATAAAACAACGAACTCTTTCAAATAAAGTCAAGTTCATCCTCTCAACTACAACATTTAGCTATGTATTTTTAGGAGACATATTCTGATGTTCAATACCTTCCTTCCAGCAATACCAATCAAATGGACCACTATACTCATCCTCATTGTTAGTGAAAAAGAATTTCAATTTCATTATTAGATTCCCACTCGGTAGAAAACTGAAATTTCATAAAAACACTAAGCATAAGAATTTGGAAATTCAAAACATAAACTCAAATCATACGTGAGTATACATTAAAAAATTTCATAAAATTAAGATTGTCACTAATGGTTTTAGATTTCAAAAGACCACGAACATCATAATGTACTAATTCAAGTACATGTGACTTCATGGGTAAAGGATAATTATTCATACTTACTCTGTAATGTTTTCTAGAAATACAATGATCACATGTATCCAATTTGACACTCTTCAAATATAGAATAATATTTATCCTGGTCAAACCAAAAAGCACTTTCCCACTAATATGGTTGTGCCTCGTATTCCATAACATGGATGAAACACTACACTCAAAAACACTAGTAGTAGCATAAGAAATAGAATCTTTAGACAAGTAAAGACCTAGAATATTCATCCCTCGAGCCACAATCAAAGAACCCATCAATACTACAAAACTAGGCAAGGCCAGCGACACCCCTTTATCGGCGCTTTTTTTAGTAGTGCTGATAAAGGGGGGCCTTTATCAGGGCTTTGTTTAAAAGTGCTGATAAAGGGTCCGACTTCAAAAAAAATTAATTAAAAATATTATATTAATATATAAATATACCAATATAGTTATATTGATATAAATACAATATATAATTTTTAAATATATTTTAGATATGTATAAATATACATTTACACTTATTATATTTATATATAAGATATTTAGTGAAAATGGCTTATAAAAAAATTTAAAAAATATTTTTAATTAATAATTATCTAATTATAATGGAGTAATAGTAATTTAATAACAATTTCAAGACTAAAAAAAGATCCAAAATACATTGAAAATGAAACTCAAACTTCAAATGGCCATAACTTTTGATCCGGGTGTCCGTTTGAGCTCTACCATATATGAAATCGAAGACTGTGACGAGCTCTACGTCACTGTGACAAGGGGGAGCCCCGGTCAAGGGATTTCTGGGGCCAATAGAAGCCTAGAAAGCCTCCAAAATTGAGTTTTTAGTCGGGTTACTAAGATTTTTTTACATTTTATGGATTTTCAGACACGTTTGAGGGGCTATTATTGTCTTTTGTTTGGTGGGGACTAAATTTATTCCAAGGTATTACATTCATATTGATATTATGTCTTTTTAATTTTATCTTTTTTTATAATTCACTACTATTTATAATCCAATATATAAATATATTCACACCAAAAAATTAAATTTTTTAAATAAATAATTAAACATATTTACATATAAAATATATTTTATTTATCTAAATAATAAATAATATCCATTTTATTTAAAATACCAATATACGAATATTTATATAACTACTATACATTAATATAACTATATATATATTAATATAACTATATATGTATATTAATATAACTATATATATATTAATATAGCTATAAATATATATATTAATATAAATATATATTACTATATGAATAAATATAACTAAATATATATATATAAATAAATAGATATATCATGAATAATAGAAAAAATCAACATTGTAGAGTGACATAGGATTTAGGTGTGCAGGAGGAGGTCTCGAGATCAAATCAGGGTGGAGGCATGGGCACATGCGCAAGGGTGACTTTGAGGGATAGCGCTGATAAAGTGTGTAGGCAGTGTGGGCGGGTGCTGGAGGTGCTCGAAAGCGCTGATAAAGGGGGGCTCAAGCGCTGTAAAAAGCCTCCCCCCTCCGAGATAGGTAGTATTTTTTTATTTTTTTTTATTCTTTTTTTAATTTTTATCAGCACTCAAAAAAGTGCTCATAAATGTTGTCTTTTATGAGCACTAAAAAGAAAGCACTTATAAAAGACCCTTTTATCAGCGCTTCATTTTAGCGCTGATAAAAGACCCCTTTTATCAGCTCTTATTTTTAGTGCTGATAAAAGTGGTATTTATCACCAATTTTTGGAGCGTTGATAATGGGGACCCCCTTTATCTTTCCCGGCATTAATAGCACATTTTCTTGTGTTGTTAATGACCATTTTTAGCGATGATAAAATCCATATTTGTAGTAGTTCTTGTAAAGAATCCGTTATCCACAACCAAAATTATTGATAAACCCTTCACCATCAAAAATGCTGGTAAAAATAATATTCAAGAGAGCCTCATGAACATGTAAAAAATTCTTCAAAATCAACATACTTATAGTACTGGTCTCTAAAAAAACAATCACAATACCTAAAAAATAATTTTGTCCATCATTACCCATCTTTAAAATCCCAAATTACATGGGTTGTATAATGTAAAGAGTTTATTCCTCTATGTCATTTGAAAACAGGAACCACTACTAACAACCCAGTGAGAATGATTATAAGAAATATTAATGGAGTCATAAACAATATCAAGATCACCCCTATAGAGGTCTTGAAATGATCATTTCCATCACCATTTTTCTTCTACTGATTTTTCTTTATTCTATTTTCTCTTTTCAGTTGATAAAAATAATTTTTATTATTACCTTTCTTATCACAATGATGACATTCATGTTATCTTTTCTTTGACTTGGAATTACTTTTAAATTTTCAGTTACCTTGAATACTATATCCCTAATTATTTTCAGGGATTATTCCCCTGGTCTCTATGACTGAAAGATTTGAAGTAGATTTCTCCAGAGTATGTCTCCCAACCTCTTAATTTAAAACAAAATACTAAACAAAATTGAATGTCATGATACCATTACAAGAAAAACTATTTAGATTATCACATAAATTCTCTTAAGAATTTGTTAAAGTGTTAATTACCAAAAGAGATAAAACCACATCTTCAAAATTATTACTCATACTAGAAAATTGATTAAAACATCCTTGATATTTTGTCAACTATTTAGGAATAGATGTAACTTATTTGTAGCTCAAATTCATCATTTTATTGACAACAAACCATTTATTGCTTCATAACATAAAAGAATAAGTAGTCTTTATATTCACCTATAATGATATGGCATGAGAAATGTTGACATTATGATTCATCATGTTGTCTTCAAGACACTAGAAAATGAATCAACAAAGCATCTCATGCTCAAATGACCACTCTCCATCTGACATTACTTCAAGATTCAGAGTACAAAACATCATAAGATGCATTCACTTGATAAAAATCAGATCCTTTATTTTTAGTTTCCACATATAGTAGTTTTTACCGATCAACAAAATCATCTGGATGTAATGGGATTCCATAATATATATGAAATTAAAATCAAACCCTTTGATACCAGATGCTGGTAAAGAAGACACGTGATGAATTTGAAAACAACTGAAAATTGAACATGCAGTGGAAATAAATTTTTATTCCCTTCAAACAAGCCTACAGAACTAAGAAGAATGTGCAGTGAGAAAAAAATATGTTCTTGAAAAAGAAATGTTGGCACCATTAATTTTTAACGTGGAAAAACCAATGATGGGAAAAAATGGTACTTAGTCCAAAAAGTAGATCCATTATAATAAATGAGTACATGGTAGAAACTCCAAAAAATAATAGGGTCTCCAAAGTATAACTCTCTTATATAGCAGAAGAATGTATTAGCAGACAAGAGATGCAGAAAAAAGATGTGAAAAAAGTATATATACTGAGAAAGAAGTGAAAACAATAAATCGGACTGTACGAATCTGAATACTATCTACTGAATAACTACGTGATGAAAAATAATCAAGATTAGAAGTTAACTGGTTTTTGATCAAAACCATTCAATAAAATTGAATTTGATCTTCGTACATATGTATCTCTCAAAACCATTCCATCACTAACTTTTAAAAGAAGAAATATGCATAGAAAAATGTAACTCAAAACATGCACTACTATAGATCATCCATTTAACGGTGCTAAAAAAGATCTTTAACAATTCTAAAAAGCGTTGTTGGCCTCAGTGCTATTAAAAGTGAGTACCTTTTATCAAATCTAAAAAAACCACTGATAACAGTCCAAAAAAATACTTTTTAAAAAATATCGAAATAAAATTATTGACCCCCCCCCCAAATAAGTGCTTGATCCTCCCTTTTAAATGCAGTCATATAGCATCCCCACCCCTTTAACATTGCTAGGTAGCCCCTTCCCATATGCACCTACTTCACCCTCCCGCGTGTGTATGTGCCTTTGTAGGGTTTCTATTCTTAGAGACCTTCCCCTCATACTCCAGTGCCTTTTCCACTACACTATATTGTTTTATTTGGTATTTTATGATATATCAATATATTTATATATATTTCATTACAATTATTAATCTATATATTTATATATATATATTTAAATACAAATAAATAATATGTTTTGTATGTGTTTTCCCTTTAAACATGCATACATACATTTATTTATATATGTGAGTGCATCTATAAATATAATTATACATATTTATATTTATTTAAATATATTATATATCAATTTTATATTCATATATTTAAATATGTAGATAAATATATAAATGTTCATCAAAACAAAAAAAAAATATTTATATATATAAATATTACACATAAATTAATTATATATGTATATAAATATTCATACATTTTTATTTTAAATAAAATTGATATTATT
Source organism: Viscum album (assembly GCA_963277665.1). Taxonomy (NCBI): domain Eukaryota; kingdom Viridiplantae; phylum Streptophyta; class Magnoliopsida; order Santalales; family Viscaceae; genus Viscum; species Viscum album. The sequence continues at coordinate 782,632,877 of OY728161.1, forward strand.
ATTTATTTAGATAAGATTTATAGTTTTAGAAAGATATTTTATATTTAAATAGTTTTACATATATAATTATAAAATTAAATTTTTATTTTTTAATATATAAAAATTATTTATATATATTTATATATCTGATTATAAATAATAGTAAAATATAAAAAATGAAAAAAATTCAAACCAATAATATTAATATGAACGCAAAACCTACGTATAAATTAAACCGCCCTTAAACTGGGTAAAAATACCCCCTTAAAGGAGGATAAATTTCTATCAAATATTAAAGAATATGGGTACCCCGACTAAAAACTGATTTTTAGAGGCCTTTTGTGCCTTTTTTAGAAATGAAAAATGTGAAGTGGGGGTTCCCCTTTTGTTTAGGGAATAGATCTCATCCCAGTCGTTGATTTGATATGTGATAGATTCCAAATGAATATTGTGATCGAAATTTATTTTTGTTCGAATATCGATTTACATTTTGAACATATTTTTGGTCTCATATTAATTTTTAAAATTTTTTATTCAAATTGTATTTAAATGATTATTAATCGATAAGAATTATAAAATTGTTAATTAAAAAATATTTTTAATTATTTTATAATCCATTTTCACTAATTATCTTATATATTAAGTGTAAATATATATTAATTCTTATCTAAAATATATTTAAAATATATATATTATTTTTATATCAATATGAATATATTTATATTTTAATATATATTATTCTAAATGAATTATTTTTCATATATACAGTTTATTAGAGCTAGTAAAAACGCATTTATTAGGGGGTTATCTACTAAAAAAACTGATAAAGATGTACATTTATCAATGTTATAAAAAACACTCATAAAGGGGTTATTCTAAGAGTGTTATTTTAACGCTGTTAAAAGTACACATTACCTGTGCTTCTTTTAGAGCTATTAAAGGGACAAGCTCTGTAAAGTCATTTTTGTTGTAGTGACATCTCCACATTTTATCTTTTTAAAAATTCATCTTTGACTAGCATGGGACGCCAATTGAGGAGGCACCCCACACTCTATTCGTTAATGATGAAGCCCCTTCCAATGGATGACTAACACCTCACCACCAGCACATGAAGTTGTCAATGGTGCCTAAAAGCATCATATACTTGTTGTCGTCTGGGTCTCACATAAAGTCGCTCGTCATCCTGCATCAAGTCACTGATGTCACCTGATAGTATTTCATCACCTACATCATCAACTCCACTGCCAAATTTGGTACAAGGTCATGCCTAGAACTTGGTGAGAACATGTAGAATTGGCAATGATATCATCTTCTCCCCTCAAGATGATTGGAACATGAAAATGGTCATGATATTGAATTGAGAGAGTATCTCTATATAAAGAGAAATATCCATCCTCAATTCAAAATTATTTATTTAAGCGGGATAGTTGGTATATATATGGGTCATGTGTGCAAGTAGGGTTGTTGACTAGGTTGCGACCATATATATATATATATATATATAACATGATAGATTTCCATTTAAAATTTAACCATTATCAAGAACCATAAATGGAATCTTGTGTGGGCACAATATGAATAAAAAAATTATTTTAAATATTCTATTATTATATGTATATTTTTTTTATAGAAATTCAAATTTTATTATATTTTTATTCATTACGATTTTAATAAAAATTTATATTTTAAATTACATTGTATTAATAATTTATTATTAGAAAAATATAAATATATAATATAATTATATTTTCATCAATAAACTCATATACAAAAAAATAATTTTATTTTTATAAAAATAATTTTTTAATATAATAAATTAAATAAATAAAATTTTATATATAGAAATTGTAATTAATTTTATATAATATATTGTGTGTTTAATAATAAACTATAAATATAATATAATTTGAAATATTATAATATTTTAAATCATAATAAATGAAAATAGATTAAAATTAATATTTATATAATTTTAATTATAAATATAATTATATTTTAATATAAAAAACTATAACAAATTAATTTATGAAAAATATTATTATGTTTGAATAAACAACTTTTTATTAAATAATCAACTATGAATAAAATAAAATTATAAATATTATTACATTTGAAAATAATATATATATATATATATATATAATTATAAAAATTTAACTAATTTTATACCTTTATCATAATTATAAATATATTTTTTCTTTGACCAAGGTGTGCAATTGTGTTTCCTTTTCAACAGAGGATGAAAATATTTTGCATCTGATTTTTTTATAAATATTTCATTTATAGATGCTCCACAATCCAATCTCTAACCCAACCCAATTCAACCCACATAAATAATTATTTTAAAATAAAGATTCATGTAATAAATTAATATAGTTGTGTGTGATTATTATTTAGTCAAAATAGAATCCCAATTCATAATCTTCTTTGAATCTTTTAATTTAATACTTGGATCCATTTTGACCTTAGCAAAGTCTTTAAAACTGCAGAAGCCAAAACAAATGACATCTTCCCTCTCATACTTACTTGTCTCTGGTCATGAGTGAATCAACCGCCAACCCAACTTTCTACATTTTTAATGTTTCAAAAAACATCTTCAATCAAAAGGGAACATTCTTTTACCCGACTGGGTTCCTCAAGGTCTCCTCTAGAGGTATACGACCAAAATATTCATTTACTGGAATTGTGGAGGACAAGCTTCCTTAGTTGGCCAGATCCAATCTTGAACACACCTAATTATGTGAGGATGGTGACCATTCAGTCTGCAATCGCTCTTGATCTGTGTGGAGTGAAATAAAAAAAGGGATAGAGAGATGCTCAACATCAAGTTCAATTCATCCCACAGAACCTTAATGATGCCCGTACTTCCAGCAAACGAGTATATGGAGTTTTTGATATTGAACATTATCAACTATGGAAAGGGTTACAGAGGATGCATCAAATAATTCTTATCCTATTGTTATATTTTATACAAATATAAATTTCATTGTATTTATATTTATTATGATTTTAATAAAAAAATTTATATTTTAAATTACATTGTATAAATAATTTTTATTTATAAAAATAATATTTATATTTATAAATATAATATTTATATTTTAATATATAATGAAATAATTGACAAAATTAAATATTATGTAAAGAGAAATAATTTTGATAAAACTAACATTGTTAGAAGATTTTTTTTCTCTAATTATGATTATTTCAAACCTGAATCACAAGTCATAAATACCACGCTATATGTTTCCAACATTAAAATAACAATATTATTATAAAAAAATAATTTTTAAATTATAATTAACATTTTTAATCAATAATTTAATAGATTTTAAAAAAAAATAAAAGCCTAACCTAAATAGAATCATACTTATTTTTTATCGACTTATTTTTTTGAAAAATATTTTCTATTAAAGTCATTGAGATATAAAATCATATAACATGATATGTATTCATAAATATTAGAGATAAATATTCAATTCATTCTCCACCAAATTTATATCTCTATGTTTTAAAATAAACACCCTTTTTGGGTTAAGGGGGATCCCAATAATCAATCACTGAATATATTTATAATCCCTCTTAGAAAATTATAAAATATTAAATTTAACATTTCAACAAATGAATGATATGGGAGAACTTAATTTTTAGAAAAGTTAAAAAAAATAATTACAAAATAATTATTGAACTGAATAATTAAACATTTGTAATGAATATCTTTAATCCTTGAATATTTCTACAAGTATAGCCCAAAAATTCGTTTATTTTTTTAATTGCACAAATACATTAAAATGTATATCATAATAACTAAATGATGAAAATGAATAGATGTATTAAATATGAAATAATTAAAATGATTAAACAAAAATATAAAATTGATAACATAAACCCCCATAATAAATTGATATGGTAAATTTTATTTTATCAAAAAAAAGAATCTAATTGTTAAAAAAAATTTATTTTCCATTTAATATAAATATTTAACAGTCAATGTGTTTTTTTATGTTCAATTGAATCATTAAAATCAATAATATAATCAAATTTAAATGCAATATTTCTAACAGATTTTGGTAAACCCGATGGTCTTGAATTATATTTTTTATCAACCAAGGGTCAACATGTACTGGAGATTATAAGATGAGATAAAGTTGAGAATCATGGACAATTTCTATTCTCCATATCATAGTGTGATTGTTGATGAAATATTATTAAAGTTCATGGAAAATTGTTAATGGTGTTTAGAGAAAGAACATTGTCTACAATTATTAAGATGATTGAAGTTCCATCCATTTATGGATGAAGAGAAGATAAAAATCATTAGAATACCTTAATATATACTACTATTTCCTAACAAATTTTATATAAATATTTAACATTGTTTGTGTTCATTTATGTTTTCTTGAAGACTTGAAATCAATAATACAATCAAATTTATATACAATACTTCTAAAATATTCAACTGAACCCAATAATCGTCAATCGTAATTGTTGACAATAAATGGTCAACATGTGTTGGTGATTATAAGAGGATATGAATTCAGAATCATGGGGAATTACTGTTCTCCACTTCTTAGTGTTACGGTTGATGAATTATACTTAATGTTAAAGAACAAGTGTTAATGGTGTGTGGGGATAGCACATTGTCTACAACAATAAATATGATTTTAGTTCAATCCATTTGTGAATGTAGAGAAGTTAAAAATCCTTAGAAGAGAATGAAATATTTGACTATTTCATGATAGATATATAGTAAAGATTATGGAAAATATATTCCTATTTTTTATATAGAATTTTGGTGAAGTCATCTATGTGGTTTTATTTTGGATGAGAAATTAATTGACAATCCATTCTATATTTAGAATTAATATAAGTATACTTCTGAAGGTCCTTTAATAAAATTGGGCTAGCCATATGAAATCCAAGGAACACCTCAACCAGATATGGTACATAGGTGGTCAAACACATGGGTGGTAATCAACTTGGCTAGCCTCATGTGGTGAGTGAGGATGTGTAGTTAATATTTAATGGGAATTTTAATGGGGAGACCATAAAAATTGTATTCTTATATTGCATTCTGAATATTTAGAGAACACGTTGTTGAAAAAAAATTCATGCAAAATTTTAAATATTTAGGATGTATTTTTAATGATTATTCCCATGAAATTAATATATTATCTAAAATATGAGAATTTCTAACTGAAAAATTAAAATGAATTTAAAGGAATAAATCTATGGAACTTTAAATTCTAAAATTTTAATAATGTAATTTTGATTGATATTATATGTCTATTTAATATGTTTAGTTTTAATGTAATTAGCACCAGTGGGGCTAGTCCTCAACCCGTAGGGTAGCAGTCCCAATGTGTCCAGGAAACCCCACTATGAGAACCTTCCATAAGGCCAGAGAGAATCTAATGGTGTGTGGAGAAATCACAATGTCTACAAAAATGAAGATGATTGAGGATCCATCCATTTGTGGATGAAGATAAAAAAAATCAATTTACGTACATGAATTATTTGACTATTAAATGAGATATTTAATGTGACGACCATGAAAAATATATTCCTATTTTTTATACAAAATATTTCATGAATAAATCTATGTGGTTTGGTATTTTTTATGAAAAATGTCTTGACATTCCATTATATACATAAAATTAATATTAATGTATTTCTGTTGGGATATAATATGAAATTGGGATTTCCCATAGTAAACCAAGTACCACCTCAAAATATATTCTTATTTTCCATACATAATATTTGGTGAACATATTGACCGACACTTATTTTCATGTAGAAATTTGAGTATTTTAGAAGGATTGTAATGATTATTAACATGTAATTCATTGTTTATCTACACTATGGAATTAATTAATTGAAGGGGTAAAATTAATTTAAAAGAATAAAGTTATGTAATTTTAAATTCTCAAAATTTATTTAAGTAATTCTAATTAATGATTATTGGGTTTTGAATATGTTTATGTTAAAAGTAGGACTAGTGGGGCTAGCCCTAAATCTGTTGGGTAGTTGGCCAAAGCATTCTAGGAATACCCGTTGGGAGAGCCCGCCACATTGTGGGAAATGACTTGACCATCCATTATATACATATAATAAATATATGTATATTTTTTATTGGACTTAATAAGAAATTGGGATAACCCTTGGCAAAGAATGGACCACCTCAAAATGTATTCTAATTTTGCATACTTAATATTTGGTGAACACACTCAAAGATTTTCGTGAAAATAATTGAATATATTTGATGTATTTTTAATGAACATTCCCATGTAATTCAATGATTATCTAAAATATGGGAATTTTAAATTCAAAAAAAAAAATATTTAAAATAATAAATATTTTGATTTTTAAATTTAAAAATCTTATTTAAGTAATTATAATTGATATTTTATATGTTTTGAAAATGATTAGGTTTAAAGTAAGACCACTGGGGAAATCCCTCAACCGGCTGGGTAGCAGGCACAATCTATCCAGGAAACCCCATAAGGAGAGCCAGCAACAACAAGAAATATAAGTTAACTTCCACAAGGAACATCATTTCAGCGTGTAGTGGTCAAGACCACATGTTGATTGGAGGATGAAATCACCAGCAAAGGGTGGCACAGAAGGTGGCAGGATTCCTCTGACCCCAGTCTGACTTCCCTGCCCATTCATTTCCGCAAGTTAATGTTTAAATGAGTGCTTTGAAATGTTTTATTCTGATGTGGGATATATTACCATATATACTGTTCATCATTAAACAAAATGGTGTCATCCCTCCTCAGTCCTTCTCCACCCTTGCTCAGACATTTCCCAAGCCACACCTCTTCCAAGATGACACCTGCCGCCATCATTTAACGCCACAACCACCATCTGCAATCTCTCTAGAGACATAATTTCTACCATTGGAGAGTGTAATAACAAGCCAAAACATTGGTTTTGATCCCCTGAACCTACATGAATCACTTATGGGAACTCGGATGACCTCGTTGAAGCCTGTTTCAAATGAAGCGATGCCCTACATAGGAGATGAGCTTTATCTGCCACGGTGAAGGCTGGATGATTGGAGGTAGCACAATGGAAACATCAAACTCCACTATGTAGTAGGATTTTTCCATGTAGAATTGAGGGAAAGGGATACAAAAGACCACGCATTGTGGAGTTCCATGCAGACCATGAATGAGTGTTTCCCAACAAGCATGCCGCTACAAAAAAAATCGAACTCTTATATCTTCAAAGAATTTTATAGATAATCTGGGTCTCGATGGATTAATATCATCTCATGGTCGGGGATCCCAAACTAAGTATCTATTTAGAGACCTAGTTTTTAGCTTATATAAATTTAAAATACTTATAGATATATTTTTGGAGTCATGTATTGAGATAATGTGTCATTATGAGGCCCAGTGTGCTTAGAATTATTTTTAAAAAAATATTAGATATATTTTATATTTCGCACACATAGTTTCCTAAAAAAAATGGATAAATCTTAATTAAAATATCTAATTAGAAAAATGATACCAAATTTGAGTCTATATTGCGATGTTTACCCTAGTAGAGACCTAAAATAGGTCAATGCGGGGCGTTTTGATATCTTGACCATTGGCAGTATGTTTAGTTGGTTCGTTTGATAAATTAATTTAATTAATTTATTATTTACCGCCTTACTGAAATGTTTATAAATTCACCTCCATAGATAATCATCCAAGGTTATCTGTATAAATCTCCGGAGGGTTTCATATCATTATTCCAACTTTCATTAGAAAATTGACACTTGATGACGATGAATCTCTAGATTGAAGAGGATCTGAACGCAATGAATTCTATGACTACTTCCATTCATTGGCAAGGATTTCATTTAACAAAAAATGATCTAATATCTAGGTAGGACTCATCAGTTTGTGGATTATTCTCATTTTGACTAAATCGATTGAGCATATCCATCTCATTCTTTGATCCTATGCCAATTTTGGCCTTTTTCTGCACCCATAAATTGAAATTAAATTGGTTATTATTGTTTTCAAACCCAGGAAACCCCCAATTGATATCATTGGTCAATAACACTTGGAAAATGATTTTTAAACCTTTTTTGTGGTGATTTTATCCCTTATTGATTCACTTTATTATCTGGTTGGAACATGCGGTCACAGTTCGACCTTTATAGGCGGTACCAAGCATGATTGGACCCCCTAGAATCATGAAAAATCCACATGTAAGAGTCGAATCAGCAAACCAGGGATGTTTTTTGATCGGTTTTGGGTTAAGGGAGATCATTTTTTTATATAATTTCAAATTATTGATAGCTGAAGAAATTGAGGCATACGGGACACGCGATGAACCTCTGAAGGCCAACAAGTAACATTTTACAGCCACCAGATAGATGGAAATGATGAAAAATGAACTGATCCACTATTATCAGATAAAGATATGGTTGGAATAAAAACAAATAGGTCATATCTAAATCATGGTCTATGGATCTATAGTTCTATAAAAAAACACAATTACACATTGATTATCGCGATAAACACCCGGCGTGTAACCCCTATGATATGGAAGCTAGAGTTTTGGGAATTTATAAGGATGGTAAAATATGTTGTCATGCTTAAAATATCGTACATCTTACCTGGGTGGATGATCTGAGTGGAGAAAAAAATTGGTAGGACCATGTGTGCAAGAAATGGCTAGAGGAATGTCATCTGTTAAAGTTCACGAACATGGATTGAGTATATAAGCATGAGATAGAGTACAAGAACCTGACCAAACACACGGGGAGGATCCTAAGTGGCAGGGGAATCCTATTTATATCCACCACATGCCATGTATCCTTATAAGGTTAGTGAGTTGTGTACCTCCAAGGACACGAACATATGATGAAGCGAGACCACACAATGTGTGGGGCCGCCACACATCATTTATCCCTTGATTCCTTTGGAGGAAACTTCAAACTCTCATATCTCCTTCTTTTGGTCTCAGATTTTTGCCAATGAGTAGACTACCCTGAGTTTAATTCCACATAGAACATGATGGTTCCCACCATTGTGCCTTTTGATATATGGTGTGAGATGTTCTAGGAATGGAGGTTTTTTTGGCAGCGCCTGACCATGATAGTGATCTGGCATGATCACCAAAGGAATTCCGAGTGGAACCCACCAACTGGTCTGGTAATTTATCCTCATTGACAAGAGTGAAACCCTCCAGATGGATTGGGCTTGTGTCCTCTATAGACTCCTAAGAGTGGAACCCTCTTATAGAGTCGGGCCAAGGGTCCTATATCATCACAGAGTTGAGCTCTCCTATTGAGTCAGGACACAAGTACTCTTGTATCAATGATTGGAGCCCTCTTGATGGGAATGTTGTGGGTCCTCTATCAACAATCAGAGAGTGGAACCCGCCTGCTAGGTAGGGATGATATACTGCTCGAAAAAGTTTATATATTTTTTACTATGACTAAAAAAACATATTTGTTTTATATTTTTATTGATATTGTGGAAAACATAATTTTTATAAAAGTTACAAAAATCATAACAACATAACTATGGAATTTAAGAATTAAATATTTGTAATAAATATATTTAATCAATGAATATTTTTATAATATTATCCCATAAATTTCTATTTTAATTAAATAAATCCATTCAATTTTATATCGTAATAAAAAAAATCATGAAAATGAATATACGTATTAAACAATATATATTTAAAATGATTAAACAACATAATAAAATTGATTTCATCCAATGGTATAACAAATAGATATAGTAAATTTTATTTTATCAAAAAAATGAATGTCAACATGATAAAATAAATTTTTTCCATTGAATATAGTAATTTATCACTCAGAGTGTTTTTTTAATTTCACTTGAAGCACTAAAATAAATAATATAATAAAATTTATAAACAATATTCTTAAAATATTTTTTTATCTCAATGGTCTTGAATTGTATTTTTTTTCAAAAAAGGGTCAATATGTGTTGGAAATTATAATAGTATATGAAAATGAGAAACAAGGAGAATTATTATTCTCTATATCCTAGTTTGAGTATTAATGAACTATTCTCAAAGTTCACAAACAAGTGATAATGGTGTGTAAAGTAAGCACATTGTCTACCAAAATGATGATGATTGATGTTACATACATTTATTGATGAAGATAAGTTACAAATCATTAGAAGTTAATGAAATATACAACTATTGCATGGGAGTTTTAATATAATAATTTAACATTGTGGATTATTTTTTAAGTTCAATAGAAGAATTGAAATCAATAATATAATAAAATATATATACATGATTTATAAAAGATTTTATTGAATCAAATGGACTTGATTTTAATTTTTTATCAATAAAGGGTAAATATGTGTTGGAGATTATAAGAGGAGATGAAGTTGAGAAACAAGTGGAATTACAATTCTTGACATCCTGGTGTGATGATTGATGAATTATTCTTAATTTTTATGGACAAATGATAGTGTAGAAAGAACATTTTCTATAACAAAGATGATGATTAAAGATCCATCCATTTGTGAATGAAGAGAAGTTACAAATCATTTCAAGGCCAGACATTATAAGACTATTTCATGAGAGATTTAATGCAATGACTAAGCAAAATATATTCCAATTTTTCAAAGAGAAAATTTGGTGATGATATATAAGTGGTTTGGTATTATTTACCAGAAATGACTTGAAATTCCTTCCATACATAGAAATAATCTATGTATATAGCTAATAGGACTTAATAAAAAAATTTCCTACCCTTGGAAAACCAAGGACCACCTAAACCACATATAGCACATTGGTAGTCAAACATGTGGGTGGAAATCGACCTGGAAAGCCCCCAATGGAAAGTGAGGATGTGCGGTGCCTATTTCAAAGGAGATTTAATGTGGAGTCCATGAAATAATTATTCATATATTTATTTCAGAATATTTTGTGAACACATTGATGTACACATATTTTAAATGGGAAATTTTACATATTTTAGAAGGATTTATAAAGATTATTCCCACGTTATTCAACTGTTTATCTAAAATATGTGAATTTTTAAATGAATAAGTAAAATGAATTTAAAGGAATAATGAAATGGAATTTTGAACAATCAAATTTTATTTATCCAAATTTTTTTATATTTATGTGTGTTTAATGTATTTAGGTTAAATGTAATTAGGGCCAGTGGGGATTGGCCTCAACCCATAGTGTAGGAGGCCAAAGTTAGCCAATGAACACCCGTAGGGAGATCCCACCACAAGGAGTGAGAGATGCTAATGATATGTGGACGAAGAACATTGTCTACAAAAATGATGATGGTTGAAGTTTCATCCATTTTTAATGAAGAGAAGTTACAAATCAATAGATTTCCACACATTATACTACAATTTCAGGAGATATTTAATATGAAGAACATGAAAAATATATTCCTATTTTTAATGTGGAATATTTGGTGAAGACGTATAAGTGTTTTTTTAGTTTTTTATGATATGTGACTTGAAATAACATTATATACATATAATTAATATGACTATATTTTTTGTGGGACTTAATAAGAAAATTGGATAGCCCTTAGTAAACCAAGGACCATCTAAAAATGTGTTCTTATTTTGAATACATAATATTTTGGGAACACATTAATGTCTACATATTTTCATGAAAATATTTGAACATTTTAGAATAATATTTAATGATTATTCCCAAGTAATTTATTATTCATCTAAAATAAAGTAATTTTTAATTGTCAGAGTAAAATGAATTTATAGGAATAATGAAATGGAATTTTAAATTATTATATTTTATTTATGTAGTTTTGATTGAAGTTTTTTGTGTTTTTAATATATAATGGTTCCATGTAGGAGAGGTTGGAAAAGACCTCAACCCGTAGGGTAGCATGCCCATGATGGATAGAAACCCCCTAGGGAGAACCTGCCACAATGAGAGAAATGACTTGTAATTCCATTTTCATCTTGTAATTAATGAAGTATATTTCTACTTGGCCTTAATAATAAATTTTTATAGCCCATGGAAAACCAAGGACCACATCAAAATGTATTCTTTTTTTTCATAAAGTATATTTATTGAATGCCTATATTTGTACATATTTTAATGCAATAATTTGAATATTTTAGTAGGATTTTGAATGATTATTACCATATAATTTATTGTTTATCTATAATATGGGAATTTTAAATTCTAGAACTAAAATTAATTTAAATTAATAAAGATGTAGAATTTTAAATGATCATATTTCATTTCAGTAATTCATATTGATATATTATCTATTTTGAATATGTTTAGGTTAAATGTAGGACCTATGGGGAGGGACCTCAATTAGTAGGGTATAAGTCACAAGTTAGTCAAGCAACCCATAAGGAGATTCAACCCAAAAAAATGAATATCTAAACACTGCAAGGAGCATCACATCGGCTTGTGGTGGTCAAGATCAGAAGGTGATGGGAGGGAAACATCACTAGCATAGGGTGGCACCGATGATGGTAGGAGTCTTCAGATCCATGTTCGACTTCAATGGCCATCATCATTCCCATTTAATATTTAAAGGACTGCTTGGTCTCATTTTCTTTCAATGTGTGGTGGCTTCTTGTAGACACTATGAATTATAAAAAAAAATGATTTCATCCTACCTCAGTCCAACTCCACCCCCACCCACACATTTCCCATGCCACACCTCTACCACCTCAACGCAAACTGTCTCTGCTCGACACCATTGTCACTGTCTTCAATCTCTCTATAAATATTATGCTTTCCTCTGGAGAGCTTGTGCCCAAGACGAAACACCAGTACTGAGCCCCCAAACAATCATGGATCACATTTGGGACCTCAAAGGACCTCGTTGAAGCCCATTTCAATGGTCGTGATGCCATGTATGGGAGATGAGATTCATCCACCCATTTAGAAGGCCAGATGATGTGAGGGTGCTCACTGGACACTTCAAGCTTCACTACGCCACATGCTTTTCAGGTGTGGAATAGTGGCCATAGGATACTGGAGAGTAGGCATTGTAACATTCCAGGCACACCATACACGAGTGGTTCCCCACTGGCATGATACTGAAAAAATGGATCTCCGATATCTTTTGATAATTTTAGAGATATACTAGGTCTCGGGGGATTCATATCATCTCACGGTTGGGGGTCGAAAACTAAGGGTCCAAACTATTTTTTCTATAAATTCCCCAGCATACCCCATGCGCATATTATATATATTTATTATATATATTTATTATATATATTTATTATATATATTTATTATATATATTTATAATATATATTTATTATATATATTTATTATATATATTTATTATATGATATTTCTTAATTATATAAATCTAATTAATATATATATATATATATTGAAATTATTATGTATATTATAATGTTTATTGTAATGAAATTATTATATATTTTTTATTATTTATAAATAAAAAATCATTATATATATATATAATTCATATACTTGTGTAGTTAATTATATATATATATATATAACTACATACATCGTACCAACATATTGCATAAAATGACTTTGTAAAAAATATAATTCATATTTTCAATGAAAAGTGACACTAATAGAAATTTAATCATATAAATTTTAATTGAAATTTTTCATTTCAAATTTTTGTTCAAAATTTATTCTCAAAATTTTAAGTGCATAAACACATTGAAAATTTTAAATTGAAATATATACTCAGCATTTGCAATGAAATTTTATACTAAAAAATGATACAATAAATTTGATTATCATAATTTTAAATTAAATATATGTTTAAAATTTTAGTACAAATGATTTTATACATAAATAAAAAATGCAATTATTCAATCAAATAAACGCATATAAAATATTCATTAGGAATTTTTAGTGCATATTTCCATTGTAAAATTGTAGTGAAAAATTCCACATAAATTTTGAGTGCATATTTCAACTCAATTTTTATTATAAATAAACTAAAAATTTGATTAATAAAATTATAAAAAAATGAATTTTTTAATTTTGAGTTCAAATATATTAACAAATAAATAAAAAATTTATATTTTCATAGTAAAATTGAATTGGAAATTTCTTATAGAAATTTTCATTCAAAACTTCAACTAGAAATTTCCAGTGCAAGACTTCACTGAAAATTTCTAGTGCGGGCATTCCCTGTAAATATCAGGTGTAAACTTCCCCTAAAAACATCCTATGAAAACATCCATCCGATATTTCTAGATAAAACATCAAATGAAATGTTAAAGTTCAAATTTACACTTAAAATTAAAATAAAGATTTGTTAGTACATAAATAATAATTTCTCCCACTATCAAGAGATTCTGCTAGATTTTCTTAGGGTTTTGGCATTTCTAGGTTCTTCCTATGTTAGGATTTTCTTTGGTTGTGATGGTCCCTTCATATTTCACCTCTACTCTCTTTCCTTCGATGGTTCGTCGATCCTTTTTTCATTTCTTCTTTTACCCAATCTTAGCAGGTATTTCAGAGATTGAATCTTTGAAGTAGACAAGGGGTGCTATATACTACCTATTTGGTTGATTAGAAATATCATTGCACTGGTGGGGTTTATTTTCATCTTCTGGTTCTTCTTATTCCTCTCAGGTGTTTCTATTTACCCTCTCATCCAATTTTAGTAAGATGATCAACGATCTCATAATCTTTGGGAAATATAATTCCTTGATAGTGAATGATAATATGTAGGTTTCCACCTACAATATTAAGGATCCTTTCCTACTACATCAGATGTCCCCTCTTACGATAGGGAAACTCATCTCCGACTGAGGATTCAACATCATCACCTAAAAAATACGTTGTATAATATTTGGAGTTTATATGAATACTTATCCATTACATAAATCAGAGAAACCCACATAATATTAAAAAAAATCAATGATAAAGATAAATAAAATATTCTAAAAGGGAGGCATTGGCCTTTTGACAATAAACTAAACCTGATGGAAGATTTTGTTAGTGGGATTAATATCATGAATGTCAACTTATCAAAACACCCTTTCTGTATACACATTAACGGAATCTCATTCTATGGGATAACTGAATGCACTATACATGATATTGGTGGACAAATTGGGGAATTCATGGAATGGGATCAATTGAATCTCATTCATTGGAAACCAATGATTTGTATATGGTTTTATGTTAAAATTGGGATTCCCTAATTCATGGTATTTTATTATTCTGGAGGGGTCAACAATTGGATATTATTAGAATATGAGAATTTTCTAACTTTTTTGTTCTTTCGTGGTTTCTTGGGGAATGCGGTGAAAGACTGAACCACCAAGACCACTAATTATGATGGAAATATTTTGTTATAGTATGGTCCATGGATTAATTCCAAGAATCAGAGTGGTTTAATTTCTCTTGAAACCAAAAAAAAAAGGATAGACACAAAATTTTCAATTATTTCAATGCTTAATCTTCATCAAACTAAAACAATTTTATCATGTTGGGGCTTCATGAGGTCCCTATAGATAAAAAGGACCACCACTGATTAATTGAGGGTGAAAACCATAGCACTGGGGTCACATTAGTAGATTGTAGAAACTTATAGACCCTTCATACCTACCCATATGGGGAGAAGTTATCCACCTTTATACATAAGTTATCTACACCCGTTGAAAAAAATAATCCCCTCTATAATCCAAAACTAATATGATATCACAACCCAAAAAACTCCCTACCCCTACTCCTTGGTATTCCTGTCCACTTTTGGATTTAAAAGATGATATCATTTCCCCCCCGGTGACTGGAAATTAAAAACCTCAGATGTAGAAGTAGAAACCAAAAGGGGATTATGGATTCTATTTAAAAAATGGTAGAAAATAGTGGTTCTAAAAGACGCATGGAGGATTCATTGATTTTATAAGAAATTACTCAAAATATTGAGAGTATTAGAAGATGGATCTATTCTTGAAGTCTAAAATTTTTAGGCTATATTGAACCATCCCCACCTATCCTAATGATCATTTTATGATGGAACTGTCATGGGCTTGGAAGCCCATGATCAGTTCGGATGGTTCAACACTGTTGTACTAAAATTCTCCTAGATATAGTTTTATTGTCTGAAAATACATTGCGATGAAAGTACATGTATTGTATCAAAAAAAATTTGATTTAAATGATGATTTTTGATTTCCTGTATTGGCCATTCGGGGGGGGGGGGCTTTGCCTCATTTGGAAAGATGAATTAAATGATAGAACCTCCTTCTTCTCCCTAACCTATGTGGCTGCCACCATTCACTGACCTAACACCCTGACATTTATATTTTTTGGTTTATATAGTTTTATTAGTCAAAGGGAAAAGTGGAAATCAATGATATTTCTCCAATAATTGCATGATAAGTAAGCTAGAACCCTCTTTCGTTGACATGATTTGAATAAAATAATGATCCAAAATGAATAGAGAGGTGGTGATCATAAACCTCTCTCCCAAATGCTTTACTTCTAGAATGAAACGCAGTTGGATAATCTTGTTAAAATGGGGTACACTAATATTCCCTTTACATGGTTTACAGGAAATTCTTAAAACATCTGCAATCCTGAAAGATTAAACAAATTTATGGGTATGGTTGAGTGTACCATCATCATCAGGAAATTCTAATATTCCCATATAGCCAATGCTGCATCCGAACACTACCCCCATCCTGTTAGATAATTCACACCATCAAAGGAAATAGGTACACGAATGTGGATTCAGATTTAAATGTAATTTGATGAATTATATGGTGTGTAAGGATATTTCTCACTCATGATGGAATGTGTGAAACATTGGTACTGATAATAATCTACATTAAGTGGCTACTAATTTGAAGAAATGGAGTTATCATTAGTATTAAAAAACTGATTTGGTATGAATTAATATCGAAAGTAGACTTAAAACCCTTTAATCATGTACCTCAGCTGATATAGTATTATCCAGAAATGGAATTCTGGAAAAGGAGCTGGATAAGG
This sequence comes from Viscum album, assembly GCA_963277665.1. Classification (NCBI taxonomy): domain Eukaryota; kingdom Viridiplantae; phylum Streptophyta; class Magnoliopsida; order Santalales; family Viscaceae; genus Viscum; species Viscum album. Next base: position 782,649,812 of record OY728161.1, read on the forward strand.
CTCTTCACACCAAAAAAATCTTTTGGGATATGTGGGAACACAAAATTCACGTCAAAGAGGGTGACACAAATACTTCCTACTTCCATAAAAAGGCCTCAAAAAGGCATTTTAATAACACAATCATGATCCTTAACAACTCAAAACGATGGTTTATTTCGAAGGAGGAAGTGATTCATGACTCTCTTATTCTATTATTCATAAGCTCTACGCTGATTGGCCCAAATGCCTTCTTTTTATTTATTTTGGATAATCTCTTTTTTAATGTCTTAGGAGGAACCATTACAAGACCTGTAGGCTCATTGAATAGGACCCAAACATAACCCTTTCATGACTCGTAGGCCCAAGCCACAATGCCCAATACATGACCTTAAAGGATCAAGACCTGACACACTTGAAACAACCCCTCCCCAACATTCTTATCTTGAACGTACATGGCTCCTCACCTAGTATAGATGATCGACAAGCAATACCCCATGCATACCTACATGGTTCCTAGTCCCAAAAAAAGATTTCATACTCTCATGATGTGGCCTTATTTTTAAATATTTTGTCCCCATATTTTATTTAATTTTTATCAATTTAATTTTTTATTTTAATTCTTTTTCATAAATAAGGTACTTTTTTATTTTTATCACTAAATTTATTAATTAATCATTTTTTATAATTAAATTTGTGTTTTTAGTATTTTTCATAGTTAATTTTAGTCATTCTAATTATTCTAATTATTTTAACATACTTTGTAGTTTAATAATCTAAATCTGGTTAACATTTTAATAATTTTAAATGTTTATTATTCAATCAATTGTACATATTTATTTCCATTAATCTAATTTAGTTTTTAATTGAAAACATTACATTTTAAATTATATTTGTTAATATAAATTTACTATATTTATAAACTAGTCTATATATTCTAGTTATTAGATAAGTAAAAATTCAAGTTAATGTTTAATAAAATAATGTGTCCTTATTTTTAACTTTTCATTTTGTCATCTAATTAATTAACATAGTTGTTCTAAATCTTTAGTTAATATTAATTATTTTAACTTCATGTTTTCAGTTAATTCTTTGAATGTGTTTTTCCTTTATTTAGGTATATATTTAATTAATCTCAATATTTAAATTCTTAGTTAATTATTAAGTCACGTTTATTTTTCAGTTTGCTTAATAATTTTTTAAATTTTTAATTAGGTTTATGAATTAGTCTTTGACAGTTTAGTTAATATTTCTTTTGTATTAATTAATTAATGTTTTATTGACTTTATTATCTATATAATATTAATTATTTATTAGCATTTCAATTTGCTCTATTGGTGAGTCGACTCACCGATAACCTCCTAACCATCAGTGCCATCGATGGTTTAAGATTCTAGCACTGATACCGCGACATGCATATGTTTTTTAAATATCAGTGAGTTGACTCACTCATCACTTTTCAATGGTGTCGGTCTCACCGATTATGAACATTAGTGTCTTATTTTATATTAACTAATGGTGACACAATTTTTTTTATTTAACAGTCGTTGCATACTTTTTTTATTCTATCGGTGTGTCATGCACACACGAATATTCATTCCCTTACCAATTTCTCAAATATTTTCCTCCTCTTATTCCATTATTCTATCAGTGGGTCATTGACTCATTCCATCCACTGTAACTCACATCCATTGTCTCTCCTCTCCTCACGGGTTAACTGAAGCCATTGAAACACCACTGCAATCTCTTCTTCTCACTGTGGTCCCATGCTGCAACCCCAAATCTAGATTACTCGACATCCATTAATCACAACAAAAACAATTAAATACTCATCATTACAGATGTTAAATATGAATAAACTCTTTACAAATCAAATCAAGTTCTTTGATCTGAATCTGGAATTACAAATTGTTGGAGGTGATGGCCAGCAAGTCACCACATTTCCTTAGCCAAGATCAGGATCTGTGCAAACCATTTTGGATTGAGGTCAGAGATGTTGTAGTGCTGCAAATTGGAGAAGAACCCATTGTTCGTTGTTGTGAGTATAGAGAAAATCCTGACCTTCTACTATAGTGGAAGCCCGTGTCGCTACTAGAGTCGTTGCTGCAAGTCAAGCAGAAGCCACCACTAGATCTGCGCTGATTGAAGCCATTGTAGGCAACCATGGAAGGAGGATGCTACTGATGTTCGAAGATGGGGTCCACCTTCCAGCAGGTGGAACCAGCAACAGAAGCGGCTGCATATTGCACTGCAAAAGACCCCCCCTTAAGGTTGCACCGAATTGGTGGGGGGGGGGGAAGAACATTATTAAATATAAAATAAAATTAATTAATTAATGAATATAAACCTATAATAAAAAATTAATCATTAAAAATAACTAAATTAAAATAATAATTAAATAATAATTATAATATAATTAGTAAAACACAATTCCTGATTTAATTAAATAAAATAAGACTTTATTAAACTAGATTAATTAATCTTCTAAATTTTATTTAAATAAATTATTATTTAATGTTTTCAATTAAATTGTTATTATAAATAAAATATATAAAATAACATCCTTAATTATAATAAATAATAAACTAAATTAATTATGATAAAATATTAAATAATTTAATTTAATTAAATAATAAAAAACTTTATAATTTATATTAATAAATTTAATTAATAAAAATCAATATCTCAATAAATAATAACATTATTAATTCATTTAAAAGGCGATTTAATAAACTAATGTTTTAATTTATAAATATTTATTTATCTATTACCTATGTGTTTTGACATTATATTATGTTCTTCATATACAGTTTCATTCAAGATATGGAAACACATCTAAATACATTCAACCAACTCACTTGATGTTAGTTATAAAGGAAAATATAGAGCGACGTCTTGTTCGCGAAAAAACGCAGGGGTGCGGTGCACAAGTGAAGGTCATTTGATGTCGGTGAAAAAAAAGGGGTGACGTACAACCGATGACAATGGTTTAAAGGTGGAGGAGTATTTTATTTTGGAGGGTAATATCATTCTGATTCCATGTGAAATTGTTTTCAAGAGCGAAGACTTCCAGGAGTAGCTGTGGAGTTGAGCAGAAGACTAAGAAGCCCGAAGGAAAATCTGTATTTAGGAAGTTCATCCTCCCCCTTTATTTATTTCTTTCACTCTGTTTTTTGTTGTATTAAATTCTACATTTCATTATGAACCTCGGATGAATTGCTAAATCATGATATTTTAGTCATGGATTGTTTATACATTAAAATTTTCACTTTCACTTTGTTTTACATCATAATTAATTAGTGAGATTAGTTATAATGTTAAATTAAATTGTACACAACTTACTTTAATAAAATTAATAGCATCAATATCAATGATTTATATTGAACATGATCATCATCTTGTTGAAGCATTAATGTCATTATAGTTGAAGATTTACAGTGAGTTTTATTTCAACTATATTATTTTTCAAATTCCTAATACTCAATGATCATTAGAGTGGAAAACTCTAAAAGTCATACCTCTGGTTGATTTTTCTTCTGGTGAGGAAGATATATCAACCAATTTCCATGGTGTCATACAATTAATTTCAGTGAAGTGTTAACCTTTTAACCATCCACTTTAGAATTATTGAGAAAATTGTTGATCTTAGATCCTTTTTCTTTGAATATTTGTATTAGTAACTATTTTCTTTTAGATATCAGATCTTAGTATATGATTAGTATCTTTATTAAAAAATTTCCTTTACTTATTTCTTAGAAGAAAATAAAAAAATTAAAAAGTAATAATTATATAAACAATGTTTATTTTCTCCACTACTCACAATATTGGATCTTTTTTTGAATAAAACCTTAAATTTCCCACCTATCTTCCCTTGGGTTTGACCCTGCACCACTGTGCTAGTGTTGGAGTTATAGATATTATTTTTAGAGTCATTCCAACCTATGGCCTCATCAAAATTTGGCATAATTTCTGGGGAAGGAACTCGCTGAGAGTATAGGGTTTTGATAAAAAAATAAAAAAACACATAAAAATTGCTTTACAATTTGTGAACTGTATCTACTAGTCTAGTTATTTTTGAAATTATGAATCAACTATGTTAAATTGTGTGTTTAATATCATTTTATTCTTTAAAAATGTAATATTATGAGGACTGGAATTAGAAATCTGAGCCATATTGTGTATGTTGCAGCTATTATGGACTCATTCCCTGGCAGTGTGACTATAACCAACAACAACAAACTACTCACCTTAGAGAAAATAAATGTATTGAGCCTAGTCTAGACACCCTAGCTAAACATGACCTTGTTGAGTCTAAATTGGATGCTAGGGAAGAAAATTGGAACATTTGGTGAACTAAAAGCTATTAAATTGAAAAATAAATACACTCAAAAGCAAGATCAGAGAATGAAATGATGGTAAAACATGCTCTTGGAATTACAAAAAAGGGTTAATTAATAAGATTAATTTGAAGAAAAAGTGAAAGAAAACATTTATAAATTATTTGAAAATCATGTTGAAGAGGAAAGTGATAGTGAAACTTGGAAACAAACATTTTTACTTTATAAATTCGCATCCTATTGTACTAAAATTAGAAATAACCAACTCACAATATCAGTAACACTTTTTTGGAAATCTCAAAAATAATTCTAATGATGATGAGTTGGAAAATTATGAAATTGGATTGAAAAGTATTGAAAAAGAAATCCATGTTGTCTTCATAATTCGTACATTGGAGAAATTTTTTTTTATATGTTTTGATAAGGAAGTTAGTCGAGTAGAAAAGATATTTGAGGATTAAAATTTGAATGTTAAGAACTCTACACCCAGCTTTTCTGAAATTATGAACAATGAGTCTAAACATAATATTGGGAACACTTTGGAAGCAAACCTTAAGATTGAAATCATTAAATCTGAAATCTTTAAACCTAAATGATAACCACTCTTCCATGTTTTAAACTTGTAAACCCAGTAATTTATGAAATGTTCTTGTATGATGAAGATGAGGTTATTTTCATTTAATAAAGGATAAATAATGAGATTTAAGAGCCATTTTCAGAGAATCATCATATTTCTGAAATGTGTGCTAAAATGGAAAACAAGTGTTGTTATACATGGGGGTGAATGTTTAAATATGAACAATCATGAATCACAATTTATTGATGTTGAATTGAACATTACTTACCCTGATTTGACCTTTTTAGAACACACTATAAACATTGTTTTGGAATGTGAGCCTTTTGATCATTAATTTGAAGTAGAGGTTGAACACATATTAAATGATGGTTTCAGAACTGATTTGATAGAAGCAATAGACGTTCAGTGTGAGTTAATAGATGATGATCTTTTGGAAGAGATTTACAACATTGTTAGACCTAAATCTGTTTGTGATAAAATAAATTCTCTTCCCTGTTTTTCACTGTAATCCTTCAGTAGGTTCGTATATGAGGTAGCAAACATGCATTGTTTTATGATTATTTTCTCTCTAGACTACCAGGGGAGTTTGTTTAGGAATGATTTTATTTTATTTTTATTTTCTAAATCCTATTGACAGTCCTCTATTTTTAAAGTACAATACATGTTACATTTTGAATTGATAAATAAACATAGTTCTATTTTTCAAATATAATAAAACATGAGATTGTTTGAGAAAAAACAATTCTTAAGTGTTGGAAATGTTGATGTGGCACTATTTTTACAAGGTTTTCCCACATCTTTTATTTAATTTTTAACAATTTAATTTTTTATTTTAACAATTTTAAATAAATAATTGTACTTTTTTATTTTTAGCACTAAATTTATTAATTCTACATTTTATATAATTAAATATGTGTTTGTTTGCCTTTTTAATAGATAATTTAGTAATTATAATTATTTTAACTTACTTTCTAGTTTAATAATCTTAAACTAGTTAACATATTAATAATTTTAAATGTTCATTATTTAATCAATTTTTCATTTTAGATTTCATTAATATAATTTAGTTTTAAATTTTAAACCATATACTTTAAATTAGATTTAAAAAAATAAAATAAATTTATTTATTAACTAGTCTATTTATTTTGTTTATTAGATAAGTGAAAACTTATGTTAAATTTATATAATATAATTTGTTCTTAATTTTAACATTTCATGTTGTCATTTAATTAATTAACTTATTTTTTCAAAATCGTTAGTTAATTTTAATTATTTAACTTCATGTTTGTTGTTAAGTCATTGTATGTGTTTTGCATTTATTTATATATTTATTTATTGAATCTCAATATTTAAATACGTTTTTAATTATTAAGTCACTTTTATTTTTCAGTTTGTTTAATAATTTAGTTAGTTTTTAATTAATTTTATTATTTAGTCTTTAACAGTTTATTTAATTTTTCTTTTGTGTTAATTAATTAATATTTTATTTTTTTATTATCTCTTTAATGTTAATTTTTAATTAGAATTTCATTTTTTTCTATCAGTTAGTCGACTCGTCAATAACCTCCTAACCATCGGAGCCACCGATGGTTTTTGATTTTGGCACCGATGACGCGACACACCGATGTTTTTTAACTATCGGTGAGTTAACACAACAATAACTTTGTAGTGGGGTCGGTCTCCTCGATCATGCACATCGGTGAATTATATTATTTTTATTAATGGTTACTCAATTTTTTTATTTAACTATTGGTGGGTCCTTTTTTTATTCCATCTGTGTGTCATGCACACACAGATATTCATTCCCTTACCAATTTCTCACATTATTGCCTCCACTTCTTCCATTCTTCAATCAATTAGTCATTCACTCACCGATCAAATCCTTCTATCAGTTTCACGCATACACCGATGGAATCAACCTTCACTCACTGATATCTCATTATTCTTATAGGTCTCGCTACTCTCTCCCTTCAACATCCTACCACTGATGTCATCGGTCTCTCACCGTCGGTTTCTCCCCTACTCCTCTGATTGTTCTCACTTCCACCGTTTCCACCCCAACCCCGGTTCCTTCCTCTGTCTCTGCTAATCTTTCAACCCCATTCCAGCCACCAAAACTCACAACCACTGTCTATTCTCTCCTCCAGGTTTCACTGAAGCCATTGAAACACCACTACAATCTCTTCTTCTCTCTATGGTCCCCAAATGAATTCTCAAATACAGCTTACTTGACATCCATGTATCACCACACACACAAATAAATCGACATTTTTATAGACTTAAACTAGGAATAAATTCTTTGAAAATAAAATCAAGATAATAAATCCAAAGTTGTAGTTAAAAACTGGTAGAGGATATGGCCTGCAAGTCACTGTATTTCAATAGCCAGGATATGGATCTATGTGATCCATTTTAGTCTGAGGTCAGAGTTTTTGTGGTGTTTCTAATCGGATAAGAAGCCATTATCCACCTTTGTGAGGATAGAGTGAATCCCGACCTGCCGCTACACTGGATGGTCGAGTCGCATCGCTGTTGGAGTCGTTCCTGCAAGACAAGCAGAAGACACCATAAGATCAGTTCTCATTGAAGCTGTCATCGGCCCCCATGGAAGCAGGATTCTGCAATGGTTGGAAGTTGGAGTCCACCTTCCACCAGGTGGAACCATCCGCTGAAGCGGCTAGTTATTGCACCGATTAAGACCCCCCTATAGTTGAACCAATTTGAGTGGGGAAGAAGTTCATTAAAAATAAAATAAAATAAATAAATTAATTAAATTAAAATTAAAATCTAATCATAAACGTTAAAAAATAAATTATATAAATATTAAATAAATAATAGTTCTAAGATAATTAATAAAACATAATTTATAATTTAATTATCATAAATAAAAATTTATTAAACTATATTAATTAATATTTTTAATTTAATTTAAATAAGTTATTATTTAATGTTTCATATTAAATAATTTTTTAATAATAAAATATATAAAATAGAATAATTAATTATGATTTATAATAAACTAAACAAATTAGGTAAAAATAGAAAATAATTAAATTTTCATAATTAATTATAAACATTATAATAAACATTAAAAATTTTAATTAATACATATAAATATCTTAATAAATAATAACATTATTAATTCTATTAAGAGACTATTTAATCATATATTGTCATAATTTATAAATATGTATTTATTTATTACCTTCTTGTTTTAACCTTTTATTTTGTTCTTCTTGTGCCGGTTCATTCAAGTGATAGAAACATATCCAAGTAAATTAAACTAACTCATAGAGAGTTGGTTATATGGGCAAAGCCAGAGTGACGTGTGGTTCACGAACAAACGCACATGTGTTGTGCACAATTGAATGGCATTTGAAGTCAGTGAAAAACAAGGGTTTACATGTAGTATATGAATGTGTATAAAAAAATGGAAGCAGTAGATTTTGTAGGGGACACTCATTATCATTCCACAAAACATTTTTTTCAAGAGCGAAGACTTTCGGGAGAAGCTATGGAGTTAAACATGAGACTAAGGAGCCCAAATGTAGAGCAACATTTAAGGAGTTCATAATACCCCTTTATTTAATTCTTACACTCTGTTTTCAGTTGTTTTAAATGTTATATTTCATTATGAACATAGGCTGAATTTCTAGCTTGGGATATTTTAAGCTTGGTTTGTTTATCCATTAATATTTTTCACTTTCTCTTAGTTTGACATCAGAATTGAATGGTGAGATAAGTTCTCAGGTTAAAATTCATACCTCCATTTGATGTGTCTTCTTGGGAGGAAGATATATCAACCAATTTCTATGGTGTGATACAATTAATTTCAGTGGAGAGTTTTACTTTTAACCATCATGTTTAAAATTCCTGAGAAAATTGTTTATCATAGCTCCTTTATCTTTGCATCTTTGTATTAGTTACTATTTTATTTTAGTTATCAGTGCTTTATATATTATTATTCTCTTTGTAATATTTTTTTCATTTAAATATTTCTTAAAATAAATTAAAAAGTGATAAATATGTAAACAATGTTCATTTTCTCCACTACTTACAATAGTGGAGATTATTTTCAATAAAACCTTAGATTTATCACATATCTCCCCTTGGATTCGAACCTCCACCAATGTGCTAGTATAGGAGATATAAATATTATATTAAGGGCAGTAAAGACCTACAAACTCATCAAAATTTGGCACTATTGCCGGGAAGGGACACATTGAGAGTCTAGGGTTTTAATAAAAAAAATAAAAAAATAAAAAATAATACAATAAACTACTTTGAAATTTGTGAAATGTATCTATTTATTGGGTTGTTTTTGAAAATCTAAATCAACTATAATACATTGTGTGTTTAATCTCATTTGATTCATTAAAAATGGAACATTCTGGGGACTGGAATCAGCAACATGATCCATTTTGTGTATGTTGCGGCTGTTATGGACACACTGCTTGGAAGTGAACCTACCCCAACAAACTTCTCACCATAAAGAGAATGAATTTCTTGAGCCTAGTCCTGACACCTTATCTAAACATGACCTATTTGAGTACAAATTGAATTATATGGATTAAAAGTGTAACATTTGGCTAACTAAAACCCATAAAATTCAAACTAAATACACTCATGAGCAAGATCAAAGAGTGAAAATATTGGAAAACATGATCTTATAATTACAATAAATGGTTAAAGAACAAGAATAATTTGATGAAAAATAAAAAGAAAATATTTTTAAAATATTTTGAAATATTGTTAAAGATAAAAGTGATAGTGAAACTGGGCCCCAAACTTTTTACATTTAAGAATATGATTCCTTTGAACAAAAATTGGAAATAACCAACTTACTGAAACCAAAAAACATTGTTAGAAATTAAAAAAAAAACATGTTGAGTTTGAAAATTATAAAATTGGATTGACACAGATTGAAAAATAATGTTTGTTCTCTTCATAATTTCTACATTGGAGAAAAATCACTATTTTGATGTTTTGATAAGGAATTCACTGGGGTAGAAGCGATATTTTTGAATGAAAATTTGAATGTTAAAAATTATTCACCCAAATTTTATGAAATTTTGAACAATGAGTCTGAATATAGTATTGGGAACAATTTGGAAGATAACCTTATGTTGGAAATCATAGAATCTCAAATCCTTGAACCTAAATTAATAACCACTCTTCCAGGTTCTGAACATATAAAATCACTAATTTTTTAAATGTTGTTGGATAATGATAATGAGGTTATTTTCATTGAATAAAGGATAAATGATGAGCTTTCAGTTCCATTTTTTGAGAATCATCACTCTCTTGAAATGTCTGCTGAAATGGGAAATAGTGTTGTTATACAAGGGGGTGAATGTTTTAATTTGAACAATCTTGAATCTCAATTTATTGAGGATGAATTAAACATTACACCACCAAATTTGAACTTTTTAGAACACAATACATGCATTATTTTAGAAAGTGAGCCTTTTGAACATGAACTTGCAGTATAAGTTAAACACACATTAGTTGATGGTTGCAGAATTGATTTGATAGAAGAAGTAGATGTTCAATGTGAGTTAACAGATGAATAAATTTTGAACGAGATTTACAAAATTGTTAGATCAAAATCTATTTGTTTTAAAATAAATCATCTTCCATGTCTTTAATTTTCATCCTCAACTGTTAAGGGTGCTATAAAATCTATTGATACTGATAGTAGTATAGAGGGGGAATCACACTTGAGTTCCACTATACATTATTATGTTCATCACTCTATTGAATCCCTTCATGAACCTATTAATCTAAACCCACCCATTTTCACCCTTTAATGTGAATCGGTTAGTATTGAAGCTGTTAGGGATACCAATGATAATAAGTCCATATTATTTGAAGCACCTACTTTTTTTGTCCCTTCTTAAAAAAAGATAAATTAGTAAAATCTGAAACAATTTTTTTAGTTGACACAACCTTGATCAAAACTGTTAAGTTGTGCTACTTTGGTGTTATTTTAGTCTATGAAGGTTTAGTGTATATTTTATTATGTTTTATATCCCACAAATTTTTTTGTTTTGTTGAAAATATTTTTCCCGAAAACTTGTTTTGGTTCTTATTAAGGAAACTCGATCCACCTAGTGACTAAGATTAGTTACTAGGTGTGTCTGGATGGGGACTACAAACCAAGAGCTTCATGGTAGGCCACCCATGGTTTTATTGTTTTTAATAAAACATAAAAAATTAATTAATTAAAGTCTAACTGATTACTTTAAAATCTTGTGATTCAAGGGAGTCAACCCATAGTTCTTCTTTTGTGTTTACTTTTGTTTCTGTATTGTTATTGCTTTGAATAAAGTTATCCTTTGTTGACTTTTGTATTCTATGTCTCAGCTAGATTTTTGGCCCTTTTTTACATGCTATGTGTTATTAAGATGCTGCTGTTATTATCAAAATGGAGTGGAATTCCCATGATGAAGCTTTATTTGGAAAAAGGTGTTTATGGATGTCTTAATTTCTGTAATCATTTTTATTATGCATCCAATTTAATAAAACAATCTCTTATTAGTCTCACTTTACTATTATCATTAAATCATTTACTCACCGATGAACCTCAGCCACCGATACTCATTGGTAGTACTATCCGTGACTCATTGTTGGATGTGTCGGTGATCCTCTTAAAAATAATTCTGTTATCTATGTGTACTATTGTTAATGAAAAATATTCTTGTACAAGAAAATTTGGCTATATGTGTACTGAAAATTATATTTCATGACAACAACTGTATAAAATTTTGTTTCATGTATTTCTACTAATTTAAAAAATTCTTTATATGTTTAAAATTCAACTTGTAGTGGAATTAATTTTTTGTTGAATTTCATTGTGTAAATAAAAATTCTGCATGTAATTCACTGTTGAAAACTGAATTTCACTACTATTAAAATCCTTTCACTTCTTAGAATTATCTGTGGGGGTACAAGCTTGGTAGTTGTTTTTCTCTTCATTGAAACTTCTTAGCTAATGGGTGTTATTATTAATCATTCTGTTATATTGTACATTCATTTGAATCATACTTTCCCAAATTTCATACACCCTATCCACTAAGTATCCACATGTTACATGTCATGTTTCATTTTTAATGGAAAATATTAATTACTAGACATAAATGATAATGTGCATGTACATGCTTGTGAACCTGCTTTAAATTAATCTTTGTGTCAAAAAATACTTATTTCACTTGAAATAGACACTTTATACATGTCATAAATCTACTGAAATACAAAATCTATTTTGAACCTTAATTATTTAATTGTTCTTCTCCACTTAAAAAGTCATATTTGGGTACAAATATGGGTTTTAAGTATGGGTAGGGGGTCAATTATTGATTGTGCTGAATAGTTCTTTAATTGTAAGCTCATAAATCCCCATTAAATCTTCAATTATTGAGTGTGTTGGACTGTTCTTTAATTTTAAGATCATCAATTTTCACTGAAACATCAATTCTTTTGTTTAAAAATTCTTTTTTTTAAAAAAATCAATCACAATTTCTAGTTGTACATTGAACTCATTTGGTTATTTCATATGGACAATATTTCTTTGGTAGATAAGTTGTGCTTTGTGATTGAAATTAATGATAATTGATGATTTCTATGTAATATTTACTTAGTGATTTAATGGAGATTTTGGTTTAGGGACTATCTTTGAAAGTGATTTAGGTTACATTTTTGTGGAGTTATGATCATAGATGTTGGAACTTGATGTTTGACTATATCTTAGGGGCTTCATTATTCTTATTTTCTTTTAATTATTAAACTAATCACCTTAATGAGCCAATATAAATTATTTTTGATATAAATCATTTGAAACTCGATTAGTCTTGGTATCTTGGTTCCCAAAGTGAATCTCTGAGCCCCTAGATTTGGGGTGTGTTTTTTTACTTTAAACCCTCTATAAACCTTGAATAAGTGCACATGAACAGTGCCTACTGCATGATACATGGCTTGGGGAAAATAAAATAAAGTGTTTAGGGAAAAAAATGAAATCATTATGGTGAGGGGAATGATGAATGCTAAATGCAGAAGGAGACAAATTTTTCATATTGGAGTCATTTAAGTTGTATCATTAAGGTGATTTACAAAAACAATATTTTTGGAACCTAGTTTAAGGTAGAAGTATAATTTTCCAACTCTTATGTTCTTAATTCCACAAATTTTTAGCTTGTTTTCACATTTGGACTTAGAACTTAATCCTAGATTGAAATTAATCTTTTATTAGCTTCATATATGAGGCAGTAAACTCACATTGTTTTATGATTATTTTCTCTCTAGACTACCAGTGGGAGTATGTTTAGGCCTGTTTTGATTTGATTTTTCTTTTCTAAATCCTATTGACTATCCTATTGTTTTATGGTACTTGCCATTATACATTTTGAGTTGATTAATAAACATAATTCTATTTTACTAATATAATAATACATGAGATTTTTTTGGACAAACAATACTTAAGTGTGGGGGAATTTGATGTGACCTTTTTTTTACATTATTTTGAAAATTCAAAAATATTTTATTTAATTTCTACCAATTTAATTTTTTTTAAAATTTTTTAATAAATAATCTAACTTTTTTGTTTTTATCACAAAATTTATTAACCAATCAATTTTTATAAATAAATACATGTTTTTAGTATTTTTAATTGTTAATTTAGTCATTCTAATTATTCTAATTATTTTAAAATACTTTCTAGTTTAATAATCTTAATCTGATTAAAGTTTTAATAATTTTAAATGTTTTTTATTTAATCAAATGTTCATTTTTATTTGCATTAATTGAATTCATTTTTTAATTTAAAACATTACCATTTAAATTAGATTTATTAAAATAAATTTACCTTTTCTATTAACTATTATAATTATTATGTTTATCAGATAAGTTAAAAATCAAGTTAAAGTTTAACAAAATAACGTGTTCTTAATTTTAACTTCTCATTTTGTCAACTAATTAATTTACATAGTTGTTCAAAATCATTAGTTAATGTAAATAATTTTAACATCATGTTTGTGGTTAATTATTTGTATGTCTTTTTCATTTATTTAGAGAATTATTTAATTAATCATAATATTTAAATTCTTATTTAATATTTTATTTTATTTTATTTTTCAATTTGTTTAATAATTTAGTTAGTTTTTAATTATGTTTACTATTTATTCTTTATCATATTTAGTTAGTTTTTCTTTTGTATTAATTAATTAAAGTTTTATTGATTTTATTATCTCTTTAATATTAATTGTTTATTAAAATTTCAATTTTTTCTATCAGTGGGTCGACTAACTGATAACCTCTTAACCATCGGTGCCAATGATGGCCTTTGATTCTAGTACTGATTCTATGACCCACATTTGTTTTATTTAACTATCGGTGAGTTCACTCACTGATCACTTTGCATTGGGGTCGCTCTGACCGATCATGCACCACGATGTATTATTTTATTTTAACTAATAGTGACTCTATTTTTTTTATTTAACTATTGGTGAGTCCTTTTTTATTCCATTAGTATGTCCATTACACACCAATATTCACTCCCTTATCAATTTCTCAAATTGTTTCCTCCTCTACTACTGTTCTTCTATTGGCGAGCCATTGACTCACCGATCCAATCCTTCTATTGTTTTCACACACACACACTCTGATAGCATCATCCTTCACTCATTGATAACTCATTTTCTCTATCGGTGTTGTTGATCTCTCTCTTAAACATCCTACCACAGATGTCATCAGTCTCTCACCATCAGTTTTCCCCTCCTCCTATCACTATTCTCGCTTCCACCATATCCACCCCAACACGGGTTCTTTCCATTGTCTCTGGAACCCTTTCTTCCCCATTCCAGCCCCCACAAATTACATCCACTATCTCTCCTCTCCTCATTGTTTCACTAAATCCATAGGAACACCTCTGCAATCTCGTCTTCTCTATGTGTTCCCCTACTAGAACCCCAAATCCATCTTACACGACATCCACTTATCATGAAAAACATAGTTACATCAACATTTTTACAATTGTAAACTAGAAATAAATTCATTACAAATCAAATCAATTTCTTTGATCCGAAGATGGAATTACAAATTACTGGAGGAGATTGCCGGCAAGTCACCGAATTTCCTTATCCAAGATCTGGATCTATTCAAGCCATTTTGGTTCGAGTTCAGAGTTATTGTAGTGTTGATAATTGGATAAGAACCCATTGTCTTCTGTTGTGAGGATAGAGCGAATCCCGACCTACCGCTACATCAGAGGGCCCAGTCACATTTTTGATCAAGTCGTTTCCAAAATTTAAGATGAATACACCACCAGATATGCACTGTGTGAAGCCATCGTAGGCTACCATGGAAGGAGGATGCCCCTGAGGTTTTAATTTGAAGTCTTCCTTCCTCCGGGAGGAAGCAGCTGCTGGAGTGGATGCTTATTTCACCGAAGAAGACCCCCCTTAGGGTTACGCAGAATTAAGGCGGGGGGGGGGGGGGGGGGCAGAAGTTCATTAAAAATAAAATAATAGTAATTAATTAATTAAAATAAAACTAAAATAAAATCTTAATCTTTAAAAAATAATAAAATTAAAATATTAAATAAATGATATATATAATATATTTAATAGAACAGAATTTATAATTTAATTTACATAAATAATACATTATTAAACTATATTAATTAATCATATATATTTAATTTAAATAAATTATGATTTAATGTTTCATATTAAATATGTGTTTAATAATAAATTATATAAAATAAAATACCTAATTATAATTTATAATAAACTAAACTAATTTAGTTAAAATAGTAAAAAAAATTAATTTTTATATATAATACAAAACTTTATAATTAACATTAATATGTTTAATTAAAAAAATAAATAACATAACAATTAATAAGATTAAAAATTATTTTAAAAGACTATTTAATAAACTAATTTCTTAATTTATAAATATTTATTTATTTATTACCTTCGTGTTTTAACAATTTTATTTTGTTCTTATTATGCAGGTTCATTCAAGAGATGGAAACACATCCAAGTACATTAAACTAAATCACTAATAGTTAGTTATATGGGAAAATCTTGAGTGACGTGTGGTTCATGAATAAACGCACGTGTGCAGTGCACAAGTGAACAGAATTTGAAGTTGGTTAAAAATAAGGGGTGACGTGCAGTAGATGACAGTGGTTAAATGGTAGAGCAACAATTGATTTTGGAGGGGACTCTCATTCTCATTCCATGTAACATATTTTTCGAGAGCGAAGACTTCTGAGAGTAGATATGGAGTTGAGCTTGAGACTATGGAGCACGAAGGAATAACAACATTTAGGGAGTTCTTCCTCCCCATTTCTTTAAATCTTGGACTCTGTTTTTGGTTTTTTTGAATGCTAGATTGCATTATTAAAATAAGCTGAATTTCTAGGTGAGGAGATTTTACACTTGGTTTGTTTGTCATTTAAATTTTTTACTTTCTCTTTTTTTGACATCAGAATTGATCGGCAAGATTAGTTCTGATGTTATATTAAATTTTACGCACCATAATATAAGAAAATTAATAGCTTCAACATCAATTGGTGAGATTGAACATGATCATCATCTTGTTGAAGCATTAATGTCATTACATTTTGAGTTTTACGGTGAGTTTTATTTTTACTTTATTCTTTTTAAAATTCTTAACAGTTGATGCTCTTTAGAGTGGAGAACTCTAAAATTCATACATATGTTTGATGTGTCTTCTAGTGATGATGATATATTTAACCAATTTCTATGGTGTGTTTCAAATAATTTTAGTATAGAGTTATCTTTTTAACCTTCATGATTATAATTCCCTTAAAAATTGTTGATCATAACTCATTTGTCTTTACATCTTTGTATTAGTTACTATTTTATTTTAGTTATCAGTTCTTAGAATATGACTTGACTCTTTGTCAACATTTTTTTCATTACTGTTTTCTTAAAAAAAAATTAAAAAATTAAAAGTAATAAATATATAAAAAATGTTCATTTTCTCCTCTACTAACAACAGTGGAGCTTATTTTGAATAAAACCATTGATTTATCACATTTCTTCCCTTGCGTTCGACACTACACCACTATGCTAGTGTAGGAGTTATAAATATGATTTTGAGGGTCGTGATGACCTCCAGACTCATCAAAATTTGTCGTCGTTGTCAAAGAATGCATGCACTGAGAGACTAGGGTTTTAATAAAAAAACAAAAACACATAAAAAACTGATTTGAAATTTGTGAACTATATCTTCTGATCAAGATGTTTTAGAAATTTTGAATTAATTGTGATACTTTGTGTGTTTTATCTCATTTGATTCATAAAAAATGGAACATTATGAAGACTAGAATCATAATCTTGAGCCATTTTGTGTATGTTGCGGCTATTATGGACACATTGTCTTGCAGTTTGACTATAACCAGCCACAACAAACTGGTCACCTTAAAGATAATGGATTTATTGAGCCCAATCCTGACACCGTAGCTAAAAATGACCATGTTGAGTCTAAATTGGATGCTATGGAGGAAAAGTGGAACATTTCGTTAACTAAAACCCATGAAATTCAAAGGAAATATACTCAATAGAACGATAAAATAATGAAAATATTTCAAAACATACTCTTGTAAATACAACAAAGTGTAATGCCCCGACTCCAGTTACCCAGAGTCGGTGCATTATTACATATCATTGGGATGATCAAAAGTGATCAAATCCGGAATGACCAATCAGTTTAGTAGCCTTGGAAACACTAGATATATTGATAAGTCTTACATTACATCATAAATTTAAAAACCACAACAACATATTTTCTTTATATCCCCTCATACTATCCCTGTAGGTCATTCATAAAATACTTCTTCACATCCTGGAAAAAATAAAACATTGAAAGGGGTGAGATCAGATGCTCAGTAAGGTTCACAATATAGCGAAAACTTTCATAAATAAACATAAACATTTATGGAAATTTATAACTAAAACAAAAGGACTTTTAAACATGAACTTCAGCATAATATGTCAATGATAAAATGAAATAATTCCATTTAATTATTCACATGGATATTCTACTAATTGAATAATCACATGAAATAACAATAACAACTTTCTTAATTATGGAATGCATAATACCAGACTATCATAACCACATAGTCAAGGCCTTGTGCCAAGACTACAAATACGATTGTGTCAAGGCCTTGTGCCATGACACTAGTTTGACTCATGAGATATAATGATGTATCGAGGAGCTATAGCGGGCTCCACCCATCACTTACTATGTCCAATGCAATCCTCATATGAAAAGGTTTAAACATAACATAAACATTTGTATTGAAACTTGCATACAAAATTTAAAAAATTTATCCATAAACCATGAATGGTATAAAAATAACACATCCACAATAGAATATTTCACAAAATATTCAATTCACTATGGATGTTTTGTATCATAATAAATCAACTTCAAATAAGATTAAAATCCATCAATGGATGTTGACATGGATGAAATCAAAACTATTTGAGAGAATTATCTCCTTTTTAAAAGTCACATAATTATTAATGAAAACAATTACTTTGAAAATATTCATATTAGCTTGTATGGGAAGCTTCGTCGATCTTATAACAGTGGAAAATAGCTGCATCGTCGTATAATTTAAAAAAAGACATTCTTACCATAATTTTGTCGAAAAGGTTAAAAAGGACCTTGTTTGAAAATGACGAATAGATTCCTTTATAAAAATCTTATAAAAAGTAAAAAATGATATATATGACATTAAACCATTTTATAATAAATAGTAATTTTTTTTGAAATACATTTTTATGAAACATAGATGTGGATGATTAAGAGGTCCCAGTAGATACTTATATAAAAACAACCTCCAATAATAAAGAGTTTGTGAAATTAACCCTTACCTTGTACTTTTCCATAGTCAATGATATTTTAAACTCCTGTATAATGGTGAAATAATTGTTATTAAATTATAAAATAATAATATACATTAATATGATATCATATATGATCATTTAACATTGCTTTGTTAATAATATCTTAGTATTATTAATGTTTCGGGTGTTAACTTATTTGTTTTCCTTTATATGCATTGTTAAGTAAGTTGTGTTTGTTATGGATAGGTTGTATCATATTTATATACAGAATGATATCAATTCCTTAAACTTTATTTTTAATCATCAAATGAGAATTAGTCTTGAATGGATACGTTGGGGAATAAATCTCAACGCATTCGTGGAGACGGTATTCCGTACGTACGCACGAGAGACAATATCATTCTTTTGATATTAAAATCGTAAATAATTTGTTTTTATATCATATATACAGAATCATCGTAATTTTATATTTATTATTTAATTAAATTACACATCAATATCATACCCATCCAAATAATAATGTTTTGAATAACAATTACACCACGACGGGGAGACTGTAAGTCGTACCTACGCACGTATGGTGACATGTCATTAAAAGGATGGATATAATACAGAATATGGTGGTAAAATATTTATAATAACATCAAAATATATAGAATATACTGGAGTTATTATTTTATAGTGGAAATAACAAATAAAGAAGAAGTGGAAGACGAAAATAACTTGAAAGAGGGTGGTCAAATTATTACCTCTTCTTCAGGTTTTTCCTTTTGATTTGATAAAAATGGATCTTTAGGATGACATTATGATCAAACAGAGGCCTCTAAGATTAATTGAGGTATGTTTAGAGAGTATTTGGTCAGATTTTGTCCGAGCCAAATGTCTTTGAAGGTGTGAATTAAAGAGAAGGTGGAGTTCTTTTTTATAGGTGGGGTGAGTGGCACCATAGGAAAAGCTAGAAATTGTATATTATAGTAAATTCATATTCAGTTTCTAATGGCCCCAATGTGACTTATTACTAGGATAAGGTGTGTAGGGGTCTAAAACAACTCAAACAATAGGTTTTATACAGGTATGGGTCACTATATTAACCTTATCTTTATATTTTAACCTTTAGTAAATTAGTTTGACATTTACCATGTCTCTTTGTCTTTTTATATTATATGGTTAATAAACATAATATATACTTCCATGAGAACCCCAAGTGGTTCATTAATGATACACCTAACATTATATAAGTCCCTTGGATGATATTTATATTTTTAGGAATATAATATCAATTAATAATATAATATTTGTTTAAAAAACTCTTTTATGTCAATTTTGACACTATTTGGAAGTTGATTTTTGTAAAAATCATTACAGAATTCTTACATAAAAAAAGTTAATTAAATAATTACTACCATGCCATATGAACCTATAAAATTAGTGTAATTCATAAAAAGTCTCTAATTATATTTATTTGGGTATTTATAATATCAATTAGTTTAATATTTAATTAATAAGGTAATTATTGCATCACCATTGTGTCATAAATAAATTAAATTATATAATATCTAAAAATTATAAATAAAATATCATTATGTAGGATATCATTTTATCTTTATAATTAATATTTATAATCTAATTTATGTTACATATAACCCTATATTAGAATTTTTTTCGTTATTAAACATTGATTTTAACTCTTTTAACACTTCTTTGAATTAAATAATAATATATGTCCTAATCTAATCCAAGTAGACCAAAGAGGTTCATATTATATTCCTATAGTTGTGTTTGGTCGAATTATACTTATCCATTAGAATTAGGACATGTTTTAGGGTAAAAATAAAATCATTTTTACCTTTAATTACCCTATTTACTTTTAACCGTGGTAAATAAAAGTAAAAAGATACAATTTACCAAAAATTATTTTCCTCTCATTGAACCACATTTTACTCACTGATATCAACCGTGTCTCTCGGATTTTTGAAATTCCACTCACAAAAGTGGTAAAATTATGTTTTATAAAAAATATCAAAAGCTCCTAGGAGGTGGGTAAAAGACGGTGAAAAGATCAACAAAATTTTTATATATCTAAAATTAATATAAATTGACTCTAATGAATTAAATTGAACTTATATAGGTATCATGTATCAATTTTGAACTAAAATAAATTTAAATAAAATAAATAATTTCTAAAATAAAAAGTCGGTTTTAACTAATAACTTAGTGTTTTTCACTATTCATAAAAAATTGACAGTTATCAGAAAAATACCAAAAATTCACCCAAGGCTAATTTCGATATTCTGAATCCAAAAATGTAGTCCGTTTTGAAAAATAAATTTTATAAAATTTCAAAAGTGGGTATTACTATTCATAACAGTAAGATTGATTGGTTGTGGTGTGTCAAAATTTGACGTTGTGTACCACACATGCTATTGTATTATTCAAAGAGAAGCGTACCGTGGTAGCTTGGGGTGTTACAGTCTTCTCTATTTCAAATAATTTCTTTGTCAAAATTTCTTGAGTAATACTACATATAAATACCCAGGTGGTTCTTCATCATAAGTTCCTTGGGTTCTCACATCGCCTCTTCCATCTTGTGATTTCTCCATAGATCCTTTACTAGACGAGTCGTCCGGGTTCTCAGCATTTGTTCTCTCGTATCAAGATTATGATGGGATCTTCTCAATAAGGCATATCGGGTTCCAGTTATAATTCCTCATAGGATTGTGCATGCATTGGGTCAGGCATGTATTTTCTCAACAGTGATACATGGAATACATCATGAACTTTGGAGAGGCTTGGAGGCATTGCCAAATGGTAAGCTACAACCCCAATTCGTTCTAGAATTTCAAAAGGTCCGATGTACCTGGGACTCAATTTACATTTCTTACCAAAACTTATAACTCCCTTCCATGGAGATACCTTCAAGAAAACAAGATCACCGACTTGAAATTCCAAATCCTTCCTTTGATTATCGGCATAACTCTTCTACCTACATTTATCTGCTTTGATGTGGTTTTGGATTACCTTCACATTTTCCATCGTTTCCTCCACATGTTCTGGGCCTATGAGTTTTCTTTCACCAACAACATCCCAACAGGTAGGTGTGCGACATCTATTTCCATATAATTCTTCATATGGTGCAATCTGAGTACTTGAATGAAAGCTATTGTAATAGTAAAATTCTACCTGAGGAAAATACTGATCCTAGATACACTGAATGTCAAGTGTTCAGGATCTCAACATGCCTTCTAAGGTTTGAAAAGTTCATTCTGATTGTCCATCTATTTGATGGTGGTAGGAAATGCTCAAACAAAGTTCATTATCCAAGGACTTATGAACACTTTTCCATAATTGTGTTGTGAAACGAGGATCATGATCATAAACAATCGATAGAGGTACTCCATGAAGTCTCAAAACTTCATTAAAATATAGTCTTGCTAGACGTTCAAGTGGTAGGTCTTCTCTTATATCAAGAAAATGTGATGAATTGGTAAGACGATAAAAAATGTCCCATATTGGATTGTTCCTTCTAGGAGTCTTTGGTAGCCCCATGATGAAGTACATTGTAATATGATCCCATTTACACTATGGTATGTGAAGAGGATGCAAGAATCCTCCAGGCGGTTGCCTTCGACCTTTCAATTGTTGACAAACCATACTTCTTGACAAAAAATCATCAATATCCCTCTTCATGTTGTCCCACAAAAAATTTTCCTTAAAATCACTATATATCTTGGTGCTCCCAGTGTGTATAAAGAAATTGGAACTATGGTCATCATCCCAAAATTCCATTTTTAGATTAGGTTTGTCGGGGACACAATGTCTCTTCCCAAATATAAAAATTCCATCTTCATACAGAAATTCACTCAATCTTCAATCATTCACAGCTTTAATCGTCTTTTGAAAATCTTCATCATCTATTTGAGAACTCATTATCCTTTCTAGTAATGATGGTTTGGAAACCATTTGATATAATATCAATATTTCACCTTCCATGGTTATTTACATATCCATATTATATAGTTCCATGAAATTATGATCCCTTTCAACTCTCATCTTGTTCAAAAGTCCATGAACTATTCTACTCAAAGCATCTGCCACCTTATTTTCCATACCCGGGTGGTAGTGTAAGTTAAATCATAATCCTTGAGTAGTTCAAGCCATCTCATTTGCCTCATGTTCAGTTCTTTCTGTGATAAAATATACTTTAAACTCTTGTGATCGGTATATATCTCACATTTTTCACCATAGATATAATGTCTCCATATCATCAAATAAAAGATTATAGATTCTAACTAAAGATCATGATTAGGATAGTTTTGATCATGAATTTTAAGGTGTCGTGATGTACAGGAAATAACCCTACCATTCTGCATAAGGATACTACCAAGTCCTTCCTTTGATTCATCACTATAAATAACAAACCCATCATTCCCCTATGGTAGAGTAAAGATAAGAGCATTGACTAATATTATCTTCAATTCATCAAAACATTCTTCAAACTCTTTTGGCCATAATAATTTAACCCCTTTACGTGTGTGCTTGGTTAATGGGATAGCCAATTGGGAAAATTCTGGATGAAACGCCTATAATTGCCTACTAAACTAATAAAACAACATATATCTGTTATAATCGTTGGTGCTGGTCATTCTTGGATTTCACTTGCCTTAAAAGGATTAACATAGATTCCATCCTTAGAGATAATATGGCCAAGAAAAGAAATCTCTTGAAGCCAGAATTCACAATTTCTAAACTTCCCATATAATTCTTGTCTTCTAAGAGTCTATAGAATAATCCGCAGGTGATTTTTAGGATCTTCGTTGCTTTTGGAGTATACCAAAATATCATCAGTAAATACCACTACAAAGCCATCTAGATGTTCCTTGAAATCACAATTCATTAGATCTGTGAAGTCATAGGGTGAATTAGTCAATCCAAAAGGAATTACTGTAATCTCGTAATGCCCGTACCTGGTTTGAAATGCGGTTTTCGGAATGTCTTCCTTCTTCACACACAACGGATGATATCCAGATCGAAGGTCAATCTTTGAAAAGTATTGAGCTCCATGAAGTTGGTCGAATAAATCATCAATGCGAGGTAAGGGATACTTGTTCTTTATTGTTATAACATTGATCTCTCCATAGTCAATGAACTACCTCATAGATCCATCTTTCTTCTTAACAAAAAAAATAGGGGCTCCTCATGGAGAAACAATAGGGAGAATAAATCCCTTATTAGTCAATTCGACTAGTTGTTTCTTCACTTCCACAAATTCCACAGTGGCCATTCTATAAGGGGTCATCGATATAGTCCTTGAACCAGGAATTAGGTCAATGGAAAACTCAATTTCTCATTCTAGAGGATGTCCATGTAAATCCTCTGAAAAAACATCAACATATTCTTGCACAATAGGTACATCCTATATTTGAACATTACTTTCCTCATCCAAAGTAATTTCATTCTCTTCCTCCCCAATAATTTAATTTAGTTGAGCTACTGTGGGTGTTTCTAGATAAGAATTAGGTGGTGAAACTTCTGCTCTAAAGATATGGTAATCCTTATCATCATCAAAAAAATTTACCTCCTTCTTCTGACAATAAATTTTCGCATCATGGTTTGAAATATTATCCATACCTGGGTTTATATCAACTTCAATCATGGGTATAATGATGATATCAGTAGATAAAGAGCATTTATATGTTCTAATGGGAACTAATTCACAAATCATTGTTGCAACGATACATCCTTAAGGATTTTTGACTGAAAACTCCATTGTTTATCCAAATAGGATATAACTATTTTTCTTAGAAAACTGGGAAGATATGAAACAATGCGATGATCCAGAATAAAAAAAAGTAAATTCTAAACTTGAGGAAACCATTAAATTACCAACCACTATGTCTTTATGAGCTTCAACCTCAGCATTAGTGATAGCATAATATTGGCCTTGATCCCTTGGCCTCTTCTGATGTACGTTTCCCTAACACTTAATACATTCATTTTCATAATGCCCTATCTCCCTGCAATTGTAGCGTTGAACATCAGTAGCTTCTTTCTTCCCCTTGAAATCACGACCATGGTGTCCTTTTCACCACACTTGTAACAGACCCTCATTCCCTTCAAGCAAGTACCGAGGTGTTTATTCACACATTTACTATAGGATGGATATTCAACATTTCCCTTCTTCCCCTTATTTCCATTTCCAGAGTGATCCATAGATCTCTTCTTATCTTGCTTTTCTTTAATGTCGTAAGACATAGATAATTCCTTTTTTTCTTGATAGTACATGATAAAATTTCTTCGTACGTTAAGAAATATTGTGATACTAATGCTCGATGGAGAAATGGTTTTAACCCATCAATGAAACGACCAATATTATTCCTTGTGTTATGTATATAATCGGTTGCATGCCTCGCTGGCCTTGTAAAGATGGCTTCATACTTTACAACATTTTCATCCTCCTTTTTCCTCAGACTTATAAATTGCATTTCCATATCTTCTCTATGGTCCTGAGGAATGTATTTTTTGATTAAAATTTCATTAAAATCCCTCCATTTCATACTTGATACTTCTTCATCTTCCGTTGTATTTTGAATCAATGACCACTATTGATCAGCATCTCCAGTGAGGCAATAAACTATCATGTCAAATTTTTCTCTTTCCCTACTCCCCAAGGTGTGGAATATTTTCTCTAAGGAATTGATCCATTACTTACCTACTAGTGGATTTTTACCCACATTAATTTTTGGTGGTTGTTTCCTCATGAATCGATCTAACATTGATCCTTGCTGTTGTGGATCAGGACGCTCTATATGGGTAAGGTTATTATTCATAACCTGAGTGAGTGGTCCCAGTATAGTGATATGCTGATCAGCATGAGTTTTATCACCAGATCCACTATAATTATCTTTAGAATGAGGAATATCCCTACATGGAGTCTGTTCATTGATACAGTTTCCATTTCTTCCACTAGGTGCCATTTTTTAACAATGGAATAAACTAGATTAGTTTATGAATCGAAATACATAATTCTATAAGTGTAAAACACTTAACAAAATTTGAGCAGTTTATGGATATAATCCATAATCATAAAAATGATTTCATTGAGGAAGTATATACTCCACTACTAGAAATGTTGCTTTTAGCGACCACCAAAAGTGGTCGCTAATGGGATTTAGCGACCGCCCAGCGACTGCTTTTGGCGGTCGCATTAGCTTCGTCGGTAAAGACCATTAGCGACCGCCAATGGGGGTCGCTAATGTTTCACATCGACACAACATTCTGCTGGTCCTCATGCGGCGTTGTGATCCTCATGCGGGTCATCGTCTCGGCATATTTTCGGCAAGGGACACGGGATCTTTCCCCCACTGGCCATGGCGGACACACGGCGGCGGTAGATGTTGGGTTATTCGGGTGTTGAGGATGAGGTCGCCGGATGTCTGAGGCGAGGGTTCATGCAGTTCGGATGTAGACGGCGGTCACGAAGGAATCATGGTATGGCATGAAGTGAGGTGGCGGCGTGCGGCGGAATGCGGCGGAGTGCGGCATCGGGATTTGCAGCGGCGAAAGCATGCAGAAAGAAGAAGATGCACGCGCGGGAAAATTCCCGCTGGAATTTTACATTCACATTAGCGACCGCCAATGGCGGTCGCCCGCTTCAGGAGGTGCAAAAACATAAATTTCTAGTAGTGCTCCTAAACCCTTCATAATGGTTTGTAATTAAAATGAGAATTATCCTAATCATACCCCCAGGAGGGTCATAACCAAGAGTGTATCAAGGCTCATTGTCATGCACCAGTTCTCGTTCGAGTCTAGGTCAAATCTATGTTTTTGGGTTTTAACCCCAGGTACATTTGTGCCAGTTCCGCCTCTACCTGCACGTATCCATACATGGATTTATTGCTCTAAATACTCAAAACATCACTACAATACTAAAAATATAGTATGTTATTCTATACTAATTATCAACATCTATCTTAGGGCTATGTTCTCTAATTAGAGTTTAACTAAATCTAGATTCCAAGGTTTATTACTAAACATCCTCTAATACCAACTGTAACGCCCCAACCCTAGTTACCTAGAGTCGGTGAATTATTACGTATCATTGGCATGATCACAAGGGATCAATTCCCGAAAGACCGATCAGTTTAGTAGCCTTGGAAACAATAGATATATTAATAAGTATTACATTACATCATAAATTGAAAAACCACATCAACATATTTTCTTCATATCCCCTCATACTATACCTATAGTTATTTTATTAAATAATTCTTCACATCTTGGAAAAAATAAAACATTAAAAGGGTTGAGCTCAGATTCGCGGTAAGTATAACAATATAGTGTAAACTTTCATAAATAAACATAAACATTTATGGAAATTTATAACTAAAAAAAAGACATTAAAACTTGAACATAAACATAATATGGAAAAGATAAAAAGAAATAATTCCATTTAATTATTCACATGGATATTCCTCTAATCGAATAATCACAAGAAATAACAATAACCAATTTCATAAATATAGCATGCATAATTCTAGACTATCATAACCACATAGTTAAGGCCTTGTGCCAAGACTAAGAATAAGATTATGTGAAGGCCTTGTGTCAAGACACTAGTTTGTCTCATGAGACCTACCGATGCATCGAGGAGCTTTAGTGGGCTCCACCCATCACTTACTAAGTCCAATTCATTACTAGTATGAAAAGGATTAAACATAACATAAACATTCAAATTGAAACTAGAATACTCAATGTCAACAATTTATCCATACCATGATCGGAATAAAAATAACACATCCACAGTCAAATATATCACAGAACCTTCAATAAAATATCGAAGTTTTATATGATAATAAATCAACTTGAAATAAGATTAAAATCCATCAAAGGATGTTGAAATGGATTAAATAAAAACAATTTGAGAGAAATATCTCCTTTTTAAAATTCAGATAATTATTAAAGAGAACCATTACTTTGAAAATATTCGTATAATATTTAAGAGAAGCTTCAATGATCTTATAACGGCAGAAAATAGCTGCACCCACTGTATAAGTAAAAAAGTCATTCTTACCTTAATTTTGTGTAAAAGATTAAAAAGGACCCTGTTTGGAAAACGGATAAAAGATTACTTTATAAAATTCTTATAAAAAGTAAAAAAAGGGTATAAATGAATTTAACCCATTGTCTAATAAATAGTAAATTTTTTTTGAAATACATTTTTATGAAACATGGATGTGGATGACAATGAGGTCCCAGTACATACTTACTTAAAAACTACCTCGGATAATAAGGAAATTGTGAAATTAACCCTTACATTGTACTTTTCCTTATTCGATGGTATGTTAACCTACTGTATAATTTTGAAATAATTTTTATTAAATTATACAAGAATCATATACATTAATATGCTATTATATACGATCTTTTAACATTTATTTGTTAATAATATCTTAGTATTATTGTTGTTTCGGGAGTTAACCGATTCATTTTCCTTTATATGCATTGTTATGTAAGTTGTGTTTGTGAGGGATAGGTTGTATCTTTTTCAAATGTAGAATTATATCAAGTCTTTAAACATTATTTTTAATCATCAAATTAGAATTAGTCTTTAATAGATACGTTGGGGAATGAATCTCATCGCGTTCGTGGAGACGGTATTCTGTACGTACGCGCGAGCGACAATTTCATTTTTTGATATTAAAATCATATATAATTGGATGTTATATCATATATAAATAATCATTATAATTTTATATTTACTATTTACTTCAATTACACATCATTATCATACCCATCCAAATAATAATGTTTTGAATAACAATTACACCACGACATGGAGAAGCTAAGCCGTACTTACGCATGTATGGTGACATGACATTCAAATGATGGATAGAATACTGAATATGGTTCTAAAATATTTATAATAACATCACAGTATATAGAAGATACTGGAGTTATTATTTTATATTGGAAATAACAATGAAATAAGGAGTGGAAGAATAAAATAACTTGAAAGAGGGTGGTGAAATCATTATCTCTTATTTCGGTTCTTCCTTTTGATTTGATCAAAAGGGCTCTTTAGGTTGGCTTTATGATCAAACTAAGGCCTATAGGTTGAAGTGAGAGAAGTTGAGAGAGTATTTAGGTAGGTTTTGGCTGAGCCAAATGGCTTTCAAGGTGGGAATTAATGATAAGGTGGAGTTCCCTTTTATAAGAGTGTTGATGGGCACATTAGGAAAAGCTAGAAATATTATTTTATAATAAATTAATATTCAGTTTTTAATGGCTCAAAATTGACTTATTTAAAGGCTAAGGTGGTGATGGGTCGAAAACAACTAAAAAATTGGTTTTAGAGAGGTTTGGGTCACTATATTAACCTTATATTTATGTTTTAACTCTTAGTTAATTAGTTTGACAATTACCATGTCTCTTTGTATTTTTATATTATATGGTTAATAAACATACTATATACTTCCAAGAGAAACCCAATTGGTTAATTAATGATACACCTATCATTATATAAGTCCTTTGGCCGAACCATAGATTTTTTGGAATAGAAAATCTCATAATAATATAATATTTGTTTTAAAAACTCTTTTATGTCAATTTTGACACTATTTGGAAGTTGATTTTTGTGAAAATCATTACTGAATGATTACTTTGAACAAAGTTAATTAAATAAATCCTAAAATTTTATATTAACCTATAAAATTATTGGAATTCATAAAAAGTATTAAATTATATTTATTTGTGTATTTATAATATCAATTAGTTTAATATTTCATTATTAAGGTAATTAATGCCTCTCCATTGTGTCATAAAAATATTAAATTATTTATTTTCTATAAATAATAAATAGGAAATATTTTTAGATTTATAATTAATATTTATAATCGAAATTATCTTATTCATAACCATATATTAAAAATGTTTTTGTTATTAAACTTTGATTTTAACTCTTTTAACTCTTCTTTGAATTAAATAATAATAAATGTCCTAATCTAATCCAAGTAGACCAAATAGGTTCATATTTTATTCCTATGGTTTTCATTGGTCTAATTATACTCATTAAATAGAATTAGGAGATGTTTTAGGGTAAAAATAATATCATTTTTACCTTTAATTACCCTATTTACTTTTAACCGTGGTAAATAAAAGTTACTATTCACGAAAATTATTTTCATCTCATTGAACCACATTTTACTTACTGATATCAACTGTGTCTCTCTGATTTTTTAAATTCCACTCACAGAAGTGGTAAAATTAGTTTTTATGAAAATTTGGAAAATCTCCTAAGAGGTTGGTAAAAGACGGTGAAAAGTTCAATAAAATTTTTCTATATCTAAAATTAATATAAATTGACTCCAATGAATTAAATTGAACATATATAGGTATTATGTATCTATATTTAAATAAAGTAAATTTAATTAAAAAAATTATTATTTAAATAAAAAGTCGGTTTTTACTAATAACTCAGTGTTTTTCACTATTCATCAAAAATTGAAAGTCTTCAGAAAAATACCAAAAAGTCACCATAGGATAATTTTGATATTATGAATCCAAAACTAAAGATGATTTTGAAAATTAAAATATATAAAATTTCAAAAAGTGGGTATTACAATTCATAACGGCTAGTTTGATTCGTTGTGGTGTGTAAGAACTCGAAGTTGCGTACAACACACGGTATTTTATTATTCAAAGAGATGAGTACCATAGAAGCATGGGGTGTTACTCAAAAGGTTGAAGAATAAGAATAAATTGAAAAAATTTTAAAAATAAAATGAATATAAAATATTTAAAAATCAGGTTGAAGTCGAATGTGACAGTGAATATGGGCAAAAAAAATTTCTTCGAAATATTTGATTCTGTTGAACTAAAATTGGAAATAACGAACTCACTGAATCAAGAACACACTATTGGAAATCTCAAAAATAATATTAATGTTGATGAGATAAACAATTATGAAATTGTATTGGAACAGATTGAAAAAGAAATCCCAATTGTCTTCATAATTCCTACATTGGAGAAAAATCATTGTTTTAGATGTTTTGATAAAGAAGTCCCTCGGGTAGAAGAGATATTTGAGAATGAAAATTTGATTTCTAAAAACTCTTCACCCAACTTTTATGAAATTGTGAACAATAAGTCTGAACATAATATTTAGAACACTTTGGAAGAGAACCTTAATATGGAAATCATAGAATCTCAAATCTTTGAACCTAAATTGATAACCCCTCCTCCATGTTTTGATGCTGTAAACCCAGTAATTTATGAACTGTTATTGGATGATGAGGATTAGTTTTATTTTCTTTGAAGAAATGATAAATTATAAGATTTTGGTTCACTTTTATGAGAATCATCACTTTCCTGAAATGTGTGAGAAAATGTGAAACATTGTTGTTATACATGGGGTGAATATAAAAATTTGAACAATCTTGATTCTCAATTTATTGATGTTGAATTAAACATTACTCCCCAGGATTTGAACTTTTTAGAACACACTACAGTCATTGTTTTGGAATGTGATCATTTTGAACATAAAAATGAAGTATAGGTTGAACACAAATTAGATGATTGTTGTAGAATTGATTTGATAGAAGAATTATATGTTTAGTGTGAGTTATAGATGAGGATCTTTTGGAGCAGACATACAACATTGTTAGACCTGAATCTGTTTGTGATAAAATAAATTATCATCCCTATCTGTCACTTTCATCCTCAATAATGAAGGGTGTTGAGCCTTCACATGATACTGATATTATTCTAGAGGGGGAGTCACACATGAGTTCCACTATACATGATTCTATTAAGAACTCTATTGAATCCCCTATTGATCCTATTAATCAGAACTCACACATTATCACCCTTGAATGTGAATCTCTTAGTATTGAAGTTGATATAGATATCCATGAGAATAAGTCCATATCATTTGAATAACTTACTTTGTTGTCACTTCCTAAAAAAGTTAAAATTTTAAAATCAGAAACAATTTTGGAAGTTGACACCACCATGCTCACAATAGTTATGTGGTGCTACTTTGTTGTTATTTCAGGCTATGGGGGGATAGTGTCTGTTTTATTATGTTTTAATACCCACAAATTTTATTTTTCTATTGAAAATATTTTCACCAAAAACATGTGGTGGTTCATATTAAGGAAACCACATCCACCTAGTGACTATGGTTAGTATCTAGGTGAGTCTGACTAAGAACTATAAACCTAGCACTACATGGGAGGTAACCCATGGTTTTTTTTATTTTTTATAAAACACAAAAAAATTGTAATCAAATAAATTCTAACTGATGACTTTCAATTTAGTGCTTCATTGGAGTCAACCAATGGTTCTTATTTTGTGTTTACTTTTGTTTCTGTATTGTTATTTATTTGAATAAAGTTATTCTTTTTTGTCTTCTGTATGCTCTGTCTCTTCTAGATTTGTGTTCCTAGTTTACACATTCCGCGTTATTAAGATTCTGGTACTATTATCTAAATGGATTGGAATTCTCATTCTGGAGCATTATTTGGACAAAACTATTTAGGAATGTATCGTAATTTCGGTATTAATTTTTCTTCTCTTCCCACTTTAATAAAAAAAATTCAATTATTAGTCTCAGATTTAATACTATCAGTGGGTCACTAACTCACCGATGAACCTGAGACACCGATACTCATTGGTGGTACTATCAGTGACTCATTGTTTTATGTATCAGGGATCCTCTTAAAAAAATTCTTCTATATATGTGTACTATTATTTTAAAAAATATGATTATATTAGAAAATTCAACTACATGTGTACTGAAAATCATGTCGCATGACTTGAACCATATAATATATTGTTACATGTATTGATACTAAAATAAAAAATTCTACATATGTTTACAATTTTATTTTTATTGGTATAAAATTCTGTTGTATGTCATTGTGTAAATAAAAATTCTTCAAGTACTTCATTGGTGAAAACTTAATTTCATTTCTATTAAAATCTTTCCACTAATTAAATCTATGTGTGGGGGTGTACATGTGTTCTGGTTGTTCTGTTCTTCATTGAAACTACATATCTAAGGGGTGTTAGTATGAATCTTTCTATTATATTTTACATTAATTTCAATCATAATTTCTCAAATTTCTTACACCCTATCCACTGAGTTTCCACAAGTTACATTCCATGTTTGAACTTTATTGAAAAATATTTATTACTAGACATAAATGATAATGTGCATGTACATTCTTGTGAGCCTGTTGTAAATTAATCTTTGTGAAAAAAATACTTCTTTAACTTCAATGAGAACCTTTATCAATGTCATAAATCTACTGAAAGACAACATATATTTTGAACATTAATTGTTTTATTGTTATTCTCCACTTTAAAAGTTATCTTTGGGGAAAAAGATGCGTTTTAATTTTGGGGGAGGGGGTCAATTCTTTACTATGTTGAACTATTCTTTAATTATAATCTCATAAATTCATACTGAAACTTCAATTTTTGACTGTTCTAAACTGTGATATAATTTTAAGCACATCAATTCCCACTACAACTTCAATTCTTTTGTTGAAAATGGTTAATTTTTTTCAAAATTCAAGCATGATTTCAGGTTGTACATTGAACTTTACTGGGTCTCACCTATGGATAGTATTTCATTGGTAGATAAGTTTTGTTTTGAGTCAAAAATTAATGATAATTGATGTTTATGAGTGATATTTACTCAGTGATTTAATAGAGATTTTGTTTTAGGGACTATCGTTGAAATTGATTCGTGTTACATGTTTGTTGAGTTATGATCATAGCTCCTTGAAATTAACTAGTTTGACTCTATCTTATGGGATTTATTCTTCATATACTCTTTCAGTTATTAAAGTAATCACATTAATGAGACAATATAAATAATTTTTGATATAAATCTTTTAAAACTCGAGTAGTCTGGGTATCTTGGATCCCACAGTGAGTCTCTGAGACCCTAGATGTTGGGTGTGTTTTTGTTTACATTAATACCTCTGTACACCTTGAATAAGTGTGCATGAATAGTGCTTAGTGCATGATACATGGCTGGGGAAAAAATAAAATAATGTGTCTAGGGTCAAGAAAAAAATTCATTAAGGTGAGGGGAATGATGAATTCCGAATGAATAAGGGAACATATTTTATATATAATAGTCATCTAGGTTGTATAATTAAGGTGATTAAAAATAAATATTTTTGGAACCTAGGTGAAGGTCAAAGTATAATGTTCCTACTGTTAAGTTCTTAATTCCACCAAGTTTTCACATGTTGTCACTTTTGGGCTTAGATCCTAATCCTGGAATGAAATTAATCATTAAGTAGGTTATTATATGAGGCATGAAACTTGCATTGTTTAATGATCCTTTCCTCTCTAGACTACCAATTGGAGATTGTTTAGGCAAGATTTGATTTGAGTTTTCTTTTATAAAGCTTATTGACTGTCCTCTATTTTTAATGTACATGAAATGTTACACTTTTAGTTTAATAATAAACATACTTTTGTATTTCAAATATAATAAAACATTTGATTATTTGAGGAAAAAAATGCTCATGTGTGAGGGAATTTGATGTGGAATTATTTTTACATATTTTTTCCACATCTTTTGTTCAATTTTTAACAATTTAATTTTTGATTTTAACACTTTTTAATAATTAATGACAATTTTATATTTTTATAACTAATTTTATTAATTAATCCATTTTTATAATTAGATATTTTTTAGTCTTTTTAATGGTTATTTTAGTCATTCTATTTATTTTTATTATTTAACTTACTTTCTAGTTTAATAATCTTAATCTGGTTAACATTTTAATAAATTTAAATGTTTTTTTAATCAATTGATCATTTTTTTAATTAATTTAATTTAGATTTTAATTTAAAACATTAGCCTTTAAATTAGTTTTATTAAAATTAATTAACATTATTTATTGACTTGTCTAATTATTATGTTTATTAGATAAGAAAAAATTCAAGTTAATGTTAAAAAAATAATGTGTTCTTAACATTAACTTGTCATTTTCTCATCTAATTAGTTAACATACTTGTTCAAAATAATTATTTAGTTTTAATTATTTTAACTTCAAGTTTGTGGTTAATTATTTGTATGTGTTTTTCATTTAATTAGAAATTTATTTAAATAATATTAATATTTAAATTCATAATAAATAATGAAGTCACTTTTATTTTTTAGTTTGTTTAATAATTTAGTTAATTTTTAATTAATTTTACTATTAAGTCTTTAATAGTTTCATTAATTTTTCTTTTGTGTTAATTAAATAATATTTTTATTGATTTTATTATCTGTCTAATAATAATTTTTATTAGCATTTCAATTTTTTCTATCGGTGAGTCGAGTCATCGATAACCTCCTAACCATCAGTGCCACCGAGGGTATAAGATTCTCGTACCAATGTCACGACACAATGATGTTTTTTTAAATATCGGTGAGTTGACTCACCGATCACTTTGCAATGGTGTTAGTCTCACCTATCTCGAACATTAGTTTATTATTTTATATTAACTAACAGTGAATCAATTTTTTTATTTGACTATCGGTGAGACCTTTTTTTATTCCATCAGTGTGTCATGCACATATTGATATTCATTACCTCACCAATTACTCACATTGTTGCCACATCTACTTCTGTTCTTCTATCAGTGAGTAATGGAATCACTGATCCAATCCTTCTATCAGTTTCAGGCACACACTGATAGCATCACCCTTCACTCACTGATAACTCATTTTTTCCATTGGTCTCGCTGATCTCTACCGTCAACATCCTTCCACTGATGTCATCGGTCTCTCTCCATAGGTTTCTCCCCTCCTCCTCTGATTGTTCTCACTTCCACTGTTTCCACCTAGACATTGGTTCTTTCTTTTTCCTCTGCTACCCTTTCTTCCTCATTCCATCCAGCAAAACTCACATCCATTGTCTCTCCTCTCCTCATGGTTTCACTGATGCCATTAAAACACCACTCCAATCTCTTCTTCCCTATGTGGTCTACTGATGAAACCCCAAATCTAGATTATTCGACATCCACACATCACCGAAAACACAAATTAATCAACATTTTTACAGACTTAGTCACGAAATAAATTCTTTACAAATCAAATCAAGAAATTTGATCCGAAGATGGAATTAAAAATTACTAGAGGAGAAGTCATGCATGCCATTGCATTTCCATAGCCAAGATTTAGATCTGTGGGAGCCGTTTTGGTACAAGTTCAGAGCTGTTGTAGTGTTTCTAGTTGGTGAAGAACCCATTTTCTTCTGCTTTGAGGATTGATCGAATCCTGAAATGTTGCTACACCGGAAGGTCGAGTCATGTCCCTGCTGGAGTCGTTTCCATGAGTAAAGCAGAATCCACCACCAGATTTGTGCTGATTGAAATCGTCATAGTCCACCATGGAATGAGGATTTCTTTCAGTTCTAAAGTTGGCGTCAACCTTCCTCTGGGGTGGAACCAGCTACTTAAACAACTGGTTATTACACCGAAGAAGACCCCCACCCCCCCTTTGGGTTTCACCGAATTGGGGGGAATAAGTTCATTAAAAATAAAATAAAATAAATTAATTAACTAAAATAAAATTTAATCAAAAAGATAAGTAAATTATTATATTAAATTAATAACAATTATAATATAATTAATAAAATATAATTTCTTATTTAATTAACATAAATAAAGCTTTACTAAACTAGATTAATTACACTTCTAAATTTAATTTAAATAAACTATTATTTAATGTTTTATATTTAATAATTGTGTAAAAATGAAATATATAAAATAATATATATCATTTAAATTTATAATAAACTAAACTAATTAAGTTAAAATAGTAAATAAATTTATTTTCTTAAATAATAATAAACCTTATAATTAACATTAATAACATTAGTTAATAAAAATCAAAAACTTAATAAATAATAACATTATTATTTATTTTAAAAGGCTATTTAATAAACTAATATATTAATTTATAAATATTTATTTATCTATTACCTTCATGTTTAAACCATTTATTTTCTTCTTCTTGTGCAGTTTGAATCATGAGATAGAAACACATCAAAGTACATTCAACTAACTCACCAATAGTTATTTATATGGAAAAAGCTCGAGTGATGTGTGGTTTGTGAAAAAACAGACATGTGCGGTGCACAAGTGAAGGTCATTTGATGTCGATGAAAAACAAGGGGTGAAGTGTAGCAGAAGATAGTGGTTATAAGGCAGAGCAGTAGAAGATTTTGGAGGGGACTCTCATTCTGATTCCATGTGACTTTTTTTAGAGCGAAGACTTCCAAGAGTAGATATGGAGATGATATGGATACTAAGGAGCTTGAAGGGAGAGAACATTTAGGGAGTACTTCCTCCCCTTTTATTTAATTCCTCCACTCTAATTTCAGTTGTTTTCAATTCTAGATTTCATTATGAACATATGATGAATTTCTATCTCAGGAACTTTTAAGATTGGTTTTTTATCATTTAAGCGTTACTATCATTACAGTTGAAGTTTTACGGATAGTTTTATTGCAACTATATTTTTTTTCAAATTCTTAATTGTCAATGATATTTAGAGTGGAAACTCTAAAATTCATACATATGTTAGATGTGTCTTCTGGTGTGGATGATAAATCAACCAATTTCTATTGTGTGATTCAATTAATTTCAGTGCATAGTTATCCTTTTAACCATCATGTTTATAATTCCTAAGAAAATAGTTGATATTAGATTTTTTTGTCTTTGCATCTTTTTATTTTTAATTGTTTTATTTTTTTATTAGTTCTTAGTATGTGATTATTTTCTCTATAATTTTTTTTCATTACTCATTTCATAAAAAAATTAAAAAAAATTTACAAGTAATAAATATATAAACAATGTTCATTTTCTCCACTACTGACAATAGTTGATCTTATTTTTAATAAAGCCTTATATTTCTCACCTATCATCCCTTGGGTTCAACATTTAACCACTATTGTAGTGTTGGAGTTATAAATATTATTTTGAGGGTCGTAATGACCTCTATCTTCATCACCTCTCATTATTCCAATCCAGTTATCTCTCCTCCTATGGTTGCTATTTTTTCTCCGAATCCTTATCCAGGCCTACTCTTATGTGGTCTGTCCTCAGTTGCTTCCTGTTATTTTCTTGGGCCCAAAATCCCTAGATCCTGAAGGCCATTGGTGGCTCAAAGGCCTTTACATCCCTATGTCCATGTGGCCTAAAGGACATGGTGGCCCAAAGGCCCTTAGACCCATAGGCCCAAATCAGTGGCGTAAAGGCCCAAGTCGAATGAAGATTTCCAGCCACTATACTACTAAAGAGTACCTTATACATTAATGCTACAATTCATGGATATTCACCCAATCCTGGAATTGAACCTGGGTCTCTTCGATGACATGAAGGAGCCTCTACCACTCAGGTAATATCTCTTTGGCTTCCATAACCTACACAATGTGATGGTCCTTCTTCATCATCTTTTATTTCTTATTACATTAAGACATTCATAGTAGAAACTATGAATTATCATATTAATAGTGATATTTATAATGAGAAAATTCTAAGGGTTCTCAACCAAATTCACTCCAACAAGGAACCTAGACCTGATGGTTTTCATGCCCTCTTTTTTCAAAAAATTATGGAATCTCATTAGTAAGGGTATCTCAACACTTATGAAGGATCTCTAGGAGGGAAAACTAAATATTATTTCCTGAATAAAATCATAACCACTATTATTCCAAAAATAAAAAAACTCCAAGATGGGGATTTTAGACCCATTGTCATAGGTAATGTGTTTTTTAAGATTTTTTCTACGATCCTGGTGAATTACACGCTCTCATGGCTTCCCTTTATCCTCTTTCTATATCAAAGTGTTGTCATCTCTAAAAAACTTATTACTAATAATGTCATTATTTCCATTGAGATTTCTCACTCCATGAAGACTCTTTATGTTTCCAAGAGAGGAATAATGTCTTGGAAACTTGTTATTACCAAGAATTATGATAAATTTCACTAGTATTTTGTTCATTTCATAAGGGAAAATATGGGGTTTTGTTACACCCAGTTCTTCATGTCTTCGTTTTGATCTAGTTCATTAGAAATAGTAATAATTCTATTGGGTTTTGGGTGAAATGAATGTTGATTTTTGAACTTCCATAATATTTCTAATCATCATACCATGGATACCTCATATATTTGTTGGGCATTTTTTGAGAAAATGGTGGTTTCTTTAAGATTTGGTCTAACTGTGAGACCGTTTCTAGAATTAAAAACAAATATTGTTTATTTCACCACTACACGGTTTTTCAATATTTTTCACTAATTACACTTCCCACTTTGTCTCCACTGAAAAATTCAAATCACCATATCAAATTGGACCCTCTTAGGAATTCATATCATGGTGGATTTGGGTTATTTATTCAAGTATTGGGCCAGCCCCTGAGCCCATTTCGAGTTTTAAAAAAATAAGTTGTTTCAATTATATATTATTAATTTGTTAATATGATTTGTTTATTACACATCTCATTAAAGACCAAGAACCCTAGGTGCACCCCCATGATTCATTTCCCATATTTTTAGCTCATATTTATCATGGATTAGGGAGAACATCCTCAAGGTTTCGTAAATCTTCTAGATTTGAAGAGGTAATTTTTATCTTCTATAAGTCAGTCTTCTTTTACTATTTTTCCCCATATTTTCTTCCACTAGTTCTTCCAGTAATAATGAGACTCTCAAAAGAGTTCCATGCCATTATATTTCCTCTGTGGTTGTTGAAGTAAGTTATTGCGAATTGTTTTCAAGTTTCTAG
This sequence comes from Viscum album, assembly GCA_963277665.1. Lineage (NCBI taxonomy): Eukaryota > Viridiplantae > Streptophyta > Magnoliopsida > Santalales > Viscaceae > Viscum > Viscum album. Next base: position 782,689,388 of record OY728161.1, read on the forward strand.
GGTGAGATTATTTCTCCTTTCTCCTCCCTCTTCCTCCTCCTTCAATTATTTTTTAACTGTGTCGAACTGTGCTTTAATTTTAAGTTCATCAATTTCCACTACTACTTCAATTCATGAAATTTTTTAATTGTGGTTTAATTGTAATGTTGTCAATTTCCAATGCATCTTCAATTCTTTTGTTGAAAATGGCTAATTTTTTTTAAAATTCAAGGACAATTTCAGGTTGTACATTGAACTAAAATGAGTCTTTCCTATGGATAGTATTTATTTGGTAGTTATGTTGTTCTTTCAGTCTAAAATAAATGATAATGGAAGATTGATAAGTGATATTTACTTAGTGATTGAATATATATTTTGGTTTAGGGACTAACTTTGAAAGTGTTTTGTGTTACATGTTTGTGAAGTTATGATCACAACAGTTGAAAGTTTGATTCTATATTAGGGAATTAATTATTCTTATTTTCTTTTTATTATTAAATTAATCACCTTAATGAGCTAATGTAAATGATTTCTTATATAAATATTTTTAAATTGGAGTAGTCCAGGCATCATGGATACCATAGTGAATTTCTGAGACCATAGATGTCGGGTGCATTTGTGTTTACATTAGGCCCTCTATACAACTTGAATAAGTGTGCATGAAGAGTTATTAGCACATGATACATGGCATGGAAAAAATAAAATAAAGTGTCTAGGTTCAAAAAATAATTCATTAAGGTGAGTGGAATGATGAACGCCGATTGAAGAAGAGAAAAAATTGTGTAAATGGGATTCATTTAGGTTGTATCATTTAGGTGATTCACAAAAAAAATATTTTTGGAACCTAGGTGAAGGTCAAAGTATAATGTTCATACTGTTATGTTATTAAGTCCATAGATTATTAGCATGTTTTCACTTTTGGACTAAGAACCTAATCCTGGAATGAAATGAATAATTAAGTAGGTTCATATATGAGGTAGGAAACTTTCATTGTTTTATGATTCTTTACTCTCTAGACTACCTGTGGGTGTTTTTTTAGGTTTGATTTGGTTTCAGTTTTCTATTATAAACCTATTAAAAATACTTTGTTTCTCAACTACAGTACATGTTACATTTTGAGTTGATTAATAAACATACTTCTACTTTTCAAATATAATAAAACATGATATTTTTTTATTAAAAAAATATTTAAGTGTGGGGGAATTTTATGTGGCCTTATTTTTAGATAGTTTTGCACAATATTTTATTTAATTTCTAACAATTTAATTTTTTTATTTTAAGAATTCTTAATAAATAAGGGCACTTTTGTATTTTTATCACTAAATTTATGAATTAATCATTTTTTATAAATAAATATGTGTTTTTAGTGTTTTTAATTTTTAATTTAGTCATTATAATTAATATTTTTATTATAACATACTTTCTAGTTTTATAATTTTAATATAGTTAACATTTTAATAATTTTAAATGTTTATTATTTAATCAGTTGTTCAATTTTATTTGCATTAATTATATTTAATTTTTTATTAAAAACATTACCCTTAAAATTATATTTATTAAAACAAATTTACGTTATTTAATAACTTGTATAATTATTCTATTTATTAGATACATAAAAATTCCAGTTAATGTTTAATAAAATAATGTGGTTTTAATTATAACTATTCATTTTGTCATCTAATTAGTTAACCTAGTTGTTCAAAATCTTTTGTTAATTTTAATTATTTTGACTTCATTTTTTCGGTTAATTCTTTGTATGTGTTTTTCATTTATTAATATATTTATTTAATTAATCATAATATTTAAATTCTTAGTTAACCATTAAGTCACTTTTATTTATCCTTTTATTTAATAATTTAGTTAGATTTTAATTAATTCTACTATTTAGTCATTAACATTTTAGTTAATTATTCCTTTGTATAAATTATTTAATGTTTTATTAATTTTATTATCCCTTTAATATTAATTTTTTAATAGCATTTCAATTTGTTCTATTGGTGAGTCAACTCACCGATAACCTCTTATCCATCAGTGCCACCGATGGTTTATGATTCCGCCACCGATGCTGCGACACACCGATGTTTTTTTAACTATCGGAAAGTTGACTCCCCGATCACATTGCAATGGTTTCGGTCTCAACAATCATGCACATCAGTGTCTTATTTTATTTTAACTAATGGTGACCCAATTTTTTAGTTAATTATCGGTGAGTCCCTTTTTTTATTCCATCGGTGTGTCACAAACAAACCGATATACATTCCCTTACCAATTTCTCACATTGTAGCCTCTTCTGCTTCTGTTCTTCTTTCAGTGAGTCATTGAATCAATGATCTAATACTTCTATCGATTTCACGCACACACTGATTACATCATCCTTCACTCACTGATACCTCATTTTTCCAGTCGGTCTCGCCAATCTCTCCCTTCAATGTCCTACCACCAATGTCTTTAGTATCTCACCATCAATATCTCCCCTCTTCCTGTGACTGTTATCAATTCCACCATTTCCACCTCAACACCAGTTCTTTCCTTTTTATCTGCTACCATTTCATCCACAATTCAGCCACCATAACTCACATCCACTATCTCTCCTCTCCTCAAGGTTTCACTAAAGCCATTGAAACAACACTGTAATATCTTCTTCTCTCTGTGGTCCCCTGCTGAAACCCCAAATCCATCTTTCTCGACATCTAAAAATCATCACAAAATAAATTAAATAAACATTTTTATAGACTTAAACTAGTAATTTATTCGTTACAAATCAAATCATGTTCTTCAATACAAATATGGAATTACAAACTGCTGGAGGAGATAGCCTACAAGTCAATGCATTTCCTTAGCCATGATCTGGATCTGCGTGAGTCATTTTTGTGAGAGATTAGAGTTGTTGTACTGTTCCTAATTGGAGAAGAACCCACTGTCCTCTACTATGAGGATAGAGTGAATCCAGATCTGCAGCTACACCAGAAGGCCAAGTCACATCATTGCTGGAGTCATTGTCGTGATTCAAGAAGAAGCCACCACTAGATCTGCACTGTTTGAAGTAGTCGTAGGCCCCCATGGAAGGAGGATGTGGGTGAGGTTTGATGTTGGAGTCTACCTTCCGTCAGGTGGAACCAGCTCCTAAAGCAGGTCCTTATTGTACCGAAGGAGACCCCCCAAGGGTTGCGCTTAATTGGGGGGGACGAAGTTCATTAAAAATAAAATAAAATTACTTAATTAATTAAAATTAAACTAAAATAAAATCATAAACTTTAAAAAATAACTAAATTAAAATATTAAATAAGTAAAAGTAATATGATAATTAATAAAATAGAATTTATGATTTAATTAACTTAAATAATACTTTATTAAACCTGATTAATTAAACATAGAAATGAAATTTAGATAAATTTTTATTTAATGTTTCATATTAAATAATTTCTTAATAATAAAATATCTAAAATAAAATAAATAATTATAATTTATAATAAAATAAATAAATTCAGTTAAAATAGTAAATAATTAAGTTGTCCTAAATAATAATAAATTTTAAAATTAACGTTAATAAAATTAATTAATAAAAAACAACAAGTTAATAAATAATAACATTATTAATTCTTAAAAAAAATATAATAAACTAATGTATTAATTTATAAATATTTATTTATCTATTACCTTCGTGTTTTAACACTTTTATTTTGTTCTTCTTATGAATGTTCATTCCAGATATGGAAACACATTCAAGTACATTCAACTAAATCATTGAGAGTTAGTTATATGGGCAAAGCTAGAGTGACGTCTGGTTTGCAAAAAAACCCATGTGTGTGGTGCACAACTGAAGGGAATTTGAAGTTGGTGAGAAAAAGGGCTGATGTACAGTAGATGAAAATGGTTAAATGAAAGATAAGCAGCAGGTTTTTGAGGGGAATCTGATTCTCATTCCACACAACATTTGTTTTCGGGAGCAAAGACTTCAAGGAGCAGCTATGTAGTTGGGATTGTGACTAAGGAGCCCAAAGGCAGAGCATCATTTAGGGAGTTGTTCCTCCCCCTTTATTTAATTATTTCACATTGTTTTCTGTTGTTTTTACTTCTAGATTTCATTATGAAAATAGTCTGAATATCTAGCACAGGAGCTTTTATACATGGTTTATTTATCCTTTAAATTTTTCACATTATCTTTTTTTGACATCAGAATTGATCAGTGAGATCAGTTCTAATGTTAGATAAAATTGTTCACACCATTATATAAGAAAATTAATAGCTTCAAGATCAATTGGTGATATTTAACATTATCATCATATTGTTGAAGCATTAATTTCATTATAGTTGGAGTTTTTTTTGGAGAGTTCAATTTCAACTATATTATTTTTCAAATTCTTAAAAGTCGATGGTCATTAGAGTGTCGAAATCAAAAAGTCATAGTTCTGTTTGATATCTCTTTTGGTGAGGAAGATATATCAAAAAAATTTATGGTGTGATACAAGTAATTTTAGTGGAGAGTTATCTTTTTAACCTTGAATATTAGAATGACTATGAAAATTGTTGATCTTAGCTCCTTTGTCTTTGCAGCTTTGTATTAGTTACTATATTCTTTTAGTTATCAGTGCTTAGTATATTATTGGTCTCTTTGTCAACATTTTTTTATTCACATATTTATTAAAACAAAATAAAAAAATTAAAATGTTATAAATATATAATCAATGTTCATTTTCTCTACTACTCACAATAGGTGAGCTTATTTTGAATAAAACATTATATTTCTCGCATGTCTTCCCATGGGTTCGACCCTACACCATTGTGCAAGTGTATGAGTAATAAATATTATTTTGAGGGACATTATCACCTCTAGAATCATCAAAACTTGGCGTCGTTTCTGGGTAAGGAATGCGCTGAGAGTCTAGGATTCTAATAAAAAATAATAATAATAAAACAAAAACACATAAAAAACTACTTTGCAATTTGTGAACATTATCTGCTGCTCATGCTGTTTTTGAAATTTTTCATCAACTATGATACTTTTTGTGTTTAATCTCAGTTGATTCATTAAGAATGGAATATTATGCGGGCTGGAATCAGCAACATGTGCCATTTTGTGTATGTTGCGGCTATTATGGACACAATGCCTAGCAGTTTGACTATAACCAGCCACAACAAGATGATCACCTAAAAGGTAATGAATTTATTGAGACTAGTACTAATAACCTAGCTAAAATTGACAATGTAGAGTCCAAATTAGATTCTAGGGAGAAAAATTGGATCATTTGGTTAACTACAACCCATGAAATTACATCTAATTTCACTCTAGAGAAAGATCAAATATTGAAATGATTGGAATACATTCTCTTGGAATTACAGAAAAGGGTTAAAGAATAAGAAGAATTTTAAGAAAATGAAAATGAAAATGTTTATAATATATTTGAAAATCAAGTTTAATTGGAAAGTGATGGTGAAAATGGGAACAAAATTTTTACATTGAAAAATCTGATTCTGTTGCACTAAAATTGGAAATAACCAAATCAGTGAATCAAGAACACATTTTTGGAAATCTCAAAAATATTTTTAATGTTCTTGAGATAGAAAATTCTGAAATTGTAATGAAACAGATTAAAAAAGAAATCCCATTTCTCTTCATAATTTCTACGTTGGAGAAAAATCACTTCTTTAGAAGTTTTGATAATGAACTCAGTCAGTTAGAAGAGATATTTGAGAATGAAAAATTGAATTTCAAAAAATCTTCATCCTAATTTTCTAAAATTGTGAACAGTAAATCAAAAAATTATGTTGGGAACACTTTAGAAGAGAACCTTTAGTTTGAAATCATAGAATCTCAAATCTTTGAACTGAAACTGATAACTACTCTTCCTTATATTGAACCTGTAAACCCAGTAATTTCTGAAATGTTGTTGGATTAGGAGTATTATTTTATTCTATTTGAATAAAGGTTAAATGATTATATTTTTGTGCCCTTTTATGAGAATAATCACTTTCCTGAAATGTGTGATGAAATGAGAAACAATGTTTTCATACATGGGGGTGAATGTTTAAATTTGAACAATCTTGAATTTATATTTATTGATGCTGAATTGAACATTACTCCCTCATATTTGAACTTTTTAGAACTCAATACAGACATTTTATTGGAAAGTGATCCTTTTGAACACGAACATTAAGTATAGGTCGAACACATATTAGATGATGGTTGTAGAATTTATTGGATAGAGAAATTAGATGTTTAGTGTGAGTTAACAGATGAGGATCTTTTGGAGGAGATTTAAAATACTGCTAGATCTGAATCTATTTGTGATAAAATAAATTATCTTCCCTATCTATCACTTTCATCATCAATTGTGAATGGTTTGGAGACTTCTCATGATACTGATAGTAGTATAGGAGGGGGGATCACACATGAGTTACATTATACAATATTATATTCAGAACTCTATTGAATCCCCTCTTGAACATATTAATCAGAACTCACACATTAGCCCACTTGAATGTGAATCTATTAGTGTTGAAGTTGATAGAGATATCCATGAGAATAAGTTTGTATCATTTGAAGCACCAAATTTCTTGTACCATCCTAAAAAATATAAATTGGAAAAATATGAATCAATTTTGGAAGTTGAAATTACCATGCTCACAACTATTAAGTGGTGCTACATTGTAGTTATTTCAGGATATGGGGGTTTAGTGTCTTTTTATTATGTTTTAGTTCCCACAAATTTAATTGTTCTATTGAAAATATTTGGGCTAAAAACATGTTGAAGTTCTTATTAAAGAAACCACATCCACCTAGTGACTGCGGTTATTTTTTAGGTGAGTCGGGCAAGGGACTATAAACCTAGCACTTCATGGGAAGAAACCCATGGTTTTTTGAATTTAGTAAAACCAAAAAAAAATTTTAAAATAATTTATAACTAATGACTTTAAGTTCGGTGTTTCATGGGAGTGATCCCATAGTTCTTCTTTTCTATTTAATTTTTTTCTGTATTGTTATTGCTTTGAATAAAGTTCTTCATTGTTGTCTTCTATATGCTCTGTATCTACTGGATTTTTGTTCATGGTTTACATTCTCTCTGTTGTTAAGACACTTCTACTATTATCAAAATGGATTGGAATTCCCATGTTGGATCTATATTTAGACAAACCTGTTTAGGGAAGTGTCTTAATTTCTGTATTAATTTTCCTTCTCCTTTAACTTTATTAAAAAAATCACTTATTAGTCTCAGTTTTACTACTATCAGTGATTCAATGACTCACCAATGAACCTGAACCACTGATACTCATTAGTAATATTGTCGGTGACTCATTATTGGATGTTTCAGTGAGCCTCTTTAGAAAATTATGCTATCAATGGGTAATATTGTTTAAAAAAAATCTTATTGTACTATAAAATTCTTCTCTATGTGTACTGAAAATTTTGTTGCATGACTTGTACTGTATGAAATTTTGTTGCATGTTTTCCTACTAAAATAAAAAATTCTGCATATGTTTAAAATTCTGCTTGTATTGTAATGAAAATTTGTTGTATTTCATTTTGTAAATAAAAATTTCTGTAGGTACATCATTTCTGAAAACTGAATTTCATTTATATTAAAATCATTTCACTACTTAAAACTAAGTGTGGGGGGTACATTCTTGCCCGTTGTTTTATTCATCATTGAAACTTCTTAGCTAGTGGGTGTTAGTATAAATCGTTCTATTATATTTTACATTCATTTGAATTATACTTTTTCAAATTGCTTACACCATATCCACTGAGTTTCCACAAGTTACATTCCATGATAGAATTTTAATGGAAAATAATTACTACTAGGCATAAATGATAATGTTCATGTACTTTCTTGTGAACCTCTGGTAAATTAATCATCATGGAAAAAAATACTTCTTGATATTCAAAGAGACCCTTTATACATGTCCAAAATCTACAAAAATACATAATCAGTTTTGAACAATAATTGTTTAATTGTTCTTCTCCAATTTAAAAGTCAACATTGGGGACAAAGATGGGATCTATTTGTGGGGGAGGGGGTCAATTATTGACTCTTATGAACTGTTCTTTAATTTTAAGCTTGTAAATTCCCACTACAACTTCAATTCATGACTTTTCTGAACTGTTCGTTAATTGTAAACTCATTAATTCCCAATGTAACTACAATTATTTTGTTGAAAATTGATAATATTTTTCAAAATTTAATCACAATTTCAGGTTTTACATTGAACTCAAATGGGTCTTGCCTATGGATAGTATTTCATTGGTAGTTTTGTTTTTCTTTGAGTATGAAATTAATGATAATGGATGATTACTACGTGATTTTTACGTTGTGATTTAATGGATATTTTGGTATAGGAAAAATCTTTGATATTGATTTGGGTTACTTGTTTCTGGAGTTATGATCATAGCAGTTGGATCTAGAAGTTTGACTCTATATTAGCAGCGTCATTCTTCTTATATTCTTTTAATTTTAAAATTAATCACCTTAATGAGACAATATAAATGATTTTATATATAAATATTTTCAAACTGGAGTAGTTTGGGAATCTTGGATCCCACAGTGAATCTTAGAGACCCTAGCTATTGGGTGTGTTTTTGTTCACTTTAACCTTTTTGTAAACCTAGAATAAGTGTGCATGCACATTGCTTAGCACATGATACATGGATATGGAAAAATAGAATAATTTTTCTAGGTTTAGAAACAAATTCATTAAGGTAAGGGGAATGATGAACATTGAATAAAGAAAGGGAAAAATTATTTATATAAGAGTCATTTTGGTTGTATAATTAAGGTGATTCAAAAATAATGGAACCTAGATGAAGGTCAAATGTATAGTGTTCCTACTGTTATGTTCTTAATTCAACAAATTTTTAGCCTGTTGTCACTTTTGGACTTAGACCTAATCCTAGATAGAAATGAATCATTTAGTAGGTTCATATTTGAGGCAGGACACTTGTATTGTTTTATGATTCATTTCACACTAGACTACCAGTGGGGGTTTGTTTAGGTAAGATTTGATTTGAGTTTTCTTTTCTAAAGCATATTGACAGTCCTTTGTATTTAATGTACAGAACATGTTGCATTTTGAGTTGATTAATCAATAAACTTTTCTTTTCAAAATATAATAAAACCTGAGATTTTTATAGGAAAAACAATTCTTATGTGTGGGGGAATTTTATGTGGCCTTATTTTTATATAGTTTCTCCATATCATTTATTTAATTTTTAACAATTTAATTTTTTATTTTAACACTGTTTAATAAGTAATGAAACTTATGTATTATTATCATTAAATTTATTGATTATTCATTTATTAATTAAATATGTGTTTTTTGTCTTTTCAATGGTCAATTTATTCATTCTAATTATTATAATTATTTTAACTTACAATCTAGTTTAATAATATTAATCTAGTTAACATTTTAAAATTTTAAAATTTTTATTATTTATTAATTTGATCAATTTTATTTTCATTAATCTAATTTAGATTTTAATTTAAAACTTTTCCATTGAAATTAGATTTATTAAATTAAATTAACATTATTTATTAACTAGTCTAATTATTCTTTTTAAGTGATAATTAATAAATCAAGTCAATGCATAAAAAATAATTTGTTCATAATGTTAACATTTCATTTGTTCATCTAATTATTTAACTACGTTATTCAAAATCTTCAGTTAATTTTAATTATTTTAACTTCATGTTTTCGGTTAATTCATTGAATGTGTTTTTTCATTTATTTAGATATTTATTTAATTAGTCATTATATTTAAATTCTTATTTAAAATTAAGTCACTTTTATTTTCTGGTTTTTTTAATAATTTTGTTAGTTTTTAATTATGTTTTGTATTTTTTATTTAACAGTTCCATTGATTTTTTCTTTTGTTATAAATAATTAATGTTTTATTTATTTTATTATCAGTTTAAAATTAATTTTTATTAGCATTTCAATTTTTTCTATCTGTGAGTCGGCTCATCTATAACCTCCTAACAATTAGTTCCATCGAGGGGTTAAGATTCTAGTTCCGATGTCGCAACACACCGTTGTTTTTTTAACTATCGGAGAGTTGACTCACCTATCACTTTGAAATGGTGTTGGACTCACCGATCATGCATATTGTTGTATTATGTTATTTTAACTAATAGTGACTCAATTTTGTTTATTTAACTATTGGTGAGGCCTTTTTTATGAAATCAATGTGTCATGCACACATCAATATTCATTATCTTACCAATTTCCCACACAATTTCCACCCTTTCTTTCACTCTTATATCGGTGAGTCATTGTATCACTGATCCAATACTTCTATCGGTTTCATTCACACACTGATAGTATCACCCTTCACTCACTGATACCTCAATTTTTTCTTTGGTCATACTAATCTCTCCCTTCAACATCCTCCCACCGATGTCATCAGTCATTTACAATTGGATTCTCCCATCCTCCACCCAAACACTGGTTTTTTGCTTTGTCTATGGTACCCTTTCATCCTCATTCGAGCGACCACAACTCACATCCACTACCTCTCCTCTCCTCACGGTTTCACTAAAGCCATTGAAACACCACTCCAATCTCTTCTTCCCAATGTGGTCCCCTGATGCAACCCCAAATCCAGCTTACTCAACATCCACACATCACCAACAAACACTAATAAATAATCATTTTTTAGAATTAAACTAGGAATAAATTCATTACAAATCAAATCGAGATCTTCGATCCGAATTTGGAATTAAAAATTTCTGTAGGAGATGGCCTACATGTCACTATATTTCCTTAACCAATATCTGGATCTCTACGAGCCATTTTGGTCCAAGTTCAGATTCGTTGTAGGGTTTCTAATCGGAGAAGAACCCACTTTTGATTGCTATGAGGATATAGAAAATATCAACTTTTCGCTACACAAAAAGGCAGAGTCGCGACGCTGATGGAGTCATTTCCGCGAGTCAAGAAGAAGACACCACTAGATATTTGCTGATTGAATCCGTCATAGGCCACCAAGGAAGGAGGATGTCGATGAGGTTTGATGTTGGCATCAGCCTTCCAGCAGGTGGAACCAGCTGCTGAACTAGCTGGTCATTACGCCAAAGAAGACCCCCCAGGGTTGTGCCGAATTGTAGGGAAGAAGTTGATTAAAAATAAAATAATTTTTTTTGATTAAAATAAAACTAAAATAAAAACTAAAACATTAAAAAGTAAATAAATTAATATATTAAATAAATAATAGTTATAAGATAATTAATATAATATAATTTCTAATTTAATTAACTCAAATAAAACTTTATTAAACTAGATTAATTATTTTTATATATTTAATTTAAATAAATTATTATTTAATTTTTCATATTAAATAATTTTTTAATAATAAAATATATAAAATAAAATAACTAATTATAATGAATAATAAACTAAAAAAATTAATTTAAAATAGTAAAAAAATATTTATCATAAATAATAATAATCATTATAATTAACATTAATTAATTTAACTATTAAAAATCAATAACTGAATAAAAAAATAACATTTTTAATTATTTTAAAAGACTATTTAATAACCGAATGTCTTAATTTATAAATTTTTATTTATCAATTACCTTCGTGTTTCATCCTTTAATTTTGTTCTTCTTTTGCAGGATCATTCAGGAGATGATAACACATCCAAGTACATTCAACTAACTCACTGGGAGATAGATATATGGGAAAAGCTAGATTGATGTGTGGTTCATGAAAAAAAGAATGTGTGCAGTGCACAAGTGAAGGGAATTTGAAGTCGAGGAAAAACAAGGGGTGACGTGCAGCAGATGAATGTGGTTAAAAGGCAGAGCAGCAGCAAATTTTTGAGGGGATTCTCATTCTGATTCCATGAGACATTTTTTTCGAGAGTGAATACTTCCAGGAGTAGCTATGGAGTTGAGATAGAGACTAAGGAGCTGGAAGGTAGAGTATAATTTAGGGAGCTCTTCCTCCCCCTTTCATTAATTCTTGCTCTCTATATTCATTTGTTTTCAATGATTGATTTCATTATGAACATAGGCTTAATTTATAGCTTGAGACCTTTTAAGCTTTGTTTGTTTATCATTTAAATTTTTCACATTCTCTTTGTTTGACATCAGAATTGATTTGTGAGATTAGTTCTGATGTTAAGTTAAATTGTTCAGACATTCCTGTAAGAAAATTAAACACCTCAAGATCAATTGGAACAATTGAGCTTTATCATCATATTGTTGAATCATTACATTCATTATAGTAGGAGTTTTATGGAAGGTTTTATTTCAACTGTTTTATTTTTCAAATTCTTAACAGTCAATGATCATCAGAGTCGAGAAATATAAAATTCATACCTCTTTTTTATGTGTCTTCTGGAGAGGAAGATATATCATCCAATTTCTATGGTATGATTCAATTGATTTTAGTGGAGAGTTATCCTTTTATCCATAATATTTAAAATTCTTAAGAATTTTTTTATCATATATTTTTTGTCTTTGCAGCATTGTATTAGTTATTGTTATCATTGAGTTATCCGTGATTAGTATACAATCAGTCTCTCTATCAACATTGTTTTCATTAATGCTTTCTTTAAAAAAATTAAAAAGTAATAAATATAAAAACAATGTTCAGTTTCTCAACTACTGACAATAGTGGAGATTATTTTGAATAAAACCATAGAATTATCACCTAACTTCCCTTAGGTTTGACCTTGCAGAACTGTGCTAGTGAAGGAGTTAAAAATATTTTTTTGAGGGTTATGACGATCTCTGGCATCATCACCTCTCATTATTCCAATCAATTTTACTATTCTTTGATGGTTTATATTTTTTTCTTGGAATCCTTATTCAGGCCTACTCCTGTGTGGCCAGATTTGGGTTGCTTCCTGGTATTTTCTAGGGTGTGAAATCCCTATAGCTTGAAGGCCATTGGTGGCTCATAGAACTTTACCACCTGAAGGCCGTGTGGCCCAAAGGCCTTCGGTGGCCCAAAGGCCCTGAGATCTGTAGGCCCAAATCGGTGCCCTAAAGGCTCAAATCACATGAAGAATTAGAACTACTATAGTACTAAAAAATACCATCTACATTAATGATACAGTTCTCGGACATTCACCCCCACCTAGAATTGAACCTGGGTCTCTGGGATGCCATGCAGGAGCCTCTACCACTTGGGTAATAGCTCTTTGGCCTCCATAATCTCTACAAGGTTGTGATCCTTCTTCATCATCTTTTATTTATTCTTGAATTAATCCATTCATCGAAGATACTATGAATTCTCATCTTTGAAGTGATATTTCTAATGAAAATATTTTAAGGGTTCTCAACAAAATTCCCTCCAACAAGGCACCTAGACCTGATGGATTTCCTACCCACTTTTTTAAAAAATTATTTCATCTTATTAGTAAGGATATTTCAGTACTTATGAAGGATCTCTAGGAGAAAAAAGCTAACTTTTAATCCCTGAATGAAATCATCATCACTATTATGCCAAAAATAAAAAAAAAACACCTTGATGTGGATTTAAAAACCATTGAATTATGTAATGTTGTTTGTAAGTTCTTTTCTAATATCCTGGTGAATCAGATGCTCTCATGTCTTCCCTTTATTATCTCTGAAAATCCAAGCACCGTCATCCCTAAAAGACTTATTACTAATAACATCATTATTTCTCATGAGATTTATCACCCCATTAATAATCATTTATTTTCTAAGAGATACATATTTTCTTGTAAACATGATTTTACAAAATCCTATGATACAGTTCAATGGTCTTTTCTTCAGATCATCAGGGAAAATATGGGGTTTTGTCGCACCCAGTTTTTCATGTCAGGGTTTTAATCCGGTTCATTGGAAATCCTAAAACATTAATTGGGTCTACAGTGAGATTAATTTTGATTTTTGAACTTCAAAATATTTATAATCATCCTACCATGAGTACCCCAAAGCTTTTTTTGCGTTTTTTTGGATAAAATGGTGGTTACTTAAAGATTAGGACCAACTATAAGCCCATTTCCAGATTTAAAAACAAATATTGTTTACTTTACAACTCCACAGTTTTTCAATATTTCCTCCACATTAAACATCAATATTTCTCTCCACTAACATATTGAAATCACCATATCCATTTGGATCCCCTTATTAATTCATAATCATGGTGGATTTGAGTTATTTATTTAGGTATTGGGCCTTCCTGTGAGCCCATTTCTAGTTTTAAAAAAATAATTTATTTCTTTTATATATTATTAATTTGTTAATATTTTTTGGTTATTTCACCTCTCACTCAAGACCCATAACCCTAGGTGCACCCCACGTTCAATTCACCCTATTTGTAGCTCATATTTATCAGGGATTAGGGAGAACTTCCTCAATGTTTATAAAATCATCAAAATTTGATGTGGTAATTATTCTATTTCATAAGTCATTCATTTTTTACTATTTTTTCCCATAACTTCTTACACTGGTTCTTTTAGACATAATGATGCTCTCAAACGTGTTCCAATTCATTATATTACCTCTAAGGGTGTATTATAAGGTAATAGGAAGAGATTTCTAGTTTCTAGGGGGAGATTCTTTCTCTATTCTCCTCCCTATTCCTCCTCCCTCCATTATTTCTTGGTTTTCTATTATCCCCTAATAATGATATACCTAGGTTTATATTATAGAATGATTTCTTATTGGTTAATTGTTTGTTTGTGGCTGTTATTCATAGGTTTAGGCTTTATAAACCTGCATACGGTGATATGGTGTGTGTGTTTCCATTCCGCCGAGGATTTGAGGTAGGTTTCCCATTGCACATGTCATTTTTATATAAGATTCATCTTTTTCAATGTATTTATACTTTATAAACATTATGATTATTTATTTATAAGACATAAATAACTTTATTTGTTGTTCAATGTGGTGTTTATGCCTTGTTTTGTGAAAAGTAGTGTAGTTTCGTAATAATAGTGTACACCAAGTGTTTGTTTAAATGTTCTGTTTTCTTTCGTACCTTGTTTGTGATTATTAGAACCTAATTTTGGTTATTTTGAATATGTTTCATTATCTTTAATAAATTTATGTCATGAAATTGGTAGTTTTATTCCCTTTAAAGTGCTTAAAATTAATTATGTTATTAAAGAGTCCATTCCATGTATTTGGTAAATTCCCCAGTTGACTTTTATTTGTTAAGTGTGATTTGAAATTATTTTTTTCAATTTATAAAAACATCGGAAGCTTAAAAATGGTATTTTTGTCTCCTTATATGGTTGTAAAATGTGTATTTATCTATAAAATCATATGAGCTTTGGTTTATAACATGTTTTGTCTTGGGTTGCTGGAAAATGGCCTGTTTGGAATCCTTATAAAAATGGTTGTGCTTTGGATGTGAAAAATGAATGTTTTAAGGGATTTATGATTGTTATATTCATATGTAAATGTTTTTTATGATCCTATTTATTAAAAGTTAAATTTTTACATTTGGAAAATGTTATTTTGAGAAATGCTTAATGCCCCATTTGGAATGTTTTTGAAAAATTGTGAAATTGTTTATTATGAAAACCTCCTATGGATGTATCTCATGCCACTCCTGTTTTTATATAATGGATGGTATTTCCTTACTTATTAATCCTAGTGATATATTATGTGAGTACCTCTGGTTATACTCTTTCTGTACTTTTTGATTAATGGCATGATATCGGTCCTTAGAGTGACTTAGGGTGATGTCTGGTTTGAATTATTATTATATATATGTTGTGATTGGATGATTAGATGGAATTGGTTAGATCACCCCCATTAGATACTTAAGACATGAGAAACTTGAATATTTATAGAGTATTATAATAATTTTTACTACACTAGTAGGTTATGGTACTGACAAGTGGCCCATAATAGGTGGATATATTGGGTTTATTGCTATGGGATTTTGCATCAGCCTACCTGAGAACGGATTTCCCATATTGAGCATTTTGATTTCATCGTGTCTGAAATGTCAACTGGGATTATGTATCATTTATTGGTGTCTTTTGTATTATTCTAGATATCCTAGGTTCACCTGGGTCTATTTGGATTTCAGTTGCTTGTAGTGATGAATATGGTTCTTTTATATACATTTACATTACCCTTGTTGTGTGATTACTATCATGACTTATTGTGTATTTTTTTTATTGGAAAGTGGTGGTCTCGTTTTGCTATGGTTTATGATAATGTTATTAAAATGAAAGTGTTTATCATATTTGTGCCAATCTGAAAATGTAAACAACACTTTCCCCATGAAAATTATATTGGCACACTAGTTGATCGAATCATGTTTTGGAAATAAATAAGGGTGATGGGTTGTACTTTTTTGAGTAATAAAGTAGAAAACATTAATTTTATATATTTTAGATCAAACATGAAATTGATATTTCTTTTCTTTTAATGTATATTCATTGGGGATAGATTATCGAGCTAGCCTACTATGTTTTAATACGCACGTCTATAGTTCTTTTCTGTTTTTATCCCTTGTGTATGTTTCAGCTTGAGTTTTATTGCCTTGAGTGATGTGTGATCATTGTGTTGGAGAGTGACCAGCAGGGACACATAATGTTAGTTGGTAATATGGTCTGGTTGGTTTAGTTATATTATTCAGTTTTACTTCATGTTTTGTTGAATACATTATGATCAGTTCAGTTTTTATAAATGTGTATTGGGTTGTCCATGTCTTTTTTATATTTGTATTATTGTTTATATTTGGGTGAAATCGTTCCCCTATCTACTCTAATTATTCTTGGTACTAATTTTTAGCTTGTGGGGATCGGTAATGCCCTTGGAGAAATTCCATGGATTGGTTTGGTTGCCCGGTTCAGGGTCGACCAGGAATGGTTCGTGACAAAATGGTATCAAAGGAGGTCATCTCTTAGAAAACCATTCTTTATAGAGTTCCCTTGTTATTTAGGGGATTTCATGGTAGATGGGATAGGATTTTCAGAACATTAGGGGTAGGTTTGGAAAGATCTTCATGAACTATTTCTCATTCTGATCCACAGGTGTCCATGAGAAGTCTGGTAATATTAGTTTCTTTGGTTCTTAAGGATTAACTGGTTATTGGGATACAACAAGGGGAGTTGAACTAATGTCCTTTGTGAGATCGCGGGGCATTGCCTGCCATGTGAAGCTGTGGCATGGTCCCAAGGAGGCTCTCTGTGTTTGTCGTGTGTTTGACATATGGCCACCAACCATATGGTCAAGTCACCCACCTACACTAGTTCCCTTTTGTGGGTCTCTTGGACCACTCATTAATTATGATTTTTCATTTGAAAATACATGTTTGAGAATTATGGAAGTGGGTTTTCAAAATTGAATATGATAAAGGTTTTGGAATTTTTTGTTTTTTGAAACAAATCTTGGGAATAAAGAGGAAATTATTTAATGGAATTCAATTTCCTTAATCTAAACTTATGGTTTCTTAAATTTAATTGCTTGTAATGCTTCCATTATCTTAATGTGATTATGAAAATTATTTTAAATGGGGTGTTTTGGGTTGTTTAAAAGTGTTTGAATCCGATGAATTGGTTTTAGAAGTTTGGTTTTATAAAGGTGGTGTTTTTCGGGAATGAGTTTTTAGCCTTTGTGGTTGTCAGATTATGAAAAGAGACCTTGGTGAGTTTTTTAAAATGGGAAAGGTCTAATTAGAAAATAATGATTTATTTGGATGTTCTAGTAAATAAAATGGATTGGATTTTTAATGAAATACTTATTGATGAATTTTAGTTTTTTTAATCTTAAAATTGTTTTTTATTTGGTGGTTAATGTTATTTTGGAAGGTGCATGGTTCTTTTTTGGAGTGATGATTGTTTTATTTTAGACTTTTATGTTTTCATGGGTTCTCACATGCATGATTTTAGGGACATATGGATGAATGGATAGTACCTCATGGTTTTTGGGTGCCCAGGGTAGCACAAAAATGTTCATATGAATGATAATTAATGAAACAGCATTGGTGAATGAGAAAATCCACGAAGTTATTTTGTTTTCAAAAGTATTTTGGGCTGAAAAATTATGGTGTTTGTTATAAACAGATTGTTATGTGGATGGTTTTTCCTATATATTAGATGTTTTGTTTACTCGTTATTCTTCCCTATGATATCGAAGTCAAACTATTTTTGTTTCTTGATATGGTATCTCGTTGCTGGCTTGGTATTGGAGCAATTTTCAGTGGGTTTCTAAAGATGTGTTGGATGTTGTGATGTGGCCACAGAGGGTTCTCTATATGAAATAATTCCATTTGATTAGCCTATGGATTCATTTCAAATATGAAATACACATCTTTGGAAAATGCCTCAACTTTTTTGATGGAATAGATATGTTTTAGGGATTTATTTAATGTGTTTCTCTATTTTTATTATTCTTTTGGATATAGTAGTTTTGTTTGGGGATGTTGATGTGTTTTTTTGTATTTTTTGTCCATTATGCTTCTCATTCAGAGTGAGAGAGAATGGTTTCATGTATCTATGAGTTCTTATTTAGATGAAGGTCTGTTGTTGATAAAGTGAGTTTCATGGGGTATTGGGATCCATATCTCATCGATACAGCATAGAAAATGATTCAAATATCAAGGCTCCATCCATATGCCTCAGAGTGAAGCTTTTCACGTAGTCCGAAAATCAATAGAGGTGTGGGGAGCTTGACTAAGATCCTACCATCACTGTTTTAGTAAGGTCATTTCTATGTTTTTATTGTTGTTTTTCATCACTGTTATTTTTCATTTCATTTTTTCATAAACAGTGTGGTGGACTTACCTCCCACGTAGTGTCTATGGTTATTCCTTCTCTGATGTGGGTTATCAATAAATTTCCATGTGTGGACTGCCAATGTGAATCAAGCGCAGTTTTGGTTTTACCTGTTCATAGGTGGAGAGCTTTGGGTGGTTCTTCTATTTATTTTTTGGTTTTAGTGGCCCAATGACTGGGTCTCCATCCATCCCCTCCCAGAGTGCTGTGGTTTTTATCTATGTTGAAAGTGTGGACCCAGTTCCATTCCCCACCATTTGGGAATGGGTGGTTTAAATGTTCAAGTTTTAAGTCTATTTACTTGGTTTTGAAGCTTTTTTTGGGAGAGTTTTGGTGTAATGTGTGGGAGATTCCTGTTTCTAGTCATGTTGAATTACTATTTGTTCATTTCTAGTTGGACTCTAATGTTGTGGAGACCCAATATGGGTCTCCAAGATCTTTCTATTAGGTATTTTTCATATAGTAGTTATGATTTAATTGTGGGTAGACCATTCCGGCCTCCCCCCAAAGTCATTGTCTTTCATGAGTAAACTTTGGTTTGTGTTATCATTGGGTTCATTGGGAGAAGGCCCAACAATCTGGTTCTTCGTTTGGTTGTGGAGGTGGGGGCTTGATATTTCAGTTTATTCTCAGGAAGTGGTTGGGTGTTGGTGTTTTTATTGAGCAAGAGGATTTGGTTCTGTTGATTATGGTTGATATTTACTTGGATTGAGTGGTTGGACCATGTTGATATGAAATCCTTATGTGTTGATATTTCATCTAGAAAGTGTTATGGATTTCTGGGGGTGGAAAGCTTTAATGATGGGGAGATTCGTCACACCCGGTTTTTCATGTCTTGGTTTTGATCTGGTTCATTGGTTATATAGATCTATTTCATGGGTTTTAGGTGATATTAATATTTATTTTCGAACTTACATCTATGTCTAATCATCCTACCATGGGTTCCCCGTATCCTTTTTGGGAGTTTTTTGAGAAAAGTGTGGTTACTTCAAGATTTGGTCCTACTGCGAGCCCATTTCGAAATTTAAGAAAAATTTTTTTTCTTTCATAACTCCTTAGTTTTCAATATTTTTCACTCATTACACATCACACTTTTCCTCCAATGAAATATTCAAACCACCATATCCATTTATACCCCTTTAGGAATTCATAACCATGCTGGATAAGGGTAATTTATTCAGGTATTGGGCATGCCCGTGAGGCCATATCCAGTTTC
Organism: Viscum album; assembly: GCA_963277665.1. Lineage (NCBI taxonomy): Eukaryota > Viridiplantae > Streptophyta > Magnoliopsida > Santalales > Viscaceae > Viscum > Viscum album. The sequence goes on from OY728161.1 coordinate 782,709,295, forward strand.
AAAAATATAATTTATTTCTTTTATATATTATTCATTTATTAATATTTTCCTATGATTACATATCTCACTTTAGAACAAGAATCATAGGAGAATCCCCATGTTCCATTTCCCCTCTTTGGAGCTCATATTCTATGGGGGATTAGGGAAAACATTCTAAAGGTTTCTCAAATCATCCATATTTGAAGAGGTAATTAGTTTCATTCATAAGTAATACTTTTTTTAATCTTTTTTCACCAAGTCATATTTCCCTAGATCTTATAGTCCCAATGAGAATATAAAAGGAGTTAAAAGTCATTAATGTTCTTCTAAAGTTGTACATATAATGGAATACAAAGAGTTTTCTAGTTTCCAAGGTGAGATTCCTTCTCTTTTCTCCTCCGTCTTCCGCCTCCATCCATTATTTATTGGTTTCATATTCTCCCATGGTTATTATATACCTAAGGTTTTACTTTAACATTATTTATAAGGGGTTTTTTTCATTTGGGGCTGGCCTTCATAGGTTTATGTTATATAAACCCTCAGATGGTGATATCAGGTGTGTGTTTCCATTCCCCTAAGGATTTGAAGTAGGGTTCCCATTGCACATGTAATTTTTATTTATGATTAATATTTTTGATGGTATTTTCACCCTATAAACATTATTAATATTCTTTTATAAACCTTCAATAACATTATTTGGTGTGAAAAGTGGTCTTTATGCCTTGTTTTGTGAATAGTAGGGTTGTTTTGTTATAAAAGTGTACAACAAGTGTTTGTTTAAATGTTCTGTTATATTTTTCACCTTGTATGTGATTATTAGAACTTGTTTTAGGGTATTTAGAAAAATTGTTAATATATTTAAAAAATTTATGGAATTAAATTGGTATTTTTATTCCTTTTCATGTGCTTAAAATGAATTGTGTTGTTACAGAGTGCATGCCATGTGTTCGGTAAATTACTCGATTGAATTTTATGTGTTAAGTGTGATTTAAAATGATTTTTTTGGATTTAAAAATGCATGGGAAGAGTGAAAAGTATTATTTTTGTGCCCTTATATTGTTGTAAAATTTGTTTTTATCTATACAAACAAATGGGTTTTTGGTTTATAACTTGTTTTGGCCCGAGTGGAAAATGGCCCTTTTGGAATCCTTATACAAATGGTTGTGCTTTAGATGTGTAACCTGAATGTTTTGAGGGATTTGTGAAAGTTTTTTTTATATTAAATGGTGTGTATACCCATATTTAAGAAAATCTAATTTTTTACCTTTTTTGAATTTTACTTTTGAAGAACACTTAATGGCCTGTTTGGAAACTTTGTGAGATATAGTGAAATTTTTTACTTTTGAAACCTCCTGTGGATGATTCTCATGAAATTTTATTATACATATAGTGTATGGGATTTACATACTAAGGAATCCATATGATCCATTATGAAATTTCCTTATGTTGGACTCTTTATGTTCTTTTTGATTAATGGCATGATATCAGTCCATAGAGTGACTCAGGGTGATGTCTATTGTGAATTAATATTATATATATGTTGCATTTGGATATTCTGATGGCATTGGTTGTCTCGCCCCATTTGAGAAATAAGAAATGGGAACCTGGAATATTAAGAGAATATTATATGAAATATTGCTTCACTTGTAGGTTATGGTATTTAATAGTGTCCCATAGTTAGTGGATATATTTGATGTATTGCTATGAGATTTTCCCTTGACCTTCCTATGAAAGGAATGTCAAGTGTATTAAGAATTTTTTTTCATATTCTCTATCATTTCAATGGGGATGAGGTCTCATGTATTGGTGTCTTATAGATTATTCTTGATCTCCTCAGTTCACCCATGTCTATTTGACTTTTAGTTGCTTGAAGTGATGAATATGATGCTTGTATGTTCATTTAAATTGCCCTTGTTGTGTGATTACTATTGTGCCTTATTGTGTATTGTTTTTCATAGAAAGTGGTGGGATGGTTTTTATATGGTTTATGTGAATGGTTTTCAAATTAAAGGTTTTTATCCACTTTGTAACAATCTGAAAATTTAAACATCACCTTCCCCTTTAAAATGTTATTGGCACACCAGTTGATCAAATCTAGTTTTAAAAATTAATAAGTGCAACAGGTTGTACATCGTTTTGAGTAAACATGTAGAAAACCTTAATTTTATATATTATAGTTCAACTTGAAATTAATATTTCTTTTATATTAAAGGATGTCCATTGGGAATAGATTATCAGAATAACATACTGAGTTTTAATACTCATACCTATAGTTATTTTCTGTTTTTGCCATTATACATGGTTCAACATGATTTTGATCACCTTGAGCGATGTGCGATCATTGTGTTTGAGAGTGACCAGTGGGGTCACATGGAGTTATTTGGTCATTAGGTCTGTTCGGTTTAGTTGTATCATTCAGTTGTACTTCAAGTTTTGTTGAATGCATGATGATCGGTTCAGTTTTTATAAATGTGTATTGGGATGTCCATTTCATTATGTTATTTGTTTTATTGTTTATAATTGGGATAAATAATTACGTTGTCTAATATAATTATTCCCAACAATAGTTTCCAGCCAATGGGTATCGGGAACGCCCTTCGGGCCATGCCATGGATCGGTTTTGGTGCCCGATTCGGGGTCAACCTGGGCTGGTTTGTGAGAGGTTTTGTCAAAAGTGAGTTAATATCATTTTTCAATTTGTCAAAATGGTGTCCTATTTAATCAAGATCAATTCAGGTATTTCAAAAAGGTTCATCCCCTCTAGAGGCCTCCTAAAATGGGGATCCACTTTCACATTTCCTCTTTATTCTTGTTGTTGATGTTTTTATATCCTTCATTGAAATGTTTCAAGGAAAAAATTTATCCATGGGATGAAGGTTTGTAGAAAAATCCCTTATATTTCTTATCTTATTTTTGATGATTACAACCACCTTTTTTTAATAGAATCATTGGAAAAGTTTTCTTCAGTCTATCGTCTTATCTATCACTATGAGAGGGAATATGGGAAGTCGATTAATCTAGAAAATTATGAAATTCCATTCAGTGTTGGTGTTTAGCTAGAGAGGAAAGATACACTCTAAAATCTCTCGGGCATCCAGGTGATTGAAAATCACATCAAATACCTCAATATATTTATGATCATTATCCATTCCAATAAAATTGTGTTTTCAAATGTTCTAGATAAGGTTGATAAGAACATATAGGTTTGGACTCCTAAGAAGATTTCTAAAGCTGGTAAGGAAGTGATTATTAAATCTATTATCCCATCAATACCAAGTACGTCATGTATATTTTTAAGATCTTGATCTATATTACCGACAAAATCCATGCGTTCGTTGTCAAATTCTAGTTAGGTAGTAAAAATGAGAAGAATAAAACTCCACTAATGTCTTGGAATAAGCTATGCATGCCAAAATATATCATGGGAATGGGTTTCAGAAATCCTATCCACTTTAATGACACCCTTTTGAATAAACAAGGTTGGCGTCTTGTCCTTCACCACGACTCTCTCTAATATTAGATTCTTAAAGATAAGTACTTTTCACAGTCTCATTTCAGTGGGTCCCTTACCTAGCTTTATCTGGAGATACATTGGGTTAATAATACATTTCATAGGATTAAATTTGATAGAGGATTGGTAATTGATCCTTGATTAGAATTTGTAAATATACATATCCTCCAAATCAATAAGGTGTAGTGGAAACCTCTCTGGTGGTCCCTGGGTTTGAATATGCTATGGTTGGTTCTCACTTTAACACTGTAGGGAACGGTTGGTGCATGGAAAATCACGGAAACTAGTTCAATGAAAGAGATCAATATATTATTTTGAGCATCACTTTCTTGACATGATTGATTTTATTGGGGTAAATATAAGTTAGGTGCATTCACTATAAAATTCGATTAAGTTGTTGGCTCACGGTATCTAGGTCGTGGGGGATGAGAATGTTTGGTAATCCCTATGGCGTCTTTCTGTCCCTCCCAAAGTCTATTATTTTTTATTACAGCATCATCTCTATGCAGTTCCTGATGCACCATCCTGTTATTAACGACCCATCATACCCCCTTTTAATGGATTATTCAAAATATCCCTTTCATGAAATCATTTGTTGTCTCGGTTCTAGGGTGGTTTGTAATTCCTAGATCTCTAAACCTAATCATTATTTATCCATGGCCTCAGATCCTCACGTGCTTCTTATAATTTTTTCCTCTTCTCTCCCAAGGGTGATAGTGGATTCATTATGAACTATTGAATGGTTCATTTGGGTATGAATAAATGATCATGTTTTCAACCAAATTTGCAAACCATGTTTTTAATGGGTTGAGTGGACAAGGTTGTGGATTGATACAAGGAATAATATAGTCAACCAAAAGGCTATCCCAATCCCCCATCAAATTTTATACATGTCGACCCCCCAGCCCCACCGCTAGGGGATGTCATTAAAATCAACATTGATGCCTCCCTCCTTGGGAATGGAACATCTGGCACTGGACTCATAGCTCATAATTATCCTGGTTATATCATAGTGGCTCACCGTACATCACTCAACACCTTTTGGGACCCCAATTGGCTGAGGGCAATGCATTCTACATCGGTATGAAATTTTCTATTAAGAGAGGCTAGAAGTCCATCATTGTTGAATCATTCAAACTTATGGTCACCAACACCATTCATGTGAATGATAATAGGTTTCAATCCTTTTCCCCTTTGATTTTGATGATATGGTCTTTGCATCGCCACATTGCAGCTTGTTCTTTCACATTTTTTAAAAGAGAGGAGAACAAATTTTCTCACCTTACGGTGATTAAGAGTATCATTTTAGTTTATCTCACTTGTTTGGTTGTTTTTCCTCTATTGTTTTTATCTCTAATGACACTGGACCTTTGATCCTCTTAATGTACTTTTCACCATTCATCAAAAAAATGAATAAATAAAAATGTAAATTTTCACTGAAAACTTTCACTGATAATTTACAATAAAAATATTTATTAAAAATTTCCATTGAAAAAATATTGTGAAAATTTCCATTCAAATTTCAAATAAAAATTTTCAATGTATATTTTCCACTACAAATTTTCATTTAAAATTTTTTGTAAAAATATTTAATGAAATATTCAAATAAAATATCAATGTAGGATGAAATTTCTCTATGTAAACTAAGAAACACAAAAATATACATACACATACACATATATATGATGATATTAAATTATAAATTTCTTATGCAAATTGGAAATTGGAAATTTTCAGTATGTATATACAAATATTCATTTAAATTTTTGTGGGAATTTTGTGTTTCAAATTTACAAAAAAATCTCCACCGATATGAATCTATACTAAACACATTTAATGAAAATTCATAGTAGAAAATTTATGTTCATAAATATGTACAATCATGCATATATGTATATATACTTATATAAATATACAATACAATTTTCAATCACAAATTTACACTTTAATGACACACAATTTCATTGAAAATTCCCAAATGAAAATTTCCAATGTAAATTTATAGTTATCAGTTGAACATACATTTGTTATAGCAAGATCATTTATGATATGATCAGTTTTTGGTGTTCTATTTTATTCATCTCATGTTCATTCCATCAAGGATAGTGTTGGAATGTATTTGGATTCTCTTTTGCTCCCTATGTCCATAGGATAACCCCCTTGTTATCATCAAATACGTTTTGAAATTTCATGTTCCAATATAAAAAAATAGAATTTGGATATTTTCAATGAATGTTTCCATTAGAAGATTTTAATACGAATTTCCACTTAAATTACAAGTGAAAATAATTTAATACATAAATAAGTAATGCAAATTTTGACTGGAAAATTATAGTGAAAATTTGAAATGAAAATTTCATGTAAATTTTTTTTCAAGTTTCCACTAAAATTGTATGCCATTTTTTATTAATACACAAATGAACATTGTAAATCACCAGTGGAAGTTTCTATTATTTATTTCCACTAGAAATTTACTTTGAAAACTTCCACTGGAAATTTCTAGTGTTTATTTCCTACACGTTATACGATTCCTATTATAAACATAAAAATAATTTTTTTCATGGGAATTTATAATAAAAAAATTTAGTGTATATATAAATAATATATTAATACATAAAAATAATATAAATTTTCATCACAAATTTGTAGTGTAAATTTTCACTAACAAATTTCATAGCACATTTTCACTATAAAGTTGTTTTTCAAATTTCTACATGAATTTTCAAATAAAATTTCAATAAATATTTGTACATACCACATATTTCCTTATATAAATATACCATGTATTTTTTGAATGAAAATCTATAGTGTGAATTTATAATAAATAAATAAAATGTATGAAAAATTTGAATATCCAAAGAGAAACTTTTCACTTAGAATTTGATCGGAAAAACAACAAGTATATGTAAATAAATGTATAAATAATTTATATATATCTTCTAATAAAAATTATTATAAATTCTTAAATGTTTATTTTAAAGAAAATAAATATAAAAAAATATATATTTTAATAAATTATTAGTAGTTATTATATATTTATAAACATATAACTAATTTTTTTATATGTTTAGTTTTATTAATATTATTTTTTATTTTTTGCTTTTGTTTTTTATTTTCACTTATCATTATTATTAATTATTTTTAATTATATTTATTTTTTATTTAATATTTAAGGGTGTGAAATTTTTCTTGAATCACATTAGAGGTGAAGTAAAGGGTATTTCAGTAAAACACATTCAAATAAATCGATTTGTTTTTTAAAAATAAGGAAAATATAAAATTTGGATCTCTCGGCACCTCATTTTTTTACATGGGACAAGAATACCATGATGAACTTGATACATAGGTCACTACACCAAACCTAGGGAGATGTTTTCCCAGTATTGAGGATGACTCTTCTTTTTTAAAAAAAATCAAACAAGTAGAAGAAAATAAAAAAAGAAATATATCCCCTTAATAATAAAATATTGGGGAAATATAGTATGACATTTAGGTATACACTTATCTATAAAATAAGGATGCTACTATGGTTGTAGAGTAGGACTTTTGGTGTCAATACATGCTGGAGGATTGACAGAGAATTTGTGCAGAAGAGGAAACCATGGACATGGAAGGTGAAGGCTAACCTACTACCTTTCACATTTTATCTACCTACAGTCTCTCATCGCCTTCCTATTTTTTAATTAAATTATATAATTCTTCTTCTTCAATGACCCCCCTTTAATGTATTTCAATTTTCAATTTCACTATTTAAATTTAATACAATTGAGTTTTTGTTTAATTATGTATCTTTAAATTATCTTGATTAAGAAATTCATTCTCCCACATCATGGTTTTTGACCACACTTATTGGTTTTCCTAAATTCAAGGAGGAAATTGTAACTAACTAATAAACACATGAGTAAGGAAAAGTGTACTAACCTGCATGTTTGAGAATTTCAATACCGAATTAAGTATTTCCTAAATAATTAAAGGTAGGCCAATAATAAATTTCACACATTCGAAGGTCAATAATCCAATCATGGAAGTATTTTGTGATAATTCTCATTATCAACCATATTGATCAAGGATGAAAATAAGGATAAATTTTTTTAATACATTCATTTAACCAATCATTAAATATAATAGACTAATTTCAAAAGGACCATGATAGAATTACAATAAGGAAGCCAAACCTAAACCCAATCACTTTTATCTCATCTGAATTTCATGATCCATGTTTCCTTGATTCCTATTCATGATAATCATGTTCTTTTATTTAATTTTTCACTCATGAAAAATAGATTAAAAAACTACTCCCTAGAGATGAATTTGGTCACTACTACTACTACTACACCATTAGTGGGGAAATAAACAACTTTTTCCAATCCCCATGACTGTTGTGAATCAGACATCTAAGTGGTTTAGTAATTTTGAAGAGAAATGACTTGACATGTCATTATTCACTTACATTTTCTCTGTGTATATTTTGGATGTTCCTTAATATGATATTAAGCTATCCCTTGGAAAACCAATGACCACCTCAACCCCATATGGGACTTGGGTGGTCAAACACATTGTAGGAAATAAACATGGCCACTACTGGGTGGTAAATGGCGATGATAGGGCCTATTTAATGAGTGATTTAATGTTGAGAGCATGAAAAATGTATTCTTATTTTTCATATATAATATTTGATGAACATTTCTATGTTGTTCAGTTTTTTTATGAGAAACAACATTACATTTTATTGTATACTAAGAATTTATCTATGTATATTTTTAATGGGACTAAATAATAAATTGGGCCATTCCTTGGAAAAAAAGCACCAAATAAACAAAATATGGGACCTAGGTAGTCAAACACATGTGATAAAATCAACTTTTCCATCCCCGGGTAGCATGTGAGGATGAATATGTCCTATTTAATGGGAAATTTAATGTGGAGACAATGCAGAATGTATTCTTATATTGAATAAAGAATATTGGGTGAACATATCTAAGTGGTTTTTTATTTTTGATGATAAATGACTTCACATTAAATTATATAAATATAATATAACTAATTATATTTTTGATTGGCGTTAGCAAAGAATTGGTCGTGTCCTTGAAAAAACAAGGACTTACTTAACCACATAAGGGTTGTAGATTTAATATTTGGTGGTCATATGTAAGCAGTTTGGTATTTTTTATGAGAAATGACTTTATATAAGTATATTTTTTATGGAACATAGCAGAAATTGGAGCCATTCCATGTTTGGATAAGGACTACCTCAACCACATAAGATACTATGGTATAAAATTAGAATACATAAGGTCTGTAGAGGAAGGGAGACGTGCGCATAGTGGGAAATTGGTGAAGACTAATCACATAGAACTGCAATGTGCGTGCATGCATGGGGAGCGTTGGGGAGGGAGGGTTGGTCTACCCCATCCGGGAGGGCGTTCCAACCATATAGGATTCATTCAACTTGTCCATCTTCAAGAGGTATGTGAGGATAAGTAGGGAATTTTTTATGGGAGATTTAATGTGGATACCATGAAAAATGTAGTTATATTTTTCATATGCAGTATTTTATTAACCCATGAAATTAGTTTAGTAATTTTTGATGATAAATGAATTTATCTAATTATACTTATGATGGTCCTTGAGTGATTTCATAGGGAGACATGCCCATGGAGTATCACGAGTGAATACTAAGCGCATAACACTGAAAAGAGAGTGCATACATACAGAGCATCATGGAGGGTGGGTCAGTCGGACCCATCGGGGAGGGCATGTCAACCAAATGGGGGGAAGTCAACTTGGCCATCCCTAGGAGGAAATTGAGGATGATTAGGGCATATTGTTTGGGATATTTAATGCCGAGACCATGAAAAATGTATTCTTATTTTTCATATAGAATATATGATGAACACATGTAAGTGGTTTGGTATTTTTTATGAGAAATGACATTATCTAAATATATTTCTAGTGAGCTGTAAATACCTTGGTATTTTTGATGAGAAATGAATTTATCTAAGTGTTTTGGTATTTTTTATGAGAAATTATTTTATCTAAGTCTATTTATGATTGGCATTAATTAATTTATCTATGTAAATTTTTAATGGTCTATAAAACTACAAAATGGTCCAACTCTTGGATGGATGAGGACTACCTCAACCAAAAAAGGGACTTCGAATGAACTGATATGACTTATAAAGAATTTCTCAATCTAGTGGGAGTTTGATGTGGGAAATAATTGTGCATCACCATTCATAAGAAAATACATTCATTCATATAATAGTTTTATAATATAAAGATATCGATGATCATCAATCCTCCACGTATTCATATTTAACCTCTCTCATTAATTTTATTTTCAGGCTCCTTGGCACCACTGTTTTGATTCCAAAAACTCACTTGACATCCCTCTATTTATAATGATCAATACAAAATTGTGAATGAATCAAGATCATGCATCCCAAACCCATTCATGCAATCTATGTCTTGAATGCATGCATGTGATAATTTGATGTTCATTAGACACAGTATAACGAAGTTATGGAATGATTATCATTTGGAAGTATGAGATCCATGTGATTTTTTCATATGAATTTGAGGATTTAAAAAAGAATATTTCAATCATGAAGAAGAATATACCATGTATCTCAGTGTCATCATGTGAAAAAAATAGAAACCTACGTTAGAAGAATTCAAAATGTTGGGATATTTGGGAATTCAAAATAATTCATTAACATGAATTTATTCTCCATAATTCAAAATCATTCCTTGAATAAGGATTGTTACCTTGATATTTACAAAGAGAATTGAGGTGTTGGAAATTCCCGAAGAAATAACACCCACAAAACACAAGTGAAAGTCTTAGAAGAAGGAAATAAAATTCTATGACACAAGAAACGTTTTCCACACCACCAAGTGGGATGATTTTTTGGGGAGGTTTTCATATCTTTACACAAATAAAAGATATATGTATTTACAATGTAATTAAAACCATGTGGAAACACTAATGTTTTAAAATCATGTTGAGCCAAAAATGAAAGAATAGGATGACTGGGGAAGGAATATAATGGTGGAATAAATCCTTATTACTGAAATTAATCAACAATCACCCCCTAATTTCAATTGCGTTCACTGGATCAGAACGAATACAATCTTCAGAGGTTTCCCCTAAAACCTGTCTCACCAAAGTGACTTCATGATAATGTTCTCATCATGCTCCTCGGTGCGAGTGTGCTCGAGAATGATTTTTCCTCCATCAATGCACTCTCTAATGAAATTGAATTGGGAGATTATGTTCTTTCTATGGTCATGGGTTATGGGTTTCTTGATTGAGGAAATGGTGGACCTGTTGTCCAATTTGAGGACTAGTGAACTGAGTTCTGAGTTGATAAATTCTCTTAATAGTCAATCCAACCAGTTTCCTGGTCATGCTGTGGTTGTTGCGTCAATGTACTATGCTTAACATGAAAATAAATCCAACACCTTTTCCTTATATAATTTCAAAGTTTTCATTTTTGTCTCCATGGGAGAAGAACACCCTAGTGGCCTAAAAGAATTTTATTACCACCAAATCCTAGTCCTTACTTGTGAGTAGATTGATCTATGTGATATGACCCATTTCATCCCTGAGCAGAATAAATGTGGTGGTTCCTCCTTGAGGTTGTTGATGTGATCGGTTTGTAGAGGTCAACATGTAAAAGGTAAAAGACTTACTTCATATTATGCATCGCTTATTTAGGTAAAGACACTCATTTATGCTTCACAACGAGGTAGTTGTTGTAGACTTGATCCACATAATCAATCTGTGGAATTCCTCGCACCATATCGCATTGAGTGAGCTTACTTAGATCCTATAAATACAGGTGGTCGTACCTCAGACAATAGTGCCATACCTTATATAAGAAACATTCATATAAGCATACTTGCGACTCAATGTCATGTTTGATCTTGCATATACATATGGGGAAGCGGTTCACCTTATCTAGTAGGTTCTGTTGTTGGTCATAGATCATCAAGATTCCCTCTTCGTTTAATATTTATAAACCATTCTCATCATGTTTTCTGGTGCTAATAATTTTGATGGTATGCCTTAGGATGATGTACAATCCCATGAGCATGTGGTGCTCTCTAGTTTTTCTTATGATAAAGATAGTCTTTGACCACTCGATATAGACGACGAAGCCATATCCAACATTCACTGTGTTGTGGATTCTAGATTCAAACTGATATAATATAGTATGGTACATGGTCATGTGGTTTGTGGCACCGGTGTTGTGGTACTAGAAGCTATCATCGTGTTCCACCTACTAATTCAGTTGTGCGAAGTCATTTTCATTGATTAGTTATAGATGGCTACATTGTGGTTGTAGAATATTGGGGGTGGTGGATTGCGGCATTAGAAAATCTAGCATTGCGATGCATGACCATTCCATAAGGAATGTGGGACCATCATCATCACCATGGGTTAGAAGGACCTTATACCTTTTTGTCCTACTACGACAATATATGGTCCAATGGCCCATTTTTCCGCAACATCGGCATATTTCCTTTAAGATTTCACATAAGGGTCTATATCTTGATCCATCATTTTTGTTTTCACCATTTCCACTTATATGTTTTTTTGATGGTCCTTGGTGATGCCGGTTTCCAGAATTGGTGTTGTGGAAGTATGAATCCCCCGTCTTCCCCTCCTCTATCCATGCAACCCACTCCTCCTCAGTGAGGAGAAACATTCCTCCAACATTGGCGGTGGGTTTCGGCATAAAAAAAATCCTCTTACACTTTGAGTCTCACCTTTACCTCCTCTATAAAGAGCATCAATATGTTAAGAATTTTCTAAATTGAATGAGAAGTTTGGGAGAACATGGTGGGGAAGACATATAGGAACTTCTCAAAAACATTATCTTGATGTTCTGGATCACTCAATATTGTGAGTTGGTTGACCAACCCAGTGAGCTAGATTGAAAATTCATCTACTAATTTGTTGTTTTAAAAATAAATACTTCCAAAATACTTATATTGATTCTGAGCATTGTGCTTTAGTATGCGATCAATTCCAATGTTCATGGTCTTGACGGTGCTCCATGTTTCCTTGGATGTTTCCTTGATAAAGTGTATGAAGATCATCTCTGGTGGGACATCGTGGAGTATGACCACGAGCACCATTCAATCTTCCTAGAGTTCAGCACCATTGGTGTTAAGGACATCCCATGTCTATGTTCTTGGATCATAACTTTCATCATAAAGGACTAGTCAATATAGTTGGTCTTTGTGAGGATCAGATATATTGTGATCCCCCAACCTCCTTCACCGCCTGAAGTACTTCCAGAGGGCTCATACCATAGTAAACGAGGGCTATGAGATGTGCTGATGATGTTTGGGAGTTGGGTAAATGAGGGTTTGGAGTGTGGCATCATGGATCAATTCAACCTCACTCTGATACCAAATTATAGAAATTCTAGATCGAACAACACCGATAAAAAAAGTGAAATTCTAGGAAGGGGGAAAGAAAATTCGAGAATAGAAGAGTTTTTTTCACACCACCAAGTGGAATGATTTTCTAGAGAGTTTTACATTTGATTATATACACACAGGTATTTATAACATAATTAAAACCATGCTGAATCCTTAATGAGGTCAGACCACATTGAGCCCTAAATAAGGGATAAGAATGAGGGGGGGGGATGACAGTGGAATCAATCTCTATTATTGAAATTAGTCAACATAAGGTTGCCATTTTTCTATTTAAAAATAAATAATTTTAAATAATTTTATTTCTGAAAGGGAAGATATATGGGCTACCCTTGTCATCTGATGGAAATATCGCAGCCTCTTGATATATAAATATCATACTCAATATTTTCTAGATGAAACTATGAAACGAGGACACAAGCTTCATAGATTCATGAAGAACTGAGGTTATGTATTCCTGTTTATGTGAAAAAATATCATTGTATTTGTAATTCATGAATATAATAACATGCATGCATGAGGTTTAGTAATAATGTATCATGAGTTTGAGGGTTTCAGGGAAAAACTCTAAAAAAATATCAAAATAAGTGAATCAGTGTAAAACGAAAAATAATGAAAAGAAATACCGCATGTAGTACAGTGAGTTGCATGCAATATGAATGTATCAACTAAATTTAGTGAAAAAATAGTTATAAAATACATGCAATAATACATTACATGTATTTAGAATAAAAATGTGTTCCACTTGTTTTAGTTGTGCATAGTCGGAAGTACATGTGTACAACATGAAGTTGTGTGTGAGTTGTTCAAATCATATCAATGAAGTTTTATGTTATTGTTTCTAGGAAGTGAGACCGGCCATTTAATGTACTATCAATATCAGTGAGTATAAATTTCTAAAAGGATCATATTATTAAAGGAGTGAATTTAAAGTAGTGTTTCTATTATAGATTATTCTGTGTGGAAATAAAATAGAGAAAGGCCAATGTAAACACTGTATCAATATGAAGAAGATGTTGAAGTCACATTTGAAAGAGGTAAGGAATACCATTGAAGAATAGTGGGATGTTCATATAAACAACTAGAGTTTTGTAATGGATAGATCAACTAGAGTGAGTCAATATAAAGAACACTGGTGGGATTCCAATCCAAATATCTCCTCAGAAGATGGTCCGATGTAATTATTAGCGATCAAGCATTGCGTGATTTTATCTTCCAAGAATTACGGGATATTTTTTTACTTCTAATCACTTTTCTTTACTATTATAAAATATATGTCTAAGATAATCTCAAATGCAATAATGATGTAGTCAACCACATTAGGGGAGAACCATATAAAAAATTGTGTGTACTTTTTATTGGTTCAATTTTATTTCATATGGTAAATGTGAGGCCTTAAGAATGATGGATGGAGATATTAACCGATCACAGAGGTTTATTTGAAAATTATAAATTTTATAAATAACATCACTAATAATCCCCTCCCCCTCACTATGATATATCTAAACATGGACTCTATAATTGGTACCAAATAACATGTTTCCTTATGAAAATATCCAACCTTTACTGAAGACTAATTATGGGGAGTTTTAATTCAGTCAGTAGTAGAGGAGATCCATTCTTTAATGGAAATAAATATTATGGATGGAATGACTGAATGCTTCCATATTTTCTTTCACAATGCCTTAACACCTGCTGCTAATTGAAATTTTTATGTTTATGAGAAATCCAAAAAATAATTTTTGACATCCTTATATAATAATGTTTTCACTCTGTTTATGGAGATAAAAATATCCGAGGAGATGTGATATGAACTAGAGAATATGTATGAAGGTATGTGAATATCAATGGAGAAAAATTACAAATATGGAGAGCTAAGTTTGAAGATATCCAAATGGATGATTATGAGACTATAAATGAATACTATAACGAGGTAAATGAGATAGTATTTAATATCAAGGGCTTTGACAATACTTTGGAAGATTAATATATTTTCAAGAAAATGATGCATAATTTTACTGAAATATTTTATCCAAATATTTCTATCATGGACCAAATTGGAGACCTATCTCTTGATAAGTTTCATAATTCAATCCTCAATTATTAGATGAGAAAATTTTCTATGTTCAAAAAGAAAGATAAGTATTAAATGGCTTTCAATGCAGTGAAATTTCTCAAGATAAATGAAAATAAAAATAAACCATCCTTAGATTTGGATGAGGATGAGGTAAGTGATATATATTATAAGATTCGTGTCCTTTATTTCCAAAAGTATTGTAAGAGGAAAGAGAAACATTAAAGGATTTCTTCCTTTAATGTTATTTAATTATGGTCATATTTGACATTTTTCAATTGATTGTCAAAATAAAGAATTTGATGATTTTGAGAGTGATTATAAAAGTAGAATATAAAATATATAGATCTGGAGAAACATGGAATGGTGATACTAGGATGAAGAAAAATAAGTTCTCAAGGAAGTATAAGATAAATCTAATGAGTACTAGAGTTTATGAAGTATCATAGACATGGATTGAATCTGAAGATGAAGGTTTAACTAAAAAATATAAATCATTCATAGAACAAGTTAAGAGACATAGAGATTATTCAAGAAGTTATGAGAACGAAGAAGATATCTACCATGATTACATGTTGAGATATGAACGTATAGCATTTCTTGATCAAAACACTAAACACAAGAAAAAAATAAAATTATTTAAGAGATTAAATAAATGAATAAAAGAATATGAATGATCATATTGAAGAGGTAAAAACATTGAAGGTGAAAATAATGGAATATGATAATATTATGAATGAATTCAATATTAAAATAGATATATAATAAGAATAATTTAATGAGACAAAATCAATATGTATTAAATAAGAAAAAGAAATTAAGAGGATGATAGAAGATTTTGATAAGGTGGTGGATGTTCAAGAAGAATCACCCAAAGCTATCATAAAGATATATTCAAAGAAGAAAGTGCATGTTATTTTTAATTATACCAGTGATGATAAATCTATTTCACCTATTTGTATAGGTTATAACCCAAAAAATGGAATCATATGGACTGATGATGACATTGATAACTTAAATAAGTTAGGAAAATAATGTTACCCAATCCTAAGGCAAAATCATGGTATGAGTATATCCAAACAAAAAGTATTTTATCACCAATAGAAAATTCTGATTTAGTAAACATGAAGCATCACATGTATTTTTTTTGTTTTGGTAAATTTGGGAAAATATACTAAATCTAATGGTATAATATGTCTTTTCTATAGAATTGGCACGCATCAAGGTGGAGAAATTCAGGAAATAAAAAAATCATCTCAGTGAGAAGGAGGAACAGTCTTAGAATGCAGAATTGTGTTGATGAGAAACCAAAAAATCTATCAACTCCATATTATTTTGTTTGAATGAAAGAAATATATAAAATATGTGACAAATAAGTTCATTGTTCTTATTTTGTATGAAAATACTTCCAGGATAGTTACTACATGTTTATAAATCAAATAAAGATCAATGAAGAGTAAAGATCTCTAACTATTTTTTTCTATGAAATTCTTGTCAGAAGGGAAAGTTGACGGAAATAGAAGAAAATGTTTGTGCTAAAGGAAGACTAGAGATTTCAAAAGATGAGGATGAGATCCACATGAAGATTCAATAATATAATATCCAAAAATATCATGAGATGTTATGTATAGAATGAAAAAAACTAATCATATTGTAAATAACTGTGTGATTTGTCTACCTACACAAGAAGGAAAAGCAAATAAATTGAAAAAGAAAGAATATGATGATTCAAGTGATTTTATGGATCATACTAGGAAGAAGATTACAACCATGCCACCCTCAAATGAACAAAACTTGAATGATAAAGCAGGCACAATCATGAAGATAATGTTTTTTGGATTGAGGAGTGTTTCTAGGTTGATAAAATCTCAACCTTGTTTCATCAATTAAGGAGCTTTGAAGAGTCAATATATTCATTATTTTTTATATGTCTTGAGATAACATGAAGTTAATTAAAGGATAATTTTGAGGCTATAACAACTTCAAGACATGAATAGATTCACATCATTGGTTCTACTGACTACTATGAAAATGGAAGAGGAGAAGTGGATCCCATAAGGGGGAGAAACATTGACAAGAATATACCATTATAGTAGATTCCATTGAATTTGAAAATTCAGTGAAAATTTAATACCTGAAGTATTTAGGTGTGACCATCTACTTTGAGAAACTTCCTTGATCATGTAAAATTATTTTTCAAGGGGGTGATAGGTCATTTGTAAGATGAGTGGTGAGGGGAGTAATATTTTATGCACTTGATATGTTTTAATTGTTTGTTAAGATGTTTTTAGAATTAATATTAGAATCGTTTCTTAGATATTTATTGAGATGAAGAAGTTGAATGATATTGATGATGGTATCATATATAAATATTCAATTCAGACATATTTGATTCTATGGTAACATCACTTTTATTTTTTACATCATGTTTTCCCAGGTAAAATCAAATTTGACTAAGAAAAATCTCATTGATTTAAGAAGGATTGTGGTTCCGTTCTTTAAGATAAAATAAGTACGTAGAAATAGGGATAAGTTGGGATGTGATCCTCTAAACACACATGTGTTTTTATTTTCATTAAGGGGGGGGGGTAATAAAAATGAATAGATCTCACATATTAACTCAGGAAATTGTTAAGGGTATTAACAACAAATTCAATGGGGGATTACTGAACCCAATGGAATTGAATTGTATTTATTTTCAATTAAGGGAAAAAATGTGTTGAAAATTATAAAAGGATATGAAGTTAATGATCATGGAAAATTATTATTCTCTATATCCTAGTGTGACAATTTATGAATTGTTCTTAACGACCAAGGACAAGTTCTAAGCGGAGCAATAACATTGTCTATAACAGTGAATATGACTGAAGTTCTATCTATTTATGGATAAAGAGAAGATAAATATTATTATAATAATATTAAATATACTATTATTTCATGATATATATATTTTTATAATCATAAAAAATATATTCCAATTTTTCATATGGAATATTTGGTGAACACATCTAAGTGGTTTAGTATTTTTGATGAGAAAAGGCATGAAATTTCATTCTATACTTAGAATTAATCGAAGTATATTTGTAATGGTCCTTAAAAAAATTGGACTGGCCCTTTGAAAACCAAGTACCACTTTAACCACATATGGACCTAGGTGGTCAAGCACATGAAAGGAAATCAACTTGTTCAATCCCACAAAGCAAGTGAGGATGCAAAGAACCAATAGGGGTGGGTAGGCATTTGAGGGGTGGTTCATGGGTGAAGAGTTAGAATATATCCACCAAACCTAACACCTTTTTATTTTTTTTCATTAATATGGATATGAAAAAGGAAGATATTTCATATTTTGACTTGGAGAATTCTTAAGTGTATTGATAAAAAAATCAAGGGGGGGGGGTTGTTGAACCTAAAGGAATTGAATTTTATTTGTGGTCAACAAAGGGTCAATATGTGTTTGAGATTATAATAGAATATAAATTTAAGAATCATAGACAAATTATATTCTCTATATCTTGGCATCACAGTTGATTAGTTGTTCTTAAAATTCAAGGACAAGTGTTAATAGTGCGTGGATAAAGAACATTATCTACAACAATAAAGATGATTGAAGTTCCATACCTTTGTGGATGTAGAAAAGTTATAAATCATTAGAAGGCACTGAAAAATAATACTATTTCATGAGATATTTAATGTGAATACCATGAAAAATATATTCCTATTTTTATATGGAATATTTAGTGAAAGCTTATAAGTGGATTGGTATTTTTAATGAGAAATCGTTTGATATTGCATTCTATACTCAGAATTAATCTATGTATATTTCTGATGGGCCTTAACTAAAAATTGGGCCATCCCTTCAAAAACTACGGACCACCTCAACCACATATGAGACATAATCAGTCAACCATGTGAAAGGAAATCAACATGACCGGCCCTATGCACCATGTGAGGATGAATAACACCTATTGCATGTGAGATTTAATGTGAATACCAAGAAAAATATATTTCATTTTTTCATATATAATATTTGGTGAAGAAATAAAAATGGTTTGGTATTTTTTAAGAGAAATGGATTGATATTCCATTATATACATAGAATAAATCTATGTATATTTCTTGACAGGCCTTAACAAAAAATTGGTCCAACTCTTGGAAAACCAAGGACCACCCCAACAACATATGGGAACTAGGTAGTCAACCACATGAGAGGGAATCAACATGGCCAACCTCAGGAGGTATGTAAGGATTCATAACAACTATTTTTTTAGAGATTTAATGTAAATACCATGAAAAACCATTTCTTATTTTTCAAATATAATATTTGTTGAAGAACAAAGATAATATATTCCTATATTGATTATATAATATTTGGTGAAGACAATAAGTGGTTTGTTATTTTTATGATAAATAGTTTGATGTTTCATTATGAACTTACAATTAATATATGTATATTTCTAATGGTACTAGACAAAAAAATTAGGCTTTCCCTTGGGAAACAGAGGACCACCTCAACCACATTTGGGAACTAGGTGGTCAACCACGGAGAGGGCAATCAACTTCACCAGCCATGGGAAACAAGTGATGATGAATAAAAAATAATTCATGGGAAGAACTTGAAAAATATATTCTAATTATGAAAGTGGAATATCAGGTAAAGATGTTGTTGTATTGGTGTGTCCCAATATCTTTTGAATGAATATGGGCCGAATGCTTGTGACACAAATTGCGCACCATGATGCAAATCTACAGGTCTAGCTCCACAGTGATCTCATTGGGGGTTAGAGGGGGAAATGCACCCCTACTCTAGGGTTATGTGGGATGAAGTTCACCAGAACATTTTTTGGGCAACTGTAGTAACTCTGACATCTATAGCAGAGCTAATTGGCCTACAACGAATGTTCACTATGTTAGTATAGACTTTTGGCATGTCTAATATAGTGGGTTAGGCATTGGAGACAATATTAATGTAGCTCCATGTACTTATAGCCACTGACCACAATAGCAGGTTGGACATGGATGGTCACGAACTGTAGTGATGCAGACTATGGGTTTCTGTTAACTGTAGCAATTTGGACTTTCTATGTAGTTATGAGAATAGTTCTTCATCTTCTTTATTATACCAATTCAGGCTAGGGATTCTATGCTAGAAACTATTAGATCCCCCTATACGTTTTTATCTTTAATCATAGTTATATTTCTGGATCTCTATTCACGTAGAGATTATTCCTGAACCACTTAAATATTTTTGTCCTATGTGTTTCCCTCATCTGTATTTTCTTATTATGAAATCCAATTATGTCACTGATAATATCGACATTTCCACAATATAAATTTAATTGGTTGGGTATTGTTTTATGGGAAATGGGTTGATATTATATTCTATACTTAGAATTAAGCTATGTACATTTTTTATGGGACTTAATAAAAAATGAGGCCACCGCAACCCCATATTGGAACGAGTTCTCAACCTCATGAGAGGCAATCAACCTCGCCAGTCCCACCCCAAGAAGCAAGTGATGATGAATAACATCTATTTTATGAGATATTTAATGTGAAGACCATGAAAAATATATTTTTATTTTGAATGTGGGATATTTTGTGAACACATATAATTTGTTTTTTATTTTTGATGAAAAATGACTTAACATTCCATTATATACATAGAATTTATCTAATTATTTTTTTGATGGGAGTTAATAAAAAATTGGGCGACCTCAACCAGATAAGGGACCTAGGTGGTCAAGAAACATGTGAGGATTCATATAATCCACAGGGGTGGTCAGTTGGGTGTATTGTGATGTACATGGTAATATTTATATCATGGTACCCGCAGAGATCTCATGATCGAGATCACCTGACGTTCTGACATCTCTGATGATCAATACCAGATCATGAATGAAGCATGATCAAGTTTCCAAAACCCATACATGCAATATTTGTCTTGGAATCATGTGATACTGTTAAGTTTAGGAAGAAAAACCATATGATGTTATGTAATTATGATCGTATGGGTGTAAGGTTGAATTTGATTCTATACACATGCATTTGAGACTTCGTCAAAATAGAAGAATTTGGTCGCAAAGGAGAAGACGCCATGAATCATAGTGTTATCATGTGATTAAAAATAAACCCATGTTCTACGAATTCAAAATGTTGAGACATTTGTGAATTAAAAATCATTCATTGAAATGACATTATTCCCGAGCATTTAATTCGATGAAACTTAGATGAGAGGCGGTGGATGACTCGCCCATAAATAATGATGGATTTAGGGATATTATGTTGTTTTTGACCGTGATAATTGAATATATCCTCTTTTGTAGAAAAATAGAGCCCCACAAAGTAGTTTATTTAATTAATTGAAGATCTATTCGCTACCCTAGTCTGGAAAAAAAATTATATGACCTCTTGTCATGAAAATATTACACTCAAGAGTTTCAAGATGAAAATGTGAAATGAGTATCACGAGCTTCGGAGCTTTATAAAAAAATGAGGTTACGTACTCCTGTTTGTGAGAAGGAATATTATGGACTTCCTAATTCATGCATATAATAACTTTCATGAATGAGGTTGAGTGATATAGTACCATGAGTTTGAAAGTTTAACGAAAAATGTATTGAAACATCTGTGAAGAAGAAGGGAACCAGTGTGAAACTGAAATAAAGAAAATAAATATAGTGGGATGTATGGTAAGTATCTTGAAATATCATTTTATGAATTTAATATAGTGAGAATGAAAATGATAAAATAGATTAAAAAATAAACTACATTTAATTAGTAAAAAACTGTGTTCCACTTGTTTGAGTTGTGAATAGTAGAAAGAACACGTGTGTGACATGCATGTGATATGGTGTGAGAAGATGAAAAGAACCAAGATATACAATGAAGTGGTGTATGAATTGTTTCAAGAAAATCAGTTAAAACATATTGGATCATTTATAGGTAGTGAGAACAGACATTCAGAGTACTGGGAGTATCATTATGTATCTGAAGCTAACAAGTATTGATTATTAAAGGTGAGTAAGGCCAGTTGTATTTCTAAAGAAGATTAGTATATTTGGACATGAAATAGACAATTTTCAACATGCACACTACCTGAGTAAGTAGTAGTAGTTGAGGACCTATTTCCAGGAGGTTGGGAAGATCATTTAAGAGCTGTTGGGATGCTAATATAAAAAACCAAAGCTTTTCAGGAGATATCTCAATAAGTTGAAGTCGATATAAAGAACACTAATGGGATTTTGGTCTAATGATCCTATTGGGATATAGTCCACCATAATCATTTGTGATCAAGAATAATGGGAGTTTTTCAATCATATATTTTAGGATATTTTTTGTAATTATAATCACTTTTCTTTACTAGAGGATAATATGTTTCAAAGAACTTCTCAAATACATCAAGGGCAGAGATACCCACATTGGGGGTGAACCTTATAAAAGTAAAGAAGTTATTTTTAGTTCTTTCATTTGTTTTCATACATGAAATGTATCATATTAATAATGATGGATCAAGATCTTAATTGATTATATAATGTAATGATGATGCTATCTATAATAAAGGTTAGTGGATTTTATCATCAAAACGTTACCAAATATAATGGTAGTTTTTATCAAAGATTTTTTAGAAATGAAAAAATACTCACTTTATCATATCCTTTATGGAATTGTTAAAGACTAATTATTATCAATTTTAATTACTAGAGCTGATAAATTATTTCAAAAATATTGTAAATAATATTATACCCTCATGAACACTATTTTTGTCCTTAGAAACACATGCATAAATGTAGTTACACTTTACTGTAGGCCCATGAAACATTATGCCTGAACTAATCTGAAACCACCGAAATTATTGTTTATTTTGACTCTACTGATATTTTAACCCCTTTGTATCACCTTGTGAATAAGAAACAATAGCATTAAATTGAGTTATACTTTTTGTTAAATATTGATACATTTATATATTTATATATACTTATATACTTATATATATATATTCATATATATATACACACACATATTTATATATATTATCTTATATATATATATTAATATATATTTTTTGAAAAATTTAGTTGTATATATATCAATATATATTTTTTTCAAAGAACGTGCAATCACACACACACACATGTACACATTTATTTTTGTATTTATATGTGCTTGTTTATAAATATGTGTGAATTTATATTTGTGTGTATATGTATATTTATATGTGTGTATATGAATATTTATATGTGTGTAGGTATGTGGGTATGTGGGTATAAATATAATTATTTCATTGAATTTATATATATGTTTGTATATATATGTTTGTGAACAAATTTGGTTATTTATATATGTCTACAAAAAATATGTTCTTTTAGGTGTTTATTTATAGATGTGTGAATCGCCCATTGGGGCTTAGTTAAGAGGTAAATGATAGGTTTTCACTCTCTAATATATGGGAACCAATGTAAGTTTGAGTCATAGAATGCTTAAATTTGGCTAGGTGAAGATTACACATAATGTGGTAGGTAAGGCCCAGGACATGCATGGTGTGGCACATGTCAATAACATTTTTACCCACACCTTGTTTGCAGTTGAGATCTTACCTTGATTGATAAAGTCACCTTGTTATCTTGTTTATTACTTGGGTCTAAATCCTAGCATCCTCTCTAGGGGGGATTTTTGGGCCATTTATGGGTGACGAATGAGCATTGGTGTAAACCTAGGTGCATGTTGGCACAATTCAAGAAGTAGTCATAGGTCCTTTAGTCAAGGATAAATGGGCATTTAGGCCATAAAATAGTGGGCCTTAGGTCTTCAAAAATAGTAATAGGTTACAAATGGGGTGACTCAAACATTAGAAGGGGGTTTGATCTATCAATTTCGGCCGAGGGGGGTGTGTGTTGTTTGTTTCTTATAACCTCCAAGACCTTAAATAAATTATATGTGTGTGAGAAAATATGTGTATTTTTTTGTGTGTAAGTATTTATATTTGTGTATTATATATTTTCTTATTAAAAAATATATATGTATTTATATATTAATGTATTTATATATGTGTGTATTTATGATTATATATGTGAGTGATTGTGAGTGCATACATGTATTTATATATGTGAGTGTGAGTGTGCGATTGTATTTATATGTGTGTATTTATATGAGCGTATTATTAATTGAGGGTATTTATCAATGATTTTAATTTTGTATGTGCGTATTTATCTTTATAAATGTATATTTGTGTAGAGACTAGGTTTTTTCCTTATAATACTTTTGAAATATTTCTATATATATTTCCGGATATAGACTTTGAGACGGAGTGCAATTCTGAGGCCCATTGTGCCTAGAATTTATTGTATAAAATAATTAAGTATATTTTATATTATTCATGTGAAAGAAATATTAAATATCTTAAAAGAAACCTCATCTCAGAAATTAGAGTCCACGACTGTGTCCAAAATGTGGTGTTTACCCTAGGCGGGACATAACTTTCATCGATGTGGGTCTTATGTGGAAAAATCCAATAAGGAAATAACTGTAAATAAAATAATTAAGTTCAATTATTTTTTATCAGATGTCATATCAAATAACTCTCGAAAGTGGACTTGGATTGGGAATCAAAGACCTTCATTATGTTCTTAATGGGGTATTTTACCTAAGCACAACATAAAATGACAGGGCACGAGAGGATATTATTCCACGACTGTGGCAGGTGTCTCATTATTTTTCCAATAAATACACACTTAAGAGTTATGGATTATGGTTGTCCTCTAATCCTATCTCCAATAGATCCCTCTCTCTCCCACCCTCTTTGTTCGTCTATGAATCAAGAATGAACGAATGATGAATCTTTGACGGATCGCAGTGGAAGAGCAGTGGACATGTTTGTCAATGGGAATAGGATCCAAATCAAGATAGAATCTTTCCATTTATCACTGATTGAATTTTTTACATAAAAAATAAACTATTTGTTGAAGTTTTCATCACTTTGGAGATCAATCTTCAATGGTCGAACTAACACGACCATCAAACCTTGCTTAAAACCTAATTATCTGCATGTTCTACATCTATTATTCACAGAAATTTTCATCTACTGTTGGACACATAAAATCATCAAAGGATTGATGAGTAGATCCCAATTTTATTAATCCCTATATGAAAGCAACCTAGATCTATTTTTGGATTTACAACCAGGTAATCGGAGGAGGTTTGGTGTTCCTTATAAGGGACCATCAGAGCATTGTCGTAGTTGTTGGCCGATGGTGGTGCCTAGTGACATTTTCTCCATGGTGGAACACAAATTTGTGGTGACGTTGTGGTGTGGTGATGACCGACATTATAAAAATTGGTCTACAGTCGGCCGTATTGAGGTAACAATTGTGACCATCTGTTAGGCTAGGCTGATGTTGGTAGGAGAAATTGTAATGCCCTGACCCTAGAATCTCGGAGTATGTGCATTATTTCATTACAAATTCATGATTACAAGGAATCAATTCCTAAAGGACCAATCATTGGAAGACCAAATTACATCCATGATACCAATATTACGTTATGGAATGAAAATAAAACATGATACATTATAAAATGAAATAAAATTAATCCTTGAAAGCTTATTCAATGTTTTGTTCTTTATAGAATGGGAAAAAGAAATATAAGAAAGGGTTGATCTCAAATACTCAATAAGGGTAATTAATATAGAAAAAACATAAATAATAAGGCAAGGTGAATAACTAGAAGTAATCACACCATTAAAAGTAAACATCAACATAATATGTTAGGAATAAGAGATAAATAAATATTGTCATAATAAAACATAACTGTGGGTATTATACTATTTGAATAACCACATGGACTATCAATTACAAGTTTCATAATGAGGTAATTCTTAATATAGAACATCATAACCATACTGCCAAGGCCTCATGATAAGAACATAAATAACCATACTGTCATGGCCACATGTAATGACTCTAGTTTGTCACATGAAACCTACCAATGCATCGAGGGCTATAGAAAGCTCCACCTGTCTCTTACTAAGTCCAATGAATTCCGCATATAAAAGGGGTGAACATAATAAACATATACATTCATATTGAAACTAACATATGAAATGTAATTAACTTTTAAATGATGTATAATATTAAACAACGGAATTTGACTAAGAAGAAGATACTTTTAAATGAGACAATTGATAAATTATTGAGGAAATAATCTTTAATCATTCCAAAGTGTCCCACACCACCATGAAATATTCAAATAATAATCCCTTTGAATATCATGAGAATAAGGTGACTCTTGATATGATATAAAAAATGATATTACATACACCAGAAGCAAGGAATAATTGGTGAACAATACATATATCTCATAAAAGTTAAAGTGAGACGAGAAAAATCCTTTTTACATCTGAAAGAAGAGTTCTTTTAAAAAATAATCTGTATTTTTCATGAAATCACAGTGTAAACATGTATATCCCTGAAAAAAGGTAAGGATGTTGAAATTATATTTGAGGCATAAATGATGTCCTACTAATGTGAAATCATGTTAAAACAATTTTTAAAAAAGCGTTAGAAATCAAAATAATTAGTGTCGTTTAAAGAAAATATTAAAGTGATTTTAAAGCGGAAGGGAATTTCTGTTTTCATAAAATTGGTAATGAAAAAAAGAAATCTTTTTTTGTAAAAATTTTTGATTTTAGAATTATAATTATGTCTTTAAATAGTATATAGAGTGTACTTAAAAATAGATACGAATTTGTGAAGTTCTCTTGAATCGGGCTTTCTTATCTGAAGGAAATTTTGAATGATCCTTTTTAAACATGTAACTACATAAAAAATAAATAAGGATTCTGATAGGTACAAAAATATAGAATATTAAAATAAAATATATGAGACATACATAAGAACAAATAATAATTTCATTGAGGTAATTAGAGAATAAGAGTAACCCAAAAGAAAATGTTTGTTCAGGTATATTTCCCTTACCACATAGTAATCAATCAAATCATAAGCCCCAAAAATATTAGGGAGTGAGGGTGATTTTTATAGTAGAGGAGAGGAGTGATTTTTGGATATCTTATTCATTATTTTATTATTTTTCTCAAGACAAGAAATTGTGTGGATACTTGTGACAAAAAATAGTAATAAGAGATTGTGAGTTAAAACCAAGAGTGATTACATAAACCATGATGCAAGGAATAGTGTATTTATCTAATAACGTATTTATACTGTAAATTACTATATTTTACTATTCACAAAAAATTCATGTATTTCAAAAAAATCTCAAAAATTCACCCTAACCATTTATGAATGTGTAGAATTTATAAATGTACTCAATTTTTTGAAAATAAATTCATTAATTTGAAAATTTTAATTTTTAAATAAAATAATTATTTACTCAAAATATATATTTTTTAAAATTAAAACTAATTTAACAACACCCTCAAAATTTAACTATCATCTTATTAAATTATCCCAAAATCATAGGAAAACAAAATATTTATTTATTAAAATATTTTTATGAAAATGAGTTTTATTTTAAATCAATTTATTAATTTAAAATTGTAATTAAATATTTACTACTCTCAAAATTACCAACACTTAATTATTAATTTATAAAATATTCTATTTCATTTATATGGTTTCTAAATTTTATTTATACATTAATGGATGAGGTTACTATTAATAATTCTCATATTAATATTCACATGGTTACATTACTATACATTAGGGTCAAGTTACTATTCACCAAAAATGTAAATTGATCATATCAAACTCTAAATATCTTACTAAAAGCAACCGTGTATATCATTTTTTTGAAATTCAATTCACAAAAAAAAATTTATGTCTATTGGCTAGGTTATACGAATGTTTTCTTTCTCAAAGACTCAATGTTTCATACATTCAATAGTAAATTTATTTTTAAATACTTAGTGTGTTACAGAAGTGGGTCGGGATGGGTGAAGCGGGCTGGGATGGAAAATGTGGTTAGACCCAACCTTGACAGGTGAGACCCAGATAGATAGGGTTAGACCAGGTGAGACTCAGGTCAGACCTAGGTTGGATTGGGAGAACCATGGTGGTCGACGGCAAAGCCGAAGTAGTAGGAGCTGCAACAGGCCAGCGGTCGTGACCAGTCCGGGAGGTCGACTGTGATAGTCAACCATGTCAGCCAGTGGACCACATTGATTGGAATTTGACTGCCGCAGAAGGTTGACAGACCATGGTGATCAGTCCACGACCGGTTAGCTGCGGGTACCAGCTGTTTTCATGTGACGTCTTCAAACACTCATATCGTCAAAACAGAGCATCAAATTAACGTTTTGTCTATTGAAATGTGTTCCTATTTTTTAGATGGACCTTTTTGTTTTTGGTTGTGAATTTAATGTTTGGGGTAGAGATGTGGACCCCATGATGTCCTGTTAGGACTAGTTGCGGTGAAGAGTTCCCTTTACATTGGTTATCCACTTCGGGAAAGTAAATTGCATATCATGTGTGTTTTCATGTGTATAATGAAATGGATACCACAAATATGGAATTTGGGATATGATGTGAACTATTCCGAACATGTTTCTCTTTTCAGCAGTGTTCGACGAAAGCAATATTTAGAAGTTGACATTTGAGATTTCAAAGTGGCACCCTCCAACCAGGTTGGGAATGTGTCCTCTAGGACACTAGAGTGGAACCCTAGAGTAATTTTAGGCATGGGTCCTAAACCTATTCTGAGTGGAACCCTCTAGACGGGCTAGGCATGGATCCTCGATGAAACTAGAGTGGCACCCTCCAGCCAGGCTGGGCATGGGTCGTCAATGAAACTAGAGTGGCATTTTCCTTGTAGGCTAGGCATGGGTACTCAAACTTGATACATGACCTCTTAGATTTTTGGATCAGTGGCGATATGTAATTTGACATAACATTGGACTCACATGGATGAGGATTGATATCCCCACATAGATGCATCCTTGTGACATGACCTAAAATTGTGTCGGTGAGACATATCCACCAAAATCAGATGAGTACTTCACTAGAGTAAATGAAATAGTTTGAAACATCAAAGTATTTAGAGATTTCTTGGAAGATTCATTAATTTTGAAGAAACATACTAGAAAAATTCATGATAGGTTCAATTCTAAAATTTCTTCTTTCGAATATAAGGATGATTTACCTCTTGATGAATTTCATAACATTCTTATTTCTTAAGAATTCAGTAAAGATCAAATGTTTAAAATGAAGATGAAAGAGGAAATTCCTTTTGAAGTTATGAGAAATATGAAAATCCAAGATGTTGAATAAGATAAAACTTAAGAGTATAATAATAAAGGGGATGATGAATTGAATGATAATATTTTGTCTCTTATATATAAAAACTACCAAAGTGGAAGAGGAAATTATGGAGGTAAACTTCCACTAAATGTTTTTGATTGTGGTGGAATCAGACACTTTGGTATGAATTTCCCAAAGAATATAGTTGGAGAATATAAAGATGACTCTGATGAGAACACTTAATGGAAGAAGTAGAACATAAATGATGAAGATGAAAAGTCTTCCTAAAAATACAAGAAGATGTTTTTTAAAAACAAAATAAGTATGCTTAGTATGAAAATTGAATCATACTCACCTAAAAACAATTCATTTAAATATGAAATTTCAAAACAATTTAGAACCTTCATTGCAAAAGTTGAGAAAACAAAAGACTCCTCATAGGGTGATGAAGGTGGTGAAGAATATTATAGAGAGTATAAACACATAACAGAACTCATTGCATGTCTTGAGAAAAATATAAACACTCATGAAATAAATTAGAGTTCTGAATAATGTTGTGAAGAATCTTCTAATGGAATAAATGATGTCATCAAGAAGGAGGAATAATACATTCATGAGATAGGAAGTTAAAAACATAGATTTTATGAATAAGAAAAAATGATAAAAGATATCATTATGAAGTTGGATTTCAAGTAATAAGAATTTAACAAGTTTCAATCATAACATATTACGTCCTAAAGTTCCGTGAGAATTAGGTGAAATATTAACTCACTAAAATTAATGTTTTATCTAATTATTTTAACATTTTAGGTTTTAGAAAAAGTATTTGGAAATATTTGGTTGATAAGGGATGCGAGAAACCTATCACATCAATAAATGTAGAAAACTAACTCAAAAAAAATATGGTCCACTTCCTGAGTATGTTATAGTTGAAAGATGTTATCAACCTCAACATGGTCTTTACAAATAACGTTCTTTCATAAATATAAACTGATGATTTTACACCTATTAATGGTGTTGTGGACTCTATAGGAATAGGGAATATAATTATTTTCAAAACATATCTCTACCTAAAATATGATTTGAGAAAATTTGAAGAAATAGTGAAAGTAGAATGAGTAACTTTTCTATCTTGCAAAAAGTTGAAAAAGTGAATTATAAAGATGATAGAAACCTTCCAACAAGAAATAAATTTCAATGTTTGGAAAATTTTTGTAGAAGAAAATATCTAGATTTTAATTATACTATAATATATATGACACTCCTTTTAGAAAAATTTTCTTATACTAGAAATGAAAATAGAGCTGAAAAGAAGAAATTTCGGGAAATAGATTTTGTTGTGGAGACAACATTGAATGCAAGAAAAAGGGAAAACCAATGGGTACTTGGTAGTGATATTTATTAATGTATTATAGGTTATATAAAAATCATAAAACATGTTAAAATTCATTATGGAGTATTAGTTACCTTTAGTAGTGATAGTTTCTTGAAAATCAAAGGAATCAGAACTACTGAGATTAAAGCTTGAAAGTTGAAATCTAAGTAAGTTTTATTTGTTGATGGGATAAAACATAACTTAATTAATGTAAAAAAAATTGTGATGGTGGAAAATAAGTTGTTTATAGATAATTTTTTTGCATCATCAAATGTATGAAATATGGAAGAGGTGTTACTAAAAGAGAAATAACTATTGAGAATCTCATTCAAATAAGAGATTTCAGAAACTGTAGTTATGTGAGTTCTGAAAATGAAAACATGTTTTGGAAAAGAATACTTGGACACCATGGTAAGAAAAACATGATTAAACCTTCTAATGTTTATTTTATCCAAAATTTTCCAGAATCTAAAATAATAGAAGATGCTGATTGTATTACATTCCAAAAAGGAAAGATGACTAAAAAAAGTCATAAGAGAATTGAGATTAAATCTAACATACCATCTAAAAATATACATTCTGATTTATTTGGTATTATGATACACTAATCAAAAATGGGATATTTATACTTTATCAATTTTATTGATGATTTCACTAAGATGAAAAACATCATGTTTATTGAACATAAGTCAGAGGTTGTGGAAATGTTTATGTTTTTTAGAAAAGAAGTTGAGAAAGAAGTGGGGGATTATATAAAAAAGTTGAGAACAAATAATGGTATTGAATTCACAAGAAAATATTTTGAAGAATATTTGAGAAAACATGACATCAAATATCAGTATAGTGCTACATATAACCACAACAACATAGAGTTGCAGAAATAAAGAATAGAAGATTTTTGGAAATGGGAAGTATTATGTTTGTAGAATACACACATTCAAAGTTCCATTGGAGATATGTTCTATAAAATGTTTTACATGTTCAAAATAGATGTTTGTTGAGACCAAATACCAACAAGACTCCTTATTAAATTTTTTATATAAAAAAACTTCATTTAAATACTTAAATGTTTTTGGAATTCCACGTTTTCTCAAAATAGAAAATCTAGATTTGGATAATTTTGATGACAATGCTGAGGAAGGAAAATTTATGGGTTATTCACCAAATGTAATAAGTTACAAATACTTGAACAAACGTTTATAATAGTTGGTGGACTCATATGCTGTGAAAATAATTGAAAATCAAAATTCCTTAACAAAAGTTTTTGAGAATATTGGGGATTATAAACTGAAGATTCCCAAAAATAGTGAAAGTAAGTCAAAACATCCTCATCAAGATTAAGAAAATTCATGTGGTAAGGAAAATTTAGTTGGAAAAGAAACATTGAACATTCCTACATTATAAAAAACATGTTGAGTCTGAATGCATTATTAGAAATCATAAGGCTCTAGATCATATAATATAAATTTTGCGATTAGATAATCAGACTTCACTTATCTCAAAAGCTGAACCATAATCAGTTTCATAAGGTATTCAACACAAATAATTGGTGGATATTATGAAAGAAGAGTTGGATCGGATTGATAAGAATGAAACATGGTAACTTGTTCCATGACCAGTAAATAATAAATTTATAATAACAAAGTGGGTTTATATAAACAAATTTTATCAGATAGATGTAAAATAAACTTTCATGAATGGTGATATTAAGATGTTTGTTTACATTGAAAAACCATGTGGGTTTCTACTTAACGAGGATGAAAACTAATTTTTAAAATTAAAGAAATATTTGTATGGGATGAAACAAGATCCATGTTATTAGTAGTCTAAACTTGAAAATTATTTAATAATTCTGAAATTTTATAAAGGAAAATTTAATATCAAGTTATATATTAAATATGTTGACTCCAAAACTCTAATTGTAACTATTTATATGGATGATATAATTTTTTTGGGGGATATAGAAGATTTTTATAAAATATTTACTGATTAAATGATGTAGAATTTAGAAATTTTTATATTAGGAGAATTAAATTTATTCCTTGTCTTACACATAAAAAAAATGAAATAAACTTCATATTATCTTACGAAAAGTATGCTAAGGAATTGTTAAAGATATTTGGGATGATAGAATCCAAATAAGTTTTACCTCCTATTTCAGTGAGCACAATGTTGAGTAAAGATGAATGAAAAATTAGTGTGAATCAGAATCAATTTCAAAAGAAGATATGAAGTCTCCTTTACCTTACATACCCATGGAATTATACTATTTATGTTGTAAATTTGTGTGAAAGGAATCAATGTAATCCTAGGGAATCACATAAGTTGGTAGAAAAGAGGATTTTGAAATATCTCAAAGGAAAAACATCACATGGGTTATCATAAAAAAGAATATTGAGATGGAGATTCATTGTTATACTGATTCTGGTTGGACTAGAGATTTTAATGATATAAAATCTACATGAAGAGGAACATTTTTCTTGGGTGAATGTTGTGTGAGTTGACATAGTAAAAAAACAACGTTTAATAAATTTCAGAAAAACTGAATCCAAATATGTTTCAACTACTTAGGCTTGTACTCAATTGTTATAGATGAAAGTTCAGCTCAAATATTTGAACGTAAAAGATTATAAAACATTGAAGATACTATTTGATAAAGACGGAATAATTTAAATTTCAAAAAATTTTGTCCAACATTCAATATAAAAACAAATTGATATAAAGAATCACTTTAGAAAAGAGGATGTTTTTGCTGGAGATTTTTTTCTAGAATACATTTAAAAAAAGTATCCGATTGATTATATATTTTCAAATGAAATGCTAAAATAAAGGTTTGTGTAATTGAGGTTGAAAATCCCTTTTGTTCCTCCTCCTATGTATTCATAAAACATGTAATTATGTGACCCCCAACATTCTTTGGATTATGTTGACAATGGGGGAGATAAATTAACCTCTTTTTTACATTGTAATAAGTTTTTACTTATCTTTATTAAGTTAATCTAGAGATGTGGGTATCATAAACTGGGGGAGAGAAAAAGAAAATGGAGAGGAAAATATAAATGTGAGGGGGAGTTTATATTAACATGGATGCACAATTTTATCACTATCAAGGGATCTAATTCCATCAAAAACATTACTCTATCTAGTAGTGTGGTGTAAGGACAATCTCTTTTGAGAAAGGATATTTTTTGATAAATGTCAAAAAATATGAGATTCTTATAAAAGATGAGTTGTGAAAAATTCTATGAGTTTGAAAATTTGTTAACAAGGGTTATAAAAAAAATCTGAAGGGGGATATTGAAGAATCGTTGTGATAAATTGTTTTTAAAAAAGTTTTTGTATTTATTGAAAACTAAATTTTTTGTTGATGAATAATTTTTTTTCAGAAATAACACCCAGTCCATCATAATGAGGTTGTTTTCTGGAAAAATATTCCAGACCTAGGTTTTAATATTGAGTTTCAATAAACCCAAAAGATGTTAGGAAGATGATGTTTTTTATCAGAAACATTATTGTATTCAGGTCCATCACCATGACACTGAAAATTATCAGATTCAAAAGAATCAAAAGAAAAATTTATAATTTGCTATAATTTTGGATTTTCTATAATCAGAGAATGAATGAAGATTCTACGTTAGAATGAATGAATTTTGATGTTAGAAATAATTATGGTGAAGAGTAAAAAAGAATGATTTTTTTGAGTTAGAAATAAAAAATTTGTTCAGAAAAAAGTTTTTAGTTGAAGAATTTGTATTGTAGTTGAAGAGTTTTGTTGAGGAAATTGAATTCAGGGGTTATAATGTTTTCATAAATTCTAAAATTAAATCATGCGATTCTTTTCTGGTCATAAATCTATCAAAAATCTTGGAAAAAATCATGATAATTTTTTTTTGAACAAATGGTGGATAAGTTTGAAAAAATTCAGAGTTAGAAAATGCAATGTCCATTGTAATTGGAATTCCATCAGTTTGCGATTTGCATCATAATGGGAAAATTTATCATAATGGGAAAATACACTGTAATGAAATTTCCATTGTAATGTGATGAAGAAGAAATCATATCATAATTATCTGAGATGGAAACAAATCATAATGAGATGAGATGGAAACAGATTGTAATGAGTTGAGTAGGAAACATATCATAATGATATAAGAATGAAAAAATCATTATGAGTTGAGAAAGAAACATATCATAATGAGATGGGAAATAAACACATCGTAATGATATAAAGAAGAAATATATCGTAATGAGATGAGAACGATATAAATAGTTGAAGAGGTAAAACATGAAATTCAATTTTATGTAAATCTCAAATAAATCTAAGGAGGATTGAAGAAGTCAAAGTTGGTGTTTAAATTTGGGAGATTATTGGATGTTTGAAATTTGAGAAAGTAGAGAAATTTTTCATGTTTCCCACTTTTTTTCCAATTTCCCTATAAATATTTTCTCAGACCATTCATTCCATTGATACTTTCACATATGCACAAAAGGCAGAGCACTGAAGAATCCAACATCAAAGATCCCATCAAAATGAAAAGAATTGTATTAAGCATTCTAGCAGATTTTGATTTTTGTAGATTGAGAATGAACTCATCATATTTAGAGAATCAGATATTGATCCATCATATTGAGATAATCGGATCCAACATCATCATATTGAGAAAATAGAATCCAACATCATCGTGTTGATAAAATTTGATCCAACATCATCCAATTGAGAAAATTCGATCCATCTAAATCGGAAAGAGGATTCAAACTGAGAAATTGTGGAGTAGTTTCAAAAAATATTTATTATATTATTTGGCTCAATTTTTTTAAATGAAAACATTTCATACTTATGTTATTCAGTATAATATTTCCTATCGAGAGATAGAAGGTGTCTAATCGGAGTTGGAAATAGTTGTATCCACTTATTCATAATAGTGGATTTCCAGAGACCCATAGGAGTGGCTATGTCAAATATGTAGGTTTTCACACTAAGGTTAAACCTTTTAAATATTTTGTGCATTAATTTCATTCTTACTTTTACATGAATAATCATTTACTAAAAGTTGATAAAGAAATAAATCATAATAGGTTGCATGGGTTAAGTCTCCAAAAGTTTTGAAACTTATAAAAAGTAAACAACTAATTCAACCGCCCCCCTTCTCAGTGGTTATTTGATATTTTGTAACTTCACAATGTTTATTGTATGGAAATTTTTTATACCCTGTTGGTGGTGACCTACTAAGTTTTACTCACACCCTACTCGGGCTGACTAATCGGTGCCTGAATAGACTTTATTGATGGAGGATAGGTTAATGGAAAATGCACTGTGTTAGATGAATGATTTGGGGATGAATCTTGGATGAGGGAACCATATGTGGTTCAAGACTCACATGGGAGTTTTTACTATCTTTATTTTTCATTTTTCATTTTT
Organism: Viscum album; assembly: GCA_963277665.1. NCBI lineage: Eukaryota > Viridiplantae > Streptophyta > Magnoliopsida > Santalales > Viscaceae > Viscum > Viscum album. The sequence continues at coordinate 782,745,352 of OY728161.1, forward strand.
GACACTTGACCCATACATTATTGGAATGTTTCCTACTTTTGTTTGATATTGTATTTCCTTCTTTGTCATCTCCCCATATTGGTGTCTCATTGTTATATATATTTTTATTCTATTATTGTTTACTTATAGTAGTGCTTTAATTTGATCAAGGAATGTATAAACTCTCTATGATTTACTTATCAGAACCCCACTACTAGTCGGAAGCCTCTGTCATGCAAGGTGGTGTGCCTGAGGTCATGTGACGGTCTTTCACGGGGCAGTAGTTCATGACACCCGGGATGGAATGTTATAAAGTTGTATCAATGCCTATTTTTTTATTTTTTTTACTATTTATGAAAGGTATACAGAAGACTAGGAATATTTGGGCTTCGTTAATGTGCTCGTTAATGGGATTTGCAAACCCATGTACAGGGTAAAATTCATGTACATAGGGGTGGGATTGTTGTTATTATTGTTTGTTGTTACTGTTGAATATTATTTCACCTTGGGTGACATAGTTGTTGTTTTGTGTGATTATTATTTTTAATATTTTGTTGAGAATTGACTCGTGTACTTGCATCACATGATATTTCTTATGAAAATATTTTTCTAGGCACTCAGGATTATTTTGTGACATGCCTCATTTGAGACACGAATGAGAAAAATAATTTTTCGGTAAGTTGTTGAAATTAAAATATTTTTCTTTTCTTATAAAATAAAATAGAAAATGGTGCCTAATATGAAAATGGAAGTTTTTAATGATGCAATAATGTAAATAAATGGGTGTCTAATGTGAAAAAATTTACTATGAGAATGAGTATACCCTTGTTAACAAGTACCTAAGAGTAGTATGGTTAAGTGTAGTGATTGAACCTTAGTAATGAATACATGGAATGAATATGGTAAAATACTTTTTGTGTTCATTAATCTAATTTAAATGAGATAAATTCGTATTATGTGTCATATGACATTTGTTTGACGTTGTTGAGATATGAATCGATGATGATTCTTATCGAGAGGATGACAGGAGTTTACGGATGAAGGTGTTTCACCGGTAGTGGAACCTGAGGCACTGATAGTGTCGAGTGAGGAAGAAGGGGAGTATTTGTGGGTGAAATTTTCGTACTTTATGAAACTTATGGGAAGAGACCCCAGGCATGTTGATTAGAACATGCTTAAGCTAACAAAGAATTTTATGTGGCAGCATTGTTTGAATTTTACTGGAGAGGGTGGACCTAAGGGAGTTGAGTTGTGGGTTGAGTCTGTTGTGATGATAATTGACCATTTGGAGACACCTTCTAAGAGGAGGTTCATGTAGGTTACTTATATTCTATGGGGATTAGAAAAGCATTGGTGGGACATTCAGTCATGGACTACACATACTGATGGAAAATTTTGGTGCGAATGACTGGAGTGGTTCCTGGAACATTTCTATCCAGAGACATTAAGGCAGGAAGGAACCACTGAGATCATGCGACCGAATCAAGGGAATATGAATCTAATAGAATATGTTGGATTCTTAACAAATTTTCAAATCTTTTTTATGAAATTGGAAAAATATGAGACACCTATTTGAATACATATTTAGGATAGAATTAAATGACATATTAAGTCTCAGGTAACCATTTTCAGGTTAATGAACTTTACTATGGTGTTGAATCAGGATCTCATAGCTATGGGGAACCTAAAAAATGCTTCTAGTTCTGGATAGGTAGTTGTTATTGTATTTTTAGGGGTGAAAATTCTAAGACCATGAACCACCGTTATGGTATCATTTCCCAGGTTAGTAAGAAATAGAGTGTATAGACAGAGGGATGAGTTTCATATGACCTTACTAGAGTTATTTTTCACTAGTGTGGTAGGGGAGGTCCCTATCATTGATATTTTCCCTGAACACCAATAGAGTGAAGATCAATATGGGGAATCTATAGAGGTTCTATAGGACACATTGACTATAAGTTAGTGAAAGAGGGTCTAGGAAGAACTAGGGTGCAAGAAGAAGATCTAATTAACATTATCTGGATGATAGATAAAGTTTTACTAGTTGAGGCGGTAGAGGTTGTGGATGTGGTTACTTTGGGAATGATGAATCATATTAGAAGATTGGTGCAACATAGGGGAGTCTGATTTCATCACAGGGAAGTGGGGCAGGATATTTTCATGTGGGGAATCCTACACTTGTGGATAACAAAGCTAGACCAACTACAGTGAGATGTACTATTCTTATATATTCTTGAATAGTTAGTTATTTATTTAATACTGGTGCCTCTAATTCCATTATATCTGTTAAAATTGTGAATTGTTTTAGTATAGTGGTTGAGTTTGTGAGCAGGACAATGATTATAGATACTATATTGGGAGTTTCATTTAGAGACATATATTCGTGCAAAGAATGTTCGATCAAGGTTGTGGAATATTATTTTCTATAGGATATATATATTCTCTATAAGGAAGGATTCCAAATAAATATGGTTATGGACTATCTAGTCATATACCAATCCCAAATTTATTGATATTAGAGGAGGGTGACATTCACATATCTTAAGGATGTCCAGTACATTCACTGTGGAGAGTGGGATATTCAAGTAGACCGAGTAGGGACAATTACTCAGTAACATAGAGAGATCACATAACGAGTTTCTATATTATTTCTAGATGATGGAGGATAATGGAATGAAATCTTTCCACCCATAGTAGATAGGTTTCAATACATTTTTTTCTGAAGAGTTTTTAGGGTTACCCCTAGAGAGATATGTAGAATTTACCATTGAGCTCATGTCGGGGGCAGAGACGGTATCTATTCCAACATATATAATGGAAACAATAGTGTTTTAAGAGATCAAGACTCATCTAGAGGAATTTGAGGATAAGGGGTTTTTCATTCCGAGTATTTAACATTAGGGATATTCTGTGTTGTTTAGAAAGAAGGATGTTAGGAGTTCACACTTATGTTTTGATTACCAGAAGTTGAACTGGATGACTGTGAGGAACTGTTATCCAATTCTATGTATCAATGATCTGTTTGACTATTTGAGATGAGTTTGTGTGTTCTCAAATATCAACATGATATCAGGTTATCACCAGCTGAGGTTTTTGGAATTCTGATATACCAAGGACTACTTTCAAGAGCATGTATGTACTATATGAGTTTTTGGTAATACTATTTGGGTTGAAAAACACACTGTCATTGTTTATATACATGATGAACAGAATCTTCTATCCATACCTGGATCAGTTTTTTGTGGTATTTGGGGGCGACATCTTGGTGTACTATAAGACTCTCTACAGTCATGCTCGTCATCTTGACATCATTTTGAGTACACCACGAAAGCATCGACTATGCACCAAGCTATCCAACTGTCAGTTTTGGATCAGCCAGTTACACTTATTGGGTCACATAATCTCTATGTAAGGTGTGTCATTGGACCTAGATAATGTTAAAAAATTTGTGTCTTAATTGAAGCCTAATAATGTGTTCAATATTTGTAGTTTTCTGGGGTTGAGTGGTTATTATCGGTTATTCATCCAGGACCTTCCCCAATTATAAGTGCCACTTATGGGATTCACCAAGAAGGGGATAAATTTAAAATTGGTGGGAGCAAGTGAGAATTATTTCCTATAGTTGATGTAGTGGTTGACATTGACACCAATATCGATCATACTTAAGCCATGTGAGGATTAAACAGTGTATTTTTTTGCTTCTAGAATCAGACTTGGAGATTTGTAGATGCAAGGTGATCACGTTGTGGTGTATGGGTCTTGGAAGTTGAAGCCACATGAATGGAACTAAACTATTAATGTCCTCATGTTAGCAGTGTTTTTTATTCCTTGAAGTGTTACTGGAACTATCTACAGGGCGATAATTTTATGGTGTTTTTCAATCACAAGTTATTGAGGTATATATTTTAACATCGATATTTGATTCTTTGGATGCAGATATGGTTTGATTTTATGAAATATTTCGATTTTGAGCTAACATATATGCTTGGGAAGGGAAATAATGTTGCAAATTCTTTGAGTAGGAAAACATAGAATCATATGGTTCAGGAGTTTAGTGTTTAGTGTAAAATGATGAATTTTCTGGTTGAGATGTACATTTTGGTTTAGGGAAGCTAGGAATAGATGACTCTCGTATTAGATTTAGTGGAGTATACTCTTTTGAGTTGGATCAGAGATAGATAGTACGAGGATCCAAAATTCTTGACCTTGAGGGAAATCCTAGAAGTTAGGGAGACACCTTCAGATTGGTCTATTGATGAGGATTGTTTTATCTATGTGGGAAATCATGGTGTTGTTCCTATGAGCACACAATAAGAGATGATGTGTAAGTTTTATGACATGAAGTGGGTGGTTCATCCAAGTGTGACCAAAATGTATTGTGACCTACGAGGATAGTTTTGGTGGTCATGAAAGAAAAAAGAGACAGTAGGGTTCATGAAATGATGCTACACCTGTCAGTAGGTTAAGGAAGACCATCAATGACCCAATGTCCTACTATAGCTATTACCTATTATAGAATGTAAATTGGATGACATGGCTATGGATTTTGTTGTGGGTATTCTGAGAATAAATAGAAAGAATGAACTGATTTGGGTTGTTGTAGATCAACTAATGAAGGTATCCCTTTTCATTGTTATATAGGAGACTTACTCAATAGAACAGTTGAGCTGTATGTTTGTGAAATAGTTCATCTGCACAGGGTGTCTCAGACAATTTTTTAGACAACAATTCATACTTTACTTCACACATATGATAGGGATTACAAAAGTTTATTGGTACAAAGGTATTTTTGAGTACTAATTTCAACCCACAAATATATGGGCAGTCATAGCATACTATATAGGTTCATGAGGATATGATATGGGTGTGTGTTTTAGAATTCCTTTGTTCTAGGGATAAACAGATAGCTTTAGTAGAGTTTTCCTATAACATCATACCAAAAAAAATCAGATAGAACCATACGAACCTCTTTATGGTGGTCCATGTAGATCACCTCTATGTTGGATGGAGGTAGGTGAGTCAGAGTTATTGGGATTGAGTCTTATGCATGAGATGTTAGAAAAGGTTCAGCTTATTCAGATGTGCATGGAAACAGGTCATAGTAGATAGAAGTCATATACTAATAGATGTTGAAGACCCCTATAGTTTATAGTGGGCAATCATGTTTTCCTTAGGATGTAACCTAGGTTGGGTTATAATAGGATTTAGAGACATGTCAAGTTCGTTCCCAGGTTCATTGTACCATTTTGGTTATGGAGAGAATCAAGCTAGTGGGTTACTAATTGGCTATCCTATAGAAGTACGATGTTATGCACGATGTTTTCCAAGTATTAAAACTATGGAAGTATCACCTGAACCATTCTCATGTGATCGATGTTGATGATCTTGAGCTAGAGATAAATGTGTCCTTTTTGGATAATCTAATACGTGTGTTGGATTGTCTTGAGAATGTGTTGTGTGGAAATAACATGTTGATAGTTCGTGTATTGTAAAAATAGATATGAAGGTTCAATGGCCAAATCATTTTTTACTCAGAATCTTAGAGAGGCATTAGAGTGTAGCTCAAGGAAAAGTTGTTGTAATGTGTTGAAATTGTACGTTCTTGACCTTTTCTAGAGTTCTCTTAGACTTTTTTATAGAAACTCTTGTTTATTTTTTGGAACTTTTCATTTTAATATTTCCTTGGGGTGTCTTTGGGAAAATTTTAAGAAGAAATGAAGAAAAATCAGTTATGCATGGTTGGCACATAGTTCGAGAAAACCATTCAGCATAGCCTAGTAAACTATGTGTCCTTGGATAGTGTGGAATCACATGGTTATGGCATGGTTGGTGCACAGTTTGGTAAAATCATGTACCTCTACTCAGGAAACTTTGTGTGGTATTTTTAATTTCCTGAAAATTATTTTTAAATCAACCTGAACCCCCAAAACTTCCCCTATTCAACCCAAACTCAAACCCTTTTAGTTTTTTCGTATTTTATAACTTCCCAGGGATTACAAGGTTTTCCGACCTCCATTCGTGGTCATTCAAACCGTAGATCAAAGATCCTCACCTCTCCCAGTTATTAGATCTTATCCACTTGGTTTCATGTTCATACTTGTTCCTTCTCTTGTTATTTTGGTGGGAGGAAAACTTCTGTTTTTAAAGATCTTGATCTAGATTGGGTAGATCTAAATCTTTTATTTTGATTCAAGATCTTTAGTTTAAGAGATATTGTTTCTTGATTTAGGGTTTTTAGATTTGAAGCTAGATCTATATCATTGTTTTACCCAAATTTTGGGGATTTCTGTTGGGTGATTATTCTTAAACGAATCGAGGTAGGTGGTCTAAAATTTAATTCCCATAGTCATGGACATGATTTTTGTATGAAAAACTGTATAATTTCTATCATTCCCTTGAAATTTAATTTCTAAATTGGGTTATTTAAGCTGATCAATTTATTTATCAATGTTTTGTTGAAATATATGATTAATTGAGGAAATAGCCATGAGAGTAAGTATTTTCCTCTTAGATAATTAATTTCAGGAAATGATTATGTGATTTATGGATTTTAATCAAGATAATTAATCAGGGGATTAATTATGAGATTTTGAATTATATAAATTTAGATAATTAATTGTAAATTAATTATGTGCTTTTTATATTGTGATCTTGAAAATTAATTTTTAGATTAATTATGAATAGTTGAGATGTATAATGAGATAATTAATTATTGAAAATTAATTATGGGATATGAATTATGATATTTATTAATTAATATATGAATCAGTTAATGAGATTGGCACACTTAAGAGAAACCTAATAATGTGTTCAATATCTATAGTTTTCTGAGGATGACTGGTTATTATTAGTGATTCATCCAGGACTATTCCCAATTGGAAGAGCCACTTATGGGCTCGAACAATATGTGGATAAATTTAATATGGTAGGTATCATGTGAGAATTTTGTCAAGGAGTTGATGCTGTGGATGAAATTGACACCAATATTGATCATACTTTATCCAGGTGAGGGGTAAACAGTTTATTGTGATACTTCTGGAATTGGAATATGATCTTTGTTGATGCAAGGAGACCGTGTTGTGGTGTATGGGTCTTGGAATTTGAAGCCATATGAATGGAACTAACCTACACATGAACTCAAGTTAATAGTTTTTTTTATTCCTTGAAGTGCGGGTGGAACTATCTAGTGGGCGAGAATTTTACGGTGTTTATCATTCACAAGATCTTGAGGTATATATTTTAACATTTTGATTTGATTATTCAATAGCAGATATGGTTCTATTATATGAAATATTTTTATTTTGAGCTAACATATATTCTCGAAAAAGGAAATAATGTTTCATATTATTTGAGAAAGAAAACATAGGCTCATATTGTTCAGGTGTTTAGTGTTGAGTGGAAAATGATAAATTTTCTGGTTGAGATGCACATTGTGGTTTAGGAGAGTGAGGAATAGATGACTCTAATATCAGTTTCAGTGGAGTATACTCTTTTGAGATGGATCAGAGATAGATAGTATGAGGATTCAGAATTCTTGACCTTGAGGGAAATCCTTGAAGTTGGGGAAACACCTTCAAATTGTTCTATTGATGAGGATGAGATTATCTATGTGGGAAACAAGTTTTTATTCCTACGAGCATACAAGAAGAGTTTATGTTTGCGTTTCATGCCTTGAAGCAGGTGGTTCCTCCAATTGTGACCAAAATTTATTGTGACCTACGTGGATAGTTTTGGTGGTGGAGCATGAAAAAGGAGATAGTAGGGTTCATGAAATGATGCTACACCGGTCAGTATGTGAAGGAATATCATCAATGACCCGATGTTCTACTATAATAGTTACCTATTATAGAACAGAAATGTAATGACTTGGATATGGATTTTGTTGTTGGTATTCTAAGAATACATAAGAAGGATGATGTTATTTGGGATATTGTAGATCAACTAATGATGTTATGATATTTCATTCTTATATATGATACTTACTCAATAGAATAGTTGAGAGAACTGTATGTTTGGGAAATAGATCGTTTGCATGGGGTACCTCAGACTATTATTTTAGACCACGATTAAAACATTACATCGCACATATGGATGGGCTTACAAAAGGTACTTAGTACACATGTATTTTTGAGTACTAATTTCCACCCACAAAAAGTTGGGTCGTCAGAGAACACTATATAGGTTCTTGAGGATATGATATGGGTGTGTCTTAGAGACTTCATTGGTTCTTGGGAGAAACACTTATCATTAGTAAGGTTTTCTTATAACAAAAGTTTCCAAAAAAAATTCATATAGAACCATATGAGTCTCTTTATGTCAGTCCATGTAGATCACCTCTATGTTGGATGGAGTTAGGTGAGTCAGTGTTTTTGGGATCAAGTATCATGCATGAGATGTCAGAACAGGTTCATATTATTCAGAAGTTCATGGAAACTACTCAAAGTAGACAGAAGTCGTATACTGATAGATATTGAAGACTCCTCTAGTTTATAGTGGGTAATCATGTTTTCCTCCGGATGTAACCTATGTTGGGTTACCATAGGATTTATAGACAGGGAATGTTCATTCCTAGGTTCATTATACCTTTTAGGGTATGGATATAATCAAGCTAGTGGCCTACCAATTGGATCTTCTATAGAAATATGGTGTTATATATGATGTTTTCCATGTGACACAACTATGGAAGTATCACCCGAACCCTTCTCATGTGATCAATGTGGATGATCATGAGCTAGATATAGATTCATCCTTTTAGGATAACTTTATATGTGTATTGGATTTTATTGAGAAAGTTTTGTGGGGAAAGACCATGTTGATAGTTCATGTATTGTAAAAATAGATATGACAGTTCAATGGCCTAATCTTTTCGACTCAGAATCTAAGAAAATAATGGGATTGTAGCTCAAGGAAAGGATGTTATAATGTGGGGAAATTGTATGATCTTGAAATTTCTTGGAGTTCTCTTAGACTTTTTTGTGGAAACACTCTTTTTATTTTTGATTACTTTTCATTTTTATTTTTCCTTATGTTGTGTTTGGGTAAATTTTATGAAAAATTGAAGAGAACGTTGATATGCATGGTTATCACATTGTTAGAGAAAAACATGTACCATATCCTAGGAAGTTGTGTGTCCTTGGATAATGGGGAATTGCACGGCTGGCACATGGTTAGTGAAAAGTTAGGTAAAATCATGTACCCCTACCCAGGAAACTGGGTGTGGTATTTTTAATTTCCCAAAAATTAGTTTTAATTCCACCTGATCCCCCCAATACTTCCCCCATTAAACCCAAACTCGAAACCCTATATTTTTTTATGATTTTAGAACATCCCAAGGATTAAAAGGTTGTATAACCTCCATTCATGGTATATCAACCCTTATATCTATGACCCTCACCACTCCTGGTTAGTGGATCTTATCCTCTTGGTTTCTTATTCATCCACTTTCCTTCTCTAGTTCTTTTTGTTGGAGGATACATTGTATTTTATCAATCTAGATCTATATTGGGTAGATCATAATATAGTCTTGTGATTTTAGATCTTGAGTTTAAGGGATCTTGTTTATAGATTTAGGTTTTTTAGATTTGAAGCTAGATCTGAATCATTGTTTTACGCAAATTTTAGGGATTTTTTTGGGTGATTATTCTTCAACTAATCTTGGTAGGTGGTCTAGAATTTAATTCCCATAGTCATGGATTTGATGTGTGTATGAAAAATTGTATAATTTCTATCATTACTTAGCAATTTAATTTTAAATTGAGTTAATTAAGTTAACCAATTGATTTATCAAATCATTGTTGAAATATATTATTAAATAAGGAATTATTCATGAGATTAAGGATTGTCCTATTAGATAATTAATTTGGGGAATTTATTATGAGATTTAGGGATTTTAATCTAGATAATTAATCAGGGGATTATTTATGAGATATTGAATTAGATAAATTGATATAATTAATTGTGAATTAATTATGTGCTTTTGATATTGTGATCTAGATAATTAATTATTGGATTAATTAGGAAGTGTTGAGATGTATAATGAGATAAATAATTATGGAAAATTAATTATGGGATATGAATTGTGATATTTATTATTTAATTGATTAAATAGTTAATGGGATTTGTGCACTTAATTTATTGGGGATTTAATTAAGGATATTGATGGGGCAAACTAATTGATTGAATTTGTAATGAAATTAGAGAGATTGGTTATTTTTTGAATTGACTAATATAATTGATGTGATTAATTAATTTTGGAATTAAGTAATGGTCATTGAAATGTATAGTTAATTGTTGATTTAATAAATGGAGTTGATGTATTTAATTAATTATCTAATTATTTAGGGAATTGATGTGGTTAATTAATTGTGAATTAATTATGTGAAAAAGAATGGGAACATTGTAATTCAATTGAAAGGTATACATTGGAACATGGTCATTATACTTATGAGTAATGAAATGAGATCATTTCCATTCAATTGGGAAGTATACATGGAAACATGGTCCTTATACTTATGAGTATTGGAATGGGAACACAGTCATTCAATTGAGGGTTAAGCATGGTAACATGGTCATATTACATATGAATAAAATAATGGGAACATGGTAATTATTAATGTGATGAAATTGATAATGGTAATGTGTCATTCAAGTATGAATTAATGCATGATAATAAAAGGTACTCTGAGATATGGCATCACATGAGAATAATTCAGGCTCCGGTATAAGTCGAATCAGGTATTGTAATATGATATCACCTTTGAATACTTGGACCTATGGGATGAGTAGAAGAAGTATTAAGATATAATATTACTTAGAAACACTTTGGGCTATGACATGATACAAAGATAACCTTGAGGTACAAGTGTTCTTGTGAACCCTGGATTTAATGTGGCAAAATAAATAATAATTGATTATGTGATAATAGTTTATTTATGAATTGTATTTATTTCTTTATAGAAATGTATACATTTTATATTGATTGGAATTGTTTTTCAAACTATTGGTGGTGGCCTACTGAGTTTTACTCACATCTTACATGGGTTGCCTGATCAGTACCTAAATAGACATTATTGTTTCAGGATAGGTTAAGAGAAAATGCACTATGTTAGATGGCTGATTTGGGGATGGTCCTTGGATGAGGGAACCTAATGAGGATTGGGAGACTCTTGGGAATAATTTGTGTCTTTATTTTTCAGTTTTCATTTTAGACACTTGACATGTACATTAGTGGAATGTTTCCTAGTTTTGTTGGATATTGTATTTCCTATTTTTTTATCTTGAAATATTGGTATTTCATTGTTATATATAGGCTTACACTATTGTTTTTACTTATGCTAGTGTTTTGCTCTGATAAAAGAGGGTATAGTTTCCCCATTATTGACTTATTAGACCCTCATTGCCAGTCAGTAGCCTCTGGCATGTGAGGAGGTGCATCTAATGTCATGTGATGGTCCGACTCAGGGTACCAGTGCATGGATCCTGTATCGATATGTTACACATGGGAATTCACTTCAAACTCGATAATCGGATTCCTAGAGAGAGATAGAGAGGAATCCACATTAATTTTCTAGACACTCGGAGTAGGATCATACCGAGATATGATGCCTGGTCTAGCACTTGAGTTATCATTCTTTGAATCATTTTGTATCTACATATCTATGAATGAAACAAACCATTCGATCCTGAATTCACTTGGTCATTAGATATTGTTGAGAATGATGGCATTTATTCTAAACCAGTCGATCCATTCCAAACTAAATAATAAGAAAACATTCTATGTAGGAAGAGATGATGATGAAACGCTAATAGTACTGAGAGTCTGGGCACCATATCAACATATAGATCATGATTTGAACACTATGAAGTCCAAAAAAACCTAGCCTTAAGAAAATAAATATTTTCCTATTAAGCGGATTTCGTCTCGACCATACATAGGGGTAATATAGGATCATTAGATGCATGATGAAAAAATAGATGTTCTTTAGAAGTTAGGATTCAAACCAAAAATCTTCTACTAGAAGTAGGAGACCTTGGGAGGGACTGCTAGGAACTAAATGATCATCCATATCACATCACCCTCTTGTGTCCGAGTATCAAGAGCCATCTTGTAACAAGATTTTACAAAGAATGTTCTTGAAATATCCTTATTCGGGTGAAGTCTATCATTCCCCATATTATTCACACATAGAATATTATGAATGGTATTTCTATATATTTTATTAATCATCCTATCAAGATTTTCATCACACCATTCATTTTCTATTTTATTAAATTGGGAACACACTATCCCATCCTCTAAACCAGGGACCACTAGGGACATCTCTATAATACCTTCATCATTGGGTAGCTAAGGGAACTTCCAAATTTTGATGATGGAGCTATCATTAAACTTCTAAAATATCCCATGATCAAGATGTTCTCACAACCTCTAGATGATTCTATAGAGGAAATTGGGGAATGTTCTTAAAACAATATCTCATAAGTCTATGTGGGGAAATTATATTGATTGGAGGATCTAATCACAGAGGGAGTTTGGGTGTTGTAATAGCCACCATCCATGCTTCACCAGAAGGGCGTCATTGATAAGGTCAAGGTCAGAAAATCCCATACCCATATATGTTTTAGGGGTGAAATGGTTTTCCCAAAACTTCCGCTGAATATTTTTGATCCCGTTGTTGTGACCCCAATAGAAGATGGGAAAATGAGAGTAAATTTTGTCATCAACTGAGGCTATATGTTTATAGAGGGACATGAAATATCATAGAATCACTTGAACCACTACCTTAATTAGAGTTTCCCTCCCTACTTTAGATACCCTCTTGGTTTTCCAACCCTAATTGTTTTTTCAATCCCACCAGTATTAATGGAGAAAAAATATTTTTTTGATCAACCAAAAATCCTGGAGAGCCAATGTATTTATTGTGTTTTTTGACCTTCGATTACATGAAATTTGGTCAAGCACGGACTTCCTAGTCAATGGAACTTCCAAACTATTGGAAATTTCCAATTTATCTTGGTTAACTGATTTCATAGAATCCACAAGATTAATATGGATCAAATGAAAAATGGAACTGTATTCTTCAATAGTGGACCTTGAGAAAATAAGGCTATCATTAGAAAAAAGGATATGAGTTATTGATAGGCTTCATTGTAAAACCTATTCCCAATGGATGGATTTCATTTCCTACCAATGAAATAATATGAGATAAAATATCATCAAATAAAATAAAATGAAAGAAGGAAAGAGGGTCCCCCTACTAAAGGCCCCTAGAAGGGGTGAATATTTGAGTAAGGTACCCATTGATTTGATTTTTAAAGACACCGATGAGATTCTTTTCATGATGAACTCATTCCAACTCGATAAGGAAACCCATTTTGATCAAAAAATGTATGAAGGGACATTAAACTCTATCATAAGTCTTTGTTATATCAAGCTTCCATATCATAATAACTCTTTTTTCAACGGATAGAGCTTTAATGGAGTGGAAAACTTCACGGGATATAATATAATTGTTAGTAATGATCCATTTATGGATAAAATAACTTTGGTTTTCAGAGAAAATAAATGTTAAAAATAGGTGAAGGTGGTTAACTAGGATCTTTATGAAGATCTTATAAGAAACGTTGCAAAAACTAACTGCCCAAATGTTAGGGTCCAAAAGTGGGTTTTCATTTTTTTGTATGAGAGTAATGATGTTTTCATTAAGAGTGGATATATTAATTTTCCCCACCAAGAGATATTTCATAAGGGTTGCGATCTCTGGTCCAATTATATGTCAGTATTTTTTGAAGAAGGGTATGAAAACCATCTGAACCTAGCACTTTAGTTGAATGTATTTTCTTGAGGTCACCAAAATTTTCCTTATTAGTGAAATCAAGCATGAGATGGTGATTCATTGTGTACGACACAAAACGTTTAATAGAAGACTCAATTTCAACAAAAAATTTAGGTTCCCTTATTGTGTAGAGATTTTGAAAAAACAGTATGGAAACACCTTGGATCTCCATTTTATTGGAAACAGTTATACCTTCATTATTATCCATTCTTGAGATAGTGTTCTTGCGATTCTTATTGGAGGCCTTCTATATTGTCCCCCTATCCGGAACTCTATCATGTGGTTGTAAATGGTTGGGTACTAGAACTTATACACACCTCCCCATATGCAAAAGGCTACCGACTAGTAGTGGGAGTGTGAAATGTATAGTGGGGAGACTATACCCCTGAGTATGAAATGACATTTTAGAATAAAAAAACATATTTTAATTGAAAATAATAATCGAAGTAACATAATAATAATAACTATAGTAAAAACATTGTGAAATAAAATAATAAAATCCCATTTAATATTTAATAATAGCAAATGAATAATGTCATGATGTGTGGAAATGTATCTAAATGTCATGCTTGAAAAAAAATACATCAAAATGACTAGAAGACTCAAATAAACTACTCAAAGTCATGGTTCTCAAACCCCATGTCAGTCCCATATCCAAACTCCATCCCAATAGTAATCAAGAAATCAAAAAAAATTCCTTTTAACTTTTCCAAACTTGCATCCTTCAGATCTACATGGGTGCCAAACAACAGACCAAATATGGTGTGAGTAAAACTCAATTGGTTGACACAATTGTTTCTAAACAAACCTGTCAGATTAAAGTGTATGCAATAAAGTGATAACATGTATAATAATTAATTCAACTATTAAAAAAATAATACCATAGACATCTTTGGTTCCAGGCCATAATATGTTTATGAATGTCTTACAATCGTGTAAACTACAACCATATAACGAAGGTAAATTACCTTCTTCAGCACAATGATGAACATCTCTGAGCATGTATTATAACCATTCCAAACACAACCATTCCAAACACAACCATAAACCAATGGTATAGTCACAAAAAAAACCCTCTCAAAGCACAATAAGCATTAAAAAATTTGTTTTTCAATTTACTATATGCATTCCAACGTTTCTAGGTCAAATCCCTATAATCATTACAACATGGGACTGGGTTGAGCCTTCTCCCTTTAAGCATTACAACATATACATGTTCAAGTTCCTAGGCCTAGCCTGTTATATAATAATCATATAATAGAACACATTATATTTCATACAACATGGATATAAAAATATCACGTCATATATATACAAATTGTTAATTATGAAAATTTACATTATTCTTTCGTAAGACACTTTGAAATTTAATTCAAAATTGATTAAAAATTATATCAAAAGTGATATTCCACAGTTTAGGGATTCTATAATTAGATATCACCATATATCACATTCCATGAAAAACATAATTGAATTCATTAGCCAATTATAAATTCATTTGATACCATAGGAATTCAAGGGATAAACTCATTCATCTATTTAATGAATTTAGGAACACATATGAGAGTACAATCATGATATTTCATAAACGTGGAATTATAAAAATATAGGGTCAAATTTTAAACCCCAAACATTATAATGATGATCCAACAAGGCTTCCTACAACCATAACATAAGAGGAATAATGTGAAGAGGATTTTAAAGAGGTTCCTAGATAAAAAATGATCAAAATCAAAGCCAACAATGCAATTGGGTGAAAGTATTTCACCTCAATAGGTGGAGAAGAAGGAAGAGAAGGAAGAAACCTAACCAAACAACATACCAGGGATTGAAGATGAAAAAAGAATGTATGGAAGGGGGTATGGAACTCCAAAATTTCGTAGAGAATTATCTTGGGTCAGGAGGGGAGAAGCCACTGCTGAATGAAAAAGAAATTAGTAGGACATCATTTTTAAACTGTAGGAAGAGAATTTACATGTCATGTATTGCTATAACATGTTGTGGAAATGTTTTTAATAGTATACACCAAAAAACCCATCATCTCAAATTTATTTAATTAAGACCCCGAACAATTACAATATGTGTAATCCACTTACACAATGTGTAAATGATCTGTAGTTTAGTTTTCTATCCAATTTTTCATTTTAATCATCTCAAACATATTTTAAGATTCTTAACTCATCAGGAATAAATAAACAATTAAACCATTTATAACTAGACTCTATTAATTCAAACAAGAATAAATCTTCAAAATTTAGGTCATTTTCTCTTACAAATTATCTTCATCTCCGAACAAGACTCAACCACAATGGCTTAAAAGAAAAACTTAGAGAGAGACATACCTAAAAAAACTGGATCTTAAAACCTTCCCTCCTTTTAGAAACTCATACCCAAGTAACCTAAGTGTCACTTTGAGGTTTATGGGAAAACGTTTGGCTACTATGATCACATATTATAATCCATTCCCTAGGTCTCCTCTTGAAATTAGCTATATTGAATCTATACTCAAACCAAGAATATATATCGGCCTCAAATATATTTCTCACTATGATCCACAAACCATATTAGATGCTCCTTGATAGATGAATCAATACAAATCTCAATGTATGCTACATATATCACATGGGATGGGTCTAGATGATATCTTCATAGTTACAACATGTGGAAAAAGTCCTTCATAGAACTATAGTACTGTGGAATGGATCAGCGATGTTCCACTAGACCATCCTTTCCCACTATTTCAAATGACCCAAAAAACCCTAGGTGCTAGAATTTTCTATTTCTTGATATGGATCTACCCCATCCTTGCTGAAACTCGAATGAAAATATGATAAAAAACTTTAATTCCATAGATCATTTGTGATGGTCAACATATGATTTCTAATTGATCTATGATGTCACCAACCACTGTCTAATAAACATAACATGTTCAAATGTATCATGCCCAAGACTAGCCCAAAAATCACTAACTCACCTACCTCTAGCCAAAAGAGTAAATGACATGACATTAATCAAAATCCTCAAAATGATACATTTTTATTGATTCCTAGAAGATATTATTATATGAAAACTCAATGAGTTCAACATGTTTCTCCAATGAACCACTAAAATCCAAAACATAATCTCGTAGCATATCCTCCAAAACATGAATACTCTACTCAGATTGAACATCAGTATGTGGATGATAGTTTGTGTTTAAAAGAACTCATGTTCCTAGGGATTTATGAATACCCTACCAAAAACAAGATGTAAAATAAAGATCTTTGTCTGAAACAATACTCCTTTGAACACTATGCAAGAGAACTACTTCACACACGTAAATATTTCACGAATTTCGACTATGAAGGTTTCCCTGATAGGTAAGAAGTGGAATACCTTAGTCAGTAGATCCACAAAAACCCATACAACATCATTCAAATGGCTCTTCTTTAGTAATCCTATCATGAAATCCATTGAGACATCATCACATTTCCACTTTAGGATTGGTAAAGTATACAAAATCCCAAGTTACCTCTGATGATCGGTTTTCACCTGTTGAAAAGTGAAGCATCTGGCCACGAAGCTTTAAACCTATTTCATCATTTCTGACCACCATTAGTCTCTACAGAGATCACAATACATCTTGGTTAAACATCAATGTACCTCCCATGAAGAGGCATGAAACTCCCTCATCAACTCCTCATGAAAGCCATAATAACCCATAATCAGCCCTGAAAACGAAGAGAATTTCCACTACTGAGAGACCATCTTAATGGCGCATCCCCACCATATAATTTGACTCTCCAAATAGAGCCTCCTGGATTAGAAAACTTCTCGGTCTTAATATGATCCAATAGCATGAGGATAGCATATGTCGAGGTCAGGGGTACCCACCCTTGAGATTCCTTAACATCCAGATGCATGTCTTCAAAGAGGTCCATTATCCACCACTCATCACAAGACTCTCTCATTGCCTCTATCTATATGTTTTTTTATCAAAGCATCAGTAATCAAATTTCCCTTTCTTGGTCTATAAGACAATTCAGAGTCAAAAGACTTCAGATACTCAACCAACCTCCCCTGCCAAAGGTTATAGTCTTGTTTATATAAGATGAATATGATTCTCTTGTGATCCGTTTATACCACAAACCTCTCACCCATTAAATAATGTCTCAAAAATCTAATTTAATGTACCACTACGACCAACTATAGATCATGTGTATGGCAATTCCTCTCATGCGGTCTCACCTACCTCGATCCATAAGAAACCGCCTGATCCTCCCACATTAGAACTACTATGAGTCTAACTCTAGATGTGTCACAATACACAGTATAAGCTTTACCCCGGTATAGGAAACATGAGGACAGGTGATGAGGTATGCATGCCTTTTAGATCCTGGATTAAATGCCGATAATAACCTACTAAACCCAGAAATCTCCAAATTTTGAAGGTGTTCTTGGGTTGTTCCCAAGATACCATGACTTTTAATTTCTCTAGGTCCACTAACAATCTTTCCTATAAGATGAAATTTCCCAAGAGGTTAAATTTATTTATCTAGAAACTATATTTAGTTAGCTTGGAATAAAGCATAATCTCTCTCAACATACTCAGGACAATGTCAAGATGTTTGGAATGATTGTCTACTGACTGGGAGTACAAAAAATATATCATTCAAGAAAACTACCACGAAATAATCAATAAAGGATTAAATATTTTTTCATTAAGACCATTAATAACATAGTAATGTTATTAGACCCAAACAACATCACTAAAAATTCATACAAGCCATACCAACTCCAAAAATAAGCTTATGGTATGTCTGATAGTATTACCCTTAACTGATGAAATCCCAATATTTAGTCAATCGTGGAGAAAATCTCAACACATCTCATCTAATCAAAAAGTTCATCAATGTGTATAATAGGATACCAGTTCTTGATAATCAACTAGTTTAACCTCTAAAAATCCACACATAAGTGCAAAGATACACCATAATTTTTGGAAAAGAGAATTGGGGAACCCAATAGAAATGTAATCGCCCATATCAAACCATTAGATTCTGTATCTTCCAATTTATCCTTCAACACTTGATGCTTTTCTAGTGACATTCAGTAATCCGGGATTGAAACTGGTTCTTTTCCCACCACCAACTCGATCGTAAACTCGACCTCTTTCTCGGGCAGTAATCCATATGAATCATCAGGGAAAACATACTTAAAATGGTCTAACACTAGAGGAAGAAAATCTTAGTGTATTGAATAATCATTTAGAGTAATTCTCGCTATATGATCCATGAGAAATCCAATATTCACTGAATTGGTCCTGCATGACTAGCCTAAAGATCCCATTCACCATGGTGAGAATAACTGTTTTCTTCTAGAGCTAGGAATGGAACACTACTCTTGTAATAGTTGTTATGAGACTGGTATAGAATTAACTAATCCATATTCATAATCATGTTTAAGCCTATCATTTTTTGCATTAACAGTTCCCAAAAGAAATGGTAACCACCAATCATTACAGAACATGTCTTGCAACATTTTGTATTTTCATACCACACTCCCAATGGTGTGTTGATGGTTAAAACACCATATACACATTACATATCCAATCCAAAACCATTTGAAAGAAGAGAAGATAGAAAATAATTTGATTCAACTATATCAAATAAAACACAAGATAAGGTAGATGATATAAGAATCATACCTCTGATAGTAGACCGTCATGTATCCATATTTGCCGGAGTAGTCTGTATAACGTATAACTAACTTGTACCTCTTACCTGGGATTCATTCTAACTACCCTAATCTACTTAATTTAATTGGTATTGATTCTCTTTCATTAGGGTACCACATCCCCTGACACATATTGAAGGGCATGTAGAACTCCAGCTACCAACCTACTGGGGTGTAGTCGAGCCCCTTCCCAATTCTGATTCCTGTCCCAATCCTCTGCCACTGGTCTTCTATGGAATTCTCACACAGAACCTCTATAGATGAATCATCCTACCATATATATGACACAAGACTTAAGGGTAAGGTCACTAAAATTGTTTTTTTACCAAACATTAAACACTGAAAACACTTGAATGAACACAATCTTGAGATGGTAGTCTACTTCCCTAACTGATCAACCCATTACTGCCTTCAAAAAAACAATCATAATGGTGTTTATTACTACTCAATGAAGAACTCCCAGATATACCTACTGGAACAGCCTAACCACTACTCGAGGCTTCTGTTAGATTCCCTTCTATGATGAGTGTCTGATTCATCATGTCATCAAATCCACTTAAATGAAAAATGTTTACTTATTACCTGATCTCATAATGATGACCGTATTAAAAATTTATCTCCCTAGATATCTCATTAGTTACTGCAGATTGTGAATAGCACTGTATGTTGGTAAAATGTCCATCATAGCCTAGCACTGACAAAGCCTCCTACGTCAGATGCTTGAACTCACGAGCTATTTCATCCCTCAAGGTTTCAGGATAAAATATCTCAGGAAGTTAATATCAATGTCCTTCCAAGAATGATCATCTTACTGCCCATCATCCTCTATAATATCCCACCAATTCATGGAATGTCCACGAAGCATATGCACAGATAGTTTCACCCTCTTATTCATGGGTGTCTTGAAATTCTTGAAGATTGTGTGGACTGACTCAATCCAGAACTCGACAACCTGGGGCCCCCCTTCCCTATTATACATAGGAAAATAATGCAGCTAAAACTCGATTTCCAACTCATTCATCGAAGGAACAACATGAACAATCTTCCATTCCATGGACCGCATGACCCTTAGGAAGCTGTCACGAAGCTGAACGACTATCTTCTCCTCAGGAACAATAGGAAGTTCTAGTTTAGTTGTGATAGGAGCATGCTAATTTCCACTCTACTGATTATCAATTTGAAGATGAAGAGGATACATTTACTCTACACGAAAAACACACACCTTATAGAACTGTAATTACTACAAATCATGCCCTTAAAAGTGATGACATTTATCAGTGCTAGAAAAGTTCAGTAATAAAGCCAATATTTATCAGTGCTAAAAAACACTGATCAAATGCACACTTTAGCATCCCTTTTGTTAACACTGATAAATGGTAACCTTTATCAGCACATTATATTAGCAGTGATAACAAAAACTTTTATCATCGCTTTTTTTAGCACTGATAATGGTCCAGAATAAAATGAAAAATTAAACAAATAAAAAGAAAATGAGTAAATTATGAAAAATATGAAGCATTTTATTAATTAAATAATTATTGATAAAAATGAATAAATTTAATAATCATATATATAGATAATAAATGTTAATAAATATTATATATTAAATATATATATATATATAATGAATAAGTATAATATATATAAAATGTTAATTAAAAATATATTAATGTCTTATTTTATTGTTGTTTTATTTTTAAATTTAACCTGTATAAAATTTCATGTGTTTCATTTATTTCACATACATATATATATATATATCTCTGTGTGTGTGTGTGTTTGTGTGTGTTAATGTGTTTGTATATAAATATACACACAAATATATTTACACAGTATATAGAAACACCTACAACTAATATTAATGAAATTTTTTAAACATCAGTATATTTTAAATTTTCATTATAACATGATACATTTAATATATTTTAGGTTTTTAATCAGTCAATTTTGTTCAATATAATTTCATTTTTAACGTTTTTTATTTTTTATTTTATTTTTGAATTCGATGATTTTGTATTAATTATTTATATTTTTTATTTAATATGTTTTAGTATTTTCAATATGTATTCATCCACTTCCATATGTATATATATATTCATATTTTTTAATGACTTATATTTAATTAAAAAAACATATCTATTTTTTCAATATTTTTAAAGTTTACTCATTATGAGATATTCAATTTCACTCATTTTTAAAATGCGTGTATTTTAGATTATATATCCATTAATAATGTTAAAAATATATTGGTAAATAAATATTTATAAATAATGATATAAATAAATTTATATTTACTATATGTGTTATTATTATAAATAAATAATTATATATTTTTAAATAATTATTAAATTAGAATAAATTTATTTAAATAATCATAAAATTATAATGAATCACTTTAAATAATTATAATTATAAAACATTTATTAGTGGTAAAAAGAAATGTTAAAAGAGAAATTTATCAGTGCTAAAATGTTATCACGGATAAATATGACTTTTATTAGTTCTTTTTTAGCACTGATAAGGTTTGATATTTTTTTGTGCTAAAAAGCCACTAATAAATACTTTTTTTATCAAGGATTATAAATTTTTTATGGATAAAATGGATCCTTATCAGTAATTTTCTGAAAGTGTTGTTAAAAGTGTCCCTGGTCTATTTAAAAAACATTCACCATGACTCAATCACTCATGTTTATTAAGCTCTTACGGAACTCCTCTGTTGTCGGTGTAACTCCTCTATATTACTTTAGATTAATCAATCCTAGAATTCAATTTATGTTATATTATACTCTTCCTCTATCTTTGTTTGATGTTTTGGGTTCTACATTTTTCATTTTTACATTGTTTATAAACATGAAGAACCCTACACCACTTCTTGACTCTACTAAAATAAAATGAGTTTTGTTCTATTTCTTCTTCTCTATTCACATGTATTTGAGTGTCAAACCCATTTTTTCTGAGAGACACACATATATGGTTTACTCTACTAATGTCATTAATTATTAGTCCCCTCATCCCCCTTCATTTTTCTCTTCCTTTGAATAATATAGGGTTCCATAATCTGGGTAGTTTCCCAAATTTAATTCATCTTATATTAAAGATTATAGATTCTATAGGCCTAATTATTAGTGTGTTTAAGGATTAGGGGATACATAGTTGTTGCCCTCATTTATTGGTGATGAACATATAGGGACCAAGGTATGTGTAAAAGTCATTAAAACATGTTTTGTGGATTTTGGTTATGTATGTAAATTGATAAATAATGAAATGGTTTATTTAGATTTATTATTTTGATGAATAATTTTTTATTGAATTCAAAAAAAATATAAAACTAATTAGTCATGTTGGAAAAAATATTTTTGGGATACATGCTATGAGTTTTTTGTTTTTTTCATTAATTCATGTTTATTATTAATATTTAACCATGGGTTACAATGAGTGATGGGTAATTTCTATTGTATGAAAAGTATTCTCAAAAAAAATTTAAAAAAAATTCCTAGATTGGATAGTGTTGAGAAATAATTGGGTGAATGGATTTAGAAATACAAAACAACATATAAATAGAATATTTCCCTAAAGTAAGTGAGTTATCCATGGTTGCATAGTTGAAAAATAAAACTATGAGATATGATTTATTAATAGATTTACTAATCAAATTAGAGAGATAATTAATTTATAAGATAATAAATAATTTGAAAATCTAACAAACATGGAGAATAACCGTATAGAGAAAAAAAATTGATTAAAATATACTTTTGATGGTTTGGATCTTTATGACCTATAAATCATGTTATTTGTTATTCAAGTCCAAGTTTCATAAAATAGAGATTCAATCCCCCATGTTTTAATTAACCATTTGTTGCATTCCATAGAGAAACCTCTATTCATCTTTAATAACTATTTATCACTAGGTTAAGTCACCATCACACCTTCAGTGATCAAGGGTCTTTAAGAATATTTCTATGACTGAAGGCTAGTGTAATATCCTCAAGGCTATAATACTTTGTTTTCTACTTTCGTTTTATAAATCAAACATATTCCATTTAAGCTTAATGTTGGATTCCACTGATACTATATTACATGTATTCCATTGTCTTTTTTATTTTTTTCCATTCACATTTATCCTTGAGATAAATTTACTATTGTTTAGGTTTTGTATACCTTTAATGATCATAGGATGATACCCTATAACTTATAAGTGGTATCTGATACTTGTTATAAGGGACACAATGTATTAATCTATTAGTTTTTTGAATAAATAAATTTCATATTATATCTATGGTTCCTCTATGATTTTATAGTAATACATCAAAATAATAAATTTAGGATTGAAGTCCATAGATTCATTTTATTTATTAGAGTAAAAAAATTATTGATCAATACTGAGCATAGGTTTAAAAATCACCCTTTAAAGGGATGTAATTTATTGGAAGGATATTATGTTGGAATAAGAAAATATAAAAAAATTTAAGGTGATAAATCCTTGAGTAGACATAACTGATGTCTAGTGTAAGTGGGATGAGATTCATTTCTTCAAAAACCATTACAGTGTAGGTATTCAAATTTCTCTTCAATTGAGGAGAATTTTTGAGTGAATCCATTTTTGTAGGTTCCTAGGATACTTTAACCCTTAGATACTTGATTGTAGTCCATCTCTTGATAATGGATTAGACTCCCTCTTTCAAACTAGCCTTCCTACAATTATCAAGAGATAGAAGGAAATCAATTATTTTATGATAGATTAAATGAAGGTAGGGAAGGTTAGTTTTACTTTATTATTGAAGTATTATATCTATGTTAAATTTAGTAACAATTTTAATGAAAGGTGGATGAAATTGTTTACTTTTATGCATGGAGTGTATTTAATTGTTATTATTTAAGAAAAATTAAAATTTTGACTACTCATGAAGACAATGTATTCTAAACATGGTGATATTTCCAATTCCAAGAATGAACAGACCGTTGATGATGAAACATTAATGTTATTAGGGGATCAATAAAATGTTGATATAAAAACGAAATGAAAACAAGAACTATGAATCTTTATAGTTTTGAAAAAAATTAACAAGGTAATAAGTCAGGGTATAAAATTTGAGGTTGGTTGGAATAAACACGATAAACTTATTTACCCTAACAAGTAAATGTTCATTAGTTATCTTAGGGTCACAACGAGGATGAATGTGCTGATTGATATTGGCTCATAGTGACACGTCCAACCTATAATGAAGGAAATACTTTGGAAATATATAATGGTAATGTTACATTATACTTTCTCTATTTTACAGAAAAATTATATAATAAAATGTTGATATATTTTTCATTATTCCTTGTAGACTTAATTTATTTTAAAATATTTACCTAAGAGAATTTTCTTAATGGACACTAGAAATTCCCATAGATGCTCCCAAACTCTTCTGATGAAGTTACATCTTAGGGATGCTGAGGGAAAAACCCACACACCACTTAGTTATGAACACATTATAAAATAGGAAACATGGATTACTTTCTACAATCATTGTAATGAGAAATAATTTCAGGTGAATTGTTGTTAATAATATATTATTTGAAATTATTTATTTTATCCAACTTGATTCAAAATTGATAAATTATACAAAAAATAAAGAGTGCTTAAAATAATGAACGTGCATCAAAACCAACATACCCCTACCGCAAATGAAGGATGGGGTACACTTCATTAATGAATAAATCGGAATGTATTTTTAATCAATAATTAACGTTTAATTATGTGATATTAAGTAACATATTTTCCTTTGATTATATTTTAATTGATGAATAAAAATCTAAATCCACTTCTATCCCATGTTATATGATATGGGAGGGGGCTTTTGTAAATAAAGATGGTATATTAGTTGATGAAAACAAAAAAATATATTATGGGAATAATTTGTAAGTATTAAATAATTATAATTAATTTTGATTTATAAAAATATTACATAAAAATAAATATGTTCATATATTTTATATAGTTTAGACATAGGAATCAGAAATGACCATACCAGAAGAAAAGAATATTTTAGTAGCTTTGAAGTAGCCTGAACAATATGGTCGCGTTAGAGGATTAGGTATTAGAGTCTCTCCATGAACATATTTTGAGAAAATAAAACCACATAAAGATTCATATAATATTTTGTGATGTATGCCGGCACATATAGACTTTCTGTGAGATATTATTTTGCTATCTAGTTTGGTAGACTGAGGTATAAGAAAGGATCAAAGGAAACTGACTGTGGAGAACAGATTCAGACATGAAAAAAATGATCCAACTAGCTTTGAGGCTAGTCATTCCTCACAACCACATGCATTACCATAGGAAATCAATTTTTTATTACCGTTTATCCTAAATGTGAATCAAACAACTTCTGATAACTTTATATTCCTAAACATATATAGGGTATAGTTGTATGTGATTTTTATTTTACAACACCCACATACCACATTGTTGTGATGGAAAAAAATGTATAATATACTAGGAGAACAACTACACAATCAACCCCTCCCAAAAAAATCACATGATAGTGGTGATTGGGATAGCATATGATCCAACTGTTGAGTTTCCTGTTCCACTCGCTAGTCTGTATATTACAAGAGTTGAAGCTGGTATTGGAGATTTCATAGCACAACCATCTAATATTATAAATATAGATGAGTTATATATTTAAAAATGTATATAAAAATATGTAACACATGATGATAAAAGATCTTAAGTTAGGTATGATATTAAAGATTAATAAAGCATCATAGAAATGAAAGGTCGAATCAAGAAAATCTAGTGGGTCAGCGTACAAAACAAAACAACCTTCTGAGAGTAGATTTTCTACACCAGTTCAAGAGTAATATCTATTATCATTAAAACTTCTTGTCGAGACCACATTTAAAGATAAAAACATTTCATAAATTGATTATAAATAAAACATATATGGAGATTCCTTCACAAACGTAATTTTTATTGACACTTTGAGTTTCTCAAGAATGAATGGTCTGGAATATCAGTTGTGAATAAAAATATAACACACATTTTCAAAATACCTATGTCCAAATAGTAATATGAATATGTTTATTTATTTTGATAAGTATTCATATTTTGTATAGGTTTTTATATTAATACTATATAAAGGGATGACCTTTAAAAGCATGATTTGGATTCATTAACCCCTGTTTAATTTCTACACTTGAAATTACATTAAATAAGGAAAAAATATATAAGCGAAAAGATGAGTTACTCAAAGTCATTAAAAAGATCATCAGACAATAGACTCTTTTTGACACCTACAATGCAAAGGTAAAACTATATGATCTAATCACATAAAATATGTTTTATTATTTTTCATTAAATATTTTTTTTTTGTTTTATTATGAAGAACTAGATGTTTATTGTAGTCAACACAGACACCACAAATATTTATTTTTTTGGATTCAATGCTTGGATTTCCAAAAAACGATCACACATGATGTGTATTGTGAATATGTAATACACTAAAATCATCATTTTATAGATAAAATTAATATTATATATTTTTCCTATGTTTTAATGAATTTTTTTATGATAGGGTGGATGGTAATAATAGCCTAGATCATCGCATGAAGCCAGTGTTTAAAAATCTCAAGCTTGTGGATTAGTACAACTGGAAACAAACTAAGGTATACAAAGAAAGGTATAAACATAAAAACATTTCAAAAATAATTACTTATTTTGGTCAATATTTCAATAGTTTCTGAAACAAGATAATGCACTAGATTATGGATATTATGTTTGAAAATTTATGAGATAAATCATAAATCATGAAAGGACATGCATCCCCCAATAGGTAATTTATGAAGTTAATAAACATTTCATGAAATATATTTCATAGTAATTTTCTTTTCTATATTTTATCATTATTATCATGATAACTGACAAAATAGTTACTCAAAATAAAAAATCAATTTGTTTAGAGGTGAGTGTCCAGTGTACTATTTGTCAAAATTTATCCCGACAACAAATTTAGTTGATTACATTCTATGTTTATTATCTAGTTTGAGTTATGACCTTCAAAATATTATTGGAGTGTGAATCACTAGTGTTATAGTGCTTATATATTATTTATGATCACTTTATCAAAGAGAACAGTAATAGAGGAAATCAATTTTTTTAGAAGCGCTGACCAGCAAACAATAAAATTGGTGGGGAAATGTAGAGGTGGAGGTGGAAGCGGAGGTGAAGGAAGATGAAGAGGAAGAGGATGAGGTGGAGTTAGAGTTATATTCGGAGATCGGCATTGAGGAGGAGGTAGAGGCGAAGACCGAGGAAGGGGATAAGAATCACTAGCTTTCAAATAATAACATTTTTGGTAAATGAAGTAGAATAAGGATCATACAATGATTGTGTTTTTGAAAATTTATTTAAAAGGGAACACAACACTTTTCACATAAGATAAGCGCAATTGTACATCTTTCCAGTTTAAAATGACATTTTAGTAAAAAAACACACATGGCATACTATGAAATGATAAAACAGATTGAAATTGTTTTGGTACTTTAGGACAATGATACATACATCATTTTTGATTTTTAGGGATCATTTGAACCTCAATGAATTGAATGGTGTGACTTGTATGAATCTAAGTGTCTGTTATTAGTTTGAAATTGAAATTTTAATACAAAAAGAGTTCCACTCACTGAAAACAAAGAAAATACACTCAGATTGTCTTGATAATTTGGTAAAATGATTCATAATTCATTTATGTCATATATGAATTAATCTCAGGTCAAACCCACACATGATTCCACCTGTATGGATCAAATTGTGTGTTTCTAGTTCAAAATGACATTTTAGTGAAAAAACACACATATCATATTCCAAAATGAGGAAACACATTCTGATTGTTTTCATAACTTAATAAAATTATACATGAGTCATTTGTGACATGTAGAATTCATAAGTTCCTCAATACGACACATGGTGTGATCAGAATGACTCCACGTTCATCTTTTTATTCAAAATTGTAAATAATTTTAGTGAAAAAAACTGACATTCTCAAAAATGAACAAACACATTCAGATTGTTTTGGTAATTTAGAAAAACATTCCATACAACACTTATGACCTATAGGGATCTTCCTCACTTCAATTTTATGCATGATATGACCGATATGAATCCAAGTGTGTCTTATTAATGAAAACTAACATTATTTTTAATAAGAAAAACAATTGAACTACTCAAAACCAAGCAAACACATTTTGATTATTTCGGTAATTTATTAAAATGCTCCATATGCCATTTGTCAAATGTTGAGTTCAAACGCACCTAAATATGAAGCACCATGTGACCAGTATTACTCAAAGTGTATGTTATCCTTTTAAAATTGACATTTTAATACAAAAAAGTGTCACTCAATGAAACCCATGAAAATTAACATAGATTGTATTCATAATTTGGGGAAATTATTCCCAAATAATTTGTGACGTGTATAAATCTGTCTCATGTTAAACCCACCCATGATACCACTTGTATGGCTCAAACTGTGTCCTTCCAGTTTAAAATGTCATTTTAGTCAAAACCACAGGTGGCGTACTCAAAACTGAGGAAATGAATTCCGATTGTTTTGATACATTAGTGCAATGATCCATGAGTAATTAGGGGTATTTATTATTAATAATCACCTAAATATAATGAATTATGTGATTGGTATGACTCAAAGTATGTCTTTTTATTCAAATTTGACATTAATTTTAGTGAAAAAATAACAAACATACTCAAAACAGAGAACACATTCGTATTGTTTCTGTAAATTAGGGCAAAAATACATGCAGCACTTGTGATGTGTAGGGATCATCTGAACCTCAATCCAATGTACAGTGTGATTTTTATGACTCTAAGTGTGTCTTTTTAATCAAAACTGACATTAATTATAATCAAGAAAACAACTGTAATACTCAAAATTCAGAAAATTCATTCCGACTGTTTTAGTACTTTAGGACAATGATCCATACATCATTTTTGATGTGTAGGGATTATCCTCACCGCAATTCAACTCATGTTTTGATCGATATGACTCCAATGGAACCTTTTTATTCAAAATGTACCTTAATTTTAGTAAAAAAAATTACATACTCTATAATAGTGTTTTATTTTTCTTGTATTTGTGTTGGAAATTATATTTCATTTAAATCCAGCATTTGTATCTTATTTTGGAATTTTTTTGTAGTTTATGCGGATGCAGTGTGTTGTTGAAGAACATTGTACCTGTTTCTAGTGATGTAGTTTGCTACAACATCACACTACATTTTTCACCTTTATTAGTTCTACAAAAGCACTAGTAAAAGTATGATTTATCAATACTTTAAGAGGAACTTCTAAATATACCCTTTATCAGTGCTTCAAAAACCACTATTAAAGGACTCCTTTAATGGAATTTATACAGGTTTTGATAAAGTCTATCTTTATCAGCACATTGAGAAGTGCGAGTAAATAATACATTTATCAATTCAAATAATAGCGCTGATAAAAAGTATATCTATCATCACTAAAAAATGGGGATTTTTATCAGCACTTTAGAAAGTGCTGATAAAAGTATGATTTATCAGTGATTTTATTTGAGATGATAAATATACCCTTTATTAATGTCCTTTTAGTAATAATATCTATGTAATTTTAACCATGCTAAGGTAGTAAGTGCTTTTCTAGTGCTAATAAACGCGGATTCTAGTGTTTTTAAATTCGTGTTTAGTAGTAGTGTGGATAGGAACAAGGTTAAAACAACAAGTGACTACAAAAGAGAACCACTAAATCATGGTCTCTCTAAACATGGATTACAATTATTTTAGCATGAAATGAAAACTCTTTTTATTTATTCAGTGAAATCGATATATCAAATCACAGTTCAATAAGAAATAATATACTACATGAAAAAATATATATGTCCCGATCATGAATAATGCATGTCAATATATCACTATGTTTCCATTAGGATTCATGTATTCTTATCACGCTCTATATTGGGCCATGATTATAATATCAATAAAAAATATCATCATAAAACAATGTTAGGTCCACTTGGTTGGATTCCCTGAGAGGGGGGTGAATCATGGTATGACTGTTTAAAACAACATCCCATTTTTATCTTGTTTCACAGTTAAACAAAACTATATTCTCTCTCTTTCCCACAACACAGTATGTGAAAAAATTAAAACATGCATGAGGCACATCAATTTTAGTTGGTTCACCCTCACTAGATTATTTCCAAGGAGAATACCCAGGAAATGTGTTGATATAACAAATACACTATAAGAACACATCTGTTTTAATATTTTGGAGTAGACTCACAGTCTCTCCCTATTTACAACCACTCACAATTTGAAAGAATACAACTATCTCAACTGAAGAGTTCTCACTACTTCTCCAAAAAATCCACTCACAGTTTATAGAACTATAGGTCTCTTCATTATCACTAAGGAATGCATCCACCACTATATTTAGATGATGTATTGATGTCCCACTTTCATCTGCTAATGACTACATCTATACCATAGGTGTACCAAGAAACTCCAAATATTTCATGCAACCCATATTGTGTCTTGCACACATGTTTTATGCACTACACGCAGGATTAAACTTTTTTTACAAAACACCCCTTTCTCGCAACTTCAATCTTACAAGGAACTCAAATCTTATACGCATATTCCTTAGCTTGCATCAAACTCCAAATCCTTCTCTCAACACGCATTCTGTATTTTTCTTATGTGATCCAAAGATAAAATTATCTCTAATTCTGGAGCTAGGTCGAATGAGTGGGTCACCTCTTATTTTTAGTCAATGGTGACCCTCACATGGAAGATTATCTGTGTCATGAAAGATTCCCTTCATGCGCTCAAAACCACATTTGACATCACCATTGGCGCTCAAACCTATTTCGCACAAACTCATATTTTTAACACTTAATTCCTTTTCATTTTTTGAAATTTTTATTTTGAAACATGCCTTGTGCTAAGGTTTCTAAGTCACATTCAAAATTGTGCGCAAAAACCAAACTTTTGTGCACATTACATATCTTTTTCACAACTTCCTTTTCCAAAAATCAATGTCTTCATCTCCTAATCTTCAGGCCCAATTCTTTTTATACTACCTCCAAATCATCCATTCCATTTTCATGGTTCTTTTTCAACATAGGTTTCCATCAATAAATCTAGAACTTGACAACTCACCATGGAAACCCTCTTTGTCAATAAAACAATAGATTTTTCAAGAAACACAATCACCTCAAAAATGCTTCACTGTTACCATGAGGGATTGTTTCCCAACAATATCCCAATTTGGTTTTGTTGACAACTCTTTAATAAATTGATATCTCTTTATAGCATCATCCATATTATACCAACATTAGCTTCTTGTGATTTAGATAGCGATCAAAAAATTACTCAACACACACACTAAGTACACATGAGTAATGCTCGGCATGAGAAACAAGAGTATATTACAAAGTTCATCAATGAATCACATCATTCCTAACACTAATTCTTGAAACCAAACAACTGCTTTCATCACGAACCTGAGTTTTCATTATATATACCCTTTGATCTATCACTCCTAGCATTGTAAGATTTTTTACTCCACCTACTCCACTTATTTGTTTGTTTTTTTGTCCATGCAATTCTCTGGATGATCACTTTGAACACTAAAGAATTATCCCCCTATCTTGCTTATCACCATACTAGCTTCAACCTGTGTCTTTTCTAAAACATTTTATCCCCCTTGAATAGTCACACATTCACCACCTTTGTCAAATAACCCAAAGGACACTCAATTGTGGTAAGAAACATTATAAATAACACATATCAATGCATTAGGAAAAATCATACCATACATAGGTGAGAAAGGGTCCCACAACCACATTTTTTCATGTGTGGGGAGTCAAATGAACCCCCAAATCCAGTTGATGTCTTTTAAATGATTCCTTGGGTAATCCCTTTATCAGAATATCAGCATCCTAAAGTAGTAAAAGAACATAATCCTAATTCACTTTCCCTTGCTCCACATTTTCCTTGATAAAATAATATTTCATTTAAATGTGCATCATCTTTGATTTATGGATTGGATTTTTTCTAAGATTGATAGCACTTGAATTATCACAATTGATTCTGATCAAAGGTGTCACATCAACTCCAATATCTTCAAGATGATGCTTCATCCACAAAAAATATGTGCATTCTTGAGTGGCCATAATATACTCATATTCTACGATACTCAAGGAAATTAAATCATGTTTCTTACATAGCTAATAAATACACAAACAACCAATATAGAAAGAACCTTGTGATAATGATTTCATATCATCTGCTGAACCATCCCAATCTGCATGTATATATCCCAATAACTCTAGCTGAGATTTATCATTATATATAAAACCAAAATCCACATTTTCCCTTGATTTACTAAAGTATTATTTTCACATCAATAATGTGGATTTCTTTGAGATTGTTTTGGTATATCACAACTTGGAAATTGGAAACAACAATATCATTTATTTTCGCTATCAGGTATAGTAAAATTCCAATGATTTCTATGTATTCTATGATATTAGCTTCTTTTCCATCATCATATTTTGATAGTTTCATCTAAGAAGAAACTGAATTATTAACATCCTTAAAATTTTACATTATAAATCTTCTCAGAATATCCTTGGCATATTTGGATTGAGAAATTAATGATCCATTCCTCCCTTGAGTCACCTATAAAGCATGGAAAAATTTATGCTCTACAATCATCGACATTTCTAATTCACTTTTCCTAAATTCTAAAAACAATTTTAATTGTGATTAATATAATCCAACAAATATTATGTCATCAAGAGAAGTTAGCACCATCCTATTTTGGTTAAATTTTTTATTTAAATAGAGATTTTAGTCCACTCCACCACGCTTGAAACTGAGCGTCTTCATAAGTAGATCAATCCTTGAATACCATGCTCTTATTTCTTGCTTTAACCCTTATAGAGCCTTCCACATCTGGAATTTTTTTTCACATCTCCATGAATAGGAAAACCATCTAGTTGTTCGATATACAATTCGTCTTCCAAAACACCATTCAGAAATGCTGAATCGATGTCCATCTAGAAAACATGTAATTTTTTTCACTACTATGGAAAAAATAATATAATTTTCTCCAGCCTTGAAACAGGTAAAAATATATCATCAAAATCAATGCCCTCTATCTGGGAGTACACTTTGCACACTAGTCGTTATTTGTTTCCAATAAATGTGACATCTTTATTCATCTTGTTTCAGAAGAATCATTTATCCCCCAAGGAAATTCTTATCTGTTGGCCTCAAAACAATCTCCCATGTCTGATTCTATTCAATCTGATCTAATTTTTCATTTATAGCATGAACCCAACATTCATCTCCAGATAAATTATCAAAACATTTAGGCTCTAATAGAGATAGAAAATATATCTACTATGATGACTTCATTCATCTTGTGTGATTGGGAACTGTCTAATCACCAATGATATTTTTCCTGTCAATTTCAAATTGAATCTTTGTCTTCTTTACAGATACAGATTTTACTTCCTCCTACTCATCATCAGTGTCTTCTCCAAAATCAGAATCTTCCACTTATGCTCCCCCTTTATTTCGTACTTCCTCATCACTTTCATCAGGAAATGTTTCACTATGTTGTTGGATATTATCTTCAATTTCCACTATAGTGACATCATTTCTCTAGAAACCTTTTCCCAGCCTCTTGTTAAATCATTTATATTCTTTTCTTTTTCCTTAGTATCCAAGGAATATCCCCTCATCTCCAAGTCACTCAAATTTCTTGTTTTTTTAATTATTAAAAATAATGCACTTAGTTCCAATGATTCAAAAGTATTTCACTGTTGGATTCATCCCATACCACATGACATATAGAGTCTTTCCATCCTTTGGATATAATGTATACCTACTAGAAATGTATACCGAGGTCAATACTTCTTCCTTCCAAAATTTCTCTGGTAGGTCTTTCTTAATAAGAATCGTTCTAGCCATGTTTTTTATGATTTGATTTCTCTATTCAACCACTCCATTATATTGGGGAGTTCTCACTAAATACAATTGATGCCTTATCATGTGTTTCTCTAGATAGTATTCCACCTGACTATTTGTTAATTACATACTATTATCAGTACAAATATTCATAATTTACTACCCAATAAAACTTTCAGATTCCCTCTGATATTGTTTGATGCAACTAAACACATCATAATAATGAGAAATGACAAATAACCATGCCAATTTATAATAGACATCAATGAAAAGGACATAATATCTCTTTCCAACAATGTCTCTTGGGGAGATAGGTCCCCAAACATCAGTATGTACAAATTAAAGCACTCTTGTTGACTTCTTTTCCATTCCCTTTTATGTTTTTCTGATAATTTTCCCCTATTGACATGCATCACATGTGTGAGTACTATCTCGTGATATCTTAGGTAGGTATATATATGAATAAATTTTTCCAGATATTACATGGATAGTCGGCATATATGACCAAGTTGTTTATGACACAGCTTGTTTTCTTCATCTCTGGATAAAAAACACATATCCTCTTCACCAATTACATGGTATTGATTCCACTTTTTCCTTTTTACCTATAAGAATATTTCATCATCTCTTCCTTTGATTATACACATCTTCTTGGTAAATCTTATAGAATACCTTGAGTCACATAGATGACTGACACTAAGAAAGTTGTGACTGAGACCTTCCACTACCAAGACATCAGCATGTCTAATTTCATTACACCCAAATCTAGCCTTTCTAGAACCAAATATCTTCAAGAATTCATCATTTCCAAATTTGGAATTATTTTCTTTGTCATATTTTATGCATGTAACAAGATCCTTATTTTCAATCATATGTGATTCGCAACCAGTATTAAGGATCCATACACTAGGGTGATCTGATGGTTTAATGTAAATTTCCGCAACCACTTCCATCTCAACACTCTTCTTCTAGATCCATGATTTTGACTGTATACGTGGAATATATTAGAAATATTGAGCTTCCTTGGAGTTTGATGGACCAGCGTCATCCGACAGAGCTAGAAATCAATTTTTAATTTTCAGATCACTTGTTAATTCACATATCTTCTGCTTGCGATCACATGAGTTCTTATTTGGCACATATCTTTGCATGGTTGATATGAAATATCTAGCCAGGTGACAAAATACTCCACACCAAATGCAATTTCCCTCTAAATATGATCTATAATTCCATTCTCTGTTTGGATACCACCTCTATTCCTGTGTACTTTTTTATCTCTTGGCTGTGAAACACAGATTTTTTAAATGTCCTATATTTCCAAAGCAATAACACATGATGTAGGGTGTATTCCTATGTGTCACTTATGCACTACTAATTATCCCTTGGCTTCTCTGAATTTTCTGATTCTGCTTCATCCCTAAATCAACCTTCACTATCAGAGTGGGTGTTTGTTGTCTGATTTCATCCATGGTTGATTTTTGTTAATTATCAAGCCCCATACCAGCTTTATCATTTAATTTTTCTTATTGCTTATGGTTTTCTAAGCCTCTATGCTCCCCTTCCAGCTTTTCCTCCTTCTGGGTAATCATCTTTACTGATGTCCCATTAGGAGTCAAGAGTTTTTCACCTCCAAATCCTTTTTTTTGATATTTTCAAAGAGCCACTTTAAGGAAAAGCGGTAATTGTACATCAAAAAATTCAAAAACTACACCACATTACAAAAACTCACACATCCCTCCTTCTATATAGAAAAACTTCTATACCACCACAGAGTTTTCAAATTGAAAATCACAAACATAAACCACTTTCCAATCCACCTTTCGTCTGTCATCATTATGAATTTGACCTGATGTCATAATCATCATCCCGTCACCTACATCAGCTAACATCTCGGAACCACCACCGTCATCATCACCAGAGCATCCATCACTGGCATCACTGGAGCTTCGATGACCATCTTCGCAGTCCTCATCACTTGACATTAGTGTCCACTTATTTGACATCCAACTGAGACGATCCACACATGACACACACATTCTGAGAAACCCAGCACCCACAATTTTCACGACTCCAGAAAAACACATCATCGTCAGCAATGCATCATCACGAACTTTCGCTACCATGCCTCGACACCACCAGACTCAAAAAATGACCAACGCCTTTGACGTCGAAACACAGTGAATGATAATTCACCATTCATCGGATGACTTGATCCCTTTTGGTTTTAGTCAAACTATTGATTTCACAATTCTATTCCTCTATTTTGAGCTTATACACATCATCATTTTTGATGCCCTTTGGTATTTAATACTTAATTTTTTCAATTTCGTTCACCAGATCTGACTTCTCTTATTTCTTTTATTCCATATAGAGTTTGGAAACATGAAAAACATTGTTGTATTTTTTTGTTTTGGATATCCAATCATTTATCTCCTCAAGGGTTTCTTCTAATTAAACCTCCATATTGAACCTTCCTTCAGCTTCCTCCTCAACAATGTATGTTTCCTCCTTTTTTCTAACCACAACCAACAATTTCCACCACATATTTTTCTCCATGGTCATTACAGTCCTCAATCTCTTCATCCTATGATTCATCTGAACTGTCACATTCTTGTGAAAAAATATTCTTCTTATTAAATAAATTTGTCTTAAATTTTTTATTGCCCTTCACATAGGCTAAATATTTATTCAAAGGGATTTCAACATCCTCCTCTTCATCCTCGTTAAACTTCTTTGGGAACCTTGTTTCAAGATGACCATACTTCCCACATCAATAATATGATAGTGGAATTTTCCCCTTAAACGTTTCATTTTCTATTTAAAGATTTTATGAAATGAATGAAATCTCATCATCTGTTTCTTATTCTACCTAATAATCTTCAATAGTGAGCTTATTAATTTCTTGGAATGCTACGTCGTTACATTTCCTTTTTTTCATAACATTGTTATCATCATTTCTCATTTCATATGACACAAGGGTGTTATGCATGTTATCTAGTGTGAGGTCTTTTGGATATTTATCTTAAAAAACTAAAACATTCAGATTGAACTGTGTTGGAATTTTCCTCAAGATACACTTCACGATATTTATGTGTTCAATGACTGCTCCATGACCCCTCATGTATTTCACTATATCATTTACCTTGTCAAAGAATGAATCAACAGACTCATTTGGGTTCATTCTCAGATCTTCAACCTTTTTCCACAATACTTGAAAATTTTATTCATTGACATTTTTATCTCCTTCAAATATATTCAATATCTTTTCCCATATAGCATGTGATGTCTTTCATGACATCACCTTTGTATATATTGCATTAGAAAGGGATCTACCTAGAGCATTGATTCTTTTTTTTAGCATATAGTTCCCTTATTTTGAACTTTTGATAGAGCACCATTATTGATATCCACTGATATTTCATGCATAGATACAGTAAAAACATCCATTCCCTAAGATCAGAAGTAGTGTTTCATCCAATTCTTCCATAAATGAAAGTTGTTCCTAACGAATATCAGAATGTCGTTATGATTTATAACCTCCGTTGAGGGACAAAAACTAAAATTTACCTTCCCTATGATACTAATTGTTAGGTCCACTAGGATGAATATTTTGAGAGTGGGGTGTATTAGGGTTTGAATGTTTAAAAAAACACCCCCTTTTGATCTTGTGACATAGTTAAAAAAAACTCTATTATCTCTCTTTCTCACAGCATAATATGGATAGAAATTAAAACATACATGAGATGCGACAATTTTACTTGGATCACCATCAATCAGCTACATCCAAGGAGAATACACCGGCCATGTGCTGATGTACCAAATCCACTATAAGTGCACTACTATTTATAATATTTTGAGTAGACTCAGTATGTCTCCCAGTTTACAGCCACTCAAAATTTGAAAGCTCATTGCTCTCTCAACTGATGTGTGATCACTACTTCTCCAGAATATCTACTCACTATTTATATAACTATAGGTCTCTTTATTATCACTAATGAATGCATCCTCCATTATATTTATTTGCTTTATTGATGTCCCAAATTCATCCACTAGTTAATATCACTTTTCCATTGCTGTATCCGGTAACGACAAATCTTTCGTGCAACCCTTACTATGTCGTGTGTGCATGTTTTATCCATTACATGCAAGATTATAATTTTCTCTTGAAACACCTCTTGTGCGCAACTTGAAACTTATACACAACTCAATTATTTTTTGAATCCTCCTTAGCTTTCAAGGAACTTATAATATTTCATGAAACTCCATTGGTGTATTTTTCTTAAGTGATCCAAAGCTCTATTTATCTCTAAGTCTTGAGATGGATCGAATGACGGGGGTCACCTCTTATTTATAGGAAATTATAAACCCTGCGCAGAAGAATCACCTTGTCGTGAAAGAATTCCTCCATGTGTGAAAAACCACATTTGACGCCACCTTTGCGGAAAAATCCTCTTTTGCACAAACTCATCTTTCAAGCACATCACGCCTTTTCCATTTTTCAATGTTTTGATCCTGAAACAATCCTTCCACGCGTGATTTAAAATCAATTACAAAATATCATGATAAATACAATATTTTGTGCAAATTCTTGATCATGCATTCCCCTTCCTTTTCCAAAAAACACATGTCTTCATCTCCTAAATTTCTGGCCAAAAAAATCTGGCAAACACTAGAAAACAATGCCTCATTGTATTTGTTTTTTTACCTCTAGATTTTCTATTCCTTTTTCAAGGTTCTTTGTCAACATAGGTTGTCATAAATAACTCTAGAACTCGAAAAAACAACAGGGAAACCCTCTTTATCAATAAAAACATTCTTCGTCAACAAACACAATCACCTCAAAAATGAGTCAATGTTACGTTGAGGAAT
The DNA here is from genome assembly GCA_963277665.1 of Viscum album. Taxonomy (NCBI): domain Eukaryota; kingdom Viridiplantae; phylum Streptophyta; class Magnoliopsida; order Santalales; family Viscaceae; genus Viscum; species Viscum album. The sequence goes on from OY728161.1 coordinate 782,784,768, forward strand.
ATTTTTCCCAAAAAACAATAACCTAACACAACATGTGTATCACCCAAAATGAAATAACATCAATAGAAAAATAACACTGTAAAAATAGTAATACCATCCCTAGGTACTCATACTTTTCCTTGTACATGAGTTAGATACTCCCATGCACAAGATCATTACCAAGTCCAGACACATCCTAGTCACCTTTCTACCTTTCCTAAAACGTGAAATAGAAGAAAAGGATTATCGGGTGCTCTGATACCAGTTTGTCATGTCCCACAATCTGGCATTATCTCAAGTGTCCATAAAGGGGTGGTTACGGGACCTCAAGAGCACAACATCATATGCTAGAGGTTGTCAAATAAAAGATGGGGTGTGAAATGTATAGCGGGGAGACTATATGCCCTGGTATGAAATATAATTTCAGAAGAAACAAATCATATTTAAATGGAAAATAATAATCAAAGTAAAAACAACTATAATGATCAGAGTAAAAACAATGTGAAATAAAATAATAAAAGCTAACTGAATAATCCAATAATAGTAACGGAATAATGTAACAACCAGATGGAATGTAACCACATGTCATTCTAGACAAAAAATATAAGAAAAATACTAGAAGACATAAATAAACGACTCAATGTCCCGGGTCCAGAACTCTGGTCGATCCCATCTCCAAACTCCAGCACAAAAGTAATCAAGCCATCAACAATAAGGTCCTTTACCCTTATCCAAACCCACATCCATGAAATCTACTCAGGTTCTTAATGGTGGCCCAAATAGGGTGTGATTAAAACTCAGTAGGTTGACACCACCCTATCTAAACAAACCAGTATAATAAAAAGTGTATACAATAATGTGATAACCAAGTATATTAATTAATTTAGAAATTAATAAAATACAACCACAACATGCTTCTGCTCCATGTTGGGATTTGTCTGAGAATGTTTTACAACCATAATAACGACAACAAAATAACCACGGTAAATAACCTTCTTTAGCACCATACCAGAATATCATTGAGAATGTATTACAACCAGGAAAACCACACCCATATACACATACTATAGTCACAAAAAATAATCTGAGTCGAAGACCTATAATCATTACAAAATTTCTGTTCCAATCCCTATAAGCATTATATAATTTTCAGGTCAAATCTCTGTAAGCATTATAACATGGGACTAGGCCAAACCCACTCTCTATAAACATTACAACATATATGTGTGCATGATCCTGGGCCTATCCTTTTATATAATCATATCAACATAGAACACATTCCCTCTCATACAACATGGACATCACAATATCACATCCTATATATCAATGGTTAATTATGCTAATTGCAATTATTCTTTCAAGATACACTTTTCAGTTCAATTCAAAATTTATTAACAATTATATAGAAAGCAATAAGCCACAGTTTAGGGATTCTAAAATAAGAAATCGCCCTAGGTCACATGTCGTGCCAAACATAATTTAAGCCATTATCCAATTATAAATTCATTTGAAACCAAAGGAAATCAAGGGATAAAATCATTAAACTGTTTAATGAATTTGGGAACACACAATGAGGGCACAATCACAATAATATATAAAATTGGTTTTATCAAACCATAGGGTTAATGTTCAGACCCCAGGCCTTATATTGATGATCCAAAAATGCTTCCTATGACCAAATTCTATAAGGAAGAAGGTACATATGACTGAAAAGAGGTTACTAAATAAAAATTGATAAAGAACAAAACCAACAATGCAATTGGGTAAAAGGATTTCACCACAACAGGTGGAGAAGAAGAAAGAAATGGATGAAACCAATCAAAAAAAACTTATTAGGGATTGAAGATTTAAAAAAGATGTCTAGAAGGGGGTTTGACACTCCAAAATCACCTGGATAATTCCCTAGGGTCGAATGTGGAGAAGCTACAACTTAATGAAAAATAAATCATCCACAAAGCATGTTGAAAACTATAGGTCAGGAATTTACAGGTTTTGTACTGCAGTTACATATCGTGTAAATGTTTTAAATGGTATACATCGAAAAACCCATCATCTCAAATTTTTTAATAAAAAACAAGAATACTTACATTACATTTAATCCCCTTACATGATGTGTAGATGTTCTTCAGTTGACTTTTGCAGTGAAATTTTAATTTTAAGCAACCCGAACCTCTTTTAAGCTTTTCAAATCACCAAGAACATGTGAAACAGTTAAACCATTTATAACTGACTCTATTAATTCAAAAAAGAATACATCCTCAAACATTAGTTCATTTTCTCCAACAAGGGTTCTCTGTCTTGGAAAAATACTCATCCACCAAAGCATTACCAAAAAAACTCATAGAGAGATATACTTAGAAATAAAAATGAATCTTATGCTTTATATTTAAAATATAAGGTGTTGGTATCCCCTTCATTGATGTTGGTTTTACAAGAACACATAAAAAATCATTCCCTGAAGCAAAGGGTTATATCTTACATTGTTTCAAGACTATTGATTCCAGAAAAAATGATATTAGAGGAGGGTGAGATTAGATAACTCTCATCTTTCTTTCAATCACTTCGCAATGATTTTCAAGTTGATGATATTTTTAGGTTTCTCTATGTTTTCAATTTGGAGGCCACATGGTGAATATTCCATCCTATATCAGGGTCTCCAGAGCTGTAGTTAGCATGAACCACATCTTTGTATTCGTTGTATTTAGCCCAAAATATCTTGAACCTGAGGAATATTTCATATTTTGTCATACTTGAACCATGTGTTGTATTAATAAAAATGGTTTAGTTGTTTGAGGTGGTAGGGGTCATGTGAGAGATTTTGAAAACCTTAAAATATTACCTCTTTCATTCGATCCCAAGAAATGGTCAAACCTTTTTATGATGTATTATCTTTATAAATTCTCTTAGAACTATGTAGAAACGTATACTTTCATGCAGTAGATTATAAAGGTCATCCATCCACACTACATACTGTAAATAAACCATAGAGCCATGATATTTAATGTTTCCCCCATCCTTTTTTTATTAGGACATAATTTCATTGATTTCCCCACCAAAGAGTGTGGGTCCACGTAAAAATTTTCATAGATACTTACGAAGTATCCAAGACTTCCATTTATATCTCGGGGAAGGACATCTGTAAATGCCAACAAAGGCCCATGTAGGGGTCACATATTAGTGGGTGGAGGAATATTAGCTGTTACATAAGAAATAATTGACTCTAACATTCATGTCATCCCTCTAGAGAATACATAGAACACCTAAGTATTCAAAGAGGTAGACCAAGAAGAATCCTTGAAAGCCTATTTTTTCCAAATTTATCCATATCCTTTCATTTAAATATGGTTTTGTATAGGAAAATCATATCAGGGTGACTTATAGTGAAATGGCGCTAAAGAATATAAACCTAGTGAGGGTTTCCAAGCTCATGAAAGTTCTTGTATAGGATTTTTATAGGGAAAATATCCAAAAAAACCAATCACACATAATAAAAATCACAAAGCATATGAAAAATTGTTCATAAAGGATTCTGATTGGAGGCGATGTATGAAACCCCTCCCATAGCGACCCAATCGTTGCACCACTTATGGAGGACATAAAGTAGAAGGAATCACTACCTAGGAAAAGTAAATCCAATGATTAATACCCATAGAAGTTAACCTATGATACATAGATAATCCAATTAACTACAGACGACCCACATTACCAAAGAAGACATTTTATGATAAAGACGTCTGATGATCGACCAATTCGTGAGTCTAAAAACACTAAACACCGAAAGATGATCCACAGATCTGAAAATGAACTATATATTTGGACATATGAAGCTCTAAAGATGATCCATAAATCCGAGGAAAATGTCTCATGATGCAAACATCCAATACGGCAAAGCCAAAGAAACCAATGACGCGAAAGATACGAGTTTACCAAGATCCAAAGAATAAACCAATAATAAAAAAAATGGTGAAGAAGAAATAGAAATTACTAATATTTGTTGAGAACACATAAGATCAACGGAGACAAAGTAAAAAAACCCTACTAATCAAATAGCTGATGGAATAAGGAATCAATTTCCAAACCTTGGAAAATGTCTAAATGAAACTCCCATAGAGATGTGACTGAAACTCCTACAGATATAGGAGTTTAAAAATAATTATATAAATATATATAAATATATATAAATATATATAAAAATATGAATAGATATATGGAAACAAATTTAACCAAATATATATAAATAAATTGATATATTAAAAAATAAGAAACAAAACAATATAGATCAGGGATAAAATCACATGGGTGTGACAATGGAGGTCCCATGTTAGAATCTAAGTGAAGGTTCATGCATGTGTGGGAAAGAGTGGTGTTATAGCACTCATAACGTATAGGTGTAGTTATAGATGAGAACTGATAAAAAATATCATGTGCTAATAATGGAGGGGGGTCGCCTCCCTGCAAATCTCCAAGAAAATCTCATGCCTATTCACATTTTATGACTTTTATTGGTGCTAAAAAAATCACTGATATAATGGGCCTTTATTAGTAATCCAATAGAACAAAAAAAGTGACCTTGTTTAATGGTTTTGAGAAAATAAGCAGTTTTTTGGCACAAATAAATGGTATTTAAAGAATTTATAAAAGTCGGTTTTGTTGTAGTGAGTACAATTTAAAAATATTAAAATTAATTAATTTTTTTAAATATAATAATGTTAACGAGTTTAAACATAATAAAGTTAACATGTTTGGGTTTTTATATAATATATAATAAATACCTGAACCCTACTTGATTAATAATAAATTAGTGTATATGAAACTTTAACCCTCCCCAATCACGATTAAAGGGTACATGAACCCAGTTTAATCGGGACTGGTAAGATTAGGTTCTCCCTTTTCAGGTACACGTTGTCATCCCTATTTTAGTATAACATAGAAAAATAGTATAAAATTTATATTATGTGTTAAAATTTAAAAGTATAATAAAAAAATACAAACATATATTCTAATATATAATATAGATTCAATTCATTCAGTATTAAAAGTTTATAATTAATTTTTTTTTATTCCTAATAATTTAGTGATTAATTATTGTCATTATTAATTGTAATTTAATTTTTCAAGTATTAATATTAACGTTTTATTATTATTTTTCATATAATTATATCAGTATAACTTTCCTAGTATTGATAATTATATATATTTATAATTTTAATTACTTCCAACTCTACTTATTATTATTTTTATACCTTATTATTATTATCATCAAATTTTCCCCACATAGGTAGTGTGGTGACTAGGGTGGGTGGGGGTCTGGGATGGCGGTCATGGGGTCGAATCCTCATACTGATTTATGTAATCATGTGTGTGTTTTAATAAATGATAAATGATTATATTATTCAATATAATTTCAATGGATTTTATTTACATATCATACATTAGGGATGAAATATTTTATAAATATGAATAAAATTCATTGTTCTCTGTAAATATTTACTATCATAAATCTACTTATGGTTGTTATATTTTTATTATTTATTATAAACAAATACAACACAAAGATCATTCAAAAAACATCATATTCACCTCTAACATGATTTATGATAAAATAAGGTATATTTGCATTCAATTCGGGGAATGAAATAAATCATTTTCAAGAAATATTCTTATTCACTCTAGGTTACAGAATAAAATTATTTGTTCGAGTTTTATAGTGTTTTCAAAACAATTGCATGAATATTCAATTTAGCAATTTAATAAATTTCATCCACTCTGAAAGATTAGTATATATAAAATATATTTATGCTTCGTCATCTAGAATATTTAATTTCTCTAAAATATTTTATAAGAAATAAAATAAAGAGAAAAGAAAATAAAAAAAATACAAATAATTAAAGTAAACAACATCTTCATCGTGAACCTTTATATAGTATAATCAATCTTGAAACCTTTAGGGTGAACATGAAATAAGAGATATGAAATTTCATTGTTCATGGAATGATTAGCAAACTTCGCATCGACGTATGACCGTTACACGATTTTCATCGAACTTCAGCTCGACGTACGACAGGTACACAATGTTCATCAAACATAGGCTTAACGTATGAGGAGTACGTGATTTTCATCAAACTTCATCTCGACGTATGACGGGTACATGATGTTCATAAAACATTGTGTCGACATATGACGTGCATGTGATGATCATAAAACTTCATCTGAACGTACTATGAGTATGAGATGTTCATCATTCAATGGATTGATGTACAATGGTTACGTGATGTTCATCATTCAACGGGTCGATGTACCATAGGTACGCGATGTTCATCATTCAACAGATCGATGTACGTCGAGTACGTGACGATCATTATTCAACAGCTCGACATACGACGGGTACGCGATGCTCATCATTCAATGGTTGGACATTCGGCGGGTACGTGATGTTCTTCATTCAACGACTCGACATACGACTGGTATATGATGTTCAACATTCAATGGCTCGATGTACGATGGGTACGTGATCTTCCTCATTCAACGACTAGACGTATGACAGGTATTCTATGTTCATCATTCAACCACTTATAGTGGTGTAGTTTTTTATTCATATGATGAATGATGTTTCTCTCGGCATCTATTACGTCGATTAATAATCAAACACATTCTATCCAAGGAATGATGTGAAATTTTTCAATCATGAGTCATTACAGCTCTTCCAGAGCTCATTATTTTTTCCACATCAAAATATTAGAAAAATAATATATTATTTTCATATTTTTCAAGAGGGGAAAAATAAATGTAACAATATCTTAAATATAAAATTAGTCTCACCTCTTTACATTCCAAAGAGTATGTAAAAATAAGAATGTTTATAAAAACATGTAACATACCATTTTCATATGAGATTTTTCTTACGCCGATGATGGGGATGAAGACAGTGACGTCACGATGCGCATTGCAGAGAAGATGATCGTGATGATAACATTTTGTGAAATAGATCGAATGCATATTGAAACCACAAAACATTTTGAAACCAGAAATGTAAGATCGATCGTAGGCGAAGTGTATCGTTGAAGAAGCGAGAATTGAATTTGTGTATGACGATGGTAACGACAAATGAAAATACAAATACAAGAGAAATACAGGAATTACAGAACAAAATGTATATCCAATGGTTCATATCATTTCATTAACATATCATTATATTTATAGAGTTCACGATATCTGATCCTACAATGAGAATAATAAAGGTTGTCCATTAAGAGGGGAATTAATTGGGAATTGAGGAGTAATCATTATTTTCAAAATTATGACATGTATTAATAACGGTTCCTAAAAATTTGAAAATTTTAATTTAGAAAGATTTAGTATATATTTACAAACATCCAACTAAATTTGTATTGGAATTATTTTTTTCACATTTACACTAAAATATCCACTAATATAAGTCAATACTGTTTATTACTGAAAATTCAGAGCACAAAAATTGAATGCATGAATATGTATATACATATATATATGTATATATACAAATATAAAAATGAAAAATATTTTTCAATTATAAATTTACATCAAAAAGTAATAATTTCATTGAAATTTTCTAATTAATATTTATAGTTATTAATGGGATGTATGTCTGTTGCAGTAAGATCATTCTTAGTATGATCTATTTTCTATGTTCATCATTATTCATTTCATGATCATTCCATTAGTGATAAAATTGGAATGTATTTGGATCCTATTTCACAACATAGGATCATAGGATCACCCCATAATAACCATTAAATGCATTTTTATATTCCTAGTGCTAGTATATAAAAATTAAAATTAAAATATGCAATGAAATTTTTCATTACAAATTTTCAATTCAAATTTCAACATAAATTACAAGAGTAAATAAATTAATACATAAATAAATAAAACAGATTTCGACTAGAAAATTACAGTGAAAATTTGAAATGAAAATTTTCAACTAAAATTTTTAGTTTTAATTTTCAATACAATTATAACTCATAGTATATTAGTACACAAGTAAATAATAAAAAGTTCTAGCGCAAACATCCATTGATTATTTTCATTGGATATTTCATTTGAAAACTTCCACTAATTTTTTTTTTGTGTTTATTTCCTACACATCATATGATTCGTATTATAAACATACTAATTATTTTTTAGTGGGAGTTTATAATAAAAAAATATAGTGTATACATATATAATATATTAATTTAAAAAAATATGTAAATTTTCACCACACATTTCCAGCTCAAATTTTCTCTCACAAATTTCAATGTACATTTACACTAGAAAATTTCAGATCAAATTTCCACTTGAATTTTCAAATAAAATTTTGAATATATATTTTCCATAAACCATATATTTCTTAATATATATATACACTATATTTTTTGAATTAAAATTTATATTGTAAATTTCTAATAAATAAGAAAATGTATAAAACAATTTATTGTCAACAAATAAAAATTTAACTCAAAATTTGTATAGAAAAAATATATGTATATGTAAATGAATGTATCATTAATTGATATATAACACCTTATAAAAATTATTCATAATTATTATATACCTATTTTATAGGGATAAAATAAAAAATATATATAATTTTAAAAATTATTAGTAGTTTTTTTATATTTATAAACATATAAATATTTATTAATCATTGTTATATGTTTTGTTTTATTACTATGATTATATATTTATTATTATTATTTTCTATTTTCACTTGTATATATTTTTAATTATTTTTTATTATATATTATTTTTTATTTAATGATTATGGGTTTTATTTTTTTAAATCACATTATATGTGAAGCAAAGGGTATTTTAGTACAACACATACAAATAAATCAATTTGTTTAAAAAAGAATCAATTCTAAAATTTTGATCATTGGGCACATCATTTTTTCCATGAGGAAAGTATCTCATGGTTAACCTGATGGTCATGTCACTTCACCAAACAGAATATGATATTTTCTCAGTCTTAGGGATGAATATTCCTTTAAAAAATAAAACAAGCTGAAGAAAAGGGAAAATGAGTTTTATCAATATGGTAATAGAATATTAGGGAGATACGGGAGGAATTCGAGGAACCCTTTTACCTTTAAAAGGAGGAGGCTATTGTGGATCGATAGTGGAGTTCATAGAGTGGATGCATGCTGGAGGATTGAGGGAGAACCTGTGCAGAAGAGGCAAACATGGAAAAGGAAGGAGAAGGTAGACCTACTACCTCCCCTGTTATAGCCACCTATAGCCTCTTATCCCCTTTATATTTTTTATTTTCATTAATTATTCTTCTTATTCTTCTTCAATGATCCCCCTTTAACAGAGGGGTAGAATCTTCTTAGTGGTTGGGTGAAGGGAAGGTGACCATTGTTATGCTTGTGCTTTGTTTTAGTCAAATTCATGAATATATTTTTATCTGTTGAATAGTTTTCAATTTTCAATTTTATTATTTAAATTTAATAAGATTCTATTTTTATTTAATTCTGAATTATTAATTTTTCTTGATTGGGAAATTTGTTCTCCCTATTCTTAGTTTTGGATCACACGGATTGGTTGGTCTCAAGACAAGGGGAAAAGTGTTTAGTAATTAATAAACACATGAGGATTGAACAATGGACTAATTTTATTCATTGTTAATTTCAATACTGAATTAGGTATTGCATAAATATTTCAAGGCAGTCCTATTATGATATTCACACATTGGAAGGAGAATAATAAAAATAAGAAAATTGATTGATATTATTCTCATCATCATCCAGCTTGATCAAGGGTGAAAATAAAGAGAAATGATTTATAATCCAATCATTTAACAAACCAATAAATACAATAGACTCATATAAAAAGGACTATTATTATATTAAAAAAGTAAAGAAAAAATTAAACCCAATAACTTGTCTCTCATATGAATTTCATTATACAAGTTTCATTTCTTCCTAATCATAAAATTCTTGTCATTCTATTTACTTTTTCACTCATGAGAGTATATTAAAAATTTCTACCTAGAGATAACATTCCTCACTAATACTACTATACCCTTAGGGGTAAAATAAATAGCTTTTTATGCACCCCCACGATAGGTGTGCATCACACATCTTTGTGTTTTGGTATTTTTAATGAGAAATGACAAGACATTCCATTCTATACCTATAATTTAACTAAGTATATTTTTGATGATCCTTAATAAGAAATCGGTCCATCCCTTATAAAACCAAGGACCACCTCAACAACATATAGGACCAAGGTGGTCAAACATGATGGAGTCAATAAAATTGTCTACCCCCAGGTGATAAGTGAGGGTGCATATGGCCTATTTCATGGGTTATTTAATGTAAAGTCCATGAAAAATGTATACTTATTTTACATACAGAATATTTTATGAACACATTTAAGTGGTTCAGTATTTTTTATGATAAATTACATGACATTCCATTTAATACATATAATTTATCTAAGTACATTTTAGATGGTACTTAATAATAAATTGTTCCAACCCATGGAAAACTAAGTACCACCTTAACCACATATAGGACCTAGGTGGTCAAACACATGGGATGAAATCATCTTTCCCAACCCCTAGTGATAATTAAGGAGGCATAGGGCCTATTTCATGGGAGATTTAATGTAGAGACCATGGAATAATTATTCTTATTTTTCATACAGAATATTTAGTGAGAACATCTAAGAGGTTTGGTATTTTTGATGAGAAATGACATGACATTCCATTCTATACTTATAATTTATCAAATTATATTTTAGACTATCCTTAACAAAAAAACTGGGCCAGTATGAGATTTTTACACTCTATGTAAATATTTCACATCTTTTAATGGAAAATATTGGGTTTTTAATAAAAAAATAGACAAGTTTTTCATTGAATATGAGCTTCACAGAATACGCGACGTGTAAAGTGATCACATGATGTGTAATAGTCATGAATTGGGATTTTAGGGTGTTGAATGACTAGTTTATTATTTCATTCATTGATGGATTCTATGATCTTAACCTAGAGGCTCTTACTAAATGATTTTGGGAGACTCCGTACCTTCCAAATCACTTGGTTCAATGATTGATCACCATTGTGGTTGGGTTGCTTCTCTCCAGGTATGTAATTCGTATAGTTCTTCTTTGGTTTTTGTTATAACTATGGTTTTGGATAGGTTTGTGTTCAAATTTACTATTAAATAATGTTTTTAATCAATAATTTTTAGTCTCGTAGCATGCCTTGTCTTTCGAAGGTTGTTCTCTTATTTTCTTATCACTCTTGTCGAAGGAAACTATGTTTATACTAGTTTGAGGTAGGTGTTTCTATACAATGGGTTAATTTGATGAATTATATTTCATTCATGATAAATTAATTTGGTTTATTAATTTATTAGAAGTTATTTGTGGTTTCAAATGATTTCTTGGAAAAGAAAATGTTTTTCAAAATAGGGGTTTTTTCTTTGAAATAAAATTTTCTTGATTTGGAAATAGGTTTGCAAACTATGAAGTGGACTAGATTAGCATTTTAAATATTTTTTAAAATTATGAGCATGGATTTGAGAATCTATTTATAAAATTGAACGTTGTGGACCATAGGTTCCTCGGGAAAGTGACACATGTAGTCTTAGTGTGTGTTTTACCACTTGGAGGAAACATTTTGTCATATCGACTGGCAGTAAATCATATTTGGGGATCCAACATATGCCTATATAGGCTTGTGAGTGTATAGTATGTTGTTTCCCATAGGATAGATTCCAATACGTGAGGTTTTTTTTCATTTATCGTTATTTATCACATGATTAGTTTCATCATGTATTATTTCTCATAGTTTTTTATATGAGGTTGTATCATATAAATTTCCATGATAGGTTGTTTCAAGGATATGTGTTTACCTATTTCATTATTGATCCATGGATATAATTTCCGATTTTATATAAATTCTACTTTTCATATTTTTTCATTTAGAATAGGAATGGAAGGTATAGAAACCAAAGGGGAAAAAGGGTAAATGATTAACAACTATATTAAATTCCTAAAAATGATTAGTAAAACTATTCTATTTTAAAATCTAGAATTTTTTCATTATTGATATTAAAAATTGTATATAAACTAGGGTGTTGTCATTCTAGGATTTTTCTCACACTCTACATAGGAATTTGGTCATTTATAGATATTATATTACAGGATTTAAGTAAAGGTAAGAGCATCTTGCAGTATGATGGATTCCCTTATCGCTACAAATTTCAGTTTGGGTTGGTCTAGAGGAGTCTTTTGGTAACCTGGGGTCTTGATATACCTTTTGGATTAATTTTTTTCCTTGTATTGTATGTTTTTTGTGGTATCTCTTATATTTCCTCTTTGTACTCTAGTTTTATGGATTCTTTTACTTATATTGTAGTTTAGTTTCCATTATCTTGTCTTTCATATATTATATGACGTGCTGGTTCAGTTGGATTTTCTAGTTGACTGGTGCTGGTTCATTAAAATTTGGAATCAATGGGATTCTCAGCCTGATGTTTGTTAAATGTTCATGATTTTGGTTCTGTGTCTTTGGTAAATAGGATTTAGGACCTTCATAATTCAGATAATAGGTGCGGAAAAGGGGCTTTGCTAGCTCACATTTCTGATTGAAACAGAGTTACCATGGGAAGTTAGGTAATTTTACCATGTTTGATAATTAGAGTTTGAATTCATTTAATGAAATATATAGGATGTGTATTTAAATTTATCTATTCCATTTTTAATTTAGGCCTTTTTGGTGGCTTTAAATTCTTAATGTTTCAAATATGTGTTATCAATAGATGAAGCTGGTCCTATGATTTGGGAATTTTCTCATGAGTGATTGGTTTTGGTATTTTGTTATACAATGCCTCTGAGAAGAGATATTCCAAATCAAAGAGAGGATGCTATGAGAATGGTTTTGTAGGTGAATCCTCCAGTAGACCCTCCTTTAGTAGAAGATGTATCACTACTATTCAAACTTTGGGTCAAGTGGGTGTTGGGAACCCAATGTGTGTGGTTGATCATGAATCTAAATTTACTAAGTAGAATCCAACCATGTTTAATTGAATAAAGGGCCCTAGGAATCAGAGGATTGGTTTGAGTGGATAGAGAATATATTATACTTTCTCAAAACACATGAACACTCTAATGTGGGTTTTTCCATGTATATGCTTGAGGGATTAGAAAAAAGACGGTGGGAGTCTTTTTTGGAATCTATGTTGCACGGGGATCCTACCTGGGCCTCCTTCATGAAAATATTTAACTGGAAGTTTTACCTTGAGACATTTTGGGTGGTGAATAATCAAGTGTTTTTGACCTTAGAGTTGGGGGAACATACCATTCTAGAGTATTCTTATCATTTTTCTAAGTTGTTACATCTATAATTAGAGCTTTTCACTAATGAGTACCTTATGTATTATAGGATTGAGTTAGGATTGAGGCCTGACACTAAGTCCATGATGATAATAATGTGACTTATAACCTTTTTAGAGGATTTTGACAATGAAGCATTGTTAGAAGTAGACATAGCTAGAATGATATGTTTCGGTAGAGCTTCTGATGGTTCAGTGGTTATCCAAGGTGTATATTCTAGCCTGAGAAGTAAGCATATGTGTATGATCCCTTCATTTGCAAGGTACATACCTCTATGATTTTCATTTGAACCGTGATGGATGAGTCTTGTTTACATATGGAAACCTTTATTGAGGAAAATGACATAAATTACAATTATATATGGTTATTTGAATTAATGGAGATTTGAAATAAATGTGTTAAATGGGTTTATGAGGGTTTCCCATTATTTAGATGGATTTGGGGGTGTTTCAGATCCTTATATAGGAAACTAGACTGAAATCTATCTACAAGGGATTTACATTCCATGTAAAGGTGTTACCCAATATGTGTATTCATCTAAACACATGTCATAAAACTAGTATATGGTGTGAAACAGTTACCAATTGTTTAAACCATTCACATAATGTAATAATCGATTGAGATAAATATTAACCCAAGTCAAGGTTCTTTTATTGCATCCATCTAAAAAAACACAACGTGTAAATGAATTAAATGTCATGTAATATCCTGAGCATTTTTTAATGGTTTTTATTGACTGATTTTTCATTCCATCAACTCCAGCCTTCCACATCTTGACCACAGGTTGTCTCCCATATAATTTTAGAATGACATCTTCTATTCCAAATGTCTTTTTTGTCTGATAAATCCTTGTAAACTCTTTGGATTCGTTTTTCCCTTCATTTTACATTGTTCATTATTAGGGAGGTGGAACCTTTGGAATGTATTTGGGTTTGATGTTAATCTTGATATAATTTGATCTAGGTTTCATCGGGTGATCTTTTACACGTTCATTTATATCGGTGTTACCCATTTTGAGTCTTTCTTAGATCACTTGTTAATGGTATGGTGTCAAAACCTTAACCATATGGTCTGTTTAATTACAAGTATGATTGATATTATAATATCACCAACATAGTTTGCGGCTAAATTAATTAAATGATCAATTAGATATATTCCTTGTAAACCCTTTAGATTAAATTTTTTTACCTAACTTTTGATTACTTTTTGGGTGAGCGAACACTTATTTAAAAATTAGTTGACTAATGACTTAAGTGTGTTTATCAAGACATGTGTTTCGAGTGATTCCTTGATACAGATTCACTCTAGCTTGGAATGATTATTGAAATGTATAGCATGATATTATTTTATAACCAAATTATAATCAAAATGTGTAATTAAAATATAAATGGTAATTTTCATAACTAATCAATAAGCCTTATGATGAGATATTGTGATATCCTTCATGCTATGCTAAGTGATATTCGTTGTATTGCTTATATACTTGGATAAAACCTAATTTATTAATAAAATGATTATATTCTGAGCTTTTCCTTGAAACATTATGAAATTATTATCCACTGGGATTGGCCCTGATTTATTTCTGAAATTATTATTAATTTATTTTGACCCAGATTTTTGTGATTTATACTATGGAGATATGGTTATGGTTGTCATGGTTGTCATGGTTGTGAGATATACTTATAGAAATTATGGAATGTCACGAGGAAGGTTATATTTTACCATGATTATATGTTTATGGTTGGCATGTTGATGAGACATGCTCATATATATTCCATCATGGTGCTGAAGTAGGTTGATGACATATTAATTGAAATGTTTAATTAATTGAGAAAATTATTTATTTTCTTATTACAATAACAATTTATCAAATTGGTTATGCTTAAAAATGGTTGTGTCCACCTAATGAGTTATAATAACACCATATTTAGGTCATCATTTGGTACCATAGTAGATAACAAGGATGTAGGATTTGACAAGGTCAACAGACCATGTTATTGATTATTCTTGTCGGTCAGGATGGAGTTTTGAGATGGGGCCAACATGTGGCTTGGTATCAAGGAATTCTGAGTATTTATTTGAGTCTGTTAGTCTTTTATTTTTATTAATTATAGATTTAAATTTATTTACATTTCATATTATCATTTCATTATTCCTTTATTATTTATTGTATTATTTAGTGGGCTTTTATTGTTTCGTTGTTCCACTACGTTGTATTTTTTCCATTATTTCCACTAATTTGATATTTATTGTAATATGAATATTCATCCATGTTTTAACTCTTTAAACAGGGGGTATAGTCTCCACAATATACTTAACAAACCCCCATTACTAGTCAGCATCCCTTGGAATATGGGGAGGCGTGCTTGAGGTCCTATAACCAAGCTGTTGCAACCACATGAGAGAGTTCCAGATCGGGGGACATTTCAAAGTGATATCAGAGAACAATGGGTTTCTTTACTATATGGTAAATGTATAAAGGATACTAGGTTGTTTTGTGACTTGGTAATGAGCTTGTACATGGGATTATATAACATTTGTATGTGGGAAAATTGGAGATCGTAGGGATGGGATTGCTATTTATTATTTTCTCTTTTTACAATTGATGTTAATTCACCTAGGGTGATTCATATGTGGTGTGATGTTATTAGTTCTTTAGATTTATACTCATGGCCTGTTATAGCATGAGATAAAAATGCATGCATCATGATAAGCACATGGGGTATATATTAAAAGACATTATTCCTTATATGGATATATTTATAGCATTTGATATGTACTTGCCTTCATAAATTGTGATATGATATACCTATAATTTATTTTAAATGAAATAAAATATATGAACTATTATTTCCTTCTAAAACAATTTTAATCGATGGATAGTGAGACCCAATGTTGTGGTTCTCTATTGTTTTTACTTTTTGAGGTTGGCCTTACTATTATAATTAGTTTTATGAGGAGTATGGTTGTCTTTTAGAGAAAATACTGCTTCATATGGCTATTTAGATTCACGGTTTCTTCTTCAGAGTCACACGATCCAGGGAAATAAAGCATCTTTTCACCATGCCTTAAATTTCTAATTTAATGAGAGAGTTCCAGTTATAGGTTCATCCTACATTCATTGGGGAGAAAGGACGCCAACAAAACGAGTTCTAGATCAAGTCAGTCCAAATGATCATTAATAAAATAAAGAAACCCATAGATAGGAGGGTGATTCTTGTTGCATATATGATTTGTGGAATATCCAAGCCTTGGTGGGACATTCTAGTGTAAGATGGGAAGAAATAGTTTTTATCTTTGAAGTAATTTGAGATAAAGTTACTAATCCATTCCTATATGGATATGTTAAGGGATGAGAAGGCTTGTGAGTTCCTACACCTAACATAAGAGGGCTTGTTTGTGAGGGACTACACTGAATGATTCACCAACATATAGTTCTTTTTTCCATCCTTGGGAGTTGATTAGATCTCTAGGGTGAGATGTTTTCAAGATGGTCTTTATTGTGAGACTATTTCATTGGTGAACATGTTTCGTATAATCATTTTTGAGGATGCGATGAATCTTGAACACATCATATAAGGGAGTATTATGGAGGACCTGAGTAGTGTCCATGTTTTTTTTAGTTGGGAGAATTATAAAATCTTCTTCCAGTGGAAAGAATTTGCAATATGACAGTTTTTCTATGGAAATATTGGTTAGAGTAGTCAGGGTAGTGGAAAGCCATCTCATGATCATGTTCCAACACAGTGCTATTAGTGTGGAAAGACATGCCACAAATGAGCTCAGTGTATATACCCCACTTTGTATTGTGGTTCTTATAGAAAAATGGGACACCTGTAGAGGTATTTTAGGGGCCTGAAACAACAAAGTAGTGGCGAGGGATTAGGATAGATACCAGAGTCTAGGATGGACTAAATTACTCCTTAGTAGATAGGTAGTTGGAGCTCTATAATAGGGTTTGGTCGATGTATGGGGAACGGTACACCATTGTTATAATGATAGAACCAGACAACTGGAATAGATCAAGGGAGTAATATTGGATTCCCTGGTAGAGGTGATGGTTAACTAAATTTTCTGTAGAATACTCTAACTATTATGGATGTAATACCTTCTACCTTGAAAGCTACAATTCCTCTGTCATATACCCTTTGTTGAATTTTTTTTGATAAGGGAGAATCACATTACTTTTTATCCTCTATTTTTTTAAGTGGTTTGTGATTTTATGTGGAAATATTAGATAGTGTTTTGATCATTGACACACCATTGGGAGTGTGGTCAGAGAATACCAAATCATTCAAGGTGTGTTCTCTAAAGATTAGTAGATACCATTTCTTCGAGGTACTACTTCTATTTGAAATGATAGGTCTTGATTTGATTCATGTGATGCATTGTCTATTTCTATACTAAGAACATATCTACACATTCCAAAGAGGGTTTATCTTTCTATCTCCATAAGAAGGTATCTATTCTAAATAAGGTTTGTGAGATCTTCAAGCTAGTCATGCAGGACCAATTTAGTTTTGAATGGATTGTCTCACAGCTCAGATATCTGGTCTTTCTATATATAATTGTGTAATTTAGTTGGATTATTTTCCTCTGGTGGTAAACTATTTTTAGGATTTTTTTCTTGATGAGTTCTATGACTTAGAACCTGAGTGAGATATTGATTTTACGATCAAGTTGATGTTAGGAGCAGAACCAGTTTCTATCCCTCTATATAGAGCGACACCTATAGATATTAGGTTTTTTGATGTTTAATTGGATGATATAGAAACTATGGTTTTCATAAAACCTATTACATCTCCTTAGGCTTCTCATGTTCTCTTCACCAAGAAGGATTATGGGATTTTTTTCTTATGTTTGGATTATCAGAGTGTGAACTATATGATAATGAAGAACAAATATCCTCTTCTTCACATTGATGTAATCTTCAATTAGCTGAGAGGTGATAAGATATTATCTAACATATATTTGAGTTTAGGATACCATTTGTTGAGGTTGATACCATTATACATACCTCAGACTAATTTTAGGAGTAGGTATGGATTGTATGAGATCATAGTGATGTTGTCTGGTTTGACTAATGAATTAGAAGTATTCATGTCCTTCATGAATTAGATATTTCATCATTTTTTGGACCTTTTTTTGTTTTTTAGATAAAATATTAGTGTACTATCATTAATAAAAATATTTTCCAATAACTCGACATCATCTTATGTATATTGAGTGAGAATCAACTTTATACTAAGCTAACCAAATGTATTTTCTAGATTGATAATGTCCACTTCTTGGTCCACGTAATCCCATATTCTGGATTTTCAGTGGTCTCAAAGAAGGTTGAAACTATGGTATCATGGGATCATCCTATGAATGACTTAAAAATTATAAGCTCTCTTGGATTAATAGGTTATTATTAGTTCTTTGTCTATGACTTCTCTAATTTAGAAGCACTAATTTCTAGGCTGACCATGAAAAGGGTGATGTTTTCTTTGTCAAATTCTTATAAGAGAGATTATTAGGAGCTAAATGGTAGGAAGACCTCAACACAAATCATCACATTACCTATTTTGGGTTAAGCATATACCATGTATTGTGATGCATCTGGATTTGGACTCAGAATAGTTTTACTGCAAGAGTATCAAGTGGTTTCTTCTAGATCCAAATAGATGAGCCCATACGAGAGGAATAAATCTACCTACAATTTGGTGTTAGTAGGTGTGGTACATGACCTTATATTCTAGATGCATTATCTCATGAGTAAGAGGTTTGTGGTATAAATGGACCTCAAAATCATCTAGTACAACATTTCATAGTGGGAAATAAAATTTTTCAGAGGATGTGGGTCAAGTATATATAGTATTTTGACTTTAAATTATCTCATACATTGGGTATGGGTAATTTTTTAATGATTATTTGAGCTATAAGACACATATAGAGGTTGTACAAGAGTTAGGCGATATGTAGTGGAAGATGGAACTCTTTACATAATTACATATAGATGTTTAGGAGTCTTAGGGTCAATAAAATCTAACCTTGACATCTGTTATACCCATGATTTTGTACCGGATCAAGAATGAGAAGTTATCTAATCCAAATGTCTTAGTTATAAGATACACCTTATATGGTGGAGACAAACCATCAGGATGTCATTTTGGTAGTGTAAATTCTCATTTTTATGTGGCTAAGTATGCATTCCTATGGGATTGTGAGAGGATCTGATGACAGTGATTCACGACTCTAGATGGGTGGTACATTCTAGTTTTACAAATGTGCATCAGGATCTCTATAGATCGTGTCGGTGGTCATAAAAAAAGAAGTATGTAGTAGGCATTGTGGTGATATTTTTCACTTATCTACAGGTGAAATCCGAGAAACAAAGGTCAGATAGAATTTTGTAGCCATTTCCCATTCCTGAGTGGAAATGGGAAGATGTCACAATGGATTTTCTTGATAGGACTACCCCGAACAACCCATAAGAATGATGTTTTATGGTTAATTATGGATCGACTAATGAAGGTAGAATATTTTTTCCTATAAGGGGGACCTTTATAGTTGATGATATATGTAGTCTTTAAATACATGATGTAGTTGGGATTCATGGTATTATAAGGAGTATCATTTCAGAAAGAGATCCTCATTTCACATCACGATTCTAAAAGGCTCTTTAGAAGGCTCTAGGATCACAGGTCTATCATCCTTAGACTGATGGTCAATTTCAGTAGACTATTTAGGTTTAGAAGGATATGTTACGATCCCATGTTTTGGATTTTGGTGGATCGTGGGAGCATCATATGGAACTTATGTAGTTTTCATATAATAACAGATTCCAAGAACCCATACAAGTGACACCATTTTAGGCTCGGTATGTCAGGTTGTTCCATTCAACTCTTTATGGGTTGGATGTAGGTGAGTTAGTGCCTGCTGGGCCTAGTCTTGTGCTAGAAACATCTATGTAGGTATAGTTGATCAGGAGGCGGTTAGTGACCATGCAGATCTATAATAAATCATATGATGACCAACATTGATGACCTCTAGAGTTCTAGGTTAGTCATCTTGTTTTCCTTTGGGTGTCTCCTAGGATGGGGCAATTCCAAATCCGGAAACAAGAATTGCTAGATGCTTGGTTTGTTGGGCCTTCTATGATTGTGGATAAAGTTGACCCAGTGGTGTACCAATTATCCCTTCCACAATGTTATAGTTCCAAGTATTATGTGTTTCATGTTTCAAAACTACAATGACATTGGCTAGACTGTTATCATGTGATATAAGTATCAGACGATGAGATTAGTGGTGATGCATCATTTAAAGATAATATGATATAGATTATGGACCATAGTTAGAAGTATCTCTAGGGTCGGACTATACCTCTCATTCAAGTGTAGTGGAAACGTGGGTTTGTTCAAGAGGATACCTAGGAGAGGGAGTCTAATATGTGAGTCCAATGGCCAAAATTGTTCTCAAAGACCCTATAATGATGCTTGGAGTAGCTCAAGGATGATTCGGTATATAGCGGGGTGGTTATAAGATCCCATATTTTCATTCATATGACCCTCATTGGGTTTTTCATTTGAGTTGTGGTGGCTGAGTCTTGTTCAGAGACAGAGTGATTTTTTTGGGTAAAATAACATAATGTTCAGGGATATATGGTTTTTTGAAATTTTGGAGTCTAGATATAAACTTTTTAAATTATTATATGAGGGTTTCCCATTCTTCAGATGTAATTGGTGGTGTTTTGGGTCCTTATGCAAGAAACATAACTAAAATTTGTTTATAGGGGATTTACATACCGGGTAAATGTGATACACAATGTGTACATTCTGCTGAGAACCTTTCATGAAACTAGTACTTGGAATGAAATGGTTAGACATCATGTAAAATGTTCAAATCATTTAATATTTGATCATGATATATATTAACCTGGGTTGATAGGTATTTTTAAATATCCCTCTAAAATACACAACATGTAAATGAGTAACATACCATGTAATATCTTGAGAATTTTTTAAAGGTGCCATGTGGAATATTTTTCATTCCAAACAGTGTAGGCTTACTCCCCAAAAACCTAGGTAATCTCCCATGCTATTTTAGAGTTCTATCATCTATTCAAAATTTCCAATTTGTGTGATTGATCCCTATTAAGTATTTAGATTTGGTTTTCCCTTCATCTTCCATTGTTCTCCATTAGGGTGATAGAAACATTGGACCCTGTTTGTGGTTGATTTTAATCTTGATATGATTTTATCTTGGTTTCATCTCATTATCTTTTTCACCTTTTTTTCCATTGGTGTTACCCATTGTGGGTGTTTCTTTGATTTTTTGTTAAAAGTAGGGGTTATAAACCTTAACCCTATGGCCTATTTAATAGAAATAATGTCCAATATTGTAATTACACTGACATAGTGTGCACATAAAATAATTAAAGTATTAATTGGATTTATTCTGTGGAAACCCTTTGGATTCAATTGTTTTTACCTAGATTATAGATACCATTCAGGTGAGATAACCCTTTTATTATAAATGAGTTAACTAATGTATTCAATATGATTATCCGGACATGTGTTTTGTGTGATTACTTGATATAGATTCACCTCTTCTTGGCCTGATTATTGAAATGACTAGAATGTTATTAGTTAATGACCAAATAATAAAAAAAATGTGAAATTGAAATATACATGGTAATTTTCATAATTAACTATTGAGCCTAATAAGGTGATATTATGATATTCTTAATGTTATGACTATTGATATATGCTATAATTCTTATATACTGGGGTTGAAACTGATTAATTATTGAAATAAGTCTATACCAATATTGGCCTTGAAACGTGCTGAAATGATTATAAACCAGGTTTTTCCCTTATTTATTGATGAAATTATTATATAGTGGGTTTGGCCTAGATTTGAGTGATTTATACCATGGATATATGGTTATGATTGGCATGAATATGGGACATTTTTAGAGACATTATGACATGGTTTTGAGGCAGGTTAGGTTTTTCCAGGGTTATATGGTTATGGTTGGAATGGTTTGAGATGTGCTTAGTGATATTACTCTATGGCACCAAAGATGGTTAATGTGGTATTAATAAAAATGTTTAATTAACTAATAGACCTATTTATTTCATTATTTATAGCATTTATTATGAAACTATTTTTCTTAGACATGGTGTTTTTGGCCTAATGAGTTATACTCACACCCTATTTGGGAATCCATTTGGATCCCAAGTAGATTAAATGGATGTAGGATTTGATCAGTGAAAGATGCCTTATTGTTTATTGTTATTACTGGATAGGATGGACTTTGGACACTGGACTGGCATGGTGATTGTGTCCAGATACATTAGAGTATTTATTTTCTTATGTTAGTATTTTATTTATATTACTTATATTATGAAATTTTTTTATATTTTAGTCTATCAATACATCATTCCTTTATTATTTATTTGATTATTTAGTTGAATTTATTGTTTGGTTATTCCACTATGTTGTATTGTTTCTATTATTTCTGCTACTTCAAAATATATTGTTATATTATTATTATACTATGTTGTAACTCTGTAACCATGGGGTATAGACTCGCCAATATACTAATCACAACCCTGATACTAGTCGTATGCCTCTGGAATACAGGGAGGCATGCTTGAGGTCCCGTAACCTTCTTATTTCCACCATGTGATAGAGTGCTAAATTAGGTAACTTTATTGTAAGAGTGGCTAGTTTTTTTCTTGACCAGTTTTAGGGGACTTGACAGGACAAAAACATGTTTTATGCTACTAATGTGGAAGGAGGGGTCAATAAAAGCTTAACTGTCCAGAGTATCCTTGTATTTTTCATATTTAGGAATATGCTTCCAAGGGTTAAACAATTTATGTATATTATTCCAAGGGTGGTGGGTCCAATCCTGAGGCTAAGTCATATGTTCATGTTTCTAAGACCAGATGACCGTATGTAGTGGAGTATATGAAATAGTAATTAGAAGTATGTCCAGTTGATATTTGAAATATGGTTTTTATATAACCTTCTATGGTGATAGATTTGTTTGATATAGTTGATCATTCTTTTATATCATCAATGTTAGTTGTTGTTTTGGGTTTTCATTTGGAACATATTCCTTTCTTGTTGGATCTTTCCACGAATTTGGGAAGGAGGTCCGAAAATGGTTTTAGATTTCATATGTTTCAATTTATGATAACCGAGTACGAGGTGTTGTGGGACTTTTCAGTGATTGATCGCGACATATTTGAATTGATAATCGTAATGTATTAGATGATAAGTGTTAAGGCTCAGATAGATTGTTACCATCATTATGTTTAGTTATTATCTAATGATGGGTTCACTCATTTTTCCAGGGTGAGTGGGAATTCAGATCAGGAAGGGCAGGACCTGTTGTTACTTATGATGGGGTAATATAATGTTAGTATTCGGAGATATTTCTTAATGTAGTTGACCCTTTTTTGGGTTGTCAACCTCTTGAATTTTTGTGTGCATACCCTGAGGACTTTTTGAACTATTTTTCTAGTTTACCACCCTTGAGATAGAATGAGTTTACTATAGACCTATTCCCTAGTTTGATTCCAATTTATATGTAATATTACCATATATCATCGGCTGATTGGTAGGAACTTAATGTCAATCTTGAGGACCTAAAGGCTAAAGGATTTATTCATATTAGCCTATCACCTTGGGATTCATCCATCCCCTTTTCTAAGAAGTAAGATAGGTTCCTTAGAGTTTTTATTGATTATAGAATATTGAATCGGGTGACGATTAAGAAAAAATATCCTTTTGCAAGGATTTATAATCTCTATGATTAGTATATATGGTCTCACTGGTTTTCTAATATTGACATGCAGTCAGTGTGCCACCAGTTAAGAGTCTAAGAAGATAATGTACATAAGTTAGCATTTAAGTTTCAATATGGGCATTTTGAGTTTCTGGTTATGCCATTTTATCTCACCAATACTCCAGTGGTGTTTATGGATATGTTGAATAAGATATTTAATTGGTTCTTGGACTCTTTTGTGTGGTGTCTTTGGATGATATTTTTGTGTACTCTATGTCAATGAATGATCACATAGACCATTTGGATAATATACGTTGAACCTTAATGGAACATAATTTGTATGGTAATATTTCTACTTGTGATTTTTGGATCTAGGAAGATAAATTTTTGGGGCATGTGATATATGAGAGGGGTGTCTCAATATATCTTGAAAAGGTACATATAGTTATTTCTTAGGAGTAGCCTAGAAATATTTTTGAGATTTAGAGCTTCTTAGGTTTGGCCGATTACATAGAAGTTTTGTTTAGGACTTATCCAAGCTTGCATATTTGATGAGAACATTAAACCGTAAGGGTGTAAAGTTTGAATGAAATGAAAATTTTCAGAGATATTTTAAGGATATGAATATTGGGATGACTTTAGCACCATTTTTAATCCATTTTAATCTAGGATCAGTTTATGTTTTTTTCTTCAATGATTATGGTATGGGTTTGGGATGTGTATTGATTTATGGGAAGTAGGTAGTGGCTTATGACTCTCTCCAGTTACACCCTTATGAAAATAACTACCCTACCCATGAACTTGATTTTTTTGTGGTTATGGATGCACTCAAAACGTGGTGTCACTATCTCATTAGGGAGTGGTTTATAGTATATTTTGATGATAAGATCCTTAAATATATATTTACTTAGAGGAACCATAATTTTTAATAGAGATATTGGGTACATTATCTTCATACTTTTCATTTTTATGTTGCATATACACCTAGAAAAGGGAATGTGGTTGTTGATGCATTGAGTATAAAGGTACTGACACAATCCATGATGGAATCTATTGGGTAGTGGTCCCTAATGAGTTTGTTTACTGCAATGATTTGAGAAGTTTAAGAGGTTGGTGGAAATGTGCATTCATCGTTGATGAAAGATAACTTTTCTTTTAATGATAGAGTTTGTCTTGAGTAGGTGAAAAACACCAAGTGGGAATTATTTAGTGAAAGGCATTATGGTGGATAGTCCTAAGGAGAGTGGTCTTAGTATTCCAGAGGATCTCTGTGATTTCAGAGAAGATTGGTTATTTCATTTTCCCTGAGTCAGGAGTTGTTGGATAGTGGACACCATTCTTGTCGGTTTTTATACCCTGGGGCTTCCACTATGTATCATGACTTGAGGCATTGGTATTGGTTGCATGAGATGAGACGGTCAATTATAGATTTTTTTTGCAGTGCCTTGTTTGAGTATTAAGCTAGAGAACCAGAGACCTGAGGGGTTGTTTTAACCCATTCCCATTTTCTCATGGAAGTTCGATGATATTTCCATGGATTTTTTGTTAAATTTTTGTGATCATTGATCAAAAACAAAATCATAACATTTTAGACCTATCAAAGAGATGAAAAATGTGTACAAATTTGAGGACTTGAATGTTCGAGAGATTGTGAGACTTCATGGGGTTCCCTCTATAGTTATGTGTGAAAGGGACCCGAGGTCTACATCTAGGTTCTGGAAAATCTTGTAGGAGGCAATGTGATCCTATACAATAATTTGAATATCTTGTGATATGCAGATGGATGGATAGAAAGAGGGGGCTATCTAGGTTCTAGATGATATGCTCCGGGATTGTGTGCTTGATTTTGGTGTTTCTTTGTAAAATCATTTTCCTTTGGTTTAATTTTCTTATAAAAATAGTTACCAGGCTTCAATTAAAATATCACCCATAGAGACTATGTATGGGTGGCCATGTATATCTCCCTTATACTAGGAAGAGTTGGTAGGGTGGCCCTTGGTTGGGCCAAGTGTTGTTTAAGAGATGACATAGATGGTTTAGTTGATCCAAATGCATTTTATCATGGAATAGAGTTTTAATAAATCTTATGTGGACTGTCGATGTCAACCGCTAGAGTTTGAGGTTGGTTATCGAGTCTTTTTCAGAGTTTTAACTTTCTTAGGACATCGTTGGTGTAGAGACCCGAATCTTGACGTACATGAACAATACATTACATTTTCAAAATACTTAGTACATAACAAAAAACACACACCCAAGGATCGTAATAGTTTAGTGTCTTTGGAAACTCGGAACGTAATCTTCTAATCGTGGTTAATGATCTTCAATATCTCCCATAAAGATCTTCCCTTTTTTTACCTAAAACCTTTCTTTATATAATGGGGAAAAGAAAACATAAAAGGGTGAGCTCAAATGCTCAGTAAGGGTAAACAAAAGAAAAATCAATCACATCATATTCATAAGAACATAACTTTTGGAAATCTTAACCTGCAAAAGAGAGCATAATTTCATAACATGGGATAAATCATAATAGTGAAATGAAATCCCAATAATCATAACTTAAAACATGAAACTTTGTGGCATACACACATAATCATAGAGAATCATTTCTTGTTAGTCAAGACTCATTTCCAAGACTATCTTAGTGGACAATGTCCCTTTCTGAACCGAGTCACTGTCGTTTCAGTCCTGTTTCACTAAACCGGTATAACTTACCATTCCAGACATGTCTATCTCATGAGATATAAAATCTTTACCCAATGCATTGGATGGAGATATAGGTCCCACCCATCTCATAATGACACCATTCTTATGTGTGCCACAAAATCATACATCATACATCATTTCATAGCCCATGTAATAAAAATGGGATTCTTAAACAACATGACATCATAAAACAATTCATATAAGATAAAGGAATTCATAAAAATACTTCCATCACAACATAATCAAATCAATTTAATAATAGGGATAAAAACAGAACCCTATATTATCCTAGATGGAAAATAATTTTGATAAAACACTTGAAATGAATTCTTGAGGAAAATATCCTTTCTTCTTCAAAAACACATTTCCTTTCTTAATATGTCATAAAATTATAAACTAAAAGAAGTTGATTAAAAATAAACTTGAAAAGTTTTAAAGGAAGATTCTTGGAAATAATGTTTTAAAAATCCATTCATGTCGTATAAGTTAAATAAAACATTCTTCGTACTTTTTTCGGAAAAGTTAAAAAAGTACCTCGTACGAAAAACGACAAAATATTCCTTTCATATCTTTTACTAAAAACTCACCGAAGGGTAAAATTGGATTTAAAAAAAATTTTAGGTGGATGAATATAATATTACATATTGAGGAAACACGGATTTGGATGATAAAATACACCCCAGTAAATGCCAAAGTATAAACAATCTCGGATAAAAATGAGATTGTGATATTTCCCTAACCTTAAGTCTGATTTGCTTCGTAAGTGTCCGAACCTCCTGTATAATTATTTAAATAATGTCATTAAATTATTACAGAATCATATTCATTGTTATGATAACATATATGGTTCACTTATGACTTTATATTACCCGTTCTTTTGTAAATTCAATGTCAAAGAAGCGTTTTGGGTAAAATCGTTTCATTTATCGTAGGTGTTTGGACTTGTTGTTCTTGACATTATTATTACTTATATCATGATTTAATTACTTCCAGAATATAAAACATGATTTATATATCATATATATTCAGTATATATATATTTAATAAATATATAAATGAAATGAAACACACCGTTCATGGAGACGGTAGTCCGTACGTACACATGAACATTGTTTTCCTTTCCTCATTGTCTTGAATGGAAGTAGATGACATACATATATACATAAATATAGTATCCTTATAATGTCATATATTTCATTATTATTGCTTATATATGCTTTATAATTATTCTTAAATTGTTAACATGGAAAATGAATCTCATCGCGTCGTGGAGACGGTAGTCCGTACGTAAGCACGAGCGATGATATCATTCCCATGGTCGTGGAATTGTGTTGAAGTGTATGTATACTATTTCAGTATCAATATCACTCTATAATAATCATATATAGTTACTCCTTACACCATTATACCCATCCAATGAAGGAGGTGGCGGAAAATAGATTACACCACGGCGTGGAGACGGTATTCCGTACGTACGCATGCGCGGTGATTTCCTTTTTCCGTAGGATGGATAGAAGGTTAATTAGAGTTGTTTCATATTTATAATAACATATCAGTATATAATAAATACTGATGTGATTACTTTATCATGAAACAACTAAAGAAGAAGATGTTGAAGAAGAAATAAATTGAAAAAGATCGGTAAGGGATATTACCTCTTTTTGACGCGCCTTTTCTTAACCTCCACTTAAAGAACTAAGGATGGTCATTGAAGAAGACCAGGACCTCTAGGATGATACTAGGGAAGTGGAGAAGAGATTTTGTCAGGGTTTTGCCGAGCTTGAATGCTCAAATTGGTGTGAGGAGGAGAGGGAGGAGGTGCCCTTTTATAAGGGAGGAGAGGGGCACCTTAGGAATATCTCAAAATATTATTTTATATTAAGGTCAAATTCGGTTTATAATGGTTCCAAATGGTCTGATTTCGAATATAAAGTGGGGATGGGTCGAAATCCTTTCATCCAATAGGATTTAGACAAGTTTAGGTTATTATTTTAACCTTATCAATTAGATTTAACTCTAAGTTAAATATTTTAACTTTTACAGTGTCTTTTTGTTTTCTTACACTATATGGTTAATAAACTTACTATATCAAACCAAAAGAACCCCAAGTTGTTTATTATTAATATATCTATCCTTATCTAAGTCATTTGGCCGAACCATAGATTTTTAGGAATTAAATAACAATAAATAATATAATATTTGTTTTAAAAACTAATTTATATCAATTTTGACACTATTCGGTACATGATTTTTATGAAATGATAAGTTCGAACCAAGTTACTTAAATCAACAATAACATGTCATATTAACCTAGAAAATTAGTTTAAGTCATAAAAAATCTCAAATTAAATTTATTTGTGTATTTATAACATCAATTATGTTAATATTTTCTTAAAAAGGTAATTACTGCATCATCGTTGTGTCATAAATAAATTAAAATATTTAAAGTATTAAAATTACAAATAAAATACCATTATGTAAGAAATATTTTTATCTTTCTAATTAATATTTATAGTCGAAATTATATTATGTATAACCCTGTATTAAAAATGTTTTAGTAAATAAACTTTTATTTTAACTCTTTTAACTCTTCTTTGAATTAAATAATAATAAATGTCCTAATCTAATCCATGTGGGCCTAAATGATGTTGGAACCACTTTTTGTATAAGGTTGTATTTGTTGTCAATAGTTGTCAATGCAGATCAAAATGAAGGAGATCATGAAGTACTCCGATGAAGTAGAGGAGTGGTGATTCAGACGATTGTTGTATTGATCGGAAGTTCAAAGAACATGTGTCAAAGGTGATACATTGTTTACAACAATGCAGAATGTGAGGTATAAGCCATCCAAGGATGATCAAAGAAGAATGAGGTTTTTGGATGAAGTTCATGCAATTACTCATGATCGCATGAGAACCATGCAAGAGACTTCCTGACGAATTGAATCGGTTTGCATGAAGTACATCATACCGGTTGATGAAGAAGACAATGTGCAATGATTGGACTTCTGAGATAGTCATGAACATCACATTGTCATAGAAGATGATGATGCTAAAGCTGTTCCTTCAAAGACTACATATCACAATAGTGGAGGTTGTGATAAAAGCAGAAGAGTTGTTGAAGTATACAGATCACCAAGATGAAGCGCTGTTGAGGTGATCGTCCTTGTCGACAAAGCAAACAAACAACATACAAATTTGTTGGCAAAAGTGTTTCTATGGAGGCAGGTCGAGTTCGAGGACTGTGGAATAATGATCCATGTTTTTATTCAAGGAAGGTCGACAAAGGAATGGATGATCTGGAGGCGGACTAAAAGAGCAGATACAAGGTGGCGCCGTTTTCCAGTGTTTGCCAAATTTTTGGGCCTCAAAATCAGAAAATGAAGACATGGATTGTCTGCAAAAGGAGGTTCGCACAAAAAGTAAGTGGTGCGCGAAATATAAGGGGATTGCGCGAAATACTTAAGTTAGGCGCGAAAAACAGCGGGATGCGCGAAATAGTTTTTCGCGCAAACAGTGTTTCGAAATCAGAGAGGTGAAAAATGGAAAAGGCATGGGCTGCGCGGAAAATCAGGGATGTGCGCGAAATACTTAAGTTGGCCGCGGAAAACAGCGGGATGCGCGAAATAGTTTTTCGCGCAAATGATGTTTCAGAATCAGAACGTTGAAAAATGGTAAAGGCATGGGTTGCGCGAAAAACCAGAGCTGTGCGCGGAAAAATGGGAAGGTGCGCGTAATTCAAAGAACTGAGAGACAGTTTTACGCGCAAGAAAGAGGGTTTTACGCGTAGGATAAAAATCGTCTATAAATATGAGGTGAACCCATCTCATTCAGAGAGGCTCGACACTTAGACAAATCTTGAGCTCCGGCGCGCGGAAAAATTAAGGTCCAGAGGGTTGCGCGAAAAAGAAGGCGTTGCGCGAAAAAGGGAAGTTTTGCGCGAAAAAGAAGAGTTGCGCGAAAAGCCTTTTACGCAACAAAAGTTATTTTTACGCGCAAGGTTTGAATTTTACGCGCAAGCCCCCAGGAAGGGTGCGCGGAAAATTTGGGGGTCCCGCAAGCTTTTTGACAGGTGCTTAGCACTCTCAAACCTGCTTTGCGAAGAGAAGAAGAACGATCGTGCAACCAAAATCTGATCTGCACAGAGAGAGAAATATATCGATACACTCAGGTTTCAGAATTGGGAATTGAAGGAAGAGAAGGAGATTTAGTGCATTCAGGTATTGCACTGAAGTAGAAGATTGATTTCAAAAGAGCATCAACTCAGGACTCTGATGCAAGCAAAGTCTCATGCTGAACAGGAGACAAAGACTTCAATGCATATCTATTGAAAAGACCTTCACGTCTATAAACTGAGTGAGACTTCACCAACGGCAGTGAGCCAGGGGGAGTCAACGGGAGTGACCCGAGGGACGCAGTGAGCTATCCCTAAGAAATTGTAAAGGCAGTGAGCCTGGGACAGAGTGTCTGTACCCGAACATTTGTATCCGCAGCTAGTGAAGCATAGTGGATTTAGGTACGACCGGCAACCTGTCGGCGTATACTCCTTGGACGTAGCCCTCAGTGGTGAACCAAGTAAAAATAGCTGTGTAATCTGTCTCTGCATGTGAATGTTTAGTTGCTGATCATATCCATCATACAGGTTTAAGTAGTTCCTACCAACGTGGGAACAATATCCACAACTTTAAGAAGAAAAAGTTGCCACCCTGATTCACCCCTCCCCTCTCAGGGTGTCCCGGGGTCCTACAAGTGGTATCAGAGCGAAAGGTTTAACGTATGTTGGATATTCTCCAGTAATTCTATTGAGAAGAGGATTTGAGTTTCTTTCCTAAAGTCAACAATGAAGAGCAGTCTTGATAATGACGCAGTCACTTCTGAGCAGAAATCTATATCCACCAAGACTTTGACAAATAGGAAAAAGAAAGAGAAGAAGATGATGAAGAAGTCCCCCACATCCAAAGAAGATGCAGTGTCTTGTTCTCCATGCCATTCCAATAATGAAGAAACATTAGGCATGGAAAGTATCAAGAAGGTGGCTCAGAACTCATCCAGAGGAAAGGATGATACCCCTAGTTCAAGCTTTCAGGAAAAACTCAGAACATATCTGCATGATATTCCAGAAGAAAGGGTTGCTATTATTTGTAGCCTATTCCAATCTATGCAGGTTGAGATAAATCGATTAGAAAGGGAAGCTGACAATATGGAAGAGGGGTTGGAACGAAAAGTTATGGAAAACATGAAGCTCACCAAACAGGTGAAAGTCTTTGAAGAAAACGAGGCAGTCAATAAGACTCTAAAAGAAAGGGTCCATGCACTTGAAGTTGAGCTAAAGAAGAGCAATGAAGTTAAGAATTTTTGTCTGGAAGAAACTTCCATTAAATTCAGGGAACTTGACTCTTTGTTACAAAACAAAGTTAAGATGCATGAAGATGAGGTTGAAAGGTTGAAGAAGACTTGTGAAGAGAAGATGATCACGATTGAAGATCAGAAGATCATCCTCAATATTGTGGGTCAAAAATTGGAAGCTCAGTTGACCAAGATTGAGAACACACATATTGAGACTTCACAAAAGAATGAAATGAGTGATGCTTGCACTCAATGTTCGTTGGAGGAGTCTAAAGATGAAATGCCTCCAACATGTGATAAGAAGATTATGACCACTCTTGATTATCCACATCAAGAATCAGTTGCTGCTGGTACTCAATGCTCACTGGAGGATTTTATAAGACCTCCAACATGTGATAAGACGATCATGACTTCACTCTTTGATCTATCACAAGCAACTGAGAAAGTGAAGGTACCATCCAAGCCATCTTGCACTCATATTTCTAAATACACTCCTACAATCAGTGCAGGTGGGAAGAAAAGTTCTAAACAAGTATGGATGAGGAAAGGTGAGAAGAAGAAACCTACCACCATGGATAGGGTGGATGGGAAGAAAAAGGAGGAAGTGGGTTCCTCAAATAGAGGACAAAAGATTAAGCAGATGGCCCAACAACTTAATACAGAAGACACAAAGAAGAAAAGATTTGTGGGTCAATGTTGGTGCTGCAACAGATTTGGGCACTGTGCATTGGATTGTATTTATAATCCCTTACATGGAAAAGCACAGAGAATGCCTCTATCAAAGAGAAGGAAGCCAGAGAAAAAGTAGCAACATCAGCAAGTCCAGAAGCATCTGTTTACTGCAAACAGATTTGGAATTCTTGATAACATCTGTGATGTATGCAACGACAGCGGTCACAATGCAGACACATGTCCATATCAACATGCTTTCACTGTTGAAAAGAAAAGAAGACCTCTGATGCCGTCAAAGAATGAAGCAGCTACCTTGGGGAGAAATCAGAAGAATGTTGTGAACACACATTTCCCCAAGAAGATCTCAAGTAGGGAAGCTGAGAAGACCCAGGATTTTAGATCCATGCAATTTAAGGGTCATTCATCCAAACAAAACACTAAGTGGGTTGAAACTCAGAAGAACCCATGTGGAAGACCCAAACCAGCTGCAAAAGTTCCCAATGACATGTTGGTCATCTGGCCAGAAGATTTAAATAGAATGAGGAAACTTGAAGCTGAAAAGGCCAAGGCTGGTGACAAAGGAAAAGGGAAACTTTCACATGATGAAGGCACAGTGCAGGAGAGATTGAAAACAAAGGGAAATGCACGTGTCAAAGAAGTCCTGTGTGAGAGATGCAATAAATCTGGTCATATTGCAAAAGGTTGCCTAACCTTAATACCAGAGCAAGAAGCAGTCATTAAGAGGAGTAAGAAGTTATCTTACATGTTAGCTGCTAAGCAGTACAATTCCTCACACAAAGTAGAAGAGAATGTGAAGAGATCCATGCCACACCAACTGATGTCAGAACATATGTTCAGAGGAGCAGGCATGAAGACTGGAGTGAACAGAGGAACTTGGTTGAGAAAAGAACCTCAACCAAGAAAGTCTTCGTGATGAAGCAAGAATGAACCACCTTATTCCCGTAATCATTTGTGTATTGTATTTGTGCTAATAATGCAGGGAATTGAAGGTGAAGCACGCTCTCAGGGGGAGAACCTGAGAAGTAGTGAATGCTGTCAACTCTTGATAGCCAAGCTGAAGAAGTTTCCATCCTTAGTAGATTCTTCAATTGATATTCAAATATTATGATGATGAAGGATCACTCTTGATGAAGATGATGAGGAGTGTTTCCCTTGCGGGGGAGAAGAATGAAGAAGCTTCCATAATCACTGTTTCAATGAATATCAACTCCAGCTGGACTCAAAAGTAGTTGCTCTGTGAATTTCTTGAAGAACACGCCAATGGAGAAGGTATGTCATTTCTCAATCACTATCCCTTGGTTACTCAGATCAAACATTAATTTACAAAGGGGGAGTAACTGAATTGATCAGTGACATAAAGAGAATGGAAGTGCCCCAAGGTCACTTATCCTGCCAATTGCACTTGAATGTTTTTGATCTGTTTCCTGAAGTGAGTGCAGGAGTTTCAGGTTGATTATTCTCTATCATAGTTGATCTTCTTCTACCTGGAATTAAAGTGGTAAACCCTTGAAGACAAGATACATGAGTTATCATCTAATGTTGGTATCATGATCTGTGGATAATGGACAGCCTTGTTGACTTAATCAAATCCTCTTGTTTTCTACATCGAGCATTGCTCAAGTAGACTTAGAGTGAAATGATTAATGAAACATTGCTTAAGTGTGGATTGATACCCTCCCCACCATGTGCTTTGTATTTCTTGTCAATAAGGGGGAGAGAAAGGGAAATGCAGAAGATTCTCATTTTGACATTGATGGATTCATTTCAGAAGATGTTTAAGGTATTGACAACAAAATACAAAGGGGGAGATTGTTGGAACCACTTTTTGTATAAGGTTGTATTTGTTGTCAATAGTTGTCAATGCAGATCAAAATGAAGGAGATCATGAAGTACTCCGATGAAGTAGAGGAGTGGTGATTCAGACGATTGTTGTATTGATCGGAAGTTCAAAGAACATGTGTCAAAGGTGATACATTGTTTACAACAATGCAGAATGTGAGGTATAAGCCATCCAAGGATGATCAAAGAAGAATGAGGTTTTTGGATGAAGTTCATGCAATTACTCATGATCGCATGAGAACCATGCAAGAGACTTCCTGACGAATTGAATCGGTTTGCATGAAGTACATCATACCGGTTGATGAAGAAGACAATGTGCAATGATTGGACTTCTGAGATAGTCATGAACATCACATTGTCATAGAAGATGATGATGCTAAAGCTGTTCCTTCAAAGACTACATATCACAATAGTGGAGGTTGTGATAAAAGCAGAAGAGTTGTTGAAGTATACAGATCACCAAGATGAAGCGCTGTTGAGGTGATCGTCCTTGTCGACAAAGCAAACAAACAACATACAAATTTGTTGGCAAAAGTGTTTCTATGGAGGCAGGTCGAGTTCGAGGACTGTGGAATAATGATCCATGTTTTTATTCAAGGAACGTCGACAAAGGAATGGATGATCTGGAGGCGGACTAAAAGAGCAGATACAAGGTGGCGCCGTTTTCCAGTGTTTGCCAAATTTTTGGGCCTCAAAATCAGAAAATGAAGACATGGATTGTCTGCAAAAGGAGGTTCGCACAAAAAGTAAGTGGTGCGCGAAATATAAGGGGATTGCGCGAAATACTTAAGTTAGGCGCGAAAAACAGCGGGATGCGCGAAATAGTTTTTCGCGCAAACAGTGTTTCGAAATCAGAGAGGTGAAAAATGGAAAAGGCATGGGCTGCGCGGAAAATCAGGGATGTGCGCGAAATACTTAAGTTGGCCGCGGAAAACAGCGGGATGCGCGAAATAGTTTTTCGCGCAAATGATGTTTCAGAATCAGAACGTTGAAAAATGGTAAAGGCATGGGTTGCGCGAAAAACCAGAGCTGTGCGCGGAAAAATGGGAAGGTGCGCGTAATTCAAAGAACTGAGAGACAGTTTTACGCGCAAGAAAGAGGGTTTTACGCGTAGGATAAAAATCGTCTATAAATATGAGGTGAACCCATCTCATTCAGAGAGGCTCGACACTTAGACAAATCTTGAGCTCCGGCGCGCGGAAAAATTAAGGTCCAGAGGGTTGCGCGAAAAAGAAGGCGTTGCGCGAAAAAGGGAAGTTTTGCGCGAAAAAGAAGAGTTGCGCGAAAAGCCTTTTACGCAACAAAAGTTATTTTTACGCGCAAGGTTTGAATTTTACGCGCAAGCCCCCGGGAAGGGTGCGCGGAAAATTTGGGGGTCCCGCAAGCTTTTTGACAGGTGCTTAGCACTCTCAAACCTGCTTTGCGAAGAGAAGAAGAACGATCGTGCAACCAAAATCTGATCTGCACAGAGAGAGAAATATATCGATACACTCAGGTTTCAGAATTGGGAATTGAAGGAAGAGAAGGAGATTTAGTGCATTCAGGTATTGCACTGAAGTAGAAGATTGATTTCAAAAGAGCATCAACTCAGGACTCTGATGCAAGCAAAGTCTCATGCTGAACAGGAGACAAAGACTTCAATGCATATCTATTGAAAAGACCTTCACGTCTATAAACTGAGTGAGACTTCACCAACGGCAGTGAGCCAGGGGGAGTCAACGGGAGTGACCCGAGGGACGCAGTGAGCTATCCCTAAGAAATTGTAAAGGCAGTGAGCCTGGGACAGAGTGTCTGTACCCGAACATTTGTATCCGCAGCTAGTGAAGCATAGTGGATTTAGGTACGACCGGCAACCTGTCGGCGTATACTCCTTGGACGTAGCCCTCAGTGGTGAACCAAGTAAAAATAGCTGTGTCATCTGTCTCTGCATGTGAATGTTTAGTTGCTGATCATATCCATCATACAGGTTTAAGTAGTTCCTACCAACGTGGGAACAAGATCCACAACTTTAAGAAGA
Organism: Viscum album; assembly: GCA_963277665.1. Lineage (NCBI taxonomy): Eukaryota > Viridiplantae > Streptophyta > Magnoliopsida > Santalales > Viscaceae > Viscum > Viscum album. Next base: position 782,821,492 of record OY728161.1, read on the forward strand.
AAAAGTTGCCACCCTGATTCACCCCTCCCCTCTCAGGGTGTCCCGGGGTCCTACAAATGATAATATTTTACACATAAGGTTGTTTTTGGTCGAGATACACTTGTCCAATAGGATTAGGACATGTGTTAGGGTAATATTAATATCATTTTTACCCTTAATTACCCTATTTACTTTTAACAGTGGTAAATAAAAGTAAAAAGTTACTATTCACCAAAAATTATTTTCATCTCATTGAACCACATTTTACTTACTAACATCAACTGTGTCTCTCGGATTTTTGAAATTCCATTCACAGAAGCGGTAAAATTAAGATTTATAAAAAAATTAATTTTTTTAACTACCACTTAGTAGTTTCACTATTCATCAAAAATTGATGTATTTCAGAAAAATGCCAAAATTTCACCTTAAGATATAATTGATATTCCGAATTCAAAAATGATTTCTATTTTACAAAATTCCCAACATATAAGTTGCATTAATTAATTTTATAATTAATTTCCGCTGTCACAAAAAAATTGCGTGTTTTTAAGAGATAATAACTATCAAAAGATTAACACTTGTTTATGTCTGCTGTAAATGTGAAATTAAATCCAATGACCAACATTGTATTTAATTGTAAAAATATATTCTAAATATACTTTAAAACCACTCAAATTAATAATTTATCACTATTAATTATTTCGATTAAAAAAGTTGTTTTTAATTAAAATTAATAATTTTCACTATTCATCAAAAAATAAAAGTTATTCGAAAAGTACCAAAATTTCACCCTAAGCTAATTTCGATATTAAGAATCCAAAAATAAAGTCCATTTTGATAAAATAAAATTTACAAAATTTCAAAAAGTGGTTATTACTATTCATAACAGCTTGTTTTAATAATATTTTAATAGCATATTGCTGTTTAGTGAATCTCGTTATTGCGTACTACACACTCTATCGAGGAAGGTCGTGATTGCGTGTAATGGAAGGAAAGTCAAGTATGCGTGTTGTGAAAGCTTATTTTGGTGGAGCGTACAACACAAGACATTAATGAAATTAAAAATAATATTTTTCATAAAATTTCGGGGTGTTACATTCTACCCCCCTTAAAATTAATTTCACCCTCGAAATTCGTTGGGGTTATAAATGGTTTACTATTCTAAAGTTTCTTTAATAGAAACCCACATCGTAAAAAGGAATACCAAAACCAATCTTTAAAACAAAAGTATGAAACGTAACATTTACCTAATTAAACTAATCTTGGGTTTCCACATAGGTGAAAATATGGATATGGAAGAGAAATCTAACCATCATGTTCTGATGGAGAGTAGTAGAGAACATGGCTATGGAAAAGCCAGCAATCACAAAGCCATAAATTTGTGACGATCTAGGGTACCATCTGATTCATCGGATATAAGGACACTAGGACAACATTTTTTGTTTTCAAGATCATTTTCCCTAAAGTTGAAAATTTGAATTAGAATAAATACTTACTTTATTTTGGTACAATCTCACTATTGTTCGTGCCTTGAACAATTTCCACTTCATCACTTAAATAAATGAAGTTGAATTTGTTATTCTTGAAGTGTTAGCAGATCATGTGATAGAATGACGGGTCATTCCATCTGTCTCAAACAAAAGGTTAGAAAAAATTATATACATAAGTCGATCTATAGTGAGATTAATCATATATGGTTCTTAAAATGGACTTATACTTCATATATCATACTGCATAATATAATAAAACTAGTTTCTAATAAACAAGGACTTCCTGTAGGCCAGTGGTAGGCGATAAAGGCCAGTCGCACTTCGGTTGTGGGTTCGATTCCCACAGCCTTGTCCGAAGCGATGGGCTGTCGCCCGTCCTGCAGGTTGTCCTTTTTCTAAAACAACATTACTATAACATCCCATCAATAATATCGAAAATATTCTATCCTTAAACAATACTAACTTATGTCCAACATAATCCATTCTAATCTTAAGGCTTATCCATAATACTGTAGTCCACTCTCATAATATAGTGAAAACAATCACCAGAGATTTAATACTGTCGTTAATCCCCATATATCATAAGATATGTCTTGTTGGTCACATTCCAAACATTCAAAGGCCTTAATCATGTATTCTCTTGAATACCCATTGAACCTTAGTGAAAACATGAATGCAGTTAAAAGTTAACTCTTTCCAAATACCAAAATCCAAAAATTCTATATACTCAAACCATGATATAACCTTCTCCTTATATCAGTCATGAGCTCATGAATACAATCAAACACCTCATTATCTTATTATTCCTTCTTTATGCGCATATCATCTACTTTCCAAAAAATATATGAATAACACTTCGTGGTTACTAGTACCATTAATCATACACATTAAAATCTTAGGAAAGACAATAGTGTAACAATCCTTAGATGTATCTTTATTCCATAGTACCATGAGATTACTTATACAACATTACACATGATAAACATTTAATCATTCCACTACCTCCTTAAACCATTGATCGAGCTTCAACAATTCTTTTATCTCACATACCATTTGTAGTCTCTTCATCAGTATCAACATAAATACTACCCATAAGACAATACTGATTATCTTCATGAGACTTTCCCTTAGGGCATTGGTTAGCATAATGCACGTACATTCCACATTTAAAACATTTAACCATTGTTGATGTCGTAGCAATACCATTATCCTCATCCATGTTGTTAACTGAACCTCTTCCTTTGCACTTACTTGCTTTGTGTCCTTCTTTTCCACACCCAAAGCATCTTCCTGTTCCTTTGAAACATTCTCCTTGATGCCTCTTCCCACATGATTTACATAGGGGAAATTGAACTTTCTTTCCTCTATGATCATCAGGAAACTCCATCTTTCTCTTATTAGCCGATTCAGGAAACATACCAAATTTTACTTTATTGATCATATTATGAGATTACTGATTCGGCATAATAATGATTTTTGGACATCCAAATCCCATTTCATTATGAAGAATATCATTTCATTGTCCATTATATCCTCCATTATCGTGAATCATCTTGTTTCCAGCCATTTTCTAAAACCCAAAAAAGAATAGTGTTAGAGGAAAAAATCATGCTAGGGAAAACAACATAATAAAGGGGGAGTAGCATCAATATCTAACATCTTAGGTTTAATTCTATGATCGTTAGTGTAATTCTATTACTATAACCTATACGTATACTTAACCTTAGGGACATCCCTAGACCTAGACATACCTTAGAAATATCTCTAGGGATCTCACTAACGTTTTCACATCCTAGTTTCCAAAGGTTGACTAAACCATTCCTCTGATACCAACTGTAGAGACCCAAATCTTGACGTACATGAACATTACATTACTTTTGCGGAATACGTAGTACATAACAAAAAACACACACACAAGGATCGTAATAGTTTAGTGTCTTTGGAAACTCAGAATGTCATCTTCTAATCATGGTGAAAGATCTTCAATATCTCTCATAAAGATCTTCAATTTTTTTACCTAAAACCTTTCTTTATATCCTGGGGAAAAGAAAACATAAAAGGGTGTGCTCAAATTCTCATTAAGGGTAAACAAAAGAAAAATCAATCACATCCTATTCATAAGAACATAACTTTTGGAAATCTTAACCTGCAAAAGAGAGCATAATTTCATAACATGGGATAAATAATAGTAGTGAAATGAAATCCCAATAATCATAACTTAAAATATGAAACTTTGTGTCATACACACATAATCATAGAGAATCATTTCGTGTTAGTCAAAACTCATTACCAAGACTATCTTAGTGGACAATGTCCCTTTCTGAACCGAGTCACCCTCGTTTCAGTCCTATTTCACTGAACCGGTATAACCTACCATTCTAGCCATGTCTATCTCATGAGATATAAACTATTTACCCAATGCATTGGAGGGAGATATAGGTCCCACCCATCTCATAATGATACCATTCTTATGTGTGCCACAAAATCATAAATCATACATCATTTCATAACCCATTTAATAAAAATGGGATTCTTAAACAACATGACATCATAAAACAATTCATATAAGATAAAGGAATTCATAAAAATACTTCCATCACAACATAATCAAATCAATGTAATAATAGGGATAAAAACAGAACCCTATATTATCTTAGATGGAAAATAATTTTGATAAAACACTTGAAATGAATTCTTGAGGAAAATATCTTTTCTTCTTCAAAAACACTTTTCCTTTCTTAATATGTCATACAATTATAAACTAAAAGAAGTTGATTAAAAATAAACATGAAAATTTGTAAAGGAAGATTCTTGGAAATAATTTTTTAAAAATCCATTCATGCCGTATAAGTTAAATAAAACATTCTTCGTACTTTTGTCAGAAAAGTCAAAAAAGTACCTCGTACGAAAAACGACAAAATATTCCTTTCATATCTTTTACTAAAAACTCACCGAAGGGTAAAATTGGATTTAAAAAATATTGTAGGTGGATGAATATAATATTACATATTGAGGAAACATGGATTTGGATGATAAAATACACCCCAGTAAATGCCAAAGTATAAACAATCTCGGATAAAAATGAGATTGTGATATTTCCCTTACCTTAAGTCCAATTTTCTTCGTAAGTGTCCGGACATCCTGTATAATTATTTAAATAATGTCATTAACTTATTACAGAATCATATTCATTGTTATGATAACATATATGGTTCACTTATGACTTTATATTACCCGTTCTTTTGTAAATTCCCTGTTAATGAAGCGCTTTGGGTAAAATCGTTTCATTTATCGTAGGTGTTTGGACTTGTTGTTCTTGACATTATTATTACTTATATCATGATTTACTTACTTACAGAATACAAAAAATGATTTATATATCATATATATTCAGTATATATATATATTTAATGAATATATAAATGAAATTAAACACACCGTTCATGGAGACGGTAGTCCGTACGTACGCATGAACGCTGTTTTCCTTTACTCATTGTCTTGAATGGAAGTAAGTAGATGACATACATATATACATAAATCCAGTAGCCTTATAATGTCATATATTTCATTATTATTGATTATATATACTTTATAATTATTCTTAAATGGTTAACATGGAGAATGAATCTCATCGCGTCGTGGAGACGGTAGTCCGTACGTACGCACGAGCGATGATATCATTCCCATGGTCGTGGAATTGTGTTGAAGTGTATGTATACTATTTCAGTATCAATATCACTATATAATAATCATATATAGTCACTCCTTACACCATTATACCCATCCAATTAAGGAGGTGGCGGAAAATAGATTACACCACGGCTTGGAGACGGTATTCCGTACGTACGCACGCGCGGTGATTTCCTTTTTCTTTAGGATGGATAGAAGGTTAATTAGAGTTGTTTCATATTTATAATAACATATCAGTATATAATAAATACTGATGTTATTACTTTATCATGAAACAACTAAAGAAGAAGAATTTGAAGAAGACAGAAATTGAAAAAGATCGGTAATGGATATTACCTCTTTTTGACGCGCCTTTTCTTAACCTTCACTTAAAGAACTAAGGATGGACTTTGAATAAGACCAGGACCTCTAGGATGATACTAGGGAATTGGAGAAGAGATTTTTTTCAGGGTTTGGCCGAGTTTGAATGCTCAAATTGGTGTGAGGAGGAGAGGGAGGGGGTGCCCATTTATAAGGGAGGAGAGGGGCAGCTTAAGAATATCTCAATATATTATTTTATATTAAGGTAAAATTCAGTATATAATGGTTCCAAATATTCTTATTTCAAAGATAATGTGGGGATTGGTCGAAATACTTTCATCCAATATTATTTAAACAAGTTTAGGTTATTATTTTAACCTTATCAATTAGATTTAACTCTAAGTTAAATAATTTAACTTTTACCGTGTCTTTTTGTTTTCTTACACAATATGGTTAATAAACATCTTATATCAAACCAAAAGAACCCAAAGTTGTTTATTATTAATATATATATCCTTATCTAAGTCATTTGGCCGAACCGTAGATTTTTAGGAATTAAATAACAATTATTAATATAATATTTGTTTTAAAAACTAATTTATGTCAATTTTGACACTATTTGGTACATGATTTTTATAAAATGATATGTTCGGACCAAGTTACCTAAATCAACAATAACATGTCATATTAACCTAGAAAATTAGTTTAAGTCATAAAAAGTCTCAAATTACATTTATATGGGTATTTATAACATCAATTATGTTAATATTTTCTTAAAAAGGTAATTACTGCATCATCGTTCTGTCATAAATAAATTAAATTATTTAAAGTATAAAAATTAAAAATAAAATACCATTATGTAGGAAATATTTTTATCTTTATAATGAATATTTATAGTCTAAATTATATTATGTATAACCCTATATTAAAAATGTTTTAGTAAATAAACTTTTATTTTAACTCTTTTTACTCTTCTTTGAATTAAATACTAATAAATGTCCTAATCTAATCCAAGTGGGCATAAATGATAATATTTTACACTTAAGGTTGTTTTTGATCGAGATACAGTTGTCCAATAGGATTAGGACATGTGTTAGGGTAATATTAATATCATTTTTACCCTTAATTACCCTATTTACTTTTAAAAGTGGTAAATAAAAGTAAAAAGTTATTATTCACCAAAAATTATTTTCATCTCATTGAACCAAATTTTACTTACTGACATCAACCGTGTCTCTTGGATTTTTGAAATTCCATTCACAGAAGCGGTAAAATTAAGATTTATGAAAAAATTAATTTTTTTAACTACCACTTAGTAGTTTCACTATTCATCAAAAATTGAGGTTTTTCAGAAAAATGCCAAAATTCACCCTAAGCTATAATTGATATTCCGAATTCAAAAACGATTTCTATTTTAAAAAATTCCCAACATAAAAGTGGAATTAATTAATTTTATAATTAATTTCCGCTGTCACAACAAATAGCGTGTTTTTAAGAGATAATAACTATCAAAAGATTAACACTTGTTTATGTCTATTGTAAATGTGAAATTAAATCCAATGACCAACATTGTATTTAATTGTAAAAATATATTATAAATATACTTTAAAACCACTCAAGTTAATAATTTATCGCTATTAATTATTTCGATTAAAAAAGTTTTTTTTAATTAAAATTTAGTTATTTTCACTATTCATCAGAAAATAAAAGTTTTCCTAAAAGTACCAAAATTTCACCCTAAGCTAATTTCGATATTACGAATTCAAAAATAAAGTCCATTTTGATAAAATAAAATTTAAAAAATTACAAAAAGTGGTTATTACTATTCATAACTTCTAGTTTTAATAATATTTTAATAGCATATTGCTGTTTAGTGAAACTCGTTATTGCGTACTACACACGCTATTGAGGAAGGTCGTGATTGCGTGTAATGGAATGCAAGTCAAGGATCAGTGTTGTGAAAGCTTATTTTGGTGTAGCGTACAACACAAGACATTAATGAAATTAAAAAGAATATTTTTCATAAAATTTCGGGGTGTTACATTCTACCCCCCTTAAAATGAATTTCGCCCTCGAAATTCGTTGGGGTTATAAATGGTTTACTATTCAAAAGTTTCTTTAATAGAAACCCACATCGTAAAAAGGAATACCAAAAACAATCTTTAAAACAAAAGTATGAAACGTAACAGTTACCTAATTAAACTAATCACTGGGTTTCCACATAGGTGAAAATATGGATATGGAAGAGAAATATAACCATCATGTTCTGATGGAGAGTGGTAGAGAACATGGATATGGAAAAGCCAGCAATCACAAAGCCATAAATTTATGACGATCTAGGGTACCATCTGATTCATCGGATATAAGGGCACTAGGACACAATTTTTTGTTTTCATGATCATTTCCCTAAAGTTGAAAATTTGAATTAGAATAAATACTTACTTTATTTTGGTACAATCTCACTATTGTTCGTGCCTTGAACAATTTCCACTTCATCTCTTAAATAAATGAAGTTGAATTTGTTATTCTTGAAGTGTTAGCAGATCATGTGATAGAATGACGGGTCATTCCATCTGTCTCAAACAAAAGGTTAGCAAAAATTATATACATAAGTCGATCTATAGTGAGATTAATCATATATGGTTCCGAAAATTGACTTATACTTCATATATAATATTTCTTAATATAATAAAACTAGTTTCTACTAAACAGGGACTTCCTGTAGGCCAGTGGTAGGCGATAAAGGCCAGTCGCACTTCGGTTGTGGGTTCGATTCCCACAGCCTTGTCCGAAGCGATGGGTTGTCGCCCGTCCTGCAGGTTTTCCTTTTTCTAAAACTATATTACTATAACATCCCATCAATAATATTGAAAATATTCTATCCTTAAACAATACTAACTTATGTCCAACATAATCCATTCTAATCTTTAGGCTTATCCATAATATTTCAGTCCACTCTCATAATATAGTGAAAACGATAACCAGAGATTTAATACTGTCGTTAATCCCCATATATCATAAGATATGTCTTGTTGGTCACATTCCAAACATTCAAAGGCCTTAATCAGGTATTCTCTCGAATACCCATTGAACCTTAGTGAAAACATGAATGCAGTTAAAAGTTATCTCCTTCCACATACCAAAATCCAAAAATTTTATATACTCAAACAATGATATAACCTTCTCATTATATCAGTCATGAGCTCATGAATACAATCAAACACCTCATTATCTTATTATTCCTTCATTATGCGCATATCATCTACTTTCCAAAAAATATCTAAATAACATTTCGTGGTTACTAGTACCATTAATCATACACTTTAAAATCATAGGAAAGAAAATAGTGTAACAATCCTTAGATGTCTCTTTATTCCATAGTACCATGAGATTACTTATACAACATTACACTTGATAAACATGTAATCATTCCACTACCTCCTTAAACCATTGATCGAGCTTCAACAATTCTTTCATCTCACATATCATTTGTAGTCTCTTCATCATCATCAACATAAATACTACCCATACAACCATACTGATTATCTTCATGAGACTTTCCCTTAGGGAATTGGTTAGCATAATGCACATACATTCCACATTTAAAACATTTAACCATTGTTGATGTCATATCAATACCATTATCCTCATCCATGTTGTTAACTGAACCTTTTCCTTTGCACTTACTTGCTTTGTGTCCTTCTTTTCCACACCCAAAGCATTTTCCAGTTCCTTTGAAACATTCTCCTTGATGCCTCTTCCCACATGATTTACATAGGGGAAATTGAACTTTCTTTCCTATATGATCATCAGGAAACTCCATCTTTCTCTTATTAGCCGAGTCAGGAAACATACCAAATATTACTTTATTGATCATATTATGAGATTACTGATTCGGCATAATAATGATGTTTTGACTTCCAAATCACATTTCCTTATGAAGAATATCATTCCATTGTCCATCATATCCTCCATTATCGTGAATCATCTTGTTTCCAGCAATTTTCTAAAACCAAAAAAGAATAGTGTGAGAGGCAAAAATCATTCTAGGGAAAACAACATAATAAAGGGGGATTACCTTCAATATATAACATCTTAGGTGTAATTCTATGATTGTTAGTGTAATTCTAGTACTATATCCTATACGTATACTTAACCTTAGGGACATCCCTAGAGTTAGACATTACTTAGAAATATCTCTAGGGATCTCACTAACGTTTTCACATCCTAGTTTCCAAAGGTTGACTAATCCTTTCCTCTGATACCAACTGTAGAGACCCGAATCTTGACGTACATGAACATTACATTACTTTTGCGGAATACTTAGTACATAACAAAAAACACACACACAAGGATCGTAATAGTTTAGTGTCTTTGGAAACTCGGAACGTAATCTTCTAATCGTGGTGAAAGATCTTCAATATCTCCCATAAAGATCTTCCCTTTTTTTACCTAAAACCTTTCTTTATATCCTGGGGAAAAGAAAACATAAAACGGTGAGCTAAAATTCTCAGTAAGGGAAAACAAAAGAAAAATCAATCACATCATATTCATAAGAAAATAACTTTTGGAAATCTTAACCTACAAAAGAGAGCATAATTTCATAACATGGGATAAATCATAGTAGTGAAATTAAATCCCAATAATCATAACTTAAAACATGAAACTTTGTGGCATACACACATAATCATATAGAATCATTTCTTGTTAGTCAAGACTCATTGCCAAGACTATCTTAGTGGACAATGTCCCTTTCTGAACCGAGTCACCCTCATTTCAGTCCTGTTTCACTGAACTGGTATAACCTACCATTCCAGCCATGTCTATCTCATGAGATATAAAATCTTTACCCAATGCATTGGAGGGAGATTTAGGTCCCACCCATCTCATAATGATACCATTCTTATGTGTGCCACAAAATCATAAATCATACATCATTTCATAACCCATGTAATAAAAATGGGATTCTTAAACAACATGACATCATAAAACAATTTATATAAGATAAAGGAATTCATAAAAATACTTCCATCACAACATAATCAAATCAATGTATTAATAGGGATAAAAACATAACCCTATATTATCTTAGATGGAAAATAATTTTGATAAAACACTTGAAGTGAATTCTTGAGGAAAATATCCTTTCTTCTTCAAAAACACTTTTCCTTTCTTAATATGTCATACAATTATAAACTAGAAGAAGTTGATTAAAAATAAACATTAAAACTTTTAAAGGAATATTCTTGGAAATAATGTTTTAAAAATCCATTCATGCTGTATAAGTTAAATAAAACATTCTTCGTACTTTTGTCGGAAAAGTCAAAAAAGTACCTCGTACGAAAAACGACAAAATATTCCTTTCATATCTTTTACTAAAAACTCACCGAAGGGTAAAATTGGATTTAAAAAAAATTGTAGGTGGATGAATATAATATTACAAATTGAGGAAACATGGATTTGGATGATAAAATACACCCCAGTAAATGCCAAAGTATAAACAATCTCGGATAAAAATGAGATTGTGATATTTCCCTTACCTTAAGTCTGATTTGCTTCATAAATGTCCGAACCTCCTGTATAATTATTTAAATAATGTCATTAACTTATTACAGAATCATATTCATTGTTATGATATCATATATGGTTCAATTATGACTTTATATTACCCGTTCCTTTGTAAATTCCATGTTAAAGAAGCGTTTTGGGTAAAATCGTTTCATTTATCGTAGGTGTTTGGACTTGTTATTCTTGACATTATTATTACTTATATCATGATTTACTTACTTACAGAATATAAAACATTATTTATATATCATATATATTATGTATATATATATATATTTAATAAATATATAAATGAAATGAAACACACCGTTCATGGAGACGGTAGTCCGTACGTACGCATGAACGTTGTTTTCCTTTCCTCATTGTCTTGAATGGAAGTAAGTAGATTACATACATATATACATAAATCTAGTAGCCTTATAATGTAATATATTTCATTATTATTTCTTATATATACTTTATAATTATTCTTAAATGGTTATCATGGAGAATGAATCTCATCGCGTCGTGGAGACTGTAGTCCGTACGTACGCACGAGCGATGATATCATTCCCATGGTCGTGGAATTGTGTTGAAGTGTATGTATACTATTTCAGTATCAATATAACTCTATAATAATCATATATATTTACTCCTTACACCATTATACCCATCCAATTAAGGAGGTGGCGAAAAATAGATTACACCACGGTGTGGAGACGGTATTCTGTACGTACGCACGCGCGGTGATTTCCTTTTTCCGTAGTATGGATAGAAGGTTAATTAGAGTTGTCTCATATATATAATAACATATCAGTATTTAATAAATACTTATGTTATTACTTTATAATGAAACAAGTAAAGAAGAAGAAGTTGAAGAAGAAAGAAATTGAAAAAGATCGGTAATGGATATTACCTCTTTTTGACGCGCCTTTTCTTAACCTCCACTTAAAGAACTAAGGATGGTGTTTGAAGAAGACCAGGACCTCTAGAATGATACTAGGGAAGTGGAGAAGAGATTTGTTCAGGGTTTGGCCGAGCTTGAATGCTCAAATTTGTGTGAGGAGGAGAGGGAGGAGGTGCCCTTTTATAATGGAAGAGAGGGGCACCTTAGGAATATCTCAAAATATTATTTTATATTAAGGTCAAATTCAGTTTATAATGGTTCCAAATGATCTTATTTCGAAGATAAAGTGGGGATGGGTCGAAATCCTCTCGTCCAATAGGATTTAGAAAAGTTTAGGTTATTATTTTAACCTTATCAATGAGATTTTACTCTAAGTTAAATAATTTATCTTTTACCGTGTCTTTTTGGTTTCTTACACTATATGGTTAATAAACTTACTATATCAAACCAAACGAACCCCAAGATGTTTATTATTAATATATCTATCCTTTTATATGTCATTTGGCCGAACCTTAGATTTTTAGGAGTTAAATAACAATTAATAATATAATATTTGTTTTAAAAACTAATTTATGTCAATTTTGACACTATTTGGTACATGATTTTTATGAAATGATAAGATCGAAACAAGTTACTTAAATCAACAATAACATGTCATATTAACCTATAAAATTAGTTTAAATCAAAAAAAGTCTCAAATTACATTTATTTGGGTATTTATAACATCAATTATGTTAATATTTTCATAAAAAGGTTATTACTGCATCATCGTTGTGTCATAAATAAATTAAATTATTTAAAGTATAAAAATTACAAATAAATTAACATAATGTAGGAAATATTTTTAAATTTATAATGAATATTTATAGTCTAAATTATATTATGTGTATCCCTATATTAAAAATGTTTTAGTAAATAAACTTTTATTTTAACTCTTTTAACTCTTCTTTGAATTAAATAATAATAAATTTCCTAATCTAATCCAAGTGGGCCTAAATGATAATATTTTACACTTAAGGTTGTATTTGGTCGAGATACACTTGTCGAATAGGATTAGTACATGTGTTAGGGTAATATTAATATCATTTTTACCCTTAATTACCCTATTTACTTTTAACCGTGGTAAATAAAAGTAAAAAGTTACTATTTACTAAAAATTATTTTCATCTCATTGAACCACATTTTACATACTGACATCAACCTTGTCTCGCTTTTTTTTGAAATTTCATTCACATAAGCGGTAAAATTAAGATTTATGAAAAAATTAATTTTTTTAACTACCACTTAGTAGTTTCACTATTCATCAAAAATTGAAGTTTTTCTGAAAAATGCCAAAATTTCACCCTAAGATATAATTGATATTCCGAATTAAAAAAGGATTTATATTTTACAAAATTCCCATCATATAAGTTGCATTAATTAATTTTATAATTAATTTCCGCTGTCACAACAAATAGCGTGTTTTTAAGAGATAATAACTATCAAAAGATTAACACTTGTTTATGTCGGCTGTAAATGTGAAATTAAATCCAATGACCAACATTGTATTGAAATGTAAAAATATATTCTAAATATACTTTAAAACCACTCAAATTAATAATTTATCACTATAAATTATTTCGATTAAAAAAGTTGTTTTTAATTAAAATTTAGTAATTTTCACTATTCATCAGAAAATAAAAGTTATCCGAAAAGTACCAAAATATCACCCTAAGCTAATTTCGATATTACGAATCCAAAAATAAAGTCCATTTTGATAAAATAAAATTTACAAAATTTTAAAAAGTGGTTATTACGATTCATAACGGCTAGTTTTAATAATATTTTAATAGTATATTGCTGATTAGTGAAACTCGTTATTGCGTACTACACACACTATCAAGGAAGGTCGCGATTGCGTGTAATGGAAGGCAAGTCAAGGATGCGTGATGTGAAAGATTCTTTTGGTGTAGCGTACAACACAAGACATTAACGAAATTAAAAAGAATATTTTTCATAAAATTTCGGGGTGTTACAGTTGGTTGGGTAAGCAGGGTAAGATGGCACTATGGTTTGTGGACCCATTTGAGATTGTTGTATGACAAGGGATGTTGGTTATCTATGGGACTATCCATCTAGTTTGACAACTATCCCCTATATGTTTCATGTTTCCCAGTTGAGGTGGTGTATACCAAATAGTTCCCTTATGACTAGACGGGAGGATGTTGATCTTGATCCCGATACCACATTGGTTGAGAAAACAGTTAAAATTATGGAACACAAGGATAAGGTACCATGAGATTAATGGATCCCTCATATATGGGTACAATGGTAGTGTGGACCGGATAGCTACAAGATGTGGGAGAGAAATTCATTGATGAGGTAGCGGTGTCTTTATCTTTTTAAAGAACTAGGATCTTGATGTCTTTCTGGGGGGGGAAAGAATTTATGGTGGAGATATTTTATACCCAATTTCTTCTCTGTTAGATATGTTTTACCCTTTTTTTGGTTCCCATTTTTTTTGATAAATTCCATGAAAGAAATTTGGAGGATACCTATAATGGTGATGTCAGATATTTGTTAGATATTTTAGCTTAAACCTGTAGTCTTTTCTATTCACTTGGCAATTACACATGTTGTAATTGGAGTACATGCCATGCAATGGCTGCCTGGAAGAATATCTGAATTGGATACACAATATAGTGTGGGCCTAAATTAATTAAATGATTAATTGGATTTATTCCTGGGAAACCCTTTGGATTCAATTGTTTTTTACCTTGATTATGGATAACATTTGGGTGAAATAACCCATGTCTATAAATGAGTTAACTGATGGATTCAATATGTTTATCATGACATGTGTTTTGTGTGACTACTTGATATAGATTCATCTTATCTTGGCTTGATTATTGAAATCACTAAAATGATATTATTTTTTGAACAGATGATAAACAAAATGTAAAATTGAAAGATAAGTGGAAATTTTCATAAATAACTATTGAGCCTTATAAGGTGATATTATGATATTCGTAATGTAATGACTTGTGATATATGCTATAATTCTTATATACCAGGATTGACATTGATTTATTTATGAAATGATTATATACTTGGATTCTCCTTGAAATGTTCTGAAATGCTAGTAAACCATGTTTGGCCCTGATTTATTGATGAAATTCTTATATAGTGGGTTTGACATAGATTGGACTGATTAATACCATGGATATATGGTTATTATTAGCATGGTTATGATACATTCTTAAAGGCATTATGACATGGTGTTGAGGTAGGTTATGTATTTCCATGGTTATATGGTTACGGTTGGCTTGGTCAGGAGACAATCTCAGTTATATTCCTTTATGGCACCAATGTAGGTTGATGTGCTATTAATTTAAATGTTTATTTAATTAATACACCTATTTATTTCATTATTTATTTCACTTATTATCAAACTATTAAGATATGACATGGTGGTGTCGAACTACTTAGTTATACTCACACACAATTCTGTTTTCCATTTGGTTCCTGATTAGATTACCTGGTTGCAAGATTTGACAAGGGAAAAAGACCTTATTGTTTATAGTTCATGTTGGATAGGATAGACTTTGCACACAGGACCGACATGGGGCTCAGGACCAGAGAATTTTCATTCTTTATTTGAGTATGTTATTATTTTATTTATATTACATCTTGAATGACATTTAGTTATATTTTAGTCTCTCATTACATCATTGCTTTATTATTTTTTTGATTATTCAGTTGGATTTAATTGTTTGGTTATTACACTATGTTGTATTGTTTCTATTACTTCTTCTACTATGATATTTAAAGTTATATTATTATTCTGAAATGTTTCAACTCTGTAACCATTAGGTATAGTCTCCCCAATATACATATCACACCCCTGCTACTAGTCGGAATCCTCTGGAATACCGGGTGGCTCGCTTGAGGTCCCATAACCAACATGTTTCTACCATACTTGAGAGTGCTAATTGGGGAACATTATAGTAAGAGTGGTTAGTTTTTGTTAGGACCAGTTTTTTTGGATTTGACAAGACAACAGCAAGTTTTCTACTACTAGTGTTGAAGGAGAGGTCATACAAAACCTTACTGTGAAGTGGCTCCTAGGACATTTCATCTTTATGAATGATCTAGCCATCAACAAGATTTTTTTGAGAATATATCTTAGGGAAGTAGGAAATGATCCACTCTCACTAAGGTTTTAATGGATTATTTGGATTCTTCCAAGGGTGGTGTCTTTAATCCTAGGGCTAAGGGATATGTTCATGTGTCTTAGACCAGATGAATTTATGTATTAGAGTATAAGCTAGAGGTATATGAATTAGGACTAGTTGATATTAGAGATATTGTATTTATATCTTCTTCTATGGTGTTATATTTGTTTGATATAGGTAATCATTATTTTATATCATCAATTTTAGTTTATGTATTGGGTTTTTATTTGGAACTTATTCCATTATTTTTATATCTTTATATACCATTGGGAAAGAGGTCCGAACAAGGTTTTAGATTTCCCATGTTTTGGTTCATGATAACAGACTACGAGGTGGTGTGGGACTTCTTAGTGATTGATCTTGACATATTTGAATTGATTGTCTTCAGGTATTAAATGATTAGTGTTATGGTCTAGATAAACTATTACCAAAATTAATTTTAGTTATTATCTGTCGTTGGGGTCACTAATGTTTTCCAGGGTGGGTGAGACTTCAGATCAGGAAGGGCAGGACCTGTTGTTACTTATGATGGGGTAATGTTGTGTAAGTTGTCGGAGATGTTTCTTGATGTAGTTGACACTTGTTTGGGTGGTCCACCTCTTGCGTTTTTGTGTGCATACCATGGGGACATTTTAATTTATTTTTCTAGTTTACAACCAAAGAGATACGTTGACTTTACTATAGACCTACTCCCTGATATGATGCCCATTTATATGTTTTCTTACCATATATCACCTTTTGAGTTGGTGGAACTTAATGTCTATCTTGAGGACCAAAAGGTTAAAGGATTTATTCACATTAGAATGTCACCCTGGGATTAACCTATAATATATTCTAATAATTAATTTGGGATCCTTTGCCTTTTTATTGATTATAGAATGTTGAATCGGGTGACCATTAAGAAAAATATCCTTTGGCAGTGATTTGTGATCTCTATGATTAGTATAGTGGGGCTCGATGGTTTTCTATGATTGAGCTAAGGTCAGCGTACCGCCAATTAATATTCTAATAAGATGACATACATATGTTATTATTTATGGTTCAATACGGTCATTTTGAGTTTCTGGTTATGCCATTCGATCTCAACAAATCTCCTGTAGTGTTTATGGATATGAAGAATTAGATATTTAATTGGTTCTTGAACTCTTTTTTTGTTGTGTTTGTTGATGATATTTAGGTTTAATCCATGTTATAGGAGGATCACATACACCATTTAGATAATATTATTTGAACCTTAATTTAACATCATTTGTATGGTAAGTTTTCCATGTGTGAGTTTTGGATCTAGGTGGTGAAATTTTTGGGTCATGTGATATTTGAGAGGGGTGTCTCAATAAATCCAAAAACGGTACAGACAATTAAGTCCAAGGAGTAGCCTAGAAATATTCTTGAGATTTGGAGCTACTTGGTTTTGGATGTTTATATAGAAATTTTTTTAGGACATCTCCAAGCTTGCATATTTGATGACAAATTTAACCCATAAGGGTGTAAAGTTTGAATAGAATGAAAAGTGTCAGAGATATTTTGAGGAACTGAAGATTGTGTTGAATTCAACACCATTTTTTATTCTTCTTGAACTTGTATAGGGTTATGTTGTTTTCTGAAAGGATTTTGGTATGATTTTGGTATGTTTATTGATGTGGGGAGCAAGTTAGTGGCTTATGACACTCTCCAGTTACACCCTCATGAGAAGAACAACCCTACCCATGATCTTGAGTTGGTAGAGGTTATTGATGCACTCAAATCATGGTGTCACTATATATTTGGGGAGTAGTTTATGGTATATTTTGATCACAATATCATGAAATATATTTTTACTTAGAGGGAACTAAATTTTCAATGGAGATACTGGGTAGAGTATCTTCAATATTGTGATTTTGATATTTCTTATGAACCTAGGAAATGTAATGTGGTTGTTGATGCATTGAGTATAAAGTTACAAACACAAGACATGAAGGAATCTATTGAGTAGTGGTCTCTGATGAGTTTTTTTACAAAGATTATTTTATAAGTGCAAGAGGTTGGCGGAAATGTGTTTTCATCTTTGATGAAAGCTAACATTTAATTTAATGAGAGAGTTTAGCTTGATCAGATGACAAATACCAAGTGACAATGCTTTAGTAAAAGACTTTATGGTTGTGATACCTTAGGTGAGTGGTCTTGGTCTCCTAGAAAAGCTTTATGATTTCATAGTATATTGGTTATTTACATTTTCAATGAGTCGGTAGTTGTTGGATATTGGACACAATTATTGTTGGGTTGTACACCCTAGGGATACCACTATGTATCATGACTTGAGGCATTGGTACTGGTGGCATGAGATGAGATGGTCGATTATATATTTTGTATAATGGTTCCTTTCTTGTTTGAGAATTAAGGTAGATCACCAGATACCAGAGGTGTTGTTTTGTCCCTTTCCCATTCTGTTATGGAAGTGGGATAATATTTCTATGGACTTTGTCATTGGTTTTCCTTGGTCTCCAAGTGGGAAGGATGCGATTTGGGTGACCATTGATCAAGCCCGCAAAATTAGATAATTTATTACCTATCAATGAGAATAAAATGTGTAAAAATTTTAGGGCTTAAATGTTTGAGAGATTGTGAGACTTCATGGGGTTCCCTCTATAGTTATGTATGAAAGGTACTCGAGGTCTACGTCCAGGTTCTAGAAAGTCTTGCAATAGGTAATGGGATCCTAGATTATAATAATAATGACTTATCATATGAATATGGTTGGATATACAATGAGGTATATCTACATTCTAAATGATATGCTCCTGTCTTTTGCGCTTTACTTTAGAGTATCTTTGGAAAATCATTTTCCTTTGGTTGAATTTTACTATAAAAATAGTTATCATGCTTTGATAAAGAAGGAACCCTTAGAGCCTTTGTAAGGGTGGCCATGTATATCTCCCTTATTATTGGAAGATTTGGGAGGGTGGTCTATGGTTAGTCCAAGCATTGTTTGAGATATGAAATAGATGGTGTAGTTGATCCAATTAATTTTATCACAACAAATATTATTCATAAATCTTGTGCGGATTGTCGCTGTCAACTGCTGGAGTTTGCGGTTGGTGATCGAGCCTTTTTTAGAGTTTTAACTTTATGGGGACATCATTGGTTAGTAAGTAGGGTAAGTTGACACTATGGTTTGTGGGGCCATTTGAGATTGTTGTAAGACTAGGTAGGGTGGCCTATCTATGGGAATTTCAATCTAGATTGAAAACTATCCATGACATGTTTTATGTTTCCTAGTAGAGGGGGTATATACTAGAATGTTCCCATATGATTAGATGGTAGGATGTTTATCTTGATCCTGATACCACTTTGGATGAGAAACTAGTTTATATTATGGATTTCATGGATAAGGTACCATGTGGTAAAATTATCTTCCTGGTATGGGTACTATGGTAGTGTGGATAGGATAGCTACATAACACGGGAGAGATATTCGTTGATGTGGTAGCAGTGTCTTTCTCTTTTTAACAAACTAGGATCTTGATGGATTTTTGGGGGGAAAAATAATTTATGGTGGGGAGATTGTATAAACAATTACCTTTCTATTAGATATGTTTTAACCTTTTCTTTTGGTTTCCCTATTTTGTTGGATGAATACCAAGAATGAAATTTGGAGGATAACTCTAATAGTGAATTCAGATATTTTTGGAGATTTTTAGCTTAAACCTATATTTTTTTCTATTTGATGGGACATTACACATTGTGTAATGAGAGTACATGTCATGTAATGGCCTCTAGGTAGAATATTTGAATTGGATACACAACACAAGAGGATTACACTCTGTGTAAAGGGTTCACATCATGTAATGTAAAATATCTCGTTTTTAATAAAATGGTGATGGGGTTTTCCACATATCTGTGCTTTGTGAATACACGGCATTTAATGTGATTACATGCCATGTAATAGTCATGAATTAGTATTTTAAGGTGATTCATATGTTCTTTCTTATTTCATTCATTGAATCATTCCTCACTCTCGACCTAGAGGATCATCCTAGGCGATTTTGGGTGACTCCTTCCCTTAAGTATTTCTTCATTTTGTGATTGATCACCATTGTGTTTGGGTTTCTTCTTTCCAGGTATGTAATCCTTTTGCTTCTTCTTTGTTTTTGGTTATAAATATGGTTTTTGTAACATAATAGACCCAAATTCCACTCAATTTTTCTCCAAGATCGGTTGGCTACATCGCATCAAGCACATCACTCCAATCACCAAAGGTTTTCTACTTGCAGTGAGGGCCTAGGGTGTGTCTATAAAATTCCCTCATTAATAGACTATAACACAATGGAATAAAAATAATAATCAACAACATAAGTAGAAAAACATTTAGGATGAATATAGATAAATAATGGCGGAATATATAAATAAATCCATATGTAATCTCATATACAAAAGATAATGATACATGCCTCTAAAAAGCATCCAAAATAGGTATACATGTAATCTATAAAACACATATATGAAAATAAAATAAATAAAAAAATAAATATCCCTAAATAGATTCATGAGACTTAGGTTGATCCCCTACTCTCCTACTTCTACGCATGGCACCAAGTCAATAATCAAACTATGGGCACTTGTCTTGGTCCCTACTTTCATCCATATTGTTTTTCTGGGTACCCAACGATAGCCAGAACATGGTGTGGGATACAACCCCGGTAGGGTATCACCCAAAGGTATATAAAAAATCCATATGTCAAACATAACAAGATGAATCAAAGTGCAAAGTAAAATATTCATGACACTTATACAAGTAAGAGCCCAAGGAAAAAAGTAAAAAACCAATGATATTATGCATCCATACATAGCTCTCTGCAAAACAAGTGTCAAGAACCTATAACAAGGAATATTCGAGGAATAAAAAAATTAAAAATCAGGGACTCATTGTATATCGATACATAACATGTCAACCAAAGTCATTCCATACAACCTATGTATCAAATAATAATGACCTTACCATATATCCAGAAGTGTCACATTTACCAAGGCCATGTTGCAAAAACCATTCATATCACATTTACCATGGTCGTGCTATAAAATAAATAATTTCAAATGCTCGGGGTCAGATCTAAGGTATATTGGACCATGTAATCCTTATCGAGTCCCGAGATCATCTTGATGGGAACACGAATTGGCTTGAGTTGGGTTCCAAGGACCATGTCTTTCAACCATGTATATCATAAGCCCAAGAAAAACCAGATCCAAGGGGTCCACGGAATCATAATATAATGATTATATAGGTCCAAGGAATTCTATAACGTTCTATTCACCCATTTCCTAGAACACCCATGGAATTCTATGTAATAATTCATCAATTTATGTATAAGATCCATGATTATACACACTCATAACACAATTTAAATTCATATTTATCCTATTAGTATACCCACTCATATACAAATTCATAAGAAATTACGTTACACGGGTTTACCCACTCATTTAAACAATTTATAATAAATTAATTCAAGAAATTAAATCAATATCAACATGTTATCAAATGGAAAAATAGGGAAAACATCTTTTAAACATTTAATCCAATCAAATTCATTCATTATTTGGATTCCTCTAACTATGAAAGAACAATCACACACCCAATGGGAAGTCTAATAAAGGAAAAGTCCAAGGCTCGGACATGGTTGACATTGGTTGGGGAAACAACCTCCCACATGTCTCAAGGGAACTAAAGGGAATCCCTATCATGTTCCATTTTATTTAATTAAATCAATCAATATAATTTCATAGCCACTCCAGAAATTTTGGTGGTCCGTACAATTACAACTAGCTTAAAAAAGAACTAAACCAAATAGAAAATTATAGACCACTTATCGTAGGTCCGTAGTATCATGATCATCAAGTATTAAATTTTGATTCGACTCAAATCAGAATAAAAACAAAGAATGGATGAAGAACCTAAAAATAGTAAATATTACCTTGCATTTAAATAACTTCTTTGATCTAAAGTTAAATGATGAATAACACAAAAGGAATTGATTACCCATAAATGTGAAACTAATGAGAACAAAAATGCTCAATTCTATGTTCAGAATAAGGAAAAATATCAACAGCTACCCAAAAGGATCAAAGGAGATCTCAATCACCATGGTCGCCAATAGAAGATAATTATAGAAAGAAATATGATTAAATAATAGATTAATTAGGGTAAATTTTATAAATTTACCCAAAAATCTGGGTCGTATGGTTTGTCTACACAGTTGGCCAAATCATGTGCCAACTCTCTTCATAATATTGTAAGAAAGGGAACCTTACATGGTTGTCCCTCACGGTTTAAAAAACCATGTGCAAACCATGGCTTAGACCACTGTAGAAAACTATATATGTACCTGCACAGTCGTGCACCTCATTACGCATGGTATGAAAAATCATGTGGGCTCCTCCAGGCTCCTATCCAGGTCTGACATGGTATGTTAGACCATGTGGCCTATCCCACATGGTTTCTACTAACCATTTGGATTACCTTTTCCTCCCAAAAATCTCAGTTTTAGACTCTGAAGATTCCCCATACACCTTCGATACCTCCATATCCTCAAAGGGTATTCACATTAGATGTATTTAATCATTTGAACTATGAAAAATGCTTTGTACCTCATACAAAACCCTAGGATCATACATTATGCCCCCCGTAAATAAATTCATCCCTGAATTACCCTCTCAAGGGTGGTAGGGAACTGTCAAAGTATAACACTGGCCACTAATCACGTATGTCGTCCTCATACTCCCAAGTATCATCCTATAAATGACAGTGCTTTCATAGCACCCCTACTAGAGGAAATTACTAGCCTTGAAGAACCTTCATGCTCTTGTCAATGATATGAATCAGATTATCCAAAAGGATACATCTTCCTATAATGTGACCTTCTTAGGATGAAAATCATGAGACGGGTCTGAATGATAGTGATGTAGCTAAGATGCGTGTAAGATGTTTTGCATGCCTTAATACCTTTGTGGTAACTGTAATCAATAGGCTACTAACTTCACTCTCTCCTGAATCTAGAACGGCCTGACATATCACAGTGAAAACATACCATGACTCATGATCAATTTGTGTCCCACCCTCGGTGATACACATAAAGATACATGATCTTCGACCTCGAACTCTAGAGGTTTTATGTATTGATCAACAAAAGATTTCTGTTGATATTATGTAGTAGTCATCCCCTTCTGAATCAATTCGACCAGCGTAAGAGTCCCCTACATGATATGTGGTCCCTGTAAAGCTACCTCATATGACATTAACCCGAACATGGGTGATTGACATGGAATATTATAAAAATCCTCATAAGTCACCATCTGTATAGTCACCTGATAACTATTATTGTAGGAGAACTCAATCAGGGGAATATGCTTCTTCTAAGAGCCCTTGAAATATATGGGGTATGCTCGTAGCATGTACTCCACCTGCCTCGATGATTTGGACATCCATATAGGTGAATCATGAGATATCTTCTTCTTCAATGTTTTAGATAATAATGTTTTAAGACTAATCTAAAAATTTGTATTCATTTTGTCTTAGTTAGTAAATGTTATGGCAGTTTTAGTAAACAATTATAATCTTCCCATTTCAATACAGACATTTTAGAACACGGAAATGTGAATGGGTTTATCAATAGGAATATGACTTTAAATCCGAACACATTCTTCAACAATGTAGTTCACCCATATCTTTGATTTAATACAAAAAAATATTAGATATATTGGATGTTTAGATCAGGGGAAAAGTTATGAATACTGTACTGATTTTAATTCCTGACCATAATGGTGGGCTAAGTTTCAATGAATCGGTTGGGCACCTTTTTTGAGATTGGACCTTGAAATTTTTATCTAGGAATCCTTTGGATAATCATAAATAAATAATGGAGGTTCATCAAATTTGGTCTTAATTATGGATCCCAGTATTTCCATTATTCTGGTTGATCCAGTTTCTTGACAGATTCTGTGGGCCTACTTGTGTGGACCCTGTGGCCCTTCAAATGGAAGAATTATCTCAATATCCTTTCTATTGAAATGTTTTATATTTAAATAGGAATCATAAAAAATATGAACCCTGATATTTGAATAAATATCTTGAGAGTTATAAAAAAAATATTAATCTGACATTGATTGGATTAATTCAAATAATGCTCAAAAAATCATTTAATATTTAAACATTAATATTTCACACAAATTAGGCACATTTCACATAAAATCATTAAAGGTAGTATATAAAAATTTGTGAAATTATTAATAACATCAACTCCAACACACATAGTGTTGTGCATTTCTTCATGTGGAACAAATATAAAAACATGAAAAATTCATTTTCACTCACCAACAAATTTTAAATTCATTTCCCCCATCAGGGGAGGATTAGACAATTTCAATCATCCATATTGAATTCCACCACTATTTTTCACAAAAATAATATTCCAAAAACGATTCATTTTTTCATGCTAAAATTTGGAAATGTAAAATTGTGGCACAAAAAACTTACTCCTCTCAAGTTGATAAAATTAATTTATGAACTATCCCTCATTCAACAAACAAAAGTGAAAATCTTAGAGTTTCTAACATCTCTCATCTTACACTCCCTATCCTAAAGTTCTCAAAAATCAATATGAATTTTTAGGGGTTTTTCTATGGCTATGGGATGGTAGGAAGATGATATCCAAAAGATAGGAAATGGGGGTAAAACACCAACAAGGAAAAAAGAAATGCACATTTGTTTTTGAAATGAGACATGGAAGGAAATTGAAACCCCTATTTATGAGGGAATGAAAATTTGAAACAAGACAGAAAAAGGAACGAAATTTTATGTGGATGAGAACATGAAATATTTACAACCCATGAAACTTCTCCAAATAACATAAGTGTATTTTTTCTCTTTTTTTTATATATTTTTTCGATAGTTTAACTTGAAACAAATCTCACGATCATCTCCCTACCCATGTTTGATATCCTCACAAAATTAATTGTAAATGTTATAACAAGATCAAAGGTTGAGGAAAAATGATATTTGATCTATCCAAGAAGCAACCCATTCTTATGTTCATTTTTTAAAAAATTTGAATATTATTTTTAAAAGATAAACATATATACATTCCCAAACTCTACTGAAATGAAAATCAACGAAAGGGTACCCAAAATGAAATAAATTCCCCCCACACATTAATTTTAAAAAATTATGAAATGAAAATCCATGTTGAAGTTCTAGGGGATATGGTATTAGTGTTGTAATGTGGCTATCAAAGAAAGGTTTTCATAGGCTTAAAGGTTCTTTCCAAAGGAGGATTAATGTATGGTTAATATAACGCTATTTTGATATTATAATTCTCATGGGGTTCAGAAAATTCTTCAATAATATTGACTCATACTAAAGTAGGAAATTCAGCTCAAAGGTTCACAAACTCATGACTAAAAAATGGGGGTAAAAAACACAAATTTTGAGAAGATGGTCATTGGTGGCCTTATCATGAAATAAAATGTTGTTCCTCATGGGTGGGGAAAATTATTTTCCAAATAAAAAATGAGCATTCAAAATTTTTTGTGTTTGAAACAATATTCTATATCCAAATTTATGAATAATCCACAAAAAATTTAAGATGAAACCATGTCTTTTGACTCCCCAAAATGGTTGGACAAAATGTCAAAACTAGATGGTGTGTAAGTCTGAATATCTTGTTTTTTTATATTTTTTTAGTATTTTTTTAGTGTCTTTAAAATATACACCCAAAAAATGAGAATGGGAAAAATAAAGGATAATTTTGATGATGAAAGTTGTAAAAAAATGAAAAGGAGTGGAAGAAAAAGAAAAGTGGTGAAAGAGAGAAATGGAGGAAGAAGAGTTAAAGGGAAAGAGGTGCCCCCTGGTTTGGATTTGGTGGGTTGTTGTCTCCATCTAGTGGTGTATTTACTATAGAAGTTGTAGATCTGATGGAAGTCGATGTGGTTCCACGAATGTTTTTCCTCTCATGGTGATGCTTTAACTTATGTCCATTAAATGTTAATGTCCTTTTTAAAGAGTTGGTCTTGAACTTGGATTGCACTAAATGGGTAAACATTAGTAATAACAAAAGGACCTTCCGATGAAAATTAGGCTTACTTGGGTGAAACTGAAATCTAGAATTGAATTCCATTATGTTTTCACTTTAATGAAATGCCTTTTTTTGGGATGTGTTTTTTATGGATAACCATAGCCTTTTCTTTGTACATATTGGAACTCTCATAGGAATCAAGTCGAAGATCCTCCAATTCTGCCAATTGCAACAAAATTTCTTCACTAGATATTTCAAAATAAAAAATACAAGTTTTCACATCCCAAAATGACTTATGTTGGATTTTAGCTGGAAAATGACATGCTTTACCAAAAACTAGCTTAAAAGGAGACATCCCAATGAGTGTTTTATAGGAATCTCGATAAGCCCAAAATGATTCACCAAGTCATTCAAGCCAGTCTTTTTTGGGGGGTTTTAAAATTCTCTCAAGAACTATTTTCACTTCTCTATTAGAAGGATCACCCATGCCATTTTTCTAGGGGTAATTTTTAGTTGAAGTTTTATATGCACCCCCATTCTTTTTCAAAAGAGACACAATGGTTCTATTACAAAAATGGGTTCCTAAGTCACTTATCAAGGCATGTGGTTGGCCAAATCAGTGGAAGATGTTTGTCCTTAGGACCTCACTAACAGTATGTAAATCATCCTTTATAGTGGGTTTGGCCTTGAACCACATAGAATCATTAATTAAAGAGTGCTGTCGTGGGCTCCCTCAAATGATTAGTGGTTTTTGAGTTAAATAGTTGTAGCAGAGTGGCTGACCAAGGTCGTCTCTCAAAGGAGGAAGTCAATTTAACAACTCATTAAAGGTATTTTGAAAATAAAATAAAATAAATTACGAAAACTACATGAATGGATGGGGTTTTTTTATCATTTATAAAACTAGAATAAGTTTTCTGGAAGTAGATTACATATTTTTTTTTAATTTTGAAGTGTATGTTGATTAACAAAGTACAAAGAGAAGATGTTTTTTTGAAAAATATTTTTAGAAAGTGTAATCGATCTAAATATACCTCTTCAATAATTTATTAATAATTATTATTTAAATTAATATTCACTTAATTGTTATCCCTTAATTTATTAAATCCTGAACAATATGAGAATTAGCTTTACCATGAAGATGAAGTGAATTTAACCCTTGGAAAACATCAGAACATGCAATCGTAGCACCCTACTTTGATTGATGATATACGGTTAGATTATGGTAAGTGGTAAATTAAGGCACATATCCTCTCTGAAAATTTGAATTAATTGAATTTAAAGATTATATTTGAACACTACAAATTGATCCCGTGTGGTTTTGAATTACAAATTAAGTTTGCGCTCTCACAATTCACATAATTCTCAACCTCGCGTGATGTGTGTTAATTGTTCAATTGATTTCATAGTTTCATTTAAATTGAAAACTAAATTAATATATCATATTATGTTAATTACAGTAGCTCATTGATTCAAAATATATAAATGAAGAAAGAAAGAGATTGATCGATTACTAAAAAGACTACTCTTCCATGGTGGCGTAATCATCGTAGAAATGAATTGCATTTCCAACGGTTTATAATGGGTATAACCCAATAATTCTTCCACTCAAGAATTCCAGCCCAAATAGGAATATTAACAGATGAATATATTTTAATAAAAAATAATATAAGAGAATAAATAAAATAATAACAATTATTTTTAACCCACAAATGAAAATATTACAACATGAAGAAGAGAAAGAGGTTTCGATGAGGGGATCCTTACTTCAAGAGATACCCCAATTACAATGGTTGGATAATTTGGGTGAAACCAATTCTCCTATTCCTCCAATCTCATAATTCACTTCCAAACCACTTCAAATAAGAAAAAAACTAATTTATATAGTGGTGGGGAGGCTAGGATTAAAGAGGTTTCAAGTGTGAATAGAGAATCTTAACCAAATATGTTAATACAATTTGCACCGCCCATTTGACATCGAAACGTGTGAACCAGATCTCCTTCTAGAATTATGGTTTGTGATAAAATGAATCCCCGAGATCCTCTCAAAATTTGGGCATAATCCAATCACGGATGAAGACGTTATGGCCCAAATACAGAACTCATGCCCATTTTGGCGAGTCCCGCCCAACATTGAGTTCAATGCCCATTTTCACCAACCAAATTCACTCTTTAGCTCTAGTGTCCTGAATAAAAGTTATAGAATATTAAGTGAGGAAAACGTTTTCAAAAAGTTATGTTCAAAAAATTCATATTAAAATATTTATTGGAGAAATAATACAGTTTATTTTAAAAGGGTAAAACTAGAATTTTAATCAAATTTTCAAATGAATGATCTAATCCCAAATATTTCATAAATGATCATATTTAGCTCAATGTGAGAAAATTATGTCATTCATAATCAACATAATATTCCAAAAAATATTGTTTTATAAATAATCAACTGCAAGTAGAATGTATGAGAATCTATTGGAAGGGGGAATGGTCCCATCAAGTCGATGCCCAAAACATTGAAGATTTCATAGAAAATTAAAGGATTTTGTGGCATTTCATTTATATTTGAAATTGTGCCAAACTTTTGGAAAGTGAAAAATGATTTAAAAAACTCTTGTAAGTCCTTGAAGATTGAAGGCCAGAAGAATCTAGAGTCCAGGATCTTTCGGGAGGTCCTTTGTGGTCCAAATTGGCCACCTCTGGGAACTGAGTGACAGAATAATAAGATGTAGAAATATTCATCTTCAGCAACACATCTTTTAATTACCATTTCTACCCCAGTTTTCCAAATTATATTTTCTTCCCAAAAATTTTATTTTAAATCAATATTCAACTTCATTTTTTGTTCTTTTGAAAACATTTCAGAAAAAACACCAGAAACCATTTAATTTACAATTGGGGCATACCACCGTATTTTTGGAGTGAGAGATGAAAGGTGATCACTGGGTAATTTACGTTAAATGATTTATGAATGAGAATAATTAGAAATTATACTCAAGTGATCATCCAAAGAGTTTTCTTTTCCTGATCTATCATTGATTTCAAGGTCAAACTCTTGGAGCGTTAGGATACATCTTATTAGCCTTGGTTATGAATCACTTTTCATGAGTAAGGACATTATAAAAAAATGGTATTTGAAGATGACGATTTTGGCACCTAAGATAAAGGGTCAGAGTTTATATAAGGATAAACCCACAGCTAAAAGATCATTTTCAGTGATATTATAGTGTTATTGAGTTTCAACCAATGTTTTTGAGGCATAATAGATGACAAGAGGAATTGTTTCTCTTCTTTTACCAAGAACAGACCCAAAGGCTCTGTTAAAAGCATCATGCATCAACTCAAAGGGTAAGGACCAATCTGGGGGTTGGATTATTGGGGAAGATGTAAGAGTAGTTTTGAGTTCAGTGAAGGTTCTCTTGAAAACCTTATTGAAATGAAATGAGAAATAATTTTGGAGAAATTGAGTGAGTGGGACGGAAATCCTACTGAACTTATGGATGAATCACTGGTATAAACCATCATAACCGAGGAATGAATAGATGTCTCGAACGGATGTGGGTTCAGGACGTGATTGGGTCACTTCAATTTTTGCTGGATCAACTTCAATACCCTCTTTGAAACAATGTTCCCTAGAAAAATCTCATTTCCAACCATGAAGTAACATTTTTCAAAATTTTACACAGGATTACACTTGACACACATTTGGTGGACTAGGGAGAGTGAATTCAAGAATGATACAAATGACTCACCATAAATGGTAAAGTCATCCATGAGTACTTCCATGCAGTGTTTAATGATTTCATCAAAAATACTCATCATACACCTCCGGAATGTTGAAGGAGCATTAAAAATTCCAAAATTCATTCTTATATATGCATATGTTCCAAATGGGTAATTAAAAGTACTCTTTTCTTTGTCCTTCGGTGTGATTGGGATTTGGATGTAGATGGTGTATCCATCAAGAATGTTACAGTGTGAATTTTAAGCTAATCATTCTGGTGTATCATCAAGGAATTGAATAGGGTAGTGATCTTTTCGTGATTCAACATTCAATTTCCTATAATTTATGCACACAGGCCATTTGTTCTTCACTCTAGTTGTGACTACCTCCCCATGTTCATTTGTGAAAACAGTTATCCCACCCTTCTTTGGTACAACTTGAATTGGACTAACCCATTAACTATCATTAATTGGGTAGATAATACCATCTTGAAGAAGTTTGGTGATCTCTTCCCTAACTACCTTAAGTATGAGTGGATTGATTCTTATTTTTGGTTGTCTAAGTGGGTTGGATGAATCCTCAAGATGGTTGTGATTCATGCAAAGGGCATGGTTGATTCCTGGTATGTCATCTAGGGTCTAACCTATGGCATTTTTGTTTTCCTCTAACACTTGAACAAGTTTGAACTCCTCGGTTTCAGTAAGTGAAGTATATATAATGGTAGTATAAAAGTGATAATAGAAAAAGAATTCATATTTCAGGTGTTTATTAAGAGGTTTCAGATCATTCTCATCTTTCATTTGTTGGTTAGACAACTCAAGATGGGAGTTAGGGATTTTAGTTGGTTTTGATTCATATTCCTTAATACTATCTGAGGTGAAGAATTAGACATCTGATTTGATGTGGGATTCAATAGAGTTTTAAATATACTCTATATTTATGGAGTCTATGAATTAGAGATCCACATAAACTTCACCATTTATGACTTGGTTAATCATGGTTTAGATTTCACAACATCATATCTCTTCAGAATAGGATGAACATGATGGAATGGGGTTTAATTGAATCTCTAATGTTTCCATAGAAGCATGGATAGAGAATGAAATGTGGTCCTCAGATGGGTATCACGTGGCTTGTAAAATGTTGAACGTGATAGGTTTCTCACCAAATTCCATGGATAAGATTAATTAATGGACATCAATCTTGGTTAGAGAAGTCATTAGGAATGGTCTTCCTAAAATTATGGGATATCTAGAAGAGGTTATCTCACCTTCCGTGTCAAGGACATAGAAATCAGATGGGAAGATAATATCGTTAAACCAAAAAAGGAATTCCTAAGTTTTTCCCTCGGTACTTGCTATTCTTCGATTGGCCAACTGAATGAAATCACCCGTTAAATGTAAGGGAACTAGACCAAGGTTGGAAAAAATGGATTTGGGTGTGACATTAATTGTGGTTGTTGAGACTATGATTGTGTCATCGAAGTTGGAACTTCAAATTTTTTAGGGAACTGTAAATATCTCTGGATCTTTGCACTTTATAAGAATATATTTATGAGTGGAATCATTTTAGGAGGTCCTATATTGCCTCTTGTGGGTGCACAATTCCTTAAGAAACATTTCATACTTAGGGATTTGTTTAATGTCATCTAAGACAGGTATGTTGAATTCAACATGACTAAACATATCAATCATTTCAAGATCAGGTTCATAGGACGTCCTTGGTTTAGAAATATTTTGAGTAAAAGGAATTGAATTCCTAAGTGGAATGGAAGGAGGTGTGGAAATGGATTTATGTTCATTTTCATGATTCTTTTTCTTTTCATTTCCGAGGTCAAAATTCAAAAGGGGACTGGATAAATTATTTTCAATCATAGAATATTGCTTCCCCAATCTAAGTGAAATTCCCCTTACGTTACCCTAGGGGTTGGGTAATGGTTGAGTTGGGAGTTGGGAATAATTTGATTATTGTTGCTGGTTCAGGTTGAATGCAAGTTGACCAATTTGTGTTTCAGTGTTTTTTAGGATAGAACTGGTGAAGGAGGAAAGATCTTCTACTGCACTTTCTCATGGTTTATTGGAAGAAGAGGCTTGTCCCAAATTGGGATTACCTTGATTTTGGTTCTTGGGAAAGCGATTGAATTGGTTTGGGAATTGGGAGGGCTCACTAGGATAGTGGAATCCAGGAAGAGGATTGTTCCTTTGAGGGTGAGGAACAAAAGGATAAGGTTGATGGAATTTACCACCACCTTGACCATATTGGAATTGTTTTGGATTTTGATGAGGGGACTGAGGGGGATCATAAATGGGATTCCCATATCTCATGTTATTGTTATAGGTAGATGATAAGGGTTGAGAGTGGGGTATGTTTAAGTTTCTAACAAACAAAGATTATTGTTGAGGGTTGGGGTTCTGCTAGGCATATGTTGCATTGATCTCCATTGGTCTGGTTAAATCGGATTGATTATCTTGAAGTTGTGGAAATGTGTTATATGGATGAGATGGGGAGATATAGATTACACAGTTCTTGATAGGTCCATGGAACATAGATTGTGGAGAATATGAGGTTGGGGCTTTGTATTCCACAGCTAGTTGTCGCACCATACCTGTAAGTTTACTCATACACTTGGTCATCTTGTTTTGCTCTATCGATTTACTATCATGGTCTTGTTTGAATTGATCATGTTCTTGAGTATGGAATTGTTGTGTGTTTGCAAGTAACTTATGAGTTCTCTTGAAGCTTCTAGAGTTTTATCAACAAGAGCACCGCCACTTGAGGCATCAATGAGGGTTCTCTACATTTCCAATAAACCCTCATAGAAGTATTGGATCAAGATTTGGTCAGGGATTTGGTGATGTGGATAGGTTAACATATGATTTTTGAACCTCTCCCAATAATCATGGAGTAATTCATTGGGGAATTGATGGATACCACTTATTTCCTTTCAGATAGAAGCAGTACGAGAAACAGTAAATAATTTCTCTTTTAAGTGTCACTTCATGTAATTCCTTGTGGTTATGGAACCCATAGGGAGGAAGTAAATCCCTGAATTAGCAGTTTCAGTTAGAGATAAAAGGAATTCTCAGAGTTTTATTTGTTCCTCAGAAACCCCTTGAGCCTTCATGGTAGAACACACCACTTGGAACTCTTTAAGGTGGAGATGTGAATCCTCACCGGCTAGCCCATTTAAATGAGGTAGAAGATGAATCAAATCCAATTTGAGTTCGAAGTCAGACTATATGTTTGGATAATGAATACCAAGGGGTTAGTAATTCATATCAGAGGTAGAATGTTATTTAATAGTTTGTTCTCTAGGATTATCCATATCTAATTCAATTGGTTGGACATGTACTGGTTCTATAATTATTTGATTATCCCTAATGTTCCTCCTATGTTAGCGAAGTGTTTTCTCAATTTAAGAATCAAACAAATCTGATGGATTGTTTGGGAGGCTAGAGGAAATTCAGAGAGATTTTGGAAGAATGATAATGATTGGTTTTTCTTTTTGTGTTTTCTATATATGATTTTTATGAGAAGGTGGGTTTTTTTGTGTTTTTTCAATTTTTTTAAATGTTGTTTTTTTTACAATTACCAGAAACTAATGACTACATAATTACACCATCCATAGAAACAAATCCATTTGAAAGCATGGTCAATTGTCTCCTGTCAACCGTTCAAGGTTTCAATGCTCTACTAATTTGTATAGCAGCACTTGGGTCGAATCCTTGGCGATGATACTTTTTAATATTCTATTGCTTTTAGTTAATTGTATTTTGATTTGGGGGGTTTGTTTTCAGAGCTTATGAAATAATTTATGGATGATGTTTATTTTAATAAATTGATAAAGATTGGGGAAATTTCAATATGGGAGATTTAAGCTTAGGATATTTTTGAGCTTTGCTTTATTTTGCATTATATTAATACCCACCTCACAAGATGATTTTTATCGGAATTACAAAGTGTTAAAGCATTAATCCAAGCTGTAACATAACTTAGGGTTCTAATAATTACCATTACTTATTTGTGGAAGTGTATTTTTTGTTCCAATAATCTAAGGAATCCATATTCTAAACAAAACATGTCATTATTCAATGACACAATAAGTTCAACATACACAATATTAATTTAAATAATGTTCATTTAGATAATGCACTCAATCACTAAATATCCTCAAATTATGAGTCACCCAAATGAGAGACTTACACATCCATTTGGGTGGTTAATAATCTGGTTATAATTTTATGATGATTAATTAATATGTGATGAGAAAAAAAAGGAATAAGAAAATAGTTGTGTGCCGAACACACAGAATGAAACAGTGAAAAGAATTAAATACTAACTTTAAATTGAATGAGAAAGAAAAAGAATGGGTGGGGATTAAACTGTGTTTAAAATATTTTAAGACCATTAATTTTATTTAACAAAATGTGGATGAAAATAATATATGAATAATAAGAATCTTTCATTAAAATAGAATTAAAAAAACAAACACTCACACGATTATAAAAGAAGAACAACACAATATTAAATGAATACAAGCAAGGAAGAAATGATTCAAAAGTAAATAACATTAGCATAGAATATAATCACAAGCCTTTGGTAGTGCCTTGGTCATTCCATACTATCGTCCTTTTCTCTGAAATGCCAAACCCTTTGAATGGAGAAGAGGGGATGTAGTATTTCCCATGGTGGTGGACTCTTTGCATTCCAAAACTACCCCTCCACTTAGATCGACGATTGGGACATCCGGAAAGCTGAATATTGAAATATCTTCTTCTTCAAAGTTATAGATAATAGTTTTTGACATCTACTCTAAAGATGTGGAAGAATTTGGACTTTGAGAGTAAAATTTATAGCGGTTTTAGTGAACAATTATAATCTCTCCATTTCAATCCAGACTTTTTAGAAGGTAGAAATGTGAAGGGGTTTATCAATAGGAATATGCCTTCAAATTCGAAAACTCTCTTCAAGAAAGATGGGTACCCAAATATTTTATTTCACACTGAATAATATTAGATAGATTTTATGTCTATATACGGACAAATTTCATGAATACTGTATTTATTTTTATTCCCACCAGAATGGTGGTCTGAGTTTTAATGAATCATTTGGGACCCTTTGGGGGGTTGGACCTTGATATTTATATCCAAGATTCCTTTGGATAATTGTGAAAAAACTATGGAGTATCACCAAATTGGGACTTATAGATGGATCCTAGTAATTCCATTATCATGGATGATCCAGTTTCTTCACAAATTTTGTGGGCCTTCTTGTGTGGACCTTATGACCCTTCAAATGGAATAATTGGACCCATATCCCTTTTATTGATATTTTTTATATTGAAATAGTAATCCTACAAAATAATAACCATTCAATTTTTATTATTAGGGTGAGAGTTTGAAATAAAATAGTAAAGTGACATCGATGGGATTAATTCAAATAAAGCTAAAAATTAAATTTAATATTTAAACATTAATATTTCATAAAAATTATGCAAATTTCATATAAAATAAGTAAAGGGGAGCATATAAAAAGTTGTGAAAATATTAATAACATCATGCATCTTAGATAACAAATACATAAGTTTCCACTCCCTACCATCCCACTGAATTGGATTTATCTAAGTCCTCTTACTCAGTGAAATGAATACAACATTTCCCTTCTTAAGCGTATAAGAAAGCTAAAAGTTGAATTATAATACTCAACCCAGTTTTTCTTCCTAAAATTCAGATCATGCTATGTAAATATATACATGAGTATTTTTTGGTGTGTGTACACCACAAAATGCTTTCCAAGTAAATAATGTCTCCAACAACACACTACATGAACAACTACTACCAACTCAAGATCAGGTGTAGGGTAGTTCCTCTCATATGACCTTAGCTGTCGAGACCTATATGACATGGATCTACCCCTTGCATGAGAAACACTCCTAGCTTGATACCTAATGCATCATAGTAAATAGTGTATCTCCTACCAAGATCTAGTAGTATCAGTATTAATGCTAACATCAATCTCCATTTCATATCTTGAAAGGTTGTCACTTAGGTATCTGACCTTACAAGATCCACAACCTTCTTAGTCAAGGCCATCAAATGATTTTCTAATCATGAGAAGTCCTATATGAAACACCATTAATATCCATCTATCCCCATGAAACTCCATATGTCTAATATGTTCATGGGATGCTCTCATCCAATTGCCAAAAGGCCTTCACATTTTTTATTATAATATAACCTCCTTTTATGGGAGGATTGGGGAACCCAAACATACTTGATGACTTTGGAAAAATCATGACCCGAAGTTCAAAGAGAGAAAAATATGATTGAAACCATGAAACATCCCCTCCCCTGGATTTGATCATGATGAAGCTCTCCACCATTGCATAGCGATTCGGCAATCAAGTGTCTAATCTCAAAGCATAGGACCGATTCGATGGCTGATGTCATACCTTCTCAAACATCCAAATCCGAAAAACTCTCCAAAGATGAACCTCGAGCTATAGATCCTCCACTAGGCCTATTCCATGTGGTAGAGTCTAGCTGCAACACCATTCATTACTCGAATACCATGAACCTCACAACATCACTCTTCATATCAGAATAACAAGATGAACCCCAAAACCATAAAAACAATTCATCACCAATAAAACATACCAAAACATCGATGGAAAATCAAATATTACATACATTTCAGATGCTAGAACCATCACCAAACCAGAACCACAAATCCACACTACTGGAAAGCTGGGTTTTCCCAACGGTTGTATGCCAACGATTCAACAGAACTGTTGGTATAGGGGTATAAATCAAGTATTTCCCAACGGTTTGAAGAAACCGTTGGGAAATCTAAAAAATTTTCTCCCTTTCCAAATGGATTTTACAAACCGTTGGTAAATTCCAAGTCATAGGAAGGCATTCCCAACGGTTTGTGTAAACTGTTGGTAAATCTCACCTTTCAAAACGATTTTATAAAACTGTTGGGAATGTTTTCCACTAAAATCCAAGCAAACCCGATATCCCATCCACATTATTGAACTACTAAATTTGAGACCTTAGATCTCTCTCACTTGGAAAATCATTCCACCAGATCCATATTCAATCACAAAGATGTATTGTTCTACACTTTAAATCTGTAAGTAGTGTGTTATGTTTAATGTTATGCATCTAATTTTTTTCATTTCTAATTTGATTTGGCTTAAAACTAAGGTTTGTGTAGTATGGTATACCCAAAAATATCAATTTGATTTTTTATTTGTTTTCTATTTTTCTTCTGGTGTCATGTGTGAATCACTTTTTTGTTCTGTTTTTGTTTTCTGTTTTTGTTCTGGTGGGAGGTGCTGGGGGTGCAGTATGTGGGGGGAGGGGGTGTGATGGTGGGGTGTTTAGGTTGGGGAGGGGGTGTGCTGGTGGGGTGTCGAGGTGGGGGTTGTACAGGTGGGGGTGGGGGTGGGTTGTGCAGGTGGGGGTGGTGGGAGGGGTGGGTTGTGCAGGTGGGGGTGCAAGTGGAGGGGGGTTGTTGTGAAAGTGGGTGGGTGGGAGGGGAGTGTGCAGGTTGGGGGGTGGGATGGGCAGGTCAGAGTCCGTTGGGGGGGTGGGGTCGGGGTTGTACAGCTGGGGGTGGGGGTGGGTTGTGTAGGTGGGGGTGGGGGAGGGGGGGTGTAGAAGTGGGGGTGAAGGTGGAGGGGGGGGGGTGCTGTGCAAGTAGGTGGGGGGAGGGGAGTGTGCAGGTTAGGGGGGTGGGCTAGGCAGGTGGGAGTCTGTTGGGGGTGAGGTGGGGGGTGGGGTGTACAGGTGGTGGTGGGGGAGGGGGGTTGTGTAGGTGGGGGTGGAGGGAGGGGGTGTAGGTGGGGGTGGTTGTGCAAGTGGGTGGGGGGAGGGGAGTGCTTAGGTTGGGGGTGGGCTGGGAGGTGGGAGTATGTTGGGGGGTGAGGTGGGGGTGTACAGGTGGGGGTGGGGTGGGGTGGGGGGAGGGAGGTTGTGCAGGTGGGGGGTGCAGGTGGGGGTGGGGTGTGTAGTGGGTGGATGGGAGGGGGTTGTGCTGGTGGGGGTGGGGGACGGGGGTTGTGCAAGTGGGGTGCAGGGGGGGGGGGGGGTTGTGCAGTCGGTGGATGGGAGGGGGTTTCACAGGGGGAGTCTGTTGGGGGTGAGGTGGGGAGGGGGGGCTGTGCAGGTGGGAATTCATCACTTCCATAGTTCACCAATAAGCATGGGGAATTCATCACTTCTAGATATTTGGATAGTTTTGAGGCCTCTTTGGTTTTGGTTCTTGTCTAGTCATCTTGATGAGTAAGGCATCACATGATATAAAAGTGTCATCAACTATATAGGATGAATTCCTTCTCCCACAACACATTTTTCAGGAAATAATATACCCTTGGAAGGTTATGGGAGCCTTTTAGAATCCAATGCCCCTACATTTTCCCAATTTCAAACTTGATACCATCATGTTATCAAGTCACTAATCCTACCAAATTGGATTTTCACTAAAAAATACTATTCTAATCATTAAAACCCATATTTTTTTTCATATCATGAATGAAAACCCAACTAAATCACATTTCTCTCATTCACACCCCTGTGGATAGCACGCCCACCCCCTTGGACCCACTTACCCCCTGGACAACCTTTTAACCCTCGTGGGCTGTCCGCCCACCCCCTGGACACCTTGTACCCCATGGACAACCCCGCCACCCCCGTGGAAAGCCGACCCACCCCCTGGACACCCCCTACTCTCTGGATAGCCCCCCAACCCTGTGGATAGCCCGCCCACCCCCTGGACAATCCCCCCCACCCCCGGACACCCCCACCCCCTGGACACATTGTACCCCTGGAAATCCCCCCCCACCCCCGTGGATAGCCCGCCCACCCCCTGGACACCCCTCCCCCATAGACAGCCCCGCCACCCTCGTGGACAGCCCTCCCAACCCCTGGACACCCCGTGCCCCCTGGACAACCCGGCCACCCCCATGGACAGCCCGTCCCCGATTACATAGAAGCAAATAACTCTGCATTTCCCCCGATATCTAGAATCCCTTGCGCAGGTGAACCCTAACCTGAGGTCTTCCATCTAATCGGATGAAACTCCCCCATCTAGGTTAGACTCCGTCAACCTCTTCCCAAATACAGACATATAATTCCTCATTGAGGTAATTGACATGGTTGGGGTAATGGAGTATTTGTTCTACATATTTCATGAAAAGTCTTCACTTTTTAATATCTTAAACAATGTTTTATCAGGTCTATGGTGTCTTCTTGGTATTTGATAAATGAAAAAATTACAAAACACATCTCACCTCAAATCTAGGCACACATAACTAAATTAATTAGTATATCTTTAAATTGTTTTAATAGTTCACTACAACAACTAGAAACTCCTTCCTTTATCGTTTACTTAAATGTATTTTCTATTAACGTTCAATCCTATTGAATTGTTTATGACAAAATGACTTATATAATTTTTTAACAAAATGGACAGAAGTTGGATGTATGAAACTGATCAGATCTCAAGCGATTTTCAAAACAATTTTGAGAGATTTATTGATTTTTCATTTTACAATGCTTCAGATAGTGGTCGCATACACTTCCCATTTTCCAATTGTGTTGGTAGACCTTGGTTGAGCCATGAAGAAGTCATCTACCACATAACAAAAAATGGTTTTCAAGAAAACTACTTTGTGTGGTATCACAATGGGGAGAAAATGAAATCTCTAATTGGGGATGATCGAAATGAAAGCAATAGAATGGAGAATTTGTTAGATGATCGGTTTCGGTTTATTCGTCATCATGAAAAAGAAAGGATTTCGACTCAAGAAGACTTCAATAGGAGGACAACTGATGCATCTTCTGCAAATGATGATATTTATAGGGAGTAAAAATTGAATGATGGTGCCACGACTCCAGTATATCGACAATGCGATAAAATGAAAAAGCATGAAATTTTAATCCGATTGTTTCATGGGAAAACTATGTATGGGATTTCTAATACAGCAATCGATTACATTCTTACCCTCTTGAATGATTTACATCCAGATGATGCAGATATTCCCTCAAACCACTATATGGCATGTAAGTGATTTGAGGAACTTGGATTTTCACGAAACAAAATTTATGCTTTCCCAAAAGATTGCAGTTTATTCTGCGAGCAAACCGCTGAACGAAATGATTTTATAAAATGTGGCACATCCCGATGGAAGTCGAAATCGGATGGAACACCATCCCGCATTCCACAAAAAGTAATGTGGAACTTTCCATTAATCCACCTTAGTGTATGTCTGGAACTGACATGCTTAATGAATGGAATGATTTCAGTTTTTCATTCGAGAAGGGTCAAATGAAATCGGGAAAGGGAAAGAATGTTTCCACTGAAACATGTTACAATTGGAGGAAGATGAGTATCTTTATTGATTTTCCTTATTGGTCAACCAATGTATTATTTCATTTCATAGACGTAATGCATATTGAAAATAATATATGAAAAATGTTGCTTTTGGTTCTTCTAAATGTCAAGGGGAAGAGAAAAGATGATTTACAATCTCGGTGTGACATGGTGGATTGGGGCATCAGACCAGAATTACATCATGTACGTATCAGTGAAAATAAATGGAAACTTCCATGTGCTTCTTATGTGATGACACCTACGAAAAAAACAATTTTTGGAAGTATTAGAGACTATTAGAGTTCTTGATGGATATTCAAGAAACATATATAAATGGGTCAACAGAAGAGAGTTGAAGCTAAAATCATTGAAGACTCATGATTATCACGTTCTACTACATGAGTTGCATCCAATAGAAATATTTCATCTTTTGTCCAATAATTTAAGGGTGGTTGTTATTTGATTGTGCCATTTGTTTAGAGATCTTTGTGCTACGAATTTGTCCAAGTCTTTTTTGAAAAAAATGTTGACTGATGCCCCATTAATTTTGTGTGAGTTGGAGAAAATATTTCCTACATCATTTTCCACATGAATGTTGCATCTGACTATCCATATTCCCACTAAAATACTTCTTGGAGGACCTATTTCTTCTCGTTGGATGTATCCAACTGAAAAAAATATGTTCACATTAAAGTCTTATATCCTAAATAGAAATAATCCCAAAGGTTCTATCGTGAATGGTTACTTGGCTCAAGATTGTATGGATTTCTGCTGGATGTATTTTTCTGATCTTACTACAAGATTGAAAAGACCAATGAGAAATGAAGAAGAACAGTATTAGAAAATTGAACCCAGTTTTCCATCACTTCCTCAAACAGGAGGAATTCCTAGATCATATACATTGAAGACATTAATCCATGAAGAGCGGGAGATGGCACATCACATAGTTTTGTTCAACTGTGATTTGTTCTATGACTATATCAGGTAACTAAATTGATTTTGTATATCATACATATATATCTGTTAAACTATTCATATTTTTTATCTACAGGGAACATAAAACAATGATAAATAGGAAGCATCGTTCTTTATCTTTGAGAAGAAGAGAGACTTTGCATAGCAAAGAGTTTTCTACTTGGTTAAAATTGAATGTATAAAAAAAGTAATGCTTAAATTAATTATATAAATATTTAATTAATTTTAATAGTTATTTATATTGCAGGTATTGAGTTTTTCTGCTGACTCTGTCTCTGAGGAAATAAGAGCTTGGGGTTTTGGTCCTAATACCGTGGTTTGTGACTGTAAATAAATTTTTATCAATGGGTACAAATTTATTGTCACTGAACGAAAAGGAACATAAGAACACAACATGATGGTGTTATGGTTATTACCACAACATAATGTTATGCCGGTGCATCAGATAGTAGATCGCGATTTGAAAACTTCAGTTATTATGGAGTTGTTGAGAAAATAATAATATTGGATTATTACTCTCATGGACGAGCCACAATGATGAAATGCCATTGGTTTGATTCGATGACGAGACATGGAACATTTATTGACGATTGTGGATTTTGAGTAATTAATATGACTCGCACTCTTGCTACTGAAGAACCATATGTGTTGGAATCAATGGCTAAACATGTTTTTATGTCAAAGACCAACATTGACCTGAATTTGGTGTCATAGTTGAAGTAATTCCAAGAAATATTTTTTATGACGGTGATGATGGAATTAACACTATCCCTAGTTCCTTTGGAACCAATCCATTTATTTCTTTTGATGCATCAAATTTCACAATTGTCAGAGTTGATTATGAACCTAATGTTGTGGTTTAAAATATATAGAATCATTCATCCATGATCTCAGTTGTTTTGGTTTACCTCGATTTGGGTTGTTAAGGTTCGTAATATTCAAATTGATTTAGTATTTATCACAAATATGTTTTATCTGACTTGACCGTTATGTGAATTTTCAATATTTATTGGTTGCATTTTTATTTGAATTGCATTTTCTAATTTGGAATTGAACTATATTCAAACATAGTCAAACAATATTTCTAACTTGGTGAACATTACAACATGTATTATTTATTAAATCCATTCAATCTCTTCGAAAACAAATGATAGCTAACTTGACCGTTATGTGAATTTTAAATGTTTATTGGTTGTATTTTTATTTGAATTTAATTTTCTAATTTGGAATTGAATTGTATTAAAACATAGTCAAACTATATTTCTAACTTGGTGAACATTAACACTTGTATGATTTATTAAATACATTCATGCTCTTCTAAAACAATTGATTACTGACTTGACCGTTATGTGAATTTTCAATGTTTATTGGTTGCAGTTTTATTTGAATTTCATTTTCTAATTTGGAATTGAACTGTATTCAAACATAGTCAAACAATATTTCTAACATGGTTAACATTACAACTTGTATGATTTATTAAAAACATTGAATCTCTTCTAAAACAATTGATATATGACTTGACCGTTATGTGAATTTTCAATGTTTATTGGTTGCAGTTTTATTTGAGTTTCATTTTCTAATTTGGAATTGAACTGTATTAAAAAATAGTCAAACAATATTTCTAACATGGTGAACATTACATCTTGTATGATTTATTAAATCCATTCAAGCTCTTCTAAAACAATTGATAGTTAAATTACCAATGAAACACCCTATACCCTCATATATTTAGTTTTTTGGGTTACAAAGAATTATTCTTTTTCTAATTAATAAAATATTTGTTTTCAAAAGCAGGAAATGAAGCCAATTGAAGAGAGATAAAGGAAAAAAATGATGGAGAACAATCGTCGAATGACGGAGTTGGGAATTGCATCATTATTTCCTGTAGTAGGGACTTTATTTCAAATTGATATATTTATAGAATATATAATGTCATGTGATTAATTTTTTTGTAAAAAGTTTTGTAGGATCCACCTATACGTCGACAGTTGTTCGACAAGGAGCATAGTACTGGTCCTAGTACTCATTCCAGTGGTACGAGGAGGGTTCGTACCAGAGGTGGATGAGCAGCTGCGCGTACCCGACTAGACCATGTCCCTCCCACTGACATGTCATCCTTTCCACATTCTGATCCAGGTGTGTCGTTAGGGACACACAGGATATTTAGTCCTCCCATGTTTTTTCTACCTTCTGCATCTTTTGGCCCATCATTTTCACATCCCATGATGATTCCCACTCCCCAGTCAGCATCTGTTCAGATAGTTGTCCCATCTTATTTTCCTTCTACTTCATTCTCTCCGAGCTTCTATATTCCATCGTTTTCGACTCCTGTTCCACCATAGGGTTTTCCATTAGTTTCGGTGGATCTAGCGGTGCTCAGTGATCAGACCAGCACAGGTATATTTATAGAACACAAAAAAAAATTTATAGCAATATGTATTTTCATTATAACATGTTTTGATAAAATATTTGTTTTTCTTTCATGACAGATACATCTACTGACAAGAGGCGTGGGTGGGGGCGTACATGCATGCGTTTGGTGTGGAACCACCACACACAGTTTATGGTGGATTATAATAAAGACAACCAAATGGTTGAGAAAACAGTGCATTAATGTTGGAGTTTTTTGGCGACGCTTGCCAAATTCTCCGACATCATTCCCGTCAGCCCGCTATCATAGAGACATTTTACACATGAGGTCAAGGAAAGAGCTTGGGCAAAGATATGGGTATATAAATCTATTCTATTTAATTCCATGAATTTTTTATGTATTTATATGAATTAATATTTTGATTTCAGCTTCGATTTAATTTTCCTGATGTTGAGGGTGCACGACCAGAAAGTCTAAAGGATTTAGGCGAGGTTTGGGGAGCCTACAAGAATGAGTTGTATATTGGATGGGATTATAGAGTTGGCATTGAGTTAGAGGCGGTACCAGTGGTCGATGATTTTCCTATAGAGTAGTATCGTCAGATGATTACTCATTGGACGAGTACCCAGTTTAAGGTGTTAATAACATTTGAGGTATTAAAATTATAACTTTCATGTTTTTCATTAATACTCTCTGTTGAATTTTGAAATTTTATTTAGGAATCATCTAGAAAAAATTAAAATAACATTGATGCTAAAAAATACCTCCACACACTGGGACGAACTATGATGCCTGATCATGAGAGGAAGCAGGTATGACAATTGTTTATAAGTTTTCATTAAGACTTACACTTTCTTTTATATCCTCAATTATTTAATAGTTTTCTAAAGTTTTAA
Source organism: Viscum album (assembly GCA_963277665.1). Taxonomy (NCBI): domain Eukaryota; kingdom Viridiplantae; phylum Streptophyta; class Magnoliopsida; order Santalales; family Viscaceae; genus Viscum; species Viscum album. The sequence continues at coordinate 782,866,001 of OY728161.1, forward strand.
TATAACTTTAGTTTTCAATGTCATTGTAGAGGAAAATACAAAATATTGAAGGACGTGTTCCTCACGTAAAACTGTTTTGCTCGAGTAGACGGAAAAATAATGGAAGTGACATCAATGAAGTGACTCAGTAGCAGATTGTAAGTTTTAATATGTTGAATTTATATTTTAATATCTATTTTTTAACTTAATTATGTATTTATATTTGTAACAGTATTCTTTAGAGCCCCTCAATGCCCAAGAACAAGACAATTTTGGGCCAACAGATCACTTACATCAGGTGTTGGGAGAGGATCATTCTGGCAGAGTACGCTACCGACCCAGGATAGTCCTGAAGAGGTATTGGCCCTCCTCAGGTATGATCTGTAGTGCCACCGAGCAATTTTAAGTTAGGGAACAGGCGGAACATGATGAGAAAAGGGCCATAGAGACAGCATAATAGTCTGCTACGGAAAACAGTGCGTTTATGAAATTTATTGATGTTCTACGTCCTACACTTCCTACAAAGGCCAGCCCAGCTTTTGATGACTATATGTCGTCGATACGTTATATATACGGTGCACCAGGTGGATGTTTTAGTGGTGGCCAGGACGATTTCCATCTTGACGATGATGATGGAGAGGAGTCTGATGTAGAAGAGGACGGAGAGGAGGAGGGCGAGGCGGGTGGCGAGGGTGAGGAGGAGGGCGAGGACGAGGATGAGGGTGAGGGAGAGGAAGGCGGGGACGATGATGGGGACAAGGATGAGGGTGATGATGATGTTGATGATGGTGATGGTGATGTGGGACAAGTTGATCCATTACATTTTTGACTGATATTACTGAGATTTGATATTTAATCTATTCTAGCTGTTGGTTTTATCTAGACTGATAGTATAGTATTGGAGTTGAGTTATTTTTTTATATTATCTGTTTTTATGGATGTTGTTGTCTTTTTTTGGTTGTGTGTTTGGGATCCCCCCTCCTTATTGGACCCTGGACAACCCCACACCTCTTCCTTGGACCGCGGACAACCCCCCGAACACCCCCTCGGACAGCCCCCGGAGAGCCACCGGAACAACCCCCCTAGACAGCCCCCCACCCTCTTCCCTGGACCCCGGACATCCCCCCGGACAGCCCCCCAGACAACCCCCCGGACAGCCCCCCCCCACCCTCTTCCTTGGACTTCGGAAAACCCACAGAACACCCCCAGACTACCCCTGAAAAGCCCCCCGAATAGCCCCCCAGACATCCCCCCCACCCTCCTCCCTGGACCCCGGACAACCCCCCGAACAACCCCCCAGACAGCCCCCAGAAAGCCCCCCCACCCTCGTCCTTAGACCCCGGACAACCCCCCGAACACCCCCGGATAGCCCCCATACAGCCCCCCGAATAGCCCCAGGACAACCCCCCCACCCTCCTCCCTGGACCCCGGACAACCCCCCAGACAGCCCCCCGGACATCCCCCCAGACAGCCCCCCGCATAGCCCCCCACCCTCCTCCCTGGACCCCGTACAGCCCCCCGAACAGCCCCCCGTACAGCCCCCCCGAACAGCCCCCGCCCTCTTCCTTGGACCCCAGACAACCCCCCGCACAACCCCCCACCCTCCTCCTTGGTCCCCGAACAACCCCCCAGACAGCCACCAGACAGCCCACCGGACAGCCCCCCCCCCCTCCTTGATTTCATTTAATACTAGAAAATCTATAATATATATTTTATTTATTTTCATCATGATAATCAATGTAAATCACATTTAAACATCTAATCAATATCATATATTCTTGTAATGTTATAAAAGATATGTATTGATTGGGAATGACATTGTTATCTCTGAAATGATTCATAGCATTATAAACTAAAATCTAATCCATACTGAGAATGATATAAAAATATTTTATATAAATACCCACAAGAATTTAAGTAAATACCATTCCACTAATAGACGCATGAGGATTCTGATAAAATGGAAAACATTTTAAGTATATATGGAAAACCGACCAAACGCATTTGGATTCCATTGAATCATTAGGAGAACGATCCATGGGTCATATGTGATGTGTACGAATCAACCCCGCTACAATATGAGGCGCAGTGTGGCCCCCATCACTCAAAGTGTCTACCTTTTGTTTCAAAAGGACGCCATTTTAATTGAAAAACATCAACTGGCATACATAAAACCAACCTAACGCATTATGGTTGTGTCGATACTTTAGAACAACGATCCATGGGTCATATGTGATGTGTACGAGTCATCCCTGCCTCAATCAGAGGTGCGGTGTGGCCACCACCACTCAATGTGTCTGTCTTTTGTTTCAAAAGGGCGTCATTTTAAGTGAAAAACATCAACAGACATATGGAAAACTGAACAAACGCATTCGGATTATGTCGATACATTATCACAACGATCCATAGGTCATATGTGACGTGTAAGAGTCAACCCTGCCTTAATCTGAGGCACGGTGTGGCCGTAATCACTCTATGTGGCTCTCTTTTTCTTAAAATGGACAACATTTTATGTACATATGGAAAACCGAACAAACACATTTGGTTTCCGTTGAAACTTTAGGAGAATGATCCATGGGTCATATGTGACGTGTAAGAGTCAACCCCACCTCAATCTGAGGTGCGGTGTGGCTGGCACCACTCAATGTGTCTGCCATTTGTTTAAAAATGATGCCCTTTTATTTGAAAAACATCAACTGGCATACGGAATACCGACAAATGCATTCGTATTGTGTCGATACTTTAGCACAACAATCCATGGGTCATATGTGATGTGTACGAGTCAACCCTGCCTCAATCCTTGGTGAGGTGTGGCCGCCACCACTCAAAGTGTCTACCTTTTGTTTCAAAAGGACGCCATTTTAATTGAAAAACATCATCTGGAATATGGAAAACTGACCAAATGCATTCATATTATGTTGATAATTTGGAAAAACGATCCCTAGGTCATATGTGACGTGTACGAGTCAACCCCGCCACAATCCAAGGTGCGGGTGTCCGCCACCACTCAAAGTTTTTGGCTTCTGTTTCAAAAGGACGTCATTTTAATTGAAAAACATCAACTGGTATACAGAAAACTGACAAACGCATTCGGATTGTGTCGATACTATTGCACAACGATCCATGGGTCATATGTGATGTGCATGAGTCAACCCTGCCATAATCCAAGGCGCGGTTTGGCCGACACCACTCAAAGTGTCTGTCTTTTGTTTCAATAGGATGCCATTTTAAGTGAAAAATATCAACTGACATACGGAAAAGCAACCAAACGCATTCCGATTGTGCCGATACATTAGAAAAATGATCCATGGGTCATATGTGACGTGTACGAGTCAACCCCACCTTAATCTGAGACGCGGTGTGGCCGGAATCACACTAAGTGTCTCTCTTTTGTTTAAAATGGACAACATTTTATGTAAATATAGAAAACCGACCAAATGCATTTGGTTTCTATTGAAACTTTAGGAGAACGATCCATGGGACATTTGTGATGTGTACGAGTCAACCCCGCCTCAATCCGAGGCATGGTGTGGCCAGCACCACTCAAAGTGTCTGCCTATAGTTTCAAAAGGACATCATTTTAATTGAAAAACATCAAATGGCATACGGAAAACCGACAGAAAAATTCGGATTGTGTCGCTACTTTTTCACAATGATCCATGGGTCATATGTGATGTGTACGAGTCAACCCCGCCACAATATGAGGTGCGGTGTGTCCACCACCACTCAATGTTTCTGCCTTTTGTAACAAAAGGACATCATTTTAATTGAAAAACATCAACTGGAATACGGAAAACTTACCAACACATTCGGATTGTGTCGATACTTTAGCACAATGATCCATGGGTCTTATGTGACATGTACGAGTCAACCCCACCTCAATCCGAGGCACGGTGTGGCTGCCACCACTCAAAGTGTCTGTCTTTTATTTCAAAAGGACGTCATTTGAAGTGAAAAACATCAACTGGCATACAGAAAAATGACCAAACGCATTCGGATTGTGTCGATACTTTAGCAAAACCATCCATGAGTCATATGTGATGTGTACAAGTCAACCCCGCTTTTTTATGAGGCACGGTGTGGCCGGAATCACTCTAAGTGTCACTCTTTTTCATAAAATGGGCAACATTTTAAGTACATACGGAAAACTGACCAAACGCATTTGGCTTCCGTTCAAACTTTAGGAGAACGATTCATGGGTCATATGTTATGTGTATGAATCAACCCCACATCAATCTGAGACGTGGTGTGGCCGGAACCACTCAATGTTTCTGCCTTTTGTTTCAAAAGGACGTCATTTTAATTGAAAAACATCAACTGGCATATGGAAAACTGACCAAACGCATTTGGATTGTGTCGATACTTTAGAAAAACGATCCATGGGTCATATGTGACATGTACGAGTCAACCCCGGCTCAATCTGAGGCATGGTGTGGCCGAAACCACTCAAAGTGTCAGCCTTTTGTTTCAAAAGAATGTCATTTTAATTGAAAAACATCAACTGGCATATGAAAAACTGACCAAACGGATTCAGATTGTGTCGATACATTAGCACAATGATCCATGAGACATATATGACAAGTACCAGTCAACCCCGCCTCAATCCGAGGCACGGTGTGGCCGAAACCACTCAATGTGTCTGTCTTCTGTTTCAAAAGGAAGTCATTTTGATTGAAAAACATCAATTGAAATACGAAAACCCGACCAAACTCATTTGGATTGCATCAATACATTAGCACAACGATCCATGGGTAATATGTGACGTGTAAGAGTAAACCCTGCCTCAATCCGAGGCGCAGTGTGACCACCACCACTCAAATTTTCTACCTTTTGTTTCAAAAGGACGTAATTTTAATTGAAAAACATAAACTGGCATACGAAAAACTGACAAACGCATTCTGATTGTGTCGATACATTAGCACAATGATCCATGGGTCATATGTGATGTGTACGAGTCTACCCTGCCTCAATCCGAGGCGCGGTCTAGCCACCACCACTCAAAGTGTCTTCCTTTTGTTTCAAAAGGACGTCATTTTAAGTGAAAAATATAAAATGGCATATGGAAAAGATACCCAGTGCATTCAGATTGGGTCAATCCATTATCACAACGATCCATGGGTCATATGTGACGTGTACGAGTCAATCCCGCCATAATCTGAGACACAGTGTGGTCGGAATCACTATAAGTGGCTCCCTTTTGTTTAAAATGGACAACATTTTAAGTACATACGGAAAACCGACCAAACGCTTTCGGTTTCTATTGAAACTATAGGAGGAAGATCCATGGGTCATATGTGATGTGTAAGATTCAACCCCACCTCAATCCGAGGTGTGGTGTGGCCATCACCACTCAATGTTTCTGTCTTCTGTTTCAAAAGGACGTCATTTTAATTGAAAAACATAAACTGGAATTCGGAAAACCAACCAAACACATTCGTATTGTGTCGATAATTTATCACAATGATCCATGGGACATATTTGACGTCTACGAGTCATCCCCGCCTCAATATGAGGTGTGGTGTGGCCTCCACCACTCAAAGTGTCTGCCTTTTGTTTCAAAAGGACATCATTTTAATTGAAAAACATCATCTGACATTCAGAAAACCGACCAATGCATTCAGATTGTTTTGATACTTCAGCACTGTGATCCTTGGGTCATTTGTGACCTTTAAAAGTCAACCCCACCTCAATCCGAGGCACGGTGTGTCCGCCACCACTCAATGTGTCTATCTTTTGTTTTAAAAGGACATCATTTGATGTTAAAAACATAAACTGGCATACGAAAAAATAATCAAACGCATTTGGATTGTGTCTATAATTTAGCACAATGAAACATGAGTCATATGTGACGTGTACGAGTCAATAACGCCTCAATCCGAAGCGAAGTGTGTCCCCCACCAGTCAAAGTGTTTATCTTTTGTTTCAAAAGGACGTCATTTTAAGTTAAAAATATCAAATGGCATACAGAAAGGTGAAAAAATGCATTCAGATTGTGTTGATACATTAGAACAACAATCCATGGGACATATGTGACATGTACAAGTCAACCTCGCCTTAATATAAGGCACAGTGTGGCCGGAATCACTCTAAGTGGATCTCTTTTGTTTAAAATGGACAATACTTTAAGTACACACGGAAGACCAACCAAAGGCATTCAGTTTCCATTGAAACATTAGGAGAATGATTCATGGGTCATATGTGACGTGTACAAATCAACCCCTCTTCAATAAGAGACGTGGTGTGGCTGGCACCAGTTAAATTTTCTACCTTTTGATTCATAATGACGTCATTTTAATTGAATAACATCATCTGGCATACGGAAAACTAACCAAATGCATTTGGATTGTGTCGATACATTAGCACAACGATCCATGGGTCATATGTGACATGTACTAGTCATCCCCGCCTCAATCCAAGGTGCGGTGTGGCCGCCACCACTCAAAGTGACTATCTTTTATTTCAAAATGACGTCATTTTATGTGAAAAACATCAACTAGCATATGGAAAACCGACCAAACGCATTCTGAATGTGTCGATACATTATCACAACGATCCATGGGTCATATGTGACGTGTACGAGTCGACCCAGCCTTAATCGGAGGCACGGTGTGGCTGGAATCACTCTAAGTGGATCTCTTTTGTTTAAAATGGACAACATTTTAAGTACATACAGAAAACTGACCAAACACATTCGGTTTCTATTGAAACATTAGGAGAACGATTCATGGGTCCTATGTGACCTGTACGAATCAACCTCGCCTCAATCTGTGATGCGGTGTGGTCGGCACCACTCAAAGTGTCTGCCTTTTGTTTCAAAAGGACGTCATTTTAATTGAAAAACATCAACTAGCATACGGAAAAACGACCAAACGCATTCGGATTGTGTCGATACTTTAGAAAAATGATTCATTGGTCATATGTGACATGTACGAGTCAACCCTGCCTCAATACAAGGAGTTTTGTGGCCTACACCACTCAAAGGGTCTATCTTTTGTTTCAAAAGGACGTCATTTTAAGTGAAAAACATAAACTGACATACGGAAAAAGGACCAAACACATTCGGATTGTGTCGATACTTTAGAACAATGATCCATGAGTCATATGTGATGTGTACAAGTCAACCCCACCTTAATTGGAGGCACGGTGTGAGCGGAATCACTCTATGTGACTCTCTTTTTTTTTAAAATGGACAACAATTTAAGTACATACAGAAAACCGACCAAACACATTCGGTTTCCATAGAAACTTTAGGTGAACGATCCATGGGTCATATGTGACATGTAAAAATCAAACCCGCTTCAAAATGAGACACAGTGTGGCTAGAAGCACTCACTGTGTCAGCCTTTTGTTTCACAAAGACGTCACTTTAATTGAAAAATATCAACTGGCATACGGAAAACCAACCAAACGCATTCGTATTGTGTTGATACTTTAGCACAACGATCCATGGGTCATATGTGACGTGTACGAGTCAACCCCTCCTCAATATGTGGCACGGTGTGGCTGGTAGCACTCTAGGTGTATGTATTCTGTTTAAAATGGACATCATTTTAGGTAAACATATATGGTATACAAAAAATCGATCAAATTATGAATTGACTTCCAGATTCCACATATAATTTTCATCTAAATTTTAAAATGAATTCTTAATGAATTATGTATGTTTATAATTACATTATGAATTCTAATTTAATTATGGATGTGTATAGTTCCAGCATTATGTGTTAAATGTGTATGAATTTATTCTCTATATGTAAGTGTTAGTTGGTTATTGCAGGTACAATAATTGTATATGTATGTGTTATTTTAATGCAGGTATTATAATTGGATTGAAAATGAGAGGGAACCCCAAAATGAGACTTGGTGGGAAAATTGGAGAGCTGTTGTGCAATTTTCCCCAGTAGAGGTTGTGCCAATAGTTTGAATCCATTGGCATAGCATGTCAGGATTTTGTTTTTCCAACGGTTCAGAGAACAATTGGGAAAATGGAGAACTTGGGTTTTTTCCAACGGTTTGGCCAAACTGTTGGGAAAAACATGGTAATTTTCTCCACTGTATCCCCACGGTTGGAAACCATTGGGAAAAATATTTCCCAACAGTTTTCTAGAACAGTTGGGATAGGGTAATGTTTCTCCACCCTATCTGAACTGTTCACTGTAAACCATTGGGAAAAGAATTCCCAATGGCTTACTTCCCTACGGTTTGCATAACTGTTGGTATAACATATACCAATGGTTCTGCAGCCTTTCATGTTAGTTATAAACCATTGGGAAATCCTGTATTTCCAGTAGTTCCTGTCACCATCATGCCCCTTGCGTAGACCATATTAACCACCCAAAACACTCACAAATGGCGGATCAAAGCGGCAGCAACCCCCAAACTAAAGAAGACTTGATTGACCACTCTTCCCTTGACTATACACCATGGAGAGATGGCCAGGTGGACATCGCCACAAAGAAATCACACCACGACCAAAAACCCACCCCCTAGTGAAAGAGCGCCAGAAAAGACCAGGGTACCTAACCACAATAATAGATCGCTAGAATCAACGACATACCTCCTCCAGACATTAGAAAACGCTATAAAGATACGACTAGGTGGACCACGCCGTGTCGAACAGGCACAAACTCACGATGCTTCCACAATACACCGTGAATCTACAACGCCAACATAGAGATTTCTGAACAATGAATCGCTATATGAAGCACTCTGTAAACCTACAATTCCACCAAAAAACCCTGCGAACCCATGATGCCGCCACACCAAATCACACCTCTTCTCGCGGCGAAGCCACAAGAAGAGGAAACAGACACCACAAACCCACCGATAGGATGCGCCTAGGAGGAAGGGTTCCTCTAACACAAGTAAGAGGGGATATGGCGTTGACGGGGGAAACCCTAATTGTCACAACTCCCCTTATAGGCTCATGAATAATCCATCCCTTGGATACTCCCGGAAAACTAAAAATATCCCCTTCTCTTGATCAACTGATACTTCTATATCTAAGATGATATGACCCCAAAAGTGAATCTAATCTATCTAGAAATGGAACTTCACGAGCTTATCATATTACTGATTATCACTCAGTGTATCCAAAATGATCATAATATGTTTAGAGTGGTCATGTCAACTGTGAGAATAAACTAAGATATCATCCATGAAAACCAACAAAAAAATTAATGTAGATAAGATGGAAAAATCAGTTCATCAGTTCCATGAAAACTACTGGTACATTTGTGAGACCAAATGACATAACCATATACTCATATAGACCATACATACTAAAAAAAATATGTGAGAGGTATGAATATAATTTTAACACATACCTAATGATACCGAGTCCTCAAATCTATTTTTTAGAAAACCCAATCTCCTTTAAGCTATTCAAAAATGTCATCTATCTGTGGAATGGTATACCAGTTTTTAACCATTAGCTAGTTCGGTTTTGAATAATCCATCCATAGCCTAAGGGTACAATCTACATTTTTTTGAAAAAATGACTGGTGTACCCCATAGAAAAGTACTAGTTCAGATAAACCCCTTTACAATAAAATCCTATAACTACCTATTGAGATCCTTCAACTCCGTCATATCCATCATGTAAGGATGAATGAATACCGGCACATCTCCTAGTACTAGTTCAATGGAGACATAAACCTCTCTCAAGATTTAAACTAGAAAACTCATTTGGAGAAACATCCTTGAAATGATCAACCGTGGGAGAAAAGTCTTCCTGACACACTCCCTAGTCATCCTTATACAAACCAGAAATCTGTATTGTCATCCTTCACATCCCATGATGTTTTGGTCTAGCTTGAATTGACTATACATCTCATTCCCCCTAGTGAATATAAAATATTTCCTCAAGTGTTGTGAATGTCACCATCAGGTGATAGTAATCAATGAAGGCTCGATAATCCACTATCCAATCCATTTTTAGTATGACGTCAAACATTGTCATCTAAAGTAAAAATAAGATTTTATATGAAGTGACACAAACCAATATCAATGGGAAAATCCCTGAACTAGTGTATACTTTTTTTTATAATCCCCAATGAAGTATATAGTGTCATGATGCCCTCATAAAACTGAATCATTCGCCCAAGTCTCTCCACAATAGGTACAGATATAAAATGATGTGATGAAACTATGTCAAAAAGAGAAGATACAAGAGTAGAGGCTACTAAGATCTTACATCCCACTATAGATGGTTCAAAACCCTTCCCCTTAGATATAGGCTGTACAAAATACATATGTCCATTAATTGTGAATGTCCTTTTTGAAGAGGGGTCTTGGACTTGCACTGCACTAAATGGGTAATCATTAGTAATAACAAAAGGACCATCCGAACGAAAATTAAGCTAACTTGGGTGAAACTGAAATCAAGAATTGATGAGAATTATCTTTTCCCCTTAATGATTTACATTTCGTGGGATGTGTTTTTCATGGATAACCTTATCCATTTCATTGTACAGATTGGAACTCTCATAAAAATCAAGACGAAGCTCATCCAATTCATCAAATTTCAACAATATTTCGTCACCAGATTTTTCAAAATCAAAATTACATGTTTTCACCACCCAAAATTACTTATGTTGGATATCAACTGGAAATTTACATGCTTTTCCAAAAACTATCAAAAAATGAGACATCCCAGTGGGTGTTTTATAGGAATTTTGATAAGCCCAAAATGATTCACCATGTCTATCAGGACATTCTTTTTTGGTGGGTATTAAAATTCTCTCAGAAACTCTTTTCACTTCCCAATTAGAAAGTTCAGCCATGCAATTTTTTAGGGGTGATATGCAGTTGAAGTGTTATGTGCACCACCATTTTTTTCAAAAGGTATTTCATGGTTCTATTACAAAAAATGGGTTCCTAAGTCACCAATCATGGCATGTGGTGGCCAAATAAGTGGAAGATGTGTGTCTTTAGGTACCCACTAATAGTATTTGTATCATCATTTCTAGTGGGTCTGGCCTTGAACCACCTAGAAACATAATTGAAAGATAGCTGTCGTGGGTGCCCTCAAATGATTAGTGGTTTCTGGATTACTTAGTTGCAGCAGAGTGGCTGACCAAGGTCGTCTCTCCAATAAGGAAGTAAATTTAACAACTGATTAAAGGTATATTGAAAATAAAATAAAAGGAATTATGAAAACTACTTGAAATGATGGGGGGATTTTATCATTTATAAAAATCGAAGATGTTTGCTGGAAGAACATTTGCATATTGTTTTTGTTTTTAATTTTGAAATGTAAGTTGATTAACAAAGCACAATGAGAAGATATTTTTTAGAAAACAAGTTTTAGAAAGTGTAATCGATATAACTCTACCTCTTCAATCATTTATTAATAATTATAATTAAAATTAATATCCACTTAATTATTATCCCTTAATTTGTTAAATCTCAACCCCTACGAGAATTAACTTTACCACAAAGATGGTGAGAATTTAACCCTAGGCTAACTTCGGAACATGCAATCGCAACACCCTATTTTGATTGATGTTATAAGGTTAGAATATGGTTAGTGGTAAATGAATACACATAACCTATTTGGAAATTATAATTAAGTTAGTTTAGGGATTATATTTTAATACTTCAAATAGACCCTGTGTGGTTTTGAATTACTAATTAAGTTCGTGCTCTCACAATTCACACAATTCTGGACATCTCGTGATTTGTGTTTATTGTTAAGTTGCTTGCTTAGATTAATTTAAATTGAAAACTCAATTAATAGATAATATTATGTGAATTACAGTAGCTCATTGATTCCAAATAAATGAATGAAGAAGGTACGAGATAGATTGATTACTAAAAAGTCTACTCTTCCATGGGTGGCGTAATCATCATAGGAGAGAATTGCATTTACAACGGTTTATAATTGGTATAACCCAAAAACGATTCTACTCAAGAATTATAGCACAAAGGGAAGGTTAATAGAAGAATAAATTTGAATAAAACATAATAAAAGAGAATAAACAAATGAAAAACAATGAAATTTAATACAGAAATGAAAATATTACAACATGAAGAAGAGAAGGAGGTTTCGATGAGGAGGTCCTAGCTTCAAGAGCTACCCCTCATTCAATTGTTGGATAAATTCAGTGAAAAAAATTCTCATCTTCCTAAAATCTCATAATTCATGTCCCAACCCCTCCAAATTAGAAAAACACTAATTTATAGAGTGGAGGGGAGGCTAGGATGAAAGAGATTTCAAGTGTGAATGGGGAATCTCGACCAAATATTTTAATACAAATTTCACCACCCATTTGACCTCAAAAACGCATGAAACAGCTCTCCTAACAAAGAATGATATGTGAGAAAATGAATCCCTGATCTCCTCTCAAAATTTGGGCCTAATACAAGTACGGATGAAGACGTTATGTCCAAATACAGAACCCATGTCCATTCTAGAGAGTCCACCCCAACTTTGACTTCAAGGCCCATTTGCACAAACCAAATGCACTCATTAGCTCTAGTGTCCTGAATAAAAGTTTTAAAAAATTAAGTGAGTATCACATTTACAAATATTTATGTTCAAATAATTTATATTAATGTATTTATGTGTGAACTACTATATTTCAGTTAAAAAGTGTAAAACTGGAATTTTAATCAAATTTTCAAATGAGTGATCTAATAACAATTATTTTATAAATGAACATATTTAGCACAATTTGAGGAAATTATGTCTTTTATTATCAATAAAATATTCAACAAAATAGTGTTTTATCAATAATCAACCACAATAAGAATGTATGAGAATCCATTAGAAGGGGGATGGTCCTATGAAATCGATGCCACAAACATCGTAGATTTCACAGAAAATTAAAGAATTTTGGGGTATTTATTTTATATTTAAAATTGTGACAAACATTTAGAAACTGAGACATGATTGAAAAATCTCATGTGAGTCCTTGGATAGTGAAGACCCAATGAATCCACAGTCCAGGACCTTTCGGGAGGTCCTTCGTGGTCCAAATTGGCCACCTCCGTGAACTGAGTGAAAGAATTATAAGATATAGAAATATTCATCTTCATCAACACATATCCTAATTAACATATCTACCCTAGTTTTCCAATGTTTATTTTCTTCCCAAAAATAGTTTTCTGAATCACTTTTCAACTTCATTTTTTGTTCTTTTGAAAAACATTCATGAAAAACACCAAAAACCAAGTAATTTAAACATGAGGCATACCATGATATTTTTGGAGTGAGATATGAAAGGTGATCAATGGGGAATTTAGGATCAATTATTTCTAAATGATAAGAATTATAAATTATACTCAAGTGATCCACCACAGGGTTTTCTTTTCCTTATCTATCTTTGATTTCAAGGTCAAACTCTTGGAGCATTAGGATCCATCTTATTAGCCTTGGTTTAGAATAACTTTTTATGAGTAAGAACATTATAAAATAATGGTCTATGAAGGTGATGATTTTGGAACCATAGAGACAGGGCCGTAGATTATATATGGAGAAAACCAAAGTTAAAAGTTCCTTTTCAGTGATAGTATAGTGAAATTGAGTTCCATCCAATGTTTTTGAGGCATAATAGAGGAAATGAGAAATTTTTTCTCTTCCTTGACCAAGAACAGCCCCAAAGGATCTATTAAATGAATCATACATCAAATCAATGCGTAAGGACCAATCTAGGGGTTGGATTATTGGGGAATATGTAAGAGCAGTTTTGAGTTCAACTAAGGCTCTCTTGACAAACTTAAGAAATGAAAATTGACATCATTTTGGAGTAACTCAGTGAGTGGGAGGGAAATCCTACTAAAGTTATGGATGAATGGATGATAAGAACCAGCATGACCGAGGAATGAATGGATGTCTCGAATGGAGGTGGGTTTCGGAAGTGATTGGATCACATCAATTTTGGCAGGATCAACTTCAATACCCTCTTTTGAAACTATGTTCCCTAGAACAATCCCATTTCCAACCCTGAAGTTACATTTTTCATAATTTAACAAAATATTACACTTGACAGACATTTGAAGGACCAAAGAGAGTTAATTTAAAAAAGATTAAAATAACTCATCATAAATGGAAATTTCATCCATGAATACTTCCATGTACTGTTCAATTAATTCAGAAAAAATAATCATCAAACACCTATGGAATGTTGAAGGAGAATTAAAAAGGCCAAAAGGCATTCTCTTATATGTATATGTTCCAAATGGGCAATTAAAAGTACTCTTTTCTTGGTCCTAAGTTGGGATTGGGATTTGGAAGTATCTGGTGTATCCATCAAGAAAGTAGCAGTGTGACTTTCCAGCTAATCGTTCTGGTGTATCATCACGCAATCGAATAGGTTAGTGATCATTTCGTGATTCAACATTCAATTTCCTATAATTGATGCACACATTCCGTTTGTTCTTCACTCGAGTTGTGACTACCTCCCCATGTTCATTTGTGACAACAACTATCCCACCCTTCTTAGGTACAACTTGAATTGGACTAACCCATTCACTATCATAAATTGGGTAGATAATACCAGCTTGAAGAAACTTGGTGATCTATTCCCTAACTACCATAAGTATGAGTGGATTGATTCCTATTTGTGGTTGTCTACGTGGTTTGGATGATTCCTCAAGATGGATGTGATTCATGTAAATGGAAGGGTTAATTCCTGTTATGTCTTCTAGGGTCTATCCTAAGGCCTTTTTGTTTTCTTCTAACAGCTGAGAAAGTTTTTACTCCTCGGTTTCAGTAAGTTATGTAGAGAAAATGATAGTATAAATGTGAACGTGGAAAATGAATTCACATTTTTGGTGTTCATGAGGAGGTTTCAGATCAGTCTCATCTCTCATTTGTGGGATTGACAACTCGAGAATGGAGGAAGGGATTTCAGTTGGTTCTGATTCATTTTCCTTAATACTATCTAAGAGGAGCAGTAGAGAATAGAGTTGATGTGTGATTAAATATAGTTTTAAATATCCTCTAGATTGATAGAGTCTATGAATGATTGATCCACATCAAATTCACCACTTATGTCTTGGTTAATCATGGTGTAGATTTCACAAGATCATATATCTTCAGAAGAAGATAAACAAGATTTAATGGGGCTCAATTGAATATCAGTAGTTTCCTCAGAAGAATGGATTGATAATTCAATGTGGTCCTCACATGGGTATCGTGTGGCTTGGAAAATGATTAAATTGACCATTTGGTCACCAAATCTAATGGATAAAATGCATTAATGGACATCAATTGTGGTTCTTGAAGACACGAGGAAAGGTCTTCCTAAAATTATGGGATATCAAGAAGAGGTTGTCTCAGATTCCATGTTAAGGACATCGAAATTGGATTGGAAGATAAGATCATTAACCCAAACAAGGACATCCTCAATTATTCCCTCAGGACTGGATGTTCTTCGATTGTCCAACTGAATGACAATACCCGTTGGATATAAGGGACCTATACCAAGGTTGGAGAAGATGGATTTGGGTGTGACATTAATTGAGGCTCCCGGGTCTATGAGTGCATCATCGATGTCAGAACATCAAATATGTCATGGAACCATAAATTTCCTTGGATCATTGCACATTATGTGAATATAATGCTATGTGGAAACATTTTTGAAGGTCCTAAGTTGCCTCTTGTGGGTACACAATTCCTTAAGAAACTTTTCATACAAAGGGATTTGTTTTATGCCATATAAGAGAGGTATGTTGACTTCAACATGTCTAAACATGTCTAGCATTTTAGGATCGGGATCAAAGGACATCCTTTGTTTAGAAACAGCTTTAAGAAAAGGAATTTGATTCCTAAGTGGAATGGAAGGAGGTGAGGAATTCCTTTAAGTTCCTTTTCATGTTTCTTTTTCTTTTAATTTTCTAGGTCAACATTAAAATGGGGAATGGATAACTTATTTTGAGTCATAACATATTGTGTCGCCAATCTAAGTGAAATTGAACATACATTACCCTTGTGGTTGGGTAATGGTTGAGTTGGGAGTTGTGAAGAATTTGATTGTTTTTACAGGCTCAGGTGGGATCCATGTTGACCAATTTATGTCTCAATGTTTTTTATGCTAGAACATGTGAGGGAGGCAAGATATTATACTGCAATTTTTCACGATTTATTGGAAGAAGATGGTTGTCCCTAATTGGGATTACCTTGATTTTGATTCTTGGGGAAGTGATTGTATTGTTTTGGGAATTGTGAAGGCTGACTAGGATAGTAGAATCCATGAGGAGGATTGTTCCTTTGAGGATGACGAACAAAAGGATAAGGTTGATGGAAGTTACGACCACCTTGACCATATTGGAATTGGTTTGGATTTTGATGAGGGGACTAAGGGGGATGATAAATTGGATTCCCATATCTCAAATTAGGGTTATAGGTAGAAGAGAAGGGCTCAGAGTGGGGTTGGTTGATGTTTCTAACAAACAAAACTGATTGTTGAGGGTTGGGGTTCCGTTGGTCATCTGTTGCATTGACCTCAATTGGTTCGGTTGAATTGGAATTATTCTCTGGAAGTTGTGGACATGTGTCAGTTTGATGATATGGGGAGTATAGATTCCATGGTTCTTGATAGGTCCAAATAAAAGAGATTGTGAAGAAGATGAGGTTGGGGATTTGGATTCCACTACTAGTTGTCACACAAGACCTATAAGTCCACTCATACACATGATCATCTTTTTTGGATCAATAAATTGACTATCTTGGGCTTGTTTGGCTTGATCATGTGCTCGAGTATGGAATTGTTGTGTGTTTTCAACCATGTTTCTTATGGGATCTCTTACAATTTCATGAGTTTTATCAACAAGAGCACCGCCACTTGTGGAATCAATGTGGGTTCTTTACAAAGCCAATATCCCCCAATAGAGTTATTGGATAAAGTGTTGGTCAGATATTTGGTGATGTGGACAGGTTGACATAATATTTTTGATCCTTTCCCTATACTCATGGAGTATTTCATTTGGGAATTTACGGATACCACATATTTCCTTTCATATAGAATCATTACGAGAAACAGTAAAAAATTTCTCTAAGAAGTGTCGCTTTATGTAATTCCATGTGGTTATGGAACCAGGAGGGAGGTAGTAATGCCCTGACATAGCAGTTTTAGTTAGAGATAAAAGGAATTCTCGGAGATTGATTTGTTCCTCATAAACCTCTTAAGCCTTCATGGTAGAACACACCACTTAAAACTCTTTATGGTGGAGATGTAGATCCTCACCGGCTGGCCCATGGAAATGAGGTAGAAGATGAATCAAACCCGATCTGGGTTAGAAGTCAGCGTATATGTTTGGAAATTAAATACCAAGGTGTTGTTAATTCATATCAGAGGTAGATAGTTATTTAATAGTTTTTTTCCTTGGATTATCCATATCTAATTCAATTGGTTGGACAAGGACTGGTTCTTGAATTATTTTATTATCCCTCATGTCTCTTCTAAGATGGTGAAGTGTTTGCTCAATTTAATGGTCAAACAAATCTGATGGATTGTTTTGGAGGCAATAGGGAATTCATAGAGATTTTGGAAGAAATAGAAATATGGGTTTTTCTTTGTGTGTTTTCTATTTATGATTTTTATGAGAAGGTCAGTTTTTCTTTGTGTTTTTTTAATTTTTTTAATTATTTTTTACAATTACCATAAACTAATGATAACTTAATTAAACCATCCCCAGTAACAATTCCATTTTAAATCATGATTAATTGTCACCTATCAAGCCTTAACGGTTTCAGTGCTCTACTAATGTGTATAGCAGCACTCGGGTCTAATCCTCAGCGATGATACGTTTTAAGAATCTATTGTTTTTAGTAAATTGTATTTTGATTGGACGGGTTTGTTTGCAGAGCTTATGAAATAATTTATTAATGATGTTTGATTTAAAAAGTTTATAAATATTGGTGTGATTTAATTATGGGGGATTTATGCTTATGATAACCTTGAGCTTTGCTTTATATTCCATTAAATTAATGCCACTTCACAAGATGATTTTGATCATAATTCCCACGTGTTAAAGCTTCAATTCAAGCCGTAACATAACGTAGGGTTCAAATAATTACCATTACATGTTTATGGTAGTGTATTTTTGATTCCACAAATCCATGGAATCCATATTCTAAAAAAAACATATCATTAATCCATCACATATTAAGATCAACATATAAATTAATAATATAAAGAATGTTCATTTAGAGAAGGCACTCATTCAATTAATATCCTCAAATTATGAATCAACCCAATGAGAGATTTACTCATCCATTTGGGTGGATAATAATCTGGTTATAATTTTATGATGATGTATTAATAAGTGAAGAAAAAAAGATAGGGTTATGAAAAGAGTTGTGTGCCGAACACACACACACAAATAGTGTAGGGAATTAAATACTGACTTTAGATTGAATTAGAAAGAAACAGAATGGTAGGAAATTAAAATGTATTTAAACTATTTTAAGACCATTAATATTATTTAACAGGAGGTGGATGAGAATAATAGATGATGAATAAGAAATATTCATTAAAATAGATTTACAAAAACAAACACTTACATGGTTATAAATGAAGAACAACACAAAAGTAAATGAAAGGAATCAAGGAGGAATGGTTTCTAAAGTAAAAACATGAGCATAGAAAATCATAAAAAGCCATTGTAAGTGACTTGGCCATTCCAAACTGTCCTCATTTTCTCTAAAATTTCATCCCTTTTGAAAGGAGATGAGTCCATGTATTATTGCCCAAAGTGGTGGACTCTTTTCATTCCAAAACTACCCCTCTAATTGGCTAGACGATTTGGGCATCCCTAAAGTTGAATATTGAGATATATACTTATTCAAAGTTGTAGGTAATAATTTCTGTAATTTAATATAAAAAAGTGGAAAAATTTGGACTTTATGAGTAAAATTTGTGGCGGTTTTAGTAAACAATTATAATCTTTCCATTTCAATCCATACATTTTCGAAGGAAGAAATGTGAATGGGTTTATCAATAGGAAGATGCCTTCAAATTTGAACACATTATTCAACAAAGTTGGCCACCCATATATTTTCATTCACACTGAAAAATATTAGATAGATTTTATGTCTATATAAGGACCAAATTCATTAATACTGTATTGATATTAATTCCCGACTAGAATGGTGGGCAGAGTTTAAATGAATTAGATGGGCCCCTTTTTGGGGATTGGGCCTTGAAATATTTATCCATGATTCCTTTGTATAATCAAGAACAAACTCTAGAGTATCATCAAATTTTTTCTTATGGATGGATCCCAGAAATTCCATTGTCATGGATGATCGAGTTTCTTCACAAATTCTGTAGGACCTCTTGTATGGACCCTATGACCTTGCAAATGGAAATATTAGCCCCATATCATTATAATGAAATGTTTTATATTGAAAGAGGAATCCTAAAAAAGAAGAACCATTCAATTTGGATAACTACGGTGATATTTATAGATAAAATAGTAAATTGACATCGATTGGATTAATTAAAATAATACTCAAAAATTACATTTAATATTTAATCTTTAATATTTAATACAAATTAATCACATTTCATATAAATTCAGTAAAGGGGATTATATAAAAAGTTATTAAAATATTAATATCATCATGAATCTTAGAGAACAAATCCATAAGTTTCCACTCCCTACCATCCAACAGAATTGGTTGTATTTATGTCCTCTTACTCAGTGCATTGACAACTACATTTCCCTTCATAAGCGTATAAGCAGCCTCAAAGTTGAATTATTATACTCAACCCACTTTTTCATCCTAAAATTCAGATCATTCTACATAAATATATACTTGTGGATTTTGTGATATGTGTACACAACAAAATGCTCTCCAAGTAAATAATGTCTCCAACAGAACACTACATGAACAACAACATCCAACTCAAGATCATTTGTAGGGTAGTTCCTCTCATATGACTTCAACTGCTGAGACCTATATGACATGGATATAACCTTGAATTAGAACCACTCCTACCTCGATACCTGATGCACTATAGTAAATAGTATATCTCTTACCTCGCTCTAGTAGTCTCAGTATTGGTGCTAAATTCAATCTCTATTACATCTCTTGAAAGGTTGTCTCTTAAGTATCCGACCATACAAACTCCACAAACATCTTAGTCCAGGCCATCAAATGCACTTCTAAGCATGAGAAGTTATATATGAAACACCATTAATATCTAGCTAACACCACGAAACTCCATATGTCTTATATGTTCTTGGGATTCTCACATCCAACGTCCAGAAGGCCATAAATTTTATTTTATAATAAGACCCCCCTTTTAAGGGAGGAATGTCGAACCCAAACATACTTCAGGACTTAGGAAAAATCATTACCAGAAGGTCAAAGAGAGTAAAATATAATTGAAACCATGAAACTGCCCCTCTCCAGGATTTGATCAGTATGAGGCTCTGCACCCTTGCATAGCGATTCAGCAATCAATTGTCTCATGTCAAAGAATATGCCTGATTCGATGGCTGATTTCATACCCTCTCAAACATCCAAATCCGAAAAACTCACCAAAGATGAATTGCCAACTCTAGATCCACTTCTGGACCTCTTCCATGTGGACAAGTCTAGCTGCAACACCATTCATTGTTCAATTTCCAAGAACCTCACAACATCACCGATCACATCAAAATACCATGATGAACCCACAACACCATAAAACAATTCATCACCAATCAAAAAAACAAAAACATCGGTGGAAAATAAAATATTTCCTACATTTCATATGATGGAACCATCACCAAACCAGAACCAAAAAGCCCGTCACCACCATGGTGAGAGACTTCCAGAAAAGAATACTTAATCGACCACTCTTCTAGTGACTATACACCATGGAGAGATGGTCGGGTGGACTTCGCCATGAAGAAATAACCCCATGACCCCAAACCCACCCCATGATGAGAGATGGCCAGAAAAGGCCATGATACCTCACCGTAATGAGAGACGGCTGGAATCGACCATGGACCTCAACCAGACACTAGAAAACACTGTAATGATACGACTAGGTGGACCATGCCACGACGAACAGGCACAAGCTCAGGACGCTGCCAAAACACACTGTGAATCTACAATGCCAACATAGAGATGTTCGAACAAAGAATATCCATGGAAATAACTATTCAATCCTACAATTCCACTGAAAAACCTTGACAACCCATGATGATCCACACCAAATCACACCTTGACCTGCAATGATGCCCCTGGAAGAGGAAACACACATCGCAAACCCACCGATAGGATGTGACGAGGAGGAATTCTGCCTCTAACACAAGAATGAGGGGATATGGTAGTGATGGGGGAAATCCTAATTGGCAGAGCTCCCCTTACGGGCTCCTGAAGAATCCATCCTTGGGATACTCCCCGAAAACTAAAAATATCACCTTCTCTGGATCAAATGATACTTCTATATCTAAGATGTTATGACCCCAAAAGTGAATCTGATCCATCCCGAAGTGGCACTTCGTGAGCTTATCATATTACCGATTATATCTAAATTTATACAAAATTAACTTATGATGTTTAGAGTGTTCATTTCAATTGTGATAATACACTATGATATCATCCATGAAAACCACCAAAAAATGAATGCAGATAAGGATGGAAAAATCTGTTCATTAGTTCCATGAAAATTACTGGTCCATTTGTGAGACCTAATGGCCTAACCATATACTCATATAGACCATACCTAATAAAAAAATATATATTCTAGGTATGTATGTAATTTTAACACATAAACAATGATATCGAGACCTCAAATCAATTTTTGAGAAAACCCAATCTCCTTGAAGCTGTTCAAAAATTTCATCTATCTGTGGAAAGGTATACCAGTTTTTAACCACCAGCTGGTTCAATTTTAAATAATACAAGCATAGCCTGATGGTACTATCTAACTTTTTTGAAAAAACGAATGGTGTACTCCATAGATAAGTATTAGGTCAGATAAAACACTTTACATTAAAATCCTATAACTGCCTATTGAGCTCCTTCAACTCCATCATAGCCATCATGTAAGGATGAATGGATACTAGTGAATCTCCTAGTACTAGATCAATGGAGACATAAACCTCTTTCAGGAGTCAAACTAGAAAATTGATTTGGAAAAACAACCTTCAAACCATCAACCATGGGAGGAAAGTCTGCCTGACACACTCCCTAGTCATCCATATACAAACTTGCAATTTAGGTTATCATCCTGCACATCCCATGACGTTGTGGTCTAGCTTTACATGTATATACATCTCATTCACCCTTGTGAATATATATTGTTTCCTCTAGTGTTGTGAATGTCACCCTCAGGTGATTTTAATCAATTAAGGCTCGATAATCCACTAGCCAATCCATTGTGAGTATGATGTCAAA
Source organism: Viscum album (assembly GCA_963277665.1). Taxonomy (NCBI): domain Eukaryota; kingdom Viridiplantae; phylum Streptophyta; class Magnoliopsida; order Santalales; family Viscaceae; genus Viscum; species Viscum album. The sequence continues at coordinate 782,888,325 of OY728161.1, forward strand.
CATTTTCATCTAAAGTAAAAAAAGATTCTATATGATGTGACACCCACCGATATCAAGGGGAAACTCCATGTACTAGTGTATATGTTTTTTATAATCCCCAATAATGTATATCGTGTCATGATGCCCTCAGAAAAGTTAATCATGAGCCCAAGTCTCTCCACAATAGGGACAAATATAAAACTATGTGATGAAACAATGTCAAAAATAAAAGATACAAGAGTAGAGGCTACTAAGATCATACATCTCACAATAGATGGTTCGAAACCCTTATCTTTAGGTGTAGGATATAAAAAATACATATGTACATTAACTGTGAATGTCCTTTTTGAAAAGGGGTCTTAGACTTGCACAACACCAAATGGGTAAACATTAGTAATAACAAAAGGACCTTCCGAACAAAATTTAAGCTAACTTGCGTGAAACCGAAATCGAGTATTGAAGAGAATTAAATTTTCACCTTCATGAAATAACTTTAGTGGGATGTTTTTTCCATGGAGATCCTTATCCTTTTCATTGTAATGATTGGGAATCTCATAAAAATCGTGTTGAAGCTCATCCAATTAATCCAGTTTCAACATTATTTCTTCACAAAAATCTTCAAAATAAAAATTACAATTTCTCACAGCCCAAAATAACTAATGTTGGATTTCAACTATAAAATTATATTCTTTAGAAAAAACCAGCTTAAAAGGATACAACACAATGGTTGTTTTATAGGAAGTTCGATAAGCCCAAAACTTCACCAAATCTTTCTGGCCAGTGTTTTTTGGTGGGTTTTACAATTCTCTCAAAAACTCTTTTCACGTCTCTATTATAAAGTTTAGACATTCCATTTTTCTAGGGGTGATATGTAGTTGAATTTTTATGTGAACCCCCATTATTTTTAAAATATATTCCACGATTCTATTACAAAAATAGGTTCCTAAGTCACTTATCAAATCATGTGGCTGGCCAAGTCAGTAGAAGATGTGTGTCAATAGGAACTCAGTAATAGTATGTGAATCATAATTTATAGTGTGTATAGATTTGACCCACACAGAAACATAATTTAAAGAGAGCTGTTGTGGGAGCCCTCAAATGATTATTGGTTTTTGGGTAACATAGGTGCAGTGGAGTGGCTGACCAACGTCGTCTCTCAATAGAGGAATTAAATTTAACAATTTAGTAAAGGTATTTTGAAAATAGAATAAATGTAATTAAGAAAAATAATTTAAAGGATGTGTTTTTTTATCATTTGTAAAAAACTAATATGTTTTCTGGAAGAATATTGCCTATTTTTTTGTTTTTTTTTGAAATGTAAGTTGATTAACAAAGCACAATGAGAAGATGTTTTTGAGAAACCTATTTTTAGAAAATGTAATTGATCTAACTCTAGCTCTTAAATCATTTATTTATAATTATCCTTTAAATTAATATCCACATAATTATGATCCATTAATTTTTAAAATCCCAAACCCTACTAGAATTAACTTTACCAAAAAGATGTAGTGAATTTAACCCTAGGCAAGCTTCAGAACATGCAATCGCAGCACCCTCCAATGATTGATGTTCTATTGTTAGATTATGGTTAGTTTTAAATTAAGGCACATAACCTCTCTTTAAATTATAATTTATTGAGTTTAGGGATTATATTTGAACACTACAAATTTATCTCGTGTGGTTTTGAATTACTAATTATGTTCACGCTCTCACAATTCACATAATTCTAGACCTCGCATGATTTGTGTTTATTGTTCAATTGATTTCTTAGTGTCATTTAAATTGAAAACTCAATTAATAGATCATATTAAGTGAATTATAGTAGATCATTGAATCAAAATAATTTAATGAATATGTTAATAGATAGATCGATAACTAAAAAGACTACTCTTCCATGTGTGGTGTAATCATCGTAGAAGCGAATTGCATTTGCAACGGTTTATAATGGGTATAACCCAATAATGCTTTTACTAATGAATTCCAGCACAAAGAGGAATTTTAAGAGAAGAATAAATTTGAAAAATAAATAAAAAAATATAATAAATAAAATAATAACAATGAAATTTAATACAAGAATGAAAATATTACAACACGAAGAAGAGAAGGAGGTTTCGACGAGGAGATCCTTGCTTCAAAAGATACCCCTCTTAAAATGGTTGGAAAATTTGGGTGAAACCAATTCACCTCTTCCTAAAATATTATAATGCACGTCTCTAGCCCTCCATATGATAAAAACACTAATTTATAGAGTGGACGGGAGGCTAGGATTAATGATGTTTAAAGTGTGAATGGGGAATCTCGGCCAAATATTTTAATACCAATTGCACCACCCATTTGGACTAAAAACGAGTGAACTAGGTCTCCATCCAGAATGAGTATTTGGGAGAAATTCAATCCCCGATCTCCTCTAATTATTTGGGCCTAATCCAAAGAGGGATGAAGAAGTTATGGCCAAAATAAAGAACCCAGGTCTATTCTGGAGAGTCCAGCCCAACTTTGAATTAAAGGCCCATTTTCACATACCAAATGCACTCTTTAGATCCATTGTCTTGAATTAATGTTGTAGATACATAAGTGAGGATCACATTTACAAAAATTTAAGTTCAAATAATTCATATTAAAATATTTATGTGAGAACTACTACAGTTCATTTTAAATGTGTAAAACTGGAATTTTAATGAAATTCTAAAATGATTGACATAATCCCAAATATTTCATAAATGAACATATTTAGCACAATGTGAGGAAATTATGTCATTTATTATCAATAAAATATTTAAAAAATCGTGTTTTATCAATAATCAACCGCAATAAGAATGTATGAGAATTCATTAGAATGAGGAATGATCTCATGATATCGATGCCCCAAACATCGAAGATTTCACAGAAAATTAAAGGATTTTGGGGAATTTCATTTAAATTTGAAATTGTTCTAAAATTTTGGGAAGTGAGACATGATTGAAAAAACTCATGTGAGTCCTTGAAGAGTGAAGTATAGAAGAATCTAGAGTCCAGGACTTTTTGGGAGGTCCTTTGAGGTCCAAATTGGCCACCTCTGGGAACTGAGTGACAGAATAATAAGATGTAGAAATATTCATCTTCATCAATGCATCACCTAATTACCATTCCTTCCCCAGTTTTCCAAATTTTATTTTCTTCCCAAAAATAGTATTTTGAATCACTTTTCAACTTCAATTTTTTTGTTTTGAAAAGTTTTTAGGAAAAACACCAGAAACCAAGTAATTTAAAATTGGGGCATACTATAGTATTATTGGAGTGAGAGATCAAAGGTTCTCAGTGGGGAATTTAGGATCAATGATTTCTGAATGAGATGAATTAAAAATTCATCTCAAGTGATCACCAACAGGGTTTTCTTTTCCTGATCTATCTTTTATTCCAAGGTCAAACCCTTGGAGCATTAGGATCTATCTTATTAGACTTGGATTGGAATCAATTTTCATGAGTAAGAACATTATAAAAAAATGGTGTGTGAAGATGATGATTTAGGCACCTAAGAGATAGTGCCAGTGTTTTTTATAGAGAAAACCACATCTAAAAGTTCATTTTCAGTGATATTATAGCGATATTGAGTTCTATTGAATGTTTTTCATGCATAATAGATGACATGAAGAATTTTTTCTCTTCATTGACCAAGAACAGCACCAAAGGCTCTATTAAAAGCATAATACATCAAATCAAATGGTAAGAACCACTCTGGGGGTTGGATTATTGGGGGCAGATGTAAGAGCAGGTTTGAGTTCAACGAAGGCTCTTTTGAAAACCTTATAGAAATGAAAAGTTACATCATTTTAGAGAAACTGATGTTATTAATATTTTCATGACTTATTCTATTCCCCCTTTACTTATTTTATATGAAATGTGCATAATTTGTGTGAAATATTAATTTTTTAATATTAAGTATAATTTTTGAGCATTTTTAGAAGTAGTCCAATTAAGTCAGTTTAATGTTTTATTAATAACTATCACTATAATTTTCCAAGTTGTGTGGTTCTTGTTTTTTAGGATTATGCATTCAATATAAAACATTTCATTATAAGGTACCATGAGATAATTCTTCCATTTGAAGGGCCATATGGTCCTCCCAAACAAGGCCAAAGAATCTTTGAACAAACTAAATCAACCTTCAAGATTGATTTACTGGGATCAATCCAGAAGTCGAAAAACCTTAACTCTCCACCATAATTCGGGGGATACTACATTTCATATTGGATAAAAATTTCAAGGCCCCAATCCAAATAAAATGGGCCCAACATATTCTTTGAAGTCCAACCCACCATTCTGGCCGAGAATTAAAATAAGTATAGTATGCATGACATATCTCATGATGTAAGCGTCAAATCGAGCTTAGATTTTGTATTGTAAAAGAGGAGATATAGTCGGACGACTTCGTTGAAGAAATCATTCGGATATGAAGGCATATTCATATTCACAAACCATTTAACATTATGGACTTCAAAAATAGTGGATTGAAATGGACAGTTTAACTTTGTTTAATCAACCGGCCATCACCTTTGATCCATAAGTCCAAATGAATCCAAATATTGAGAGTCGTCGGAGAACATTATTGTCTACAACTTTTAAGAAGGAGATATTTGATGATTCGGCTGTCTGAATAGCCAAATTGGAGATGCAAGTGGAGGGACAGATTGGGAATGCAAACAGTCCACTTCATGGGCTATAAATACTCTCCCCTTCTCTCCTTGAGTGGGGTTGGCATTTAAAAAGATAGGATATCATATTGGCACGACCAAAGCCTTTCCAAAGTCTTGGGAGGACCTGCCATACTCATGTTTTCACTTGAGAGACCTTTCATCCTCTCTTTTTTTTCACTTACTTTCGTGTTCTTCGTTTTTGTAATCTTGTAATTCACTTTCTTTGTTATTCTGTTATAATGAAAGTTACTTCTTCAATATCTCTTATTCTCATCCACCTTCTGTAGTTTAATATTTATTTTCTTGAAATAGTTAAAATTCAGTTGAATCCCCTTCCCTTATTTTGCTTCCTCATTCAATCGAAACCCGTTTTTAATTATCATCATTTTTCGTGTGTGTGTGTCCGACGTACCACTCTTTTCTAATCCCTTTCTTTTCCTTCTATTCTTAATTAATCATCATAATTATCATAACCAGAATATTAAACACCCAACTAACTGAGTAAATATCTCATTGGGGTGAGTCAAAATTTAGGGATGTTAAGTGATTGAGAGTATTTGCTCGATGAGTATTCGTTAATTTAACATTGTGTATGTTGGACATAATTTGTCATGGATTAATGACATCTTTCATTTAGAAAGTGGTTTCCATGGATTATTGGAACCATAAATACACTACCATAAACAAGTACTGATTGAGTTTAGAATCCTAGTTAAGTTAAGGCTTTGATTAAATCTTTAACACTTAGGAATTCTAATCGACATCAACTTGTGAAGTGGGAGTCAATTTAAATGCAATATAAAGAAAAACTCAAGGATATCACAAGCTTAACTCCCTAATAATGAACTCACCCCTATTATTATCAATTTTTTAAATCAATCATGATCAATTAGTCATTGCAATTAAGCTCTGCAAACAAACCCCCTAATCAATATACAATCAACTAAAAACAAATGACTATTACAAAGTATCATCGCCGAGGATTCAACCCGAGTGCCGCTATACACATTAGCCGAGCACCAGAACTTTGACCAGTCGATAGGCGACAATCGGCCGCACGTTTCAAATGGCGCCGTTTCCGGGGAGTGTGATTTATGTAGTCATTAGTTTCTGGTTATTGTAAAAAAACCAAAAAAACAAATTTTTTTAAAAAAATTTTGAAAAAATTTCACAACGAAAAACCGGTCTTCTCATAAAAATCATAAAATGAAAAAAATACAATGAAAAATCCATCTTCCTCTTTCTTCCAAAATCTATCTAAATGCCCCGTAGACTCCCAAACAATCCCTCAAGTTTGTTTGACCCTGGAATTGAGCGAACACTTCGACAAATTAGGAGAAACATAAGAGATAATCAAATAATTCAAGAACCAGTCCTCATCCAACCAATTGAATTGGATATGGCCAATCCTAGGGAACAAACCCTTAATGAAATCACTTCCCCTGATATGAATTACCAACCTCTTGGTATTTAATATCCAAACATAGAAGCTGACTTCGAACTCAAATCGGGTTTGATTCATCTTCTCCCTCATTTTCATGGGCTAGCCGATGAGGATCCACATCTTCACCTTAAAGAGTTCCAAGTAGTATGCTCTACCATGAAGCCTCAAGGGGTTTCTGAGGAACAAATCAAACTCCAAGCATTCCCTTTCTCCCTAGCTGACTCTGCCAAGTATTGGCTCTACTACCTCCCTCCTGGTTCCATAACTACATGGAATGACATGAAGCGTCTCTTTCTAGAAAAATTCTTTCCTGCTTCTTGTACCGCTTCCATCCGAAAGGAAATAAGTGGTATCCGTCAGTTCCCAAGTAAATCACTCCATGAGTACTGGGAGAGGTTCAAAAAGCTTGTTGCAACCTACCCACATCTCCAAATTCCTGACCAAATCATGATCCAATACTTCTATGAGGGGTTATTGGATATGGAGAGAACTCTCATAGATGCCGCAAGTGGAGGTGCTCTTGTTGATAAAACTCCTGCAGCTGCAAGAGATCTCAAAAGTAACATGGTGGAAAACACACAACAATTCCACACTCGAGCACATGCTAAAGTCAAACAAGACCAATATAATAAATCAATTGAACTAAACAAAATGACCGAGTGGATGAGTGAACTTACAGGTATTGTGCGACAACTAGCTGCAGCTACCAAATCCCCAACCTCGTCTTCTGCGCAATCAATGTTTCCTGGACCTGTCAAAAACTGTGAAAACTGCAACTGTCCATATCATCCAACTGACACATGTCCACAACTTCAAGAGGATCAATCCGATTCATCTGGACCAATGGAGCTCAATGCATCATATGCTTAGCGGAACACCAATCCTCAACTATCAGGTAAGTTTGTTAGAAACTTCAAACAACCTCACTCTGAGCCCTTATCTTCTTCCTATAACCAAGGCCTTTGGTATGGTAATCACATATATCACCCCCCTCAATTCCCTCCTCAAAACCCAACCCAATTCAAATATGGTCAATGTGGTGGTAACTTCCATCAACCTTATCCTTTTGTTAATCAACCTCAAAGGAACAATCCTCTTCCTGGATTCCATTATCCTAGTGGGCCTTCCCAATTCCAAACCCAATACAATCGATTTCCCAAGAACCAAAATCAAGGCAATCCCAACCATGGACAAGCCTCTTCTCCCAAGCAACCATGGGAAATTTCAGTGGAAGATCTTTCCTCCTTCACCCGTTCTAGCCTTAAGAACATTGAAACTCAAATAGGTCAACTTGCATCCCACCTGAGCCAGCAACAACAATAAAATTCTTCCCAACTCCCAGCTCAACCATTACCAAACCCCAAGGGTAATGTAAGTGCAATTGAACTTAGATCAGGAAAGAAACTTGCTATGCCTCAAGATAAATCCTCAAACCCTCCTTTAAATGTTGACCTAGAAAATGAAAATAAAAAGAAAATTGAAAAGGAATCTGAATCCATTCCATCACCTCATTCCATTCCACTTAGGAACCCAATTCCTTTTCCACAAGCTGTTTCTAAACCAAGGAAGTCCTTTGAACCTAATCCTGAAATGCTCGACATGTATAGACGTGTTGAAGTCTACATTCCCCTCTTAGATGCCATAAAAATAATTATTAAGTATGCCATGTTTATCAAGGATTGTGTACCCATAAGAGGCAACTTAGGACCTTCGAAAATGTTTCCACCCAGTAGTCTATTCCCATAAAGTGCAATGATCCAGAGACCTTTACAGTTCCATGCCAAATTGGAAGTTCCAACTTTGATGATGCACTCATAGACCTAGGAGCCTCAATTAAGGTCATGCCCAAATCCATATTCTCCAACCTTGGTCTAGGTCTCTTGCACCCAACGAGTGTTGTCATTCAGTTAGCCAATTGAAGCACAACCAGTCCTGAGGGAATAATTGAGGATGTCCTTGTCCGAGTCAATGATCTTATCTTCCCTGCTGATTTCTATGTACTTGACATGGAAGGTGAGACGAACTCTTCTCGATCTCCCCTAATTCTAGAAAGACCATTCCTCATGACTGTGAGAACCAAGATTGATGTCCATTCAGGAATTTTATTCATGGAATTCGGTGACCAACTGGTCAAGTTCAACATTTTCCAAGCCATGAGATACCCATCTGAGGATCAATCTTCCTTCTCAATCCATGCTTTTGAGGACACTTATAAGATTCAATCGAATCCCAATCCACCTTGTTCTTCATGTTCTAATGATAAAGGATCTTGTGAAATCTGCACCATGATTAACAAAGTCATAAATTGTGATGTTGATGTCGACCTCTCATTCATAGACTCCATCAATCTAGAGGAACTTGAAAACTCTCTTGAATCCCACATCAACTCTGATCTCTACTGCTCCACCTTGGACAGCATTGAGAAAAATGAATCTGAAGAAACTGAAGTCCCTTCCTCCATTTCTGAGTTGTCTAGCCCAAAAGTGAAAGATGAGATTGATATGAAACCTCTTCCTACACACCTGAAATATGCATTCCTCTTCTATGATCACTCATATCCTGTCATTATCTCTGCCACACTTACTGAAACAGAGGAGTCCAATCTTGTTCAAGTGTTAGAGGAAAACAAAAAGGCCTTAGTTTGGACCCTAGATGACATACCAGGAATCAACCCTGCCCTTTGCACACATCACATCCATCTGGAGGAGACATCCAAACCAGTTAGACAACCCCAAAGAAGACTCAATCCACTCATCCTTGATAGAGTTAGGGATGAGATCACCAAGCTTCTTCAAGCAGGTATTATCTACCCAATTTCTAATAGTGAATGGGTTAGTCCAATTCAAGTTGTACCTAAGAAGGGTGGGATAACTATTGTTACAAATGAACATGGATAGGCAGTCACAACTCGAGTGAAGAAAAAATGGCGTGTGTGCATTGACTATATGAAATAAATGTTTAAACCAGAAAAGATCACTACCCTCTTCCATTCCTTGATCAAATGCTAGAAATATTGGCAGGAAAGTCACACTATTTCATTGTGGATGGATACACCGGCTATTTTAAAATCCCAATTGCACCTCAAGATCAAGATAAGACTACTTTTACATGCCCCTTTGGAAGATATGCATATAGAAGAATGCCTTTTGGACTTTGGAATGCTCCTGCAACATTCCAAAGGTGTATGATGAGTATCTTTTCAGAATTCATTGAACACTACATGGATGTCTTCATGGATGACTTCACCATTTATGGTGAGTCATTTGAGTCATGCTTGCATTCACTCTCTCTAGTCCTTCAAAAGTGTGTCCAGTGTAGCCTTTTGTTAAATTTTGAAAAATGTCACTTTCTGGTTGCAAATGGGATTGTTCTAGGGCACATAGTTTCAAAATATGGTACTGAAGTTGATCCTGCCAAAATTGAAGTCATCCAATCACTTCATGAACCCACTTCTGTTCGGGACATCGCTTCATTTCTCGGTCATGCTGGTTTCTATCAGCTATTCATCCATAACTTCAGTAAAATTTCCCTCCCACTCACTCATTTTCTCCAAAATGACGCCACTTTCCATTTTGATGAGGTTTGAAAGAGAGCCTTCATTGAACTCAAAACTGCTCTCACATCTGCCCCGATAATCCAACCCCTAGATTGGTCATTACCCTTTGAATGGATGTGTGATACTTCTGATAGAGTTGTTGGGGCTGTTCTTGGTCAAAGAAGAGAAAAAATTCCTCATGTCATCTATTATGCCTCAAAAACATTGGATGAAACTCAATATCACTACACTGTGACTGAAAAGGAACTTTTAACTGTGGTTTATGCCTTAGATAAATTTCGGCCCTATCTCTTAGGTGCCAAAATCATTATCTTCATAGACCATTCTGCTATTAAGTTCTTACTCAAGAAAAGTGATTCCATACCAAGTCTAATAAGATGGATCCTAATGCTCCAAGAGTTTGACCTTGAAATCAAAGATAGACCTGGCAAAGAAAACCCTGTGGCTGATCACTTGTGTAGAATTTCTAATTCTTCTCGTTCAGAAATCATCGTTCCTAAATTCCCTACTGAGCACCTTTCATCTATCACTCCAAAAATACCATGGTATGCCCCAATTGTAAATTACTTGGTTTTTGGTGTTTTTCCTGAAAATTGTTCAAAAGAAAAAAAAATGAAGTTGAAAAGTGATTCAAAATACTCTTTTTGGGAAGAAAATATACTTTGGAAAACTGGGGCAGACATGGTAATTAGGAGATGTGTTGATGAAAATGATCATTCTTCCATCTTAGAATTCTGTCACTCACTTCCCGGAGGTGGCCACATTAGACCACAAAGGACCTCCCGAAAGGTCCTAGACTCTGGATTCTTCTGGCCTTCACCCTTTAAGGACTCACATGAGTTTTGTCAATCCTGTCCCACTTGCCAAAAGTTTTGCACAATTTCAAAGAGAAATGAAATTCCCAAAAAGCCTTTAATCCTTTGTGAAATCTTCGATGTTTGGGGCATCGATTTCATGGGACCATTTCCCCCTTCCAATGGATTCTCATACATTCTTCTTGCGGTCGATTAGGTTTCAAGGTGGGTTGAGGCCAAACCCACTATGAAGGATGATGCTCATACTGTTAGTGAGTTCCTAAAGACCCACATCTTCCAAAATATTTGGCACACCACCTTCCTTGATCAGTGACTTAAGAACCCATATTTGTAATAGAACCATGGAATCTATTCTAAAAAAGAATGGGGTTGTACATAAAACTTCAACTTCATATCACCTCCAAACAAATGGAATGGCTGAACTTTCTAATAGAGAAGTGAAAAGAGTGCTTGAGAGAATTGTAAAACCCAGCAGAAAAGACTGGCCTGAAATACTTGGTGAAGCACTTTGGGCTTATCGAACTGCCTATAAAACACCCATTGGGATGTCTCCTTTTAGGATAGTTTTTGGTAAAGCATTTCACTTACCAGTTGAAATCCAACAGAAGTCTTTTTGGGCTGTGAAAACCTGTAATTTTGATTGAGAAAAATCTATTGAAGAAAGATTGTTGCAGTTGGCTGAACTGGAAGAGCTTCGACTTGAATCCTATGAGAATTCCAATATGTACAAAGAGAAGGCTAAGGTAATCCATGACAAACACATCCTAAGAAAGGTATTTCATGAAGGTGAAAAGGTAATTCTCTTCAATTCTCGATTTCGGCTTCACCCAGGTATGCTTAATTCTGTTTGGCAAGGTCCTTTTGTTATAACTAACGTTTACCCATTTGGTGCAGTGCAAGTCCAAGACCCCTCCTCCAAAAGGAAATTTACCGTAAACTGACATCGGTTGAAGCATAACTATGAGAGGACACAAAATCCTGGATTATCATCTACTTCCATTGGATCCACAGTAGACCCACCACTGGATGGTGATGGAAACCCACAAAATCCAAACCGGGGGGCAGCTCTTTCCCTTTATCTATCTCTATATCTCTTCCTCTCTCTACCTCTTTCTTATTCTTCCTCTCTCTTTCATTTTTTTTCCACTTTATTCATCAAACCCTTTCTTTTTCTCTTTCTTGTGTGGGTGTGTATTTTAAAAAAAACCTTAAAAACTAAAAAAACCACAAAACACAATTACTTAAAAAAATTACAAAAAAAGAGTCATGCTTACTCACCATCGAGTTTTGAAATTTTTTCCAACCATTTTGGGGAGTTAACATACATTTTTCATTTAAAAAAATTTGAATTTTCATCATGACTTTGGATAAAGAATTTTGTGTCCAAATTAACAAATTTTGAATGCTCAATTTTTGATTTGGAAAATGCTTTTCCCAAAATGTGAGAACAAACAATTGCTTTCATGACAAGGCCACCTATGGACATCTTTTCAAAATGTGTGTTTTCACCCGAATTTGTGAGTTTTGAGTATTTGGACCTTCAAGCTGAATTTCCTACCTTAGTGTGCATTAATATGATAGGGGCATTTTTCTAAACCACATGAGAATTATAATAGCCAAATAGCCTCCCATTAACCATACATTAATCCTCCTTTTGAAAGCCCCATCGAGCCTATGAAAACCTTTTCTTTGATAGCCATAGTACAAACCCAATACCTTTTCTCACCCAATATCAACATGGATTTTCATTGCATAATTTTTCAAAATTTATGTGTGGGGGGGATGGATTTCATTTTGGGTACCCTTTTTTTGATTTCACCATGTTATCATATGCTTGAGGGAAAGCATCCATTTCAGTGTGGGGAGAGGTTATCATTAAGTTTGTTTTGGGGAATTTAATGAACTTCCATTTATGTAAATTTGTAAATGTTATTGACAAGTGTTCAAAAAAAAATCAAACAAAAAATCAAACAAAAAAAATTGAAAAAAATGGGTTGTGTCATGGGTGGTTGAAAAATCACTCTTCCTCAACCTTTTATCTTGTTATAACTATTACAATTAGTGTCTTGAGGTGATCAATCATGGGTTGGGTTATGAGTGTGAGATCTATTCCAAAGTCAACTTTCGAAAAAACATAGAAAAAATGGAAAAGAAAAAAAAAGAACACTTGCATTATATTCTTATATCATTGGGAGAAGTTTGGTGTTTTGTAAATATTTCATCTTCTCATCCCCTTCATATTTTCTTCCTCTATTGTGTCTATATTCACACAATCAATCCCTTGTAAATATGTGTTTTCATTTCCTTCCATGTTTTATTTCAAAAAAATGTGCATTGTTTTTCTATGTTGGTATTTTAACCCTCTTATTCTCTCTCTTGGACATTATATATTCCTACCATCCCATAGCCACAGAAAAACCCCTTAAAAAGATCTTTTGATTCTTCTGCACTTTGGATAGGGATTGTAAGCTGAGAGCTCCTTTCAAACTCTATGATTTTCACTTTTGGTTGGTGAAAGAGTGAACCTCCACAAATGAATTTTATCATCTTGAGAGGTGTGAGTTTTGAGAGTTCACATTTTCCATTTATAAATTTGAGCATGAAAAAATGAATTCGTTTTGGAACATTGTTTCTGTATCAACTTGTGGTGGAATTCAAAAAGGATGAGTGAAATAGTCTAAACCTCCCCTGATTGGAGAAAACAAAATTTTAATATCTGTTGGTGAGTAAAAATGATTTTGTCATGTTTTTATATATGTTGCACATGAGGACATGCACAAAACTAAGTGTGGTGGATTTGATTTTATTAATATTTTCATGACTTATTATATTCCCACTTTACTGATTTTATATGAAATTTTCATAATTTGTGTGAAATATTAATGTTTTAATATTAAGTATAATTTTTGAGCATTTTTAGAAGTAGTCCAATTGAGTCAGTTTAATGATTCAATAATAACTATCACTATACTGATCCAAATTGTGCGTTTCTTGTTTTGAAGGATTATTATTTCAATATAAAACATTTCCTTAGAAGGTACCATGAGCCAATTCTTCCATTTGAAGGGTCATATGGTCCTCCCAAACAAGACCAAAGAATCTGTGAACAAACTGAACCATCCATGAAGCTTCATTTACTGGGATCAATCCAGAAGTCCAAAAACCTTAAATCTCCACCATAATTTGGGGGACACTATATGTCATCTTGGATAAAAATTTCAAGGCCCCATTCCAAATAAAATGGGCCCAACATATGCATTGAAGTCCAGCCCACCATTCTTGCCGAGAATTAAAATAAGTATAGTATGCATGACATATATCATGATGTAAGCATCAAATCGAGCTGAGGTTTTGCAGTGTGAAATAGGAAATATAGGCGGCCTACTTTGAGGAAGAAACCATTCGGATTTGAAGGCATATTCATATTCAAAAACCCTTTCACATTATGGACTTCAAAAGGACTGGATTGAAATGGACAGTTTAACTTTGTTTAATCAACCGGCCATAACTTTTGATCCTTAACTCCAAATGACTCCAAATTTTTAGAGTAGTCGGAGAACATTATTTTCTACAACTTTTAAGAAGGAGATATTCGATGATTTGGCTTTTTGAATATCCAAATTGGCGATGCAATTGGAGAGACATATTGGGAATGCAAAGATTCAACTTCTTGGGCTATAAATACTCTCCCCTTCTCTCCTTGAGAGGGGTTGGCATTTCAGAAGACATGATATCATATTGGAACGACCAAAGCCTTTCCAAAGGCTTTGGAGGACCTTACATACTTATGTTTTCACTTGAGAGACCTTTCATCCTCTCTTTGTTTTCACTTACTTTCGTGATCTTTGTTTTTGTAATCTTGTAATTCTCTTTCTTTGTAATTCTGTTTTAATGAAAGTTACTTCTTCAATATCTCTTATTCTCATCCACCATCGGTAGTTTAATATTTATTTTCTTGAAATAGTTAAAATTTGGTTGAATCCCCTTCCCTTATTTTTCTTCCTCATTCAATCGAAACACGTTTTTAATTATCATCATTGTTCGTGTGTGTGTGTGTCCAACGTACCACTCTTTTCTAATACCTTTCTTTTGCTTCTATTATTAATTTATCATCATAATTATTTTAACCAGAATATTAAACACCCAAATGTCTGAGTAAATATCTCATTGGGGTGAGTCAAAATTTAGGGATGTTAAGTGATTGAGAGTATTTGCTCGATGAGTATTCGTTAATTTAACATTGTATATGTTGGACATAATATGTCATGGATTAATGACATCTTTTGTTTAGAAAGTGGTTTCCATGGATTATTGGAACCATAAATACACTACCATAAACAATTACTGATTGAGTTTGGAATCCTTGTTAAGTTAAGGCTTGGATTAAATCATTAACACTTAGGAATTATAATCGACGTCAACTTGTGAAGTGGGTGTTAATTTAAATGCAATATAAAGAAAAACTCAAGGATATCACAAGCTTAACTCCCTAATAATGAACTCACCCCAATTATTTTCAATTTGTTAAATAAATCATAATCAATTAGTCATTGCAATTATGATCTGCAAACAAACCCCCTAATCAAAATAAAATCAACTAAAAACAAATGACTATTACAAAGTATCATCACCGATGATTCATCTCGAGTGCTGCTATACACACTAGCAGAGCACCAGAACTTTGACCGGCCAATAGGCGACAATCGGTCGCGCGTTTCTGAAACCGAGTGAGTGGGAGGGAATTAATACATAAGTTATGGATGAATCTCAGATATAAACTAGCATGACTGAGGAATGAATGGATGTCTTGAATGGAGGTGGGTTCAGGAAGTGATTGGATCACATCAATTTTGGCAGGATCAACTTAAATACATTCTTTTGAAACTATGTGCCCTAGAACATTACCATTTCCAACCATGACGTTACATTTTTCTAAATTTAACACAAGATTACACTTGAAAAACTTTTGGAGGACTAGATAGAGTGAATTCAGAATTAATTAAATAGAATCACCATAAATGGTAAATTCATCCATGAATAATTCCATGTTGTGTTCAATGAATTAAAAAATTACTCATCATACACATATGGAATGTTTTTGGAGCACTACAAAGGAGAAAAGGCCTTCTTTTATATTCATATGTTCTAAAGATGCAATTAAAAGTACTCTATTCTTGGTCCTATGGTGCAATTGGTATTTGGAAGTAGCTGGTGTATCCATAAAAAATGTAATAATGTGACTTTCCAGCTAATCATTTAGGCATATCATCAAGGAATGGAATAGGGTAGTGATCTTTTCTTGTTTCAACATTCAATTTCTTATAATTGATGCAAAAACACTATTTGTTACTCACTCGAGTTGTGAATACCCCCCTTGTTCATTTGTGACAATAGTTATCCCACCCACCTAAGGTACAACATGAATTGGACTAACCCATTCACTATCATAAATTGGGTAGATAATACCAGCTTGAAGAAGCTTGGTGATCTCTTCCCTAACTACCTCAAGTATGAGTGGACGGATTTTTATTTGTGGTTGTCTAAGTGGTTTGGAAGATTCCTCAAGATGGGTGTGATTCGTGCAAAGGGCAAGGTTGATTCCTGGTAAGTCATCTGGGGTCCAACCTAAGCCCTTTTTGTTTTCCTATAACACTTGAAAAAGTTTGAACTCCTGGGTTTCAATAAGTTAAGAAGATATAATGATAGTATAAAAGTGATCATGGAAAATAATTTCATATTTCATGTGTTCGTGAAGAGGATTCAGATCAGTCCCATATTTCATTTGTGGGTTAGACAACTCAAGAATGGAGGAAGGGATTTCAGTTGGTTTTGATTCATTTTCCTTAATAATATCCGAGGGGGAATATTAGATATCAGAGTTGATGTGGGATTTAGTAGTGTTTTGAATATCCTCTAGATTGATGGAATCTATAAACGAGAGATCCGCATCAACTTCACCACTTATGACTTGGTTAATCATGGTGTAGATTTCACAAGATCATATCTCTTCAGAACATGATGAACATGATGAAATGGGGTTCAATTGATTCTTAGAAGTTTTCTCAGAATCATAGATTGAGAATGAACTGTGGTCCTCAGATGGGTATCATGTGTCTTGTAAAATGTTTACCTTGACTAGTTGGTCACCAAATTACATGGATTATATGAATTAATGGACATCAATCTTGGTTCTATAATTCATGAGGAATGGTCTTCCTAAAATTATGTGATATCGAGAAGAGGTCGTCTCACCATCCATGTCAAGTACATTGAAATCGGGTGGGTAGATAAGTTCACTTACCCAAACAAGTACATCCTCAATTATTCCCTTAGGATTGGCTGTTCTTCAATTGGCCAACTGAATGACAACATCCGTTGGATGTAAGGGACCTAGACCATGGTTGGAGAAGATGGATTTGAGTGTGACATTAATTGAGGCTATTGGGTCTATGAGTGCATCATCGAAGTTAGAACATCAAATTCGGCATGGAACTGTAAAGATCACTGGATCTTTTCACATTATAAGAATATACTTTTGAGTGGAAACATTTTCAAAGGTCCTATGTTGCCTCTTTTGGGTGCACAATTCCTTAAGAGAGTTTTCATACATAGGGATTTTTTTACGGCATCTAAGAGGGGTATTTTGACTTCAACAAGTCTAAACATGTCAAGCATTTCAGGATCGGGATCAAAGGTCTTCCTTGGATTAGAAACATCTTGAGGAAAACGAATTGGATTCCTAAGTGGAATGGAATGGGGTGAGGAAATGGCTTTAGGTTCCTTTTCATGTATCTTTTTATTTTCATTTTCTAGGTCAAAATTCAATAGGGGACTGGAGAACTTATTTTGAGTCATCGAATATTGCTTCCCTAGTCTAGGTTCAATTGCCCTTACATTACCCCTGGGGTTGGGTAATGGTTGAGTTGGGAGTTGGGAAAAATGCGAATTTTTGCAAGCTCAAGTGGGATGAAAGTTGACCAATTTGTGTTTCAATGTTTTTTATGCTAGAATAGGTGAAAGAGGAAAGATCTTATACTACACTTTCTCATGGTTTCTTGGAAGAAGAGGCTTGTCCCAAATTGGGATTACCTTTATTTTAGTTCATGGGAAAGCAATTGTATTGTTTTGGGAATTGGGAAGGATCACTAGGATATTGGAATCTAGGAGGAGGATTGTTACTTTGAGGATGAGGAACAGAAGGATAAGGTTGATGTAAGTTACTACCACCTAGACCATTTTGGAATTGGTTTGGATTTTGATGAGGGGACTAAGGGGGATGATAAATGGGATTACCATATCTCATTTTAGGGTTATAGGTAGAAGATAAGGGTTTAGAGTGGGTTTGGTTGAAGTTTCAAACAAACCAACCTGATTGTTGAGGGTTGGGGTTCCTCTTGGCATATGTTGCATTGAGCTCCATTGGTCCGGTTGAATAAGTTTTATTTTCTTGAAGTAAGGTACATGTGTTTGTTGGATGAGATGGGGAGATACAGATTCTATAGTTCCTGATAGGTCCACAGAACATAGATTGTGGAGAATATGAGGTTGGGGATTTTTATTCCACAAATAGTTATCGCACAAGACCTGTAAGTTCACTCATACACTTGGTCATATTGTTTGGATCTATTGATTGACTATCTTGGGCTTGTTTTACTTGATCATGGTCTCAAGTATGGAATTATTGTGTGTTTGTAGCCATGTTGCTTATGAGATCTCTTGTAGCTGCAAGAGTTTTATCAACAAGAGCAACGCCACTTGCAGCATCAATGAGGGTTCTCTACATAGCCAATAACCCCTCATAGAAGTATTGGATCAATATTTGGTCGGGGATTTGGTGATGTGGATAGGTTGACACAAGATTTTGGATCCTCTCCCAATACTCATGGAGTATTTAATTTGTGAATTGAAGAATACCA
This sequence comes from Viscum album, assembly GCA_963277665.1. Classification (NCBI taxonomy): domain Eukaryota; kingdom Viridiplantae; phylum Streptophyta; class Magnoliopsida; order Santalales; family Viscaceae; genus Viscum; species Viscum album. The sequence continues at coordinate 782,906,708 of OY728161.1, forward strand.
CTTATTTCTATTTTGATAGAAGTAGTACGAGAAACAGTAAAGAATTCTCTAAGAAGTGTCGCTTCATGTAATTTTATGTGGTTATGGAACCATGAGGGAGGTAGTAAAGCCACGACTTAGCTATTTCAGTTACAGATAAAAGGAATTCATAGAGTTTTATTTGTTCCTCACAAACCCCTTGAGCCTTCATGGTAGAACATTCCTCTTGGAACTCATTAAGGTGGAGATGTGGATCCTCATATGCTAGCCCATGGAAATTAGGTTGAAGAGGAATCAAACCCGATTTTAGTTCAAAGTCAGCCAATATGTTTGGATATTTAATACCATTTGGTTGGTAATTCATATCAGAGGTATAAAGTTCTTTAATAGTTTTTTCCCTTGGATTATCCATATCTAATTCAATTGGTTGGACAAGGGCTAGTTCCTGAATTATTTGATTATCCCTAATGTTCCACCTAAGTTGGCGGAGTGTTTTCTCAATTTAAGGGTCAAAAAAATCCGATGTATTGTTTGGGAGGATATAGGGAATTCAGAGAGATTTTAGAAGAAAGAGAAAGATTGGTTTTTTTTTTGTATTTTTCTATTTATGATATTTATGAGAAGGTGGGTTTTTCATTGTGTTTTTTTTAAATTATTTATAAAATTTTGTTTTTATGTTTTTTTACAATTACCAAAAACTAATGACTACCAAATTACACCATCCCCAAAAAACATCATTTGAAACCACGGTCGATTGTCACCTATCAACCATTCCAGGTTTCAGTGCTCTACTAAGGTGTATAGAAGCACTCGGGTTGAATCCTCAGTGATGATACTTTTAACAGTTCATTGTTTTTAGATAATTGTATTTTGAATGGGGGGTTTTTTTGCAAGGCTTATGAAATAATTTATGGATGATGTTTGATATAAAACGATGATAAATATTGGGTTGATTTCATTATGGGGGATTTAAGCTTATGACATCCATGAGCATTTCTTTATATTGCATTAAATTAATACCCACTTCACAAGATGTTTTTGATCGGAATTCCCAAGAGTTAAAAAATTAATCCAAGCTGTAACTTAACATAGTCATCTAATCAATACCATTAATTTTTAATGGTAGTGTATCTGTGGTTCAAATAATCCACAGAATCTATATTCTAAACAAAACATGTCATTAATCCATGACATCTTATATTCAACATACACAATATTAATTTAAAGAATCTTCATTTAGAGAAGGCACTCAATCAATTAATATCCTCAAATAATGAATCACCCCAATGAGAGATTTACTCGTCCATTTGGGTGGTTAATAATCCGGTTATAATTTTATGATGATGTATTAATATGTAAAGAAAAAAAGATAGGGATAAAAAAAGGGTTTTGCGCCGAACACACACACACAAACAGTGAATGGAATTATATACTGACATTAGATTGAATGAGAAAGAAAAATAATGGAAGGGGATTAAAATTTATTTAAACTATTTTATGATCATTAATATTATTTAATAGATGGTGGATGAGAATAACATATGATGAATAAGAAACATTCATTATAATTGAATTATAAAAAAAACACTTTCTCGATTATAAATGAAGAATAACACAAATGTAAATGAATGGAAGTAAGGAGGAATGGTTTCAAAAGTTAAAAATTGTTCATAGAATATCATCACAAGACTTTGTTAGTGCCTTTATCATTACAAACTATCCTCATTTGCTATGAAATTATATCCCTTTTGAAAGGAGAGGAGGGTATGTATTATAGCCCAAGGTGGTGGAATCTTTGCATTCCAAAACTACCCCTGCAAATGTCCCGACAATTTCGACATCCAGAAAGATGAATATTGAGATATCTCCTTCTTAAAAGTTGTAGATAATAAATTTTGACATCTAATCAAAAAATGAGGAAAATTTCAATTTTTGAGTAATGGTTATGGAGGTTTTAGTAAACTATTATAATCTGTCCATTTCAATCCAAACTTTTTAGAAGGCAGAAATATGAATGGGTTTATCAATTGGATGATGCATTCAAATATGAACAGTTTTTTCAAAAAAGTTGGCCACATATCTTTTCGTTCACATAGAGAAATATTAGGAAGATTGGTTGTCTATATAAGGAAAAAAGTCATGAATACTGTACTGATTTCAATTCACGACCAGAATGGTGGGCTGAGTTTAAAAGAATCATTTGGGCCCCGTTTGGGGATTGAGCCTTGAAAATTTTATCCATGATTACCTTGGATAATCCAAAAAAAACTCTGAATTATCATCATATTTGGTCTTATGGATGGATCCCAGTAATTCCATTATCATGGATGATCTAGTTTCATCACAGATTCTGTGGGCCTTCTTGTGTGGACCCTATGACCATTCAAATGGAATAATTGGCCGCATATCCCTTCTAATGAAAAGTTTTATATTGAAAGGGGAATCCTAAAAAAGAGTAACCATTTAATTTGTATAATTAGGGTGAGACTTACAAGTAAAATAGTAAAGTAACATCGATTGGATAAATTCAAATATTGATAAAAATTACATTAAATATTTTAAAAAAATATTTCATACAAATTATGCACATTTCATATAAAATTAGTAAATGGGAGTATATAAAAAGTTGTGAAAATATTAATAACATCATGAATTTTAGATAACAGATCCATAAGTTTCTACTCGCTACCATCCCACTAAATTGGTTGTATTTATGTCCTCTTACTCAGTGCATTGACCACTGCATTTCCCTTCCTAAGAGTATAAGTAGGCTCAAAGTTGAATTATTATACTCCACCATTGTTTTCTTCCTAAAATTCAGATCAGGCTACGTAAATATATACATGAGGATTTTTTGATCTGTCTACACCACAAAATACTCTCCAAGTAAATAATGTCTCCAACAGAACACTACATGAACAACTACAACCAACTCAAGATCATGTGTAGGGTAGTTCCTCTCATATGACCTCAGCTGTCGAGACCTATATGACACAGATCTTCCCTTTCATAAGAACCACTCATAACATGATACCTGATTCATCATATTAAATAGTGTAACTCCTACCTAGATCAAGTAGTATCAGGAATACTACTAAATTCAATCTCCATTTCATCTCTTGAAAGGTTGTCTCTTCGGTAATCAACCATACAAACTCCACAACCTTCTAAGTCAAGGCCGTCAAATGCACTTCTAAGTATGAAAAGTACTGTATGAAACACCATTAATATCCATATAACCCCATGAAACTACATATGTAAAATATGTTCTTGGGATGCTCCCATCCAATGGCCAGAAGGCCTTCAATTTTTTTTCTTATTATAAGACCCCCTTTTAAGTGAGGAATTGGGAACCGAAACATACTTCATGACTTAGTAAAACTCATAGCCAGAAGGTCAAAGAGAGTTAAATATGATTGACACCATGAAACTGGACCTCTATGGGATTTGATCATGACGTAGCTCTCCACCGTTGCATAGCAATTTGGCAATCAAGAGTCTCATTTCAAAGCATAGGCCTGATTCGATGTCACACCCTCTCAAACATCCAATTCTGAAAAACTCTCCAAAGATGAACTGCCAGCTCTAGATCCTCCTCTCGGCCTATTCAATGTGGTCGAGTCCAGCTGCAACACCATTCATTGCTCGAATACCAGGAACCTCACAACATCACTGATCACATAAGAATACCAAGTTGAACACACAACTCCATAAAAACAATTCATCACCAATCAACATACCAAAAAAAAGTGGAAAATCAAATCTTGACTACATATCGGATGCTGGAACCATCACCAAACCAGATCCACAAATCCCGTCACCACCAAGACCCTTGCGTAGAGCATAAAAGCCACCCAAAACACTCTCATATGGATGATCAAAGTGGAAAAAACCCTCAAACTGAAGAATACTAGATCGACCACTCTTCCAATGACTATATACCATGAAGAGATGGTCGGGTGGACCTAGCCATGACAAAATCACACCACGACCCCAAACCCCCACATGGTGAGAGATGACAATAAATGACCAAGGTACCTCACATCAATGATATATGGCTGGAATCGACCACAGACCTCCACCCGACACTAGAAAATGTTGTAAATATACGACTAGGTGGAGTACACCGCGACGAAAAGGCACAAACTCACAACGCCGCCACAACACACCGCGAATCTACAACGCCAACATAGAGATGGACGAACAATGAATCTCTATAGTAAGCACTATACAAACATACAATTCCACCACAAAACCCTGTGAACCCATGATTTCACCACACCAAATCACACCTTGGCCTGCGACGATGCCACTAGAAGAGGAAACATACACCGCAAACCCGTCGATAGTATGCGCCGGGGAGGAAAGCCACCTCCAACACAAGAAAGAGGGGAGATGGCAGTGATGGGGGAAACCCTAATTAGAAATACACCGATTACAGTCTCATGAATAATACATCCTTGGGATACTCCTGAAAAACTAAAAATCACACCTTCTCTGGATCAACTGATAATTCTATCTCTGAGATGATATGACCCCAAAAGTGAATATGATCCATTCAGAAGTGGCACTTCGCGAGATTATCATATTACTAATTATTTCTCAGTGTATCCAAAATGATCTTAAGATGTTTATATTGGTCATGTCAATTGTGATAATACACTAACATATCATCCATGAAACCCACAAAAAAATGAAAGCAGATAAGGATGGAAAAATAAGTTCATTAGTGCCATAAAACTACTGGTGTATTCGTGAGATCGAATGAAATAACCATATACTCAGATAGACCATACATACTAAAACAATGTTATGCAAGGTATGTATGTAAATTGAACACATACCTAATGATATCGAGACCTCAAATCAATTTTTGAGAAAACGCAATGTCCTTGAAGCTATTCAAAAATGTCGTCTATCTGTGGAAAGGTATAACATTGTTTAATCATAATCTAGTTTAATTTTGAATAATCCACTAATTACCATGTCTTATAGCGTTTTCCAATGTTTATTTTCTTCTGAAAAATAGTATTTTGAATCACTTTTCAACTTCATTTTTTGTTTTTTTGAAAAATTTTCAGGAAAAACACCAGAAACCAAGTAATTTACTATTGGGACATACCACAATATTTTTGGAGTGAGAGATGAAAGGTGCTCAGTGGGGAATTTTGGATCAATGTTTTTTGAATGAGAATTGTTAGAAATTATAGTCAAGTGATAAGCCATAGAGTTTTATTTTCCTGATCTATCTTTGATTTCAAGGTCAAACTCTTGGAGCATTAGAATCCATGTTATTAGCCTTTGTTTTGAATCAATTTTCATGAGTAAGAACATTATAATATAATGGTCTGTGATGATGATGATGTTGGAACCTAATACATGGGGAAAAAGTTTATCTATGGAGAAAACTGCAGCTAAAACTTCTTATTTAGTGATAGTATAGTTATATTGAGTTCCATCCAATTTTTTTGAGGCATAATAGCTGACATGAGGGAGTTTTTCTCTTCTTTGACCAAGAACAGCCCCCAAGGCAATATTAAAAGAATCATAAATTAAATCAAAGGGTAATGAACAATCTAGGGGTTGGATTATTGGGGTAGATGTAAGAGCAGTTTTGAGTTCAATGAATGCTCTCTTGAAAACCTTATAGAAATGAAAACTGACATCATTTTGGAGCAACCGAGTGAGTGGGAGGGGAATGCTACTGAATTTATGGATGAATCTCTGATAGAAACCAGCATGAATGAGGAATGAACAGATGTCTCGAACGGAGCTGGGTTTAGGAAGTTATTGGATCACTTCAATTTTTGCAGGATCAACTTCAATACCCTCTTTTGAAATATTGTGGCCTAGAACAATCCAATTTCCAACCATGAAGATACATTTTTCAAAATTTAACAACAGATTACACTTGACGCACATATGAAGGTCTAGAGAGAGTGAATTAAAGAATGATTTAAATGACTCACCATAAATGGTAATGTCGTCCATGAATACATCCATCCAGTGTTCAATGAATTCAGAAAAAATACTCATCATACACCTCTCGAATGTTGAAGGAGCATTACAAAGGCCAAATGGTATTCTTCTATATACATGTGTTCCAATGTGGAATGTTAAAGTAGTATTTTCTTGGTCCTAAGGTTCGATTAGGATTTGGATGTCGCTGGTGTATCCATCAAGAAAGTAATAGTGTGACTTTACAGCTAATCGTTCTGGCATATCATCAGGGAATGGAATAGGGTAGTGATCTTTTCATGTTTCAACATTCAATTTCATATAATTTATGCAGACACGCCATTTGTTCTTCACTTGAGTTGTGACTACCTCATCATGTTCATTTTTAAACACATTTATACCAACCTTCATAGGTACAACATGAATTGTACTAACACATTCACTATAATAAATTGGGTATATAATACATGTTTGAAGAAGCTTGTTGATATCTTCCCTAAATACTTATAGTATGAGTGGATTGATTCTTATTTGTGGTTGTCTATGTGGTTTGTATGATTCCTCAAGATGGATGTGATTCTTGTAAAGGGCTGTGTTGATTCCTAGTATGTCATCTAGGGTCCAAACTAAGGACTTTTTATTTTCCTATAACACTTGAACAAGTTTTAACACCTCTGTTTCAGTAATTGAACTAGAGATAGTGACAATATAATAGTGATCATGGAAAATTAATTCAATTTTCAGGTGTTAATGAAGAGGTTTTAGATGAGTCTCATCTTTCATTTGTGGGTTAGACAACTCAAGAATGGAGGATGGGATTTCAGTTGGTTTTGATTCATTTTCCTTAAAACTATCAAAGGTGGAGTAGTAGAGATCAGAGTTGATGTGGGATTCAATAGAGTTTTAAATATCCTCTCTATTTATGGAGTCTATGAATGTGATATCCACATCAACTTCACCATTAATGAGATGGTTAATCATGGTGTAGATTTCACAAGATCCAATCTCTTCAGAACAGGATGAACAAGATGGCAAGGGGTTCAATTGAATCTCAGAATTTTCCTCAGAAGCATGAATTTAGAATGCAATGTGGTCCTCATATGGGTATCGTGTGGCTTCGAAAATGTTGAACATGACAAGTTAGTCACCAAATTCCATGGTTAAGATGCATTAATGGACATAAATCTTGTCTCTTGAAGTCATGAGGAATAGTATTCCTAAAATTATGGGATATCAAGAATATGTCGTCTCACCTTCCATGTCAAGGACTTAGAATTCGTCTGGGAAGATAAGATCATTAACCAAAACAAAGAGATCCGCAATTATTCCCTCTGTACTGGTAGTTCTTCGATTCGCCAATTGAATGACAACACCTATTTGATGTAAGGAACCTAGAACAAGGTTGGAGAATATGGATTTGGGTGTGGCGTTAATTGAGGCTCCTGTTTCTATGAGTGCATCATCGAAGTTGGAACTTCATATTTTCCATGGAATTGTAATGATCCCTGGATTTAAGAACTTTATGAGAATATACTGCTAAGTGGATACATTTTCGATGCTCTTAAATTTCCACTTGTGGGTGCAAAATTCCTTAAGAAAAATTTCATACAGAGGTATTTGTTTTATTGCATCTAATATGGGTATGTTAACTTCAACACTTCTAATCAATGTCATGTATTTTAGGATCAGGTTCAATGGACTTCCTTGATTTTGAAACATCTTGAGTAAAAGGAATTGGATTTCTCTGTAGAATGGACGGAGGTGAGGAAATGGATTTAGGTTCCTTTTAATGTTTCTTTTTCTTTTCATTTTCTAGGTCAACATTAAAAGGGGTATTGTAGAACTTATTTTGAGTCATAGCATATTGCTTCCCAAATCTAAGTGCAATTACACTTACATTACCCTTGGGGTTGGGTAATGGTTGAGTTAGGAGTTGGGATGAATTTGATTATTATTGCTAGCTCATGTGGGATGCAAGTTGAACAATTTGTTTTTCATTTCATTTAGGATATAACAGGTGAAGGAGGAAGGATCTTCTATTGCACATTCTAATGGTTACTTAGAAGAAGAGGCTTTTCTAAAATTGGGATTACCTTGATTTTGGTTCTTGGGAATGCGATTGTATTAGTATGGGAATTAGAAAGTCTCACTTGGATAGTGGAATCCTGAAGGAGGATTGTCCCTTTGAGGATAAGTAACAATAGAATATGGTTGATGGAAGTTACCACCACCTTGACCATATTGGAATTGGTTTGGATTTTGATTAGGGGACTAAGAAGGATGATAAATGGGATTCCCATATCTCAAATTAGGGTTATAGGTAGAAGAGAGGGGCTCAGAGTGGAGTTGGTTGAGGTTTCTAACAAACTATCCTGATTGTTGAGGGTTGGGGTTCTGCTGGTCATATGTTGCATTGAGCTCCATTGTTCCAGTTGAATTGGATTTATTCTCTTGTTGTTGTGGACATGTGTCAGTTGGATGAGATGGGGAACTGTAGATTCCACAGTTCTTGATAGGTACAAGGAACGGAGATTGTGTAAAAGATGAGGTTGGGGCTTTGGATTCCACAGCTAGTTGTCACACAAGACCTGTAAGTTCACTAATACACTTAGTCACCTTGTTTGGCTATATTGATTGACTATCTTGGGCTTGTTTGACTTGATCATGTGCTAGAGTATGGAATTGTTGTGTGATTGCATCCATGTTGCTTATGAGATCTCTTGCAGCTGCAAGAGGTATATCATCAAGAGAACCACCACTTCCAGCATCAATGAGGGTTATCTACATAGATAATAACCCATCATAGAAGTATTGGATCAAGAGTTGGAAAGGGAATTTGTGATGTGGACCAGTTGACACAAGCTTTTTGAACCTCTCCCAGTACTCTTGGAGTAATTAATTTGGGAATGGACGAATACTACTTATTTTCTTTCAGATGGAATCAATACGAGAAGAAGTAAAGAATTTCTCTAAGAAGTGTCGCTTCATGTAATTCCATGTGGTTATAGAACCAGGAGGGATGTAGGAAATCCATGACATAGAAGTTTCAGTTAGAGATAAAATGAATTCATGGAGTTTTATTTGTTTCTCAGAAATCCATTTTAGCCTTCATTGTAGAATACACCACTTGGTACTCTTTATGGTGGAGATGTGGATCATCACCCGTTAGCCAAAGGAAATGAGGTAGAAGATGAATCAAACTCAATTTGTGTTCGAATTCAGCCTATATATTTGGATATTGAATACCAAGGGGTTGGTAATTAATATCAGAGTTAGAAAGTTCTTTAATAGTTTGTTCTATAGGATTATCCATATCTAATTAAATTGGTTGGACAAGGACTGGTTTTTGAATTATTTTATTATACCTAATGTTCCTCTAAAGTTGTCGAAGTGTTTGATCAATTTAAGGGTCAAACAAATCTGATGGATTGTATGGGAGGCTACAGGACATTCAAAGAGATTTTGGAAGATAGAGAAAGATGGGTTTTTCTTTGTGTGTTTTCAATTTATGATTTTTATGAGAATGCGGGTTTTTATTTGTGTTTTTTCAATTTTTTTTAAATTTATTATTTTTACAATTACCGGAAACAAATGACTACTTAATTACAACATCCTGACAACAACGCCATTTGAAAGCACTGTTGATTTTCACCTATCAACCGTTCAAGGTTTTAGTGCTCTACTAATGTGTATAGCAGCTCTCGGGTCGAATCCTCATCGATTATAATTTTTAATAGTTGATTGTTTTTAGTTAATAGTATGTTAAATGGGGGGTTTGTTTTCAAAGATTATGAAATAATTTATGGATGATGATAGATTTAAAAAATTGATAAATATTGGGGTGATTTAATTATGGGGGATTAAATATTATGATATCATTGAGCTTTGGTTTATATTGCATTAAATTAATACCCACTTCACAGGATTATTTTGATCGGAACTTCCAAGTGTTAAAGCTTTAATCCAAGTAGTAAAACAACTTAGGGTTCTAATCATTACCATTACTTGTTTATGGTAGTGTATTTGTGGTTCCAATAATCCATGAAATCCATATTCTAAACAAAACATGTCATTATTACCTGACATATTAAGTTCAAAATACACAATATTAATTTAAAGAATGTTCATTTTGAGAAGGCACTCAATCACTTAATATGATCAAATTGTAAATAACCCCAAAGATAGATTTACTCATCCATTTTGGTGGTTAATAATATGGTTATAATTTTATGGTGTTGAATTAATAAGTGAAGAAGAAATGAAAGGGATAAGAAAAGAGTTGTGTGTCGAACACACACACACAAACAATAATGGGAATTAAATATTGACTATAGATTGAATGTGTAATAAAAAAGACTGGGAGGAGATTAAACCGTATTTAAACTATTTTAAGACCATTTATATTATTTAACAGAAGTTGGATTAAATAATAGATGAACAATAAGAAACTTGTATTAAAATTGAATTATAAAAACAAACACTTACACGATTATAAACAAAGAACAACACAAATGATAATGAAAGGAAGCAAGGAGGAATGGTTTATAAAGTAAAAACCTGATCATAGAATATCATTAAAATCCGTTGGAATTTCCTTGGTCGTTCCATACTATCATCCTTTACTCTAAAATTCCAGCCATTTTGAAAGGAGAGGAGTGGATGTATTATATCCCAAGGTGGTGGACGATTTGCATTCCAAAACTACCCTTCCACCTGGCTCGATTATTTGGACATCTAGAAAGCTGAATATCGAGATATCTCCTTTTTCAAAGTTTTTGATAATATTTTTTTACATATACACTAAAAATGTGGAAAATTTTGGACATTGTGAGAAAAATTTATGGTGGTTTTAGTAAACAATTATAATATGTCCATTTCAATCCAGACTTTTTAGAAGGAAGAAATGTGAATGGGTTAATCAATAATAAGATGCCTTCAAATACGAACAATTTATTCAACAATGTTGGCCCCCATATCTTTTCTTTCACACTGAAATGTATTAGATATATTGGAGGTCTATATTAGGACAAAATTCATTATTACTGTACTGATTTTAATTCCCGACCTGAATGGTGGGATGAGTTTAAAGGAATCTGTTGGGCCCCTTTTTGGGGATTTGGCCTTGAAATTTTTATCCTTGATTCCTTTGGATAATCATGAACAAAATATGTAGTATCATAAAATTTGGTCTTATGGTTGGAACTCAGTATTTCTATTATCATGGATGATCTAGTTTCTCACAAATCCCGTAGGCCTTCTTGTGTGGACTCTATGACCCTTCAAATGGAATAATTGGACACATATCCCTTATTATGAAATGTTTTATATTGAAAGGGGAATCCTACAAAAGAAGAAACATTCAATTTGGATAATTACGATCAGAGTTATAAATAAAATTTTAAAGTGACATCGATTGGATTAATTCAAATAATGCTCAAAAATTACATTTAATATTGAAACATTAATATTTCATTAAAATTATGCGCATTTCATATAAAATCAGTAAAGGGGAGTATATAAATTTTTTTGAAAATATTAATAACATCATGCATCTTAGAGAACAAATCAATAAGTTTCCAGTCGCTACCATCCCAATTAATTGGTTGTATATATGTCCTCTTAATCAGTGCATTGTCCACTACATTTCCCTTCATATGCGTATAAGGAGGCTCAATGATGAATTATTATACTCAACCCACCTTTTCTTCCTATAATTAAGATAATTCTACATAAATATATACGTGAGGATTTTGTGGTCTGTGTACACCACAAAATGCTCTCCAAGTAAATAATGTATCCAACAACACACTACATGAACAACTACAGCCAACTTAAGATCATGTGAAGGGTAGTTCCTCTCATATGACTTTAGCTGTCGAGACCTATATGACATGGATCATCCCAATGCATAATAACCACTCCTAGCTCGATACCTGATCCATCATAGTAAATAGTTTAACTATTACCTAGCTCGAATAGTATCCAGATTAGTGATAAATTCAATCTCCATTTCAACTCTTTAAATGTTGTCTCTTAGTTATCTGACCATACAAACTCCACTACCTTCTTAGTCAAGTCCATCAAACACACTTCTATGCATGACAAGTCCTGTATGAAACACCATCAATATCCAGCTAACCCCAAGAAACTCCGTATGTCAAATATGTTCTTAGGATGTTCCCATCCAATGGCCAGAAGGCCTTCAGTTTTTTTATTATAAAAATACCCCCTTTTAAGGGAGGAATGGGGAACCCAAACATACTTCCTGAATTAGGAAAGATCAAGACCAAAAGTTCAAAGAGAGTACAATCTGATTGACCCCATGAAACTGTCCCTCTCCAGGATTTGATCAAGATGAAGCTCTTCACCATTGCATATTGATTTGGAAATCAACTGTCTCATGTCAAAGAATAAGCCTGATTCGATGGCTGATGTCATACCCTCTCAAACATCCAAATCCAAAAAAGACTCCAAAGATGTACCGCTAGTTCTAGATCCTCCTTTGGGCCTATGCCATGTGGTCATGTCCAGCTATAACACCATTCATTGGTCGAACAATAGGAACCTAAAAACATCACCGATCACATTAGAATACCAAGATGAACCCAAAAAACCATAAAATCATTTCATCACCAATAAAACATACCAAAACATCGGTGGAAAATAAAATGTTGCCTACATTTCGGATGTTGGAACCATCACCAAACCAGAACCACAAAGCTCGTCACCACCAAACCCCTTGAGTAGACCATAGAAACCACCCCAATCACTCAAAAAATGGAAGATCAAAGCAACAGAAACCCTCAAACTGAAGAATAATATATCGACCACTCTTCCATTGACTATACTCCATAGAGAGATGGCTGGGTGGACTTCACCATGACAAAATCACACCGCGACCCCAAACCCACCCCATGGTGAGAGATGGCCAGAAAAGACCAAGGTACCTAACAGAAATTAGAGATGGCTGGAATCAAACACAGAAATCTGCAAGACACTAGAAAGCATAGTAATGATACGACTAGGTGGACCACACCATGACGAACAGACACAAACTCCCAACACAGCTGTAACACACCGCGAATTTACAACGCCAACATAGAGATGTGAGAACAAATAATTGGCATAGGAAGCACTCTGCAAACATTCAATTCCCCCACAAAACCTTGTTAACCCATGACGCCTCCACACCAAATCACACCTCATCCCATGACGATGCCACTAGAAGAGAAAACACACACTGTAAACCCGCCGATAGGATGCGCCGGGGGGGGAGGCTGCCTCCAACACAAGAAAGAGGGGAGATGGTAGTGATGGGGGAAACCCTAATTGGAACAGCACCCCTTATGGGCTCATGAAGAATCCATCCTTTGGATACATCCTGAAAACTAAAAATATCACCTTCTCTGGATCAACTGATACTTCTATCGTTGAGATGATATGACCCCAAATGTGAAATAGATCCATCCAGAAGTGGAACTTCGCGAGCTTATCATATTAACAATTATCTCTAAGTGTATCCAAAATGATATTAAGATGTTTAGAGTGGTCATGTGAATTGTGAGAATACACTAAGATATCATCCATTAAAACCACCAAAAAAATAAATGCAGATAATGATGAAAAAATCAGTTCATCAGTGCCATGAAAACTGTAGGTGCATTCATGAGACCAAATTACATAACCATATACTCATATAGACCATTTTCACTAAAAAATAGATATGCGAAGTATGTATGTATATTTGACACATACCTAATGATATCAAGACCTCAAATGAATTTTTGAGAAAACCCAATCTCTTTGAAGCTATTCAAAAATATCATCTATCTGTGGAAAGGTATAATATTTTTTAACCATGATCTGGTTAAATTTTGAATAATACATTCATATACTAAGGGTACTATCAACCTTCTTTGAAAAAAGGACTGGTGTACCCCATAGATAAGTACTAGTTCAGATAAACCCCTTTACCTCAAAATCCTATAACTGCCTATTGAGCTCCTTCAACTCCGTCATAGCCATCCTGTAAGGATGAATGGATAATGGTGCATATCCTAGTACTAGATCAATGGAGACATAAACCTCTCTCAAGAGTTAAACTAGAAAATTAAATTGGAAAATAATCTTTGAAACAATCAATTGTGGGAGGAAAGTCTTCCTGACACACTCCCTAGTCCTCAATATACAAACTAGCAATCTGGTTTGTCATCCTGCACATCCCATGATGTTGTGGTATATCTTGACTTGCCTATACTTCTCATTCAACGTTGTGAATATAAACTGTTTCCTATAGTGTTGTGAGTGTCACCCTATGGTGATAGTAATCAATGAAGGCTCGATAATCCCCTTGCCAGTCCATTTTGAATATGACGTCAAACATTGTGATCTAAAGTAAAAAAAAAGGATTCTATATGATGTGACACCCACCAATATCAAGGGGAAACTCCATGCACTAGTGTATACAATTTTTTATAATCCCCAATGAAGTATATAGTGTCATGATGCCCTCCAAAAACTAAATCATGAGCCCAAGACTCTCCACAATAGAATCAAATATAAAACTATGTGATGAACCTATGTCAAAAATAGAAGATACAAGAGTAGATGATACTATGGTCTTACATCTCACTATAAATGGTTTGAACCCCTTCTACATAGGTGTAGGCTATAAAAAAAACATATTTCTTAACCACAGGCCTGTGACACAACCTCACTACTCAGAGAAGGCTATTATGTTGTCTCGATACAATTGGTGTCTGGATGCCTCGGCCATGACCACCACCTCCTCATCCTGATTGACCAGTGCTACTCTAGCTGCCTTCCTCATTCAAATATATGAAAACTTCTCTTAAACCTCATGTCAGAGATGACCCCCTACAACTCACAATTTGTGGGAAGTCCCTACAGAAACTTATCACATGTCCCATCCTACTGTAATCTCGACAATAAAATGGGACTTAATCATACTGATTCCTCATGTGTCCCCATCTGCTAAACTGATGACATAAAACCAAGCTACCAGTTCTCATAGCCTGATTAGTATTCAACTCATATGAATCCTTAAACCATAATTTCCTACCACTAAAAGTGGAACCACTAAATCGAGAGAATAAAATACTATACTTTTCACCCCAAACATCCCTCATGTTTTTCTCTATAATAAGTGCCAGATTCACTATCTCTATAATCATAAAAACATGAACACATTTAACCAAGATCAAATAGTATGTCATTGAACTTCCTCAAAGTGTCCCTATCTTGAAATCTCATCAGCAGGTTATATCAGTGAAAAATGATGAAGCTCAGTAAAGTATGATGAATACTCCATAACCATCATAGTGACCTTCCCCAGAGGAATGAAATCACTATCTTAATCCATTCAAAAAGTCTCAAGGAAAAATAATTTTTAGAACCTATTTTGGAAATCATCTCAATCTATATCTCACAACCTATCATCATGGTTCAAAACATACTACTTATGATTAGCTTATATACGTAGCATATATGTCGTGATATTCACTATCCTCTTAAGAGGTGTCTCCAAATTCTCTATGATCACTAGAATATTCCCAATCCATATCTTATAATCCTTTAGACCTACATCCTAATAAAACATGGGATGATTATACTACTATAACACCTGTGTTAGCTCAGCCATTGATAAGGAAGTCTTCAGTAATCCCTAAAAAGTCTACATTAAGTAATAAAACCCCTCATAGATCTATGAATAAACACCTATGTTCAACAATACAACTGGTACTTTATCTATTACTAATGTAGGATCCAATGGTATTTCATGGCCCACTACCTCTAATGTATGGTCATCTCCACCCTCCTGGCATACAAGTGGAGGTTTTTGTTGTGGAATTTATCTGCAATGAAAAAAACACACCTTAGAATAAAATGATATAAAATTTCACATCTCAAAAGCATAGGACATGACAAAAAACTTCCTATAAATTGGTCAAACCACATAGTATGCTTCTAAATCCATGACAGGTAAAAAGAAACAGTCATAAAAGTCACCATAAACACTACCACATTCCATCTCAAAAATCAGGTCTAGATCGAGTTCCCTATTTATCATTTCAGTTTTCCATTTGAATTATCATTCATCTCACATTTCATTTTAATAGTCAATATAAATGGTTCATCAATTTTCAATCCATATGGTCCCATACTCCTCATGAACTGAATTATCACGTCCACCCAATTCACACCGTAACATGTTCTAGTTCATGCAACTCATGGTCCAAGACTCAACGTGACACAATTAGCTAATTAAGGTGTATGTTGTAGCCGAATTAAGAAAATACTACTAAGGTTATGACAAAAACTCTATGTACCAACCATGTTTCTCAATTCCCTACACAAAATATCAATCACAACAGAAGGTATAACTATCACAACACGTATCATAACATCATGTAAATAGGCAATGCATCCTATTTGGAATGGCATAATGCATGGTATTTGAATCCTTTAAAGTGACTAAAATTAGGCATGAGATGTAATACCCTCGTCTCATTGGGTTAAAACAAAATATAACACATAGTTATATCAATAATAATAGCACAAATCAAGTGCATCACCCACCTATGGAATCAAATCAACTGTAATATCCAAAATCATGAAACCATTAATTCCATTCGACACAATTTGTATTTTTTACTTTACGTGGGTTAGCTAAACCCAAGCACAACTAAATACCTAATTCCAATACCTTTCTACCCTTTTTTATTGTCCCCGAATAATAATGAAAACTAGAAAAGAATATCCCCTAATACCACTTTGTAAGATCCCAGATCAGGATGCCACTCAATAGTGTCGTGAGCCTAGTTAACTACAAGGCCTCAAGTGTATCTCCATAAATGACAGAGGTTATCGACTATAAATGTGGGTAGAGGGTTTTTAAATGGGGAAACTATACCCTCATCACCAGAGTGAAACACAGAATAATTACAATAATAGTCAATATCAGAAGTAGTAAAAAATACAGACAACAGATATATAAACAAGATATGAATATATAAACAAATATAGAAGTAATATCATATACAAAAGATAATGAAACATGTCCCTAAAAATCATCCAAAACAAGTATACATGGAATCTATACAATAATAATATCAAAAAACCAAAAATACAAAATGTTCTATCTCCAAATAGCACCATGAGCCTCTACTCGATCTCGTGCTCCCCTACTCCTATGTACGACATAAATTCAAGCATCAAACTATGGGTGCTTGCCCTAGACCCTACCTAAATCCATATAGTTTGTTCAGGTACCCAATGGAAGCCTAAAAGGGGCGTGAGATACAATCCAAGTAGGCTACCACCCAAAGGCCTATAAGAAGTCCTAGATGTGCAAAATAACAAGCTAAATTAAAGTGAATAGTAAAACAGGCATGGTTGTAATATAAGTAAGGTCCCAAAGAAAAAGTTAAAAACCAATGATACTATATTTCCATACATGGATCCCTACAAAACAAGTCTCAATATCCTATAACAATTCATCTATAAGTAATAAAAATGTAACTAACATGACCTCACCATACATCCATACATAACATGTCAACCATGAATGTGTCATACAAATATGTATTAAACAATTACAACCATTCCGTATTTACATGAATGTCACGTTCACCATAGGCATGGTGTACAACTATTCATATCACATTTACCATGATTGTTCCATATAATAATTAAAGTTAGACCCCTCCGGTCCAGATTCA
The DNA here is from genome assembly GCA_963277665.1 of Viscum album. Classification (NCBI taxonomy): domain Eukaryota; kingdom Viridiplantae; phylum Streptophyta; class Magnoliopsida; order Santalales; family Viscaceae; genus Viscum; species Viscum album. Next base: position 782,924,386 of record OY728161.1, read on the forward strand.
AGTTATAGTGGACCAAGACATCCTCGTCGAGTCCCAAGATCATCTCGGTGGATACTCTATTAGGCTTGAGTTTGGGTCCAAGGATCATGTCTTCCAACCATGTCCACTGCGAGCCCAAGAAAAAAAAGATCCAACGGTTAGCAAGGCCCAAGGAATCCCATGGAAACAGAATCCAAAGAACATATAGGTCCATGTAATTATCTACCATTTCATTAACCTATGGTGTAGCACACCCATGGAATACTATGTAATAATTAATCAATTTACATTCAAGTTCCCTATGTATACCCACTCATAACACAATTCACATTAAAAATTATCCAATGAGTATACCTACTCATATATCAATTCACAGTAAATTACATTACATGAGTTCACCCACTCATTTTCACAATTCAAAATAAATCCATTAATGAAATTAAATCAATATCAACATGTTATCAGATGGAAAAATAGGTAAAACATCTTCTAAACATTCAATTCAATTCAAATAATTTATTAATAGGCTTTATCTAACTAGGAAAGCACAATCACAGACCCCATGGGTGGTATAATAAAGGAAAAGTAAAAGGCTCACCCTATGGTTAACCTTGGTTGGGGAAACAACCTCCAACCTATCTCAAGGGAAATAAATGGAATCCATATCATGTTCAATTTCATTTAATTAAATTAATCAATTCAATTTCAGAGCCACTTTGGAAAGTCCAGTGGGGTTCCACAACTAAAACTAGCTTAATAAATCACAAAATCAAATAGGAAAAGCATAGACTACCCACTATAGGTTCAAATTAAAGGTCTCATCCAGTATCATCTTCTGATTTCACTCAAATCATAATAAGAATGAAAATGATAAATGAAAAAAAGTAATTGATTACTCTGATATGAGAATCCAACGAGGCCAATAACACTTGATTATCCGTTCATATTGAGTAAAGAGATCAAAAGCTTCATAGAAGGCTCAAAGGATCTCTCAATCCCCATGGATTCCAACAATGAAGGATAGACAAAAGTATGTTGAAATAATAGATTAATTAGGGGAAATATCGTAACATCATTAAAAAAATGAGGCCTCGTGATTTCGTTGCATGGTTGGCTAAATCTTGTGCCAATCACACACCTTCTGCATTGAGAAGGGGCACCTTGCATTGTTATCCCACATGGTTTAACAAATTGTACACAAACAGTGTCTCAGACCACTATCAAAAAATGTGAAGGTACTCGCGCAGGGCTGTGGCTCCTTCCACACAGTTTGAAAAACCATGAGGGATCCTTTAGGCATGTGTCTAGGTCACACATGGTTAGTCAGAACATGTGGCCTCTCCCACAGACTCACTACTAATCATACGACTCTCCTTACCCTCCCAATAAGTCGGTTTTTGGGCTCCGAACAAACCCCAAACATCACCGATACCCCTATAACCTCAAAGGGTATTCACACTATGCCATATTTAGGCATTTAAACTGAAAAAAATATCAATACCTTGTATAAAAACTCATGATCTTACAGTTTTGGCTACGGTTGTGTTTTTATTTTCATCAGATAATTTTTTATATTGATCTATTTTAGTTTCTTGGTATGCGTTGTCATTTGAAATCCGTTCTCTTTGTTTCCAGTCACCATTTTCAAAGGTATCTAGGTTTCAACCATTTCATACGGTTGGTGAGTTGTGTACCTCCATGGACATGACCAGGTGATGAAGTGGGACCACATAATGTGTTGGACCCTCACACATCATGTACCCTTTGTTTTTTATTTAGGAAACTTCAAAATCTCATATATCCATCGTTTAGACTCATATTTTGGACCATGAGTGGCCAATCATAAGTGTTTTTTCAAATTGAATACGATGGTGTCCTCCGTTTTGCCTTTTTATATATGGTGTGAGATGTTCTGGGCTTGGCGCTTGTTTTGTAAGTGTCCGATGATGATAGTGATATGGCATGATCACAAAATGCATTCCATGTATAACCAATCAGTTGGAATGGGCATGGGTCCTCATTGACTAGAGAGGAACCCTCCAACTGGGTTTGGCATGGGTGATCTATAGACTCCTAAGAGTATAACCCTTCTGAAGAGTTAACACATGGGTCCCATTTCATAATAGAGTGGAACTCTCCTACATAGTCAGGTCATGGGTCCTCTAGTATCAAAGAGTTGAAACCTACTTCTGGGCAGGGCATTGGTCATCTATCGACTCTGAGAGAGTGGAACCCTTCCGCTGTGTAGGGTGGATCTACTACTCAAACAACTTCATATATTTATTACTATGATTAAAAAAACATATATGATTTATATACTTATGAATGTTGTGGGAAAAAAATTATTATAAGAGATAAAAAAACATAACAACATAATGGTAGAATTGAAGAATTAAATATTTATAATAAATATCATTAATCAATGAAGATTTCTACAAGTGTATCCCATTAATTTAGTTTTGTTTAATTACCTAAATCCCCTAATGTTTACTTCATAATAAAAAATTATGAAAAATAATAGATGTATTAAACCTAAAATAATTAAAATGATTAAACTATAGAAAAAAAATTATTTCATCAACTCGTATAATAAATAGATATAGTAAATTTTGTTTTATTAAAAAAAATGAATTCCAAAGTTTTAAAATCATTATTTTCCATTTAATATAAGAATTTAACACTCGGTGTGTTTTTTAATGTTCACTTCAAGCCTTCTAATAAAAAATATATCAAAAATTTTTAACAAGTTTTCTTAATGATTTGGTTGATCTTGATGGTCTTGATTTTTTTTTATTTTTTAACATAGGGTCAATATGTGATTGAAATTATAAGAGTAGATGAATTTGAGAAACAAGAAGAATTACTATTCTCTATATCCAAGTTTTAATATTGAAGAACTATTCTTAAAGTTGACAGACAACAGATAATGGTGTCTGGAGCACACAAATTTTCTATTAAAATGAATATGATTGATGTTCCATTCGTTTATAGATGAAGATAAGTAAGAAATCCTTAGAAGGCCATGAAATATACTATTATTTCATTGTAGATTTAATATAAAAATTTATCATTATGCATTATTATTTAAGTTCACATGATGACTTGAAATCAATAATATAATCACATTTATATACAGGATTTCTAAATGATTCTATTGAATCAATTGGACTTGATATTTATTTTTCATTAATAAAGGGTTAACATGTGTTGGAGATTATAAGAGGAGTTTATGTTTAGAAACATGTTGAATTACTATTCTCCACATCCTATTGTGATGATTGATGAATTATTCTTAATGTTCATGGAAAAATGATAGTGGTGTCTGGAGAAAGCACATTTTCTATAACAATGAAGTGGATTGAAGTCCGATCCATTTGTGAATAAAGAGAAGTTACAAATCGTTTCAAGACAAGAAATATATGACTATTTCATGAGAGATTCAATATGAATTCAATGCAAAATATATTCCTATTTTTCATACATAATATTTGGTGAAGATATCTAAGTGGTTTGGTATTTTTGATGAGAAATGATTTGACCTTCCATTATATAATTAGAATTCTTCCAAGTATATATCCAATGGGCCTGAATAAAAAATTGTTCTTTCCCTTTTAAAAAAAAGGACCACATCATCCACATATGGCACATATTGGGTCAAACATGAGGGTGGAAATCAACTCAGCAAGACTTTGGCAGCAAGTGAGGATGTGTAGTGCCTATTTCATGAGAGATTTAATATTAATACCATGAAAAATGTATTCATATATTGAATTAGATATATTTTTTGAACACATTGATGTACACATATTTACAGGGGGAAAATTTAAATATTTTAGAAAGATTTTTAATGATTATTACCATGTAATTCATTTTTTATCTAAAACATGGGAATTTTTAATTGAAGAAGTAAAATTAATATAAAGGAATAATGCAATGGAATTTGAAATGATAAAATTTTATTTATGTAATTTTCCTTTATATTTATGTGCATTTAATATATTTAGTTTAAATGTAATTAGGGAACATGGGGAAAGCCCTGAACCCAAATAGTAGAAGGCACAAGATGGCCAAGCAACCCTATGGGGAGAGCTCACCATAAGGAGAGAGAGAAGCTAGTGATGTGTTGAGTAAGAAAATTGTCTACAACAATGAAGATGAATTAAGTTTCATCCATCTGTAGATGAAGAGAATTTACAAATAATTTTAAGGCGATGCATTATACAACAATTTCATGACATATTTATTGTGAATACCATGAAAAATATATTCCTATTTTGCATGCAGAATATTTGGTGAAGACATATAAGTGGTTTGGTATTTTTTGATGAGAAGTGACTTGACATTCCATTATATACTTAGAATTAATCTGAGTATATTTCTAATGGGAATTAATAAGAATCTATGATAACCCTTAGGAAACCATGGACCACCTCAAAATGTATTCTTATTTTTCATACATAATATTTGGTGAACAGATTGATGTCTAAATATTTTCATGTAAATATTTGAATATATTAGATTAAATTTTATTGATTATTCCCATGTAATTCATTATTCATCTAAAATATTGTAATTTTTAATTGACAATGTAAAATTAATTCAATCAAATAATGATGTGGAATTTTAAATGCTTAAATTTTATTTTATTAGTTTTGATTGATATTTTTTGTGTTTTGAATATGTTTTGGTTTGACGTAGGAGCAGTGGGGCTAGACCACAACCCGTAGGGTAGCAAGCCAATGCTGGCTAGGAAACCCCCTACGGAGAACCCACCACAATGAGATTAATGACGTGAAATTACATTATATTCTTATAATTAAAGGAAGATAATTCTACTGGGCCTTAACAAGAAATTAGGATAGCAATTAGAAAACTAAGGACCACCTAAAAAAGTATTCTTATTTTTCATACAGAATATTTGGTGAATTCATTGATGCACACATATTATTATGAAACAATTTGAATATTTTAGAAAAAAAATTTTTGATTATTCCCATCTTATTCATTGTTCATCTAAATTATGGGAGTTCTAAATTCAAGAGCGAAAATGAATTTAAATAAATAAATTTGTGGAATTTTAAATGAAAAAATTTAATTCCAGTAATTAAAATTGATAATTTATGTGTTTTGAATATGTTTAGGTTAAAAGTAAGACCTATGGGGATAGCCCAAAATTGGTAGGGTAGTAACACAAGTGGGTCAAGCAACCCCACAGGGATAGCCCACCACAAAAATAGAGAGAGAAGCTAACTACCGCAAGGAGCATCATATCGGTGTGTGGTGGTCAAGACGACACAGTGATTGGCGGGCAACATCACTATAGTAAGGAGGCACTGATGATGGTAGGATTCCTCCAACCCAAGTTCAACTTCACTACCCATCATCATCATAATTTTATGTTTAAAGGATTGTTATGTCGCATTTTCCTTCAATTTGTGATGGCTTCTTGTGGACACTGTGCATTATTAACCAAAACATTGTCATAATGCCATGGTCCTACCCCACCTCCACTAAGACATTTCCCATACCATAGCTCTTCCACCTCGACACCAACTGTCACAGCTCAACGCCACTATCATAGTCTGAAATATCACTATAGATGCCATTATTTCAATATGAGTGCTTGTGCCTAATACAAAGCTCCACTACCGAGCCCTCAAACCACCATGGATCACATTTGGGACCTCATATGACCTTGTTGAATCCCATTTCAAAGGAAGGAATTCCATATATGGGAGATGAGCTTCATCCAGCCATTATGAAGGCCAGATGATGGGAGGGAACACACTGGAAACTTCAATCTTCACTACGCCATAGGCTTATCCTGTGTGGCATAGTGGGAAAGGGAGGCCAAAGAATAAGCATTTCAACATGCCATGCACACATACACAGATGATACCCCACTGGCATGATGCTGCAAAAAAATGGAACTCTGATATCTTTGGATAATTTGTAGAGATACTCTGGGACTCAGGGGGTTTATATCATCTCATGGTTGGGGGTCCAAAATTGAGGGTCCAAACTCTTTTTTCTATAAATTCCCTAAGATACCCCATGTGCCTATTATATATTTATTATATATATTTATTATAGGATATTTCTTAATAATATAAATATAAGTAAAATATAAATATATATTGAAATTATTATTTATATTATAAAGTTAATTGTAATGAAATTATTATATATTTTTTATTATTTATAAATAGAAAATAATTATATATATAATTCAAATCTGTATGTCTTCAATTTTGTATATATATAAGTACATACATTGTACCAACATAATACAAAAAATTACATTGAAAAATAATATTTGGAATTATCAATGAATCTTGACACTAATATAAATTTCATCATATAAATTTTCATTAAAATTTTCCATTTCAACTTTACATTCGAAATTTATACTCAAAATTGTTAGTGTATACATACCAATGAAACTTATAAATTGAAATATATGCTCAATATTTACAATAGAAATTTATACTAAAAAATTATACAATAAGTTTGATCATCATAATTCTAAAATAAATATATGTTTAAAATTTTAGTACAAATGTTTTAATACAGAAATAAACAATGAAATTTTGTAATATAATAAATACATAGAAAATTTTCATTATGAACTTTTAGTGAATATTTCCATATGAAAATTTTAGTGAAAATATCAACATAAATTTCATGTGAATATTTCAACTCAATTTTTCTTATAATTAAACTAAAAATTTGATTATAAAAATTCTAAAATAAATGCATGTTTAAATTATTAGTTAAAATATATTAGCACATAAATAAATAATTTAGTTTTTCATAGACAATTTGGACTAGAAATTTCTTAAGGAAATTTTTAGGGAAAAATTACAGTAGAAATTTCTAGTGCAAACCTTAACTAAAAATTTTCAATGTGGGCTTCCCCTAGAAATTTCCTGTGTAAACGTACCCTTAAAATTTCTACTGAAAATTTCCATCGTAAATTTCCAGTGAAAACATAGAATGGAAAATTCAAATTCAAATTTACATTTAAAATTGCAATGAATATATTTTAGTACATAAATAAGAATGTCTCCCATGATCAAGATCTTATCATATGTTTTCCTAGGGTTTGGGAATTCCTACGTACTTCCTAGGACGATATTTTCTTTGGTGGAGATGGTCCCTTCATATTTAAATTGTAATTTCTTCCCATCAATGGTTGGTTGATCCTTTTTTCATTGATTATTTTATCCGATCTTAGTAGGAATTTCAGAGATGGAATCTCGCACGTAGATGAGGGGTACTGCAGGCTGCCTATTTGGTTTATCAGAAATGTCATTGCACTAATGGTGTTGTTTTTCATTTTCGAGTTCTACTAATTCCATTGGTGTTTCTATTTACCCTATCATTCGATTATCGTGAGATGAACAACAAGATCGTCAACTTTTGGAAAAATAATACCTTGATATTGAAAGACAAAATGAAGGATTCCCGCAACAATGTTGAGGATCCTTTCCTACTACATGAGATGTCCCTTCATATGATCAGAAAACTCATCTTCGACTAATGATTCAACATCAAAACGTAAAAAAAAATTGTAGAATATATGGTGTCAAGAATATGACTTATCCATTAGAAAAATCAAAGGAAACCACCAAATCTTAAAAAAATTCAATGATAATGATAAACATAAGATTATAAAAGGGAGGCCCTGGTCTTTTGCTGATCAACTCATTATGATGGAAGATTTTGTAAGCATGATTGATATCCAAAATGTCATCTTCTAAAAATCCCAGTTATGGATACACCATAAAAGAATATCATTATGTGGGAAGACTGAACACAATATGCAGGATATTAGTGGCCAATTTGGGAATTCATGGAATGGGATCAGTTGGACCTCGTTCATTGGAAAACTATGGTTCGTATAAGGATTTTTTGTTAAGATTAGGAAGCCCTCATTGATGTTATTTTCCAATAAACGGAGGTATCAACAATTGAATATTATACAAATATGAAAATTTAACAATTTTATTATTCTTTCATGTTTTCTTGGGGCATACTGTGAATGAATACACTACCAAGACCATCGATGATGATTGTAATATTTTATTACAGTATGGTCTGTGCATGCGCGCTAAGAACCAGGGTGGTTTTTTAATCTAGAAACCAAAAAACAAAATGATAGAGAAAAAAATTCCAAATATTTCAATGCATAATCATTATCATACTGATACAATGTTATCATGTTGGGGCTTCCCGAGGCCGTTGTGGATAAAAATTAACACCACTGATCAATTTAGGGAGAAAACCAAAGCACTGGGGTAACATTAACCACTCATAGAAAGTTATAGATCCTTCATTCCAACCCATATGGGGCCATTTCAACCTATTTTATACATAAGGTATCTACACCTATTGAAAAAAATAAACCCCTCTCTAATCAAAAACAAATATTCTCTATCCGAGACAACCACTACCCCCACTCTTGGGGATTCTTCTCTCCTTTTGGATTTAGACAAGGATCCCATTTCCCCATCAGTGACTAGACATAAAAAACCACTGTTGTATAATAGGAAACCAATAGGGGATTATGAATGAATTTTAAAAATGGTGGAAAATAGTGGGTCTAAATGTCGAATGGAGGATTCATTGGTTTTCTGAGAAATTACCCAAAATATGGAGTGTGTCATAAGATGGATCCATTACTGAAATAAAAAAGGTGTTGGATAGATTGAACCATCCCCAACTCTCTTAATTATTATTTTATTTTGGAACTGTCATGGGATTGGAAACTCGTGATTTGTTCAGATGCTTCAGTGTTGTTGTGCTAAAATCTCCCAGATATAGTTTTATTGTATGAAACTATATTGGAAAGCAAGGACTTGTATTGTATCAAAAATAAAGTGGGATTTCAAAGAAGATTTTTTATTTCATGTATTGGCCATTCGGGGAGAGGGGAGCTTTGCCTCCCTTGGAAACATGAATTAAATGTTGGAATCTCTTTATTCTCCCTAAACTACATGGAGGCCACCATTCACCAACCTAACACCCCCACCTTGATATTTGTTGGTTTCTATAGATGGATATCTCAAAGAGTAAAATGGAAATCATAGATATTTCTCCAATCATTGCATGAGAAGTTACTTATTAGTCTCATTGACATGATTTTAATTTAATAATGTTTTAGAACAAAAAGAGAGGTGGTGCTCACAGACCTATCTCACAAATACCTTACTACCATCAAACAACATTGTTAGAAAATCTAGTTACTATATGGTACACTGGTATTCCTTTTACCTGGTTTAGTGAAAATTTAGAATATAGCTGCATACCTGAATGATTAGAAAAATTTATGGGTATGATTTAGTGGACTAACATCTTCAAGAAATTCCTATTTTCCCATATGTCCCATGCTACATCTGATCAACGCCCCATCATGTTATATACTTCCCACCAAAGGAAATAGGTAAAGGAAAGGGTACTCAGATTTAAAAGTTTTTGGATGAAAGATATAGAGTGTGAGTATATTGTTCACTCATGCTATAATGTGGGATACTTTGGTACTGAGAACAATCTTCATCGAGTGGATTCTAATTTGAATAAATGGAGTTATCATAAGTATTTACAAACTAATATGATATGAAATAATATAAAATGGAGACATAAAACCCATTAATCATGTCCCTCATCTAATACAGTTTTATCCAAAATTAGAATTCTGAAAAAGGAGATGGATAAGTCTCTTTACACCATGGAATTCTTTTGGGATATGCTGGCACAGAAAATCACGTCAAAGAGGGTGACACCAACACATCCTACTTCAGTCAAAAGGCGTCGAAAAGGCACAATAAGAACAATATCACCATCCTTAAAAACTAAAATGTCCGGTATACTTAAAAGGAGGAATAAATTCATGACTCTTATTCTATTCTCTATAAGCTCTACCCTGAATGGAACATAGGCCTTTTATTTATTTATTTGGATAATCCCCCTTTTAAGAGTTTATGGGAAACCCTTACACGACCCGTAGGCTCAAGGCAAAGCCCCAAACACAACCTTTACATGACTAGTAGGCCCAAGGAACAATGACCAATATGTGACCTTAAAGGATCAAGACCTAACACACTTAAAACAACCCCTCCCCAGTATCTCTATATTGATGATACCTGGATTCTCACCTCACATGGATGATCAGCTAGAAATTCCCCATACAGTGCATGGTGCCTAGTCTCAACGACAATTGCCATACCCTCTCATTCTTCTAATCTAGTTAGCTCTGCTCTGATGGTTACTATTTTTTCTCTAAATCCTCATATGGGTCTTCTCCTGTGTGGTATGTCCTGTGTTACTTCGTGGTCTTTTCTATGGTCCGGAATCCCTATGGTCTGAATCCCACTGGTGACCCAAAGGCCATTACAACCCTATGTCCCTGTGGCCTGAAGGACTTTGGTGGCTCGAAGGTGATGAGACCCGTATGCCCTAAACGGTGGCCTAACGGCCCAAATTAGATGAATAGTTTCATCTACTATAGTATTGAATAGTACATTCTATAATAATTCTATAGTAATTCAACATCACCTGAACATTCACCCCCACCTGTAATAGAACCTGGGTCTCTTGGATTCCAAGCAGGAGCCTCTTCCACTATGGTACTAGATCATTGTCTTCCGTAAGCTCTACAAGGTGGTGATACTTCTTCATCATATATTATTTTTTCTTCCAATAATCCATTCATTGTAGATACCATGAATTCTCAAATTACATGTGATATTTCTAATGAGATAATTATAAGTGCTCTCAACCAAATTCACTCCACCAAGGCCCCTTGACCGGTTGGATTTCATACCCTCTTTTTTCAAAAAGTAATGGAATCTAATTTGTAAGGATACCTCAACACTTATAAAGGATCGTTGGGAGAGAAAATATAAATTTTATTCCCTAAATTGAATCATTATATCTCTTATTCAAAAAACAAAAAACACCTTCATGATTTGGATTTCAGAACTATTTTCTTACATAATGTGGATTTTATGATCTTTTCTATGATCCTAGTGAATCAGATGCTCACCTGGGTTCCTTTTCTAATGTCTAAAAATCAACTCGTAGTCATACATAAAAATCTTATTACTAATAACATCATTGTTTCTAAGGATATTTTTTCACTCCATGAAGACTCGATCAGTTTCCATGAAAAATATCACGGCTTAGATACATGATATTACCAAGGCTTATGATGGATTTCATTTCATATTTCTTTAGTTCATCATGGAAAAGATTGGGGTTTTGTCCAATGTGTATTAATATCAATATGAAAATTTTCACAATTGTGTCATATAGAATCAATATCAATGGGTGTCCTTCCCAACATTTCCTCCCCTCTAGAGGCCTCCAACAAGGGGGATAATCTCTCACCTTTCCTCTATTCATGTTGATGATGTTTTTCATATCCATATTTCAAATGTTTCAAGGAACACAATTATCCTTGGGATGAAGTATTGTAGACATATCCCTCTTATTTTTTATCTTCAATTTTCTGATGACAACCTCCTTTTTTTCATGATCTACACAGGATGAGTTCACTTCAATCTGTCACCTTCTTTATCAATATGAGAGGGAATTCAGGAAATCAATTAATCTAGCAAAGTCTGAAATTCCATTCGGTGTCAGTTTTTAGAGAGAGAGGAATTATTCCCTCTAAAATCTCTTGGGAATCTAGGTGATTAAAAATCACACCAAATAACTCAACCTCCCTATAATAATTAACCATTACAAAAAATTGTGTTTTCAAATGTTATATATAGGGTGGATAAGAAGATCTATAGTTGGACTCTTAAGAATGCTTGTGAAGCTGGGAAGTATGTTCTTATTAAATCTTTTATCCAATCAATTTTATCTACTTCATTTCTCTTTTAATGATCTCGATCTCTATTACCAACTAAATCCACACGTGCCTTTCCAAATTTTTGTGTGATAGTAATAATGGGAACAACCTAACTCCCGGATGGCTTGGAATAAGATCTGCATACTCAAATCTTTTGGGGGAATGGGTTTCAGGAATATTAGCCTCTTTCATGACGCCCTATTGGATAAACATGTTTGGAAAATTTTCTTTCCCCTCGACTCTCTCTACTCCCAGATTCTTAGAGACATGTACATTCCCCACTATCATTTTAGTGGGTCCCCACCCCCAACATCCTTTGGATATACAACTGGGGTAATCATATATTTGATAGGTTGGAATTTGATGGAGGATTGGGAATGGATCCTCATTTAGAATATGGAAATCTTCCTAGCTTCAGAATCACAAAGATGTTTTGGAAACCTCTCTGGTGGTCCCTAGGTTTGAAGATGCTATGGTTGGATCTCTCTTTAACGCTACATGGAATGGTCGGTTCATGAAGAATCTTGTAAACTGGTTCAAGTAATGATATCAGAATATTTTTTTAGCATCACTTGATTGAAAAGATATCTTTTTTTGGTTCAAGGATATGATATGTGCATTCACTTCAAAATTAGGTTATGTTGTGGCTAGTGGTATCCAGGTCATGGGGGATGAGAATTTTTGGATATCTTTCTGGGGACTTTATATCCCTCCCAAAGTCTTTTATTTTTTATGTAAACCAACCCATCATGTAGTTCCTAATACACCTACATGCTATTGATGACCCATCTTGCCACTTTTTCATGGATTCTTCAAAATCTCCCTTTCATGAAATCATTTTTTGTCCCGGTGATAGGGTGGTTTGGAATTCCTAGATCGCTAAACCTAATCATTATTTTTTCATGGCTTCATATCCTCCTATTCTTTTTATAGTTTGTTCTTATTCTCTCCTTGTAGTGATAGTAGATTCCTTATGCACTATTTCAAAGTTAATTTGGGTAAAATGAAATGATCATGTTTTCAACGTTTTTTACAAACCACATTTTGAATGGGTGGAGCAAGAAAGGTCGTGGCTAGATACATGGAATAATCTAGTCAACCAAAAGTTGATCCCAAGCCCCCATCAACTTTTATACATTTGGACCGCCACCCCCACCCCTAGAGGATGTCTTAAAAATCTAAATTTATAACTCCCTCCTCATGAATGGAACTGCTGGAACAAGATTCATAGCCTTTAATTATTCCAGTCATATCATTTGGGCTCACCATAAATCACTCGACACCTTTTGGAACCCCCATTGGTTATGTCCAATGCATTCAATGTCGGTGTGATATTCTCTATCGAGAGATGCTATAAGTCAATCACTGTTGAATCAGATTTCCTTACAGTTATCAATGTCATTCATGTGGCAAAGTGTAATTTTAATTCCTTTCACCAATTGATTTTTAAGATATGGTGTTTTCTCTACCACTTTTCGGGTTGTTCTTTCACATTTTTTCAAAGAGAGGGGAAAAAATATACTCACCTTCTAGTGATTAGTAGTATTTTTTTTGTTTCTCCAACATGGTTGGATGTTTTTACTCTATTGTTTTTTTCTCTTATTGCACTGGACCACCAGTCCTCTTTATATACTTATAACTATTCATCAAATAAATAAATAAATAAATAAATAAATGTTCACTGAAATTTTTCATTGACAATTTACACTAAAAAAATTTATTTCAAATTCCAATTAAAAATTTATTGTGAATATTTCCATTCAAATTTCCAATAGAAACATTCAATGTATATCTTCCACTATATATTTTCATTTAATATTCTATGTAAAAATATTTAGTGAAATTTGAAATTAAAATCTCAATGTATGATGAAATTTTTATATGTAAACATAAAAAACACAAAATCTCAAATACACATACAAATATACCTAATGATATTAAATTATAAATTTCATATGAAAATTGTACATTGGAAATTTTACGTATTTATAGGAAAACATTGATGTGAATTTGTGTTGGAATTTTGTGTTTCACATTTACACAGAAATCTCCACAGATATAAATCTATACTAAAAACTTTTAATGATCATTCACAGTGCAAAATGAGTTCATAAATATGTACATACAAACATATATGTATATATATATATAAATATACAATGTTATTTTCATGAACAAATTCACACTATAAATTCACACAATTTAATTAAAATTTTCCAACAAAATTTCACAATGAAAATTCAAAGTTATAAGTTGATCGTAGATTTGTTATAGTAAGATCATACCTGATATGATTAGTTTTTGGTGTTCTTTTTTATTCATCTCATGTTCATTCCATCGGGGATACTCTAGGAATGTATTTGGATTCTATTTCACTACCTAGGATCGTAGGATAACCCCCTCGTTACCATCAAATAAATATTTAAATTTCCAGTGCCAGAATAAAAAAATAAAATTTTGAAAATTTAAATTCAAGTTCTCAATTCAAATTTCCATTTAAATTACAAGTGAAAATAAATTAATACAAAAATTAGTAATGAAAATTTGGACTTGAAAATTATATTGAAAATTTTAATTGATAATTTTCATCTAAAATTAATTTTTTGACTTTCTAATAAAATTATAAGTCATAGAATATTAATACACAAATAAATAATGATAAATTGTGCTGGAAATTTCTATTTTTTATTTAAACAGTAAATTTACGTCGAAAACTTCAACTGGAAATTTATGATGTTTATTTCCTACACATAATTTGATTCCTACTATAAACATAAAACTTATTTTTTTCATGGTAATTTATTACACAAACTTTCAGTGTATATGTACATAATATATTAATATATAAAAAAATATAAATTTTCATCGCACATTTGTAATGTAAATTTGCACTGACAAATTTCATAGCACATTTCCACTAGAATGTTGTAGTTCAAATTTCCACATGAATTTTAAAATAGAATTTTCAATACATATTTTCCACACACAATATCTCCTAATATAAATTTACAATGTATTTTTTAATGAAAATATATTGTGTGAATTTCCAATAAATAAATAAAATGTATGGAAAATTTAATTATCAAAAAATAAATATTTCACTTAGAATTATAATTGAAAAAATACATGTATATGAAAATGAATATATAAATAATTGATATATAACTACCTATAAAAATTCTTAGTAATTGATATATGTTTATTTTAGAGAAAATAAATATAAAAAAGTATATATTTTCCAAAATAAATATTACTTATTATATATTTATAAACATATAACTATTTATTAGTTATTTTTTATGTGTTTAGTTTTATTAATATTCTTAAATATTTAATATTTTGGTTTTCTATTTTTAAATATCATTATTTGTAATGATTTTTATTTATATATTTTGATTTTGATTTAATATTTATGGGTTTGAGTTTTTTTAAATCGCATTACAAGTGAAGAAAAGTGTATTTTTGTAAAACACATTCAAATAAATTGATTTGTTTTTTAAAAATCAATAAAATCTAAAATTTAGATCTCTAGGCAAATAATTTTTTACATGGGAAAATAATCTCATGATGAAACTGATACTTATGTCACTACACCAAACCTACGGTGATATTTTCCCATTATTTAGGATGACATTTCCTTTTTAATAAAATCAAAGTTGAAGAAAAGAATAAAAAGAGATATATAGCTCTAATAATACAATATCAGGGAGATACATGGGGAGATTGAGGAACCATCTTACCTATAAAATGAGGAGGCTACTAAAATAGGAGAGTGGGTGTTTTTGAGTCTACTCATGTTCGAGGATAGATGGAGAATTTCTACATAAGAGGTAACTATGTACAAGGAATGTGAAGGGAGACCTACCGCCTCCCCCATTCTAGATACCTATAGTCTCTCATCCCCTAGATTTCTTTTCATTAAATCGTATACTTATTCTTCTTCAATTATCCCTCTTTAATGGTTTTCAATTTTCAATTTAAAAATTCAAATTTAATACAATTTAGTTTTTATTTAGTTATGTATCTTTAAATTATCTTTATTAAGAAATCCATTCTCCCTCTTCTTGGTTTTCTATCACATTGATTGGTTGTTCTAAATTCAAGGGGATAAATTTTTAGTAACTACTTAAAACATTAGGAAGGAACAGTGGACTAACATTTATGTTTGGGAATTTCAATAACGAATTAGGTATTGCCTAAATAATTCAAGGTAGACCAATTATGAATTTCACACATTGGAAGGTGAATAATCCAACCAAGGAATTTTTTGAGATTATTCACATTATCATCCAACCTGATAAAGGATTAAAATAAGGAGAATTGTTTTTAAATCAACTCATTTAACCAATCAATAGTGATAATAGACTCATTTCAAAATGACAATGATACCATTACAAAAAAGAACCCATACCTAAACCCAATCACTAGTCTCTCATCTGAATTTTATAATCCAAGATTATTCACATCCTATTCATAATAATCATGTTCTTTTATTTATTTTTTACTCTTGAAAAATAGATTAAAACTTTACTCTCTGAAGATAAATTTGGTCACTACTACTACTACTACTACACCCTTTGGGGGAAAATAATCAGCTTTTTCCACACCCCAAGACAGGTGTGCATCACACATATAAGTGGTATGGTAATTTTGATGAGAAATGAATTGAAATTACATTATATACTTTGAATTTATCAAAGTATTTATAAGATGAGCCTTAATAAGAAATTAGGCTTGCCCTTGGCAAACCAAGGACCACCTCAACCACATATTGGACCTAGGCAGTCAAACACATTGTAGACAATCAAAATTCCCCCCTAGGTAGTACATGAGGATGAATAGGACTTCTTGAATGGGTGATTTAAGGTCGAGACCATGAAAATTTTATTATTATTTTTCATATATAATATTTTATTAACATGTCTATGTTGTTCAATATTTTTTATGAGAAATGACTGGACATTCCATTCTATACAAAGAATTTATCTATGTATATTTTTGATGGTCCTAAATAATAAATTGGGACATCCCTGGGAAAACCAAGGACTGCATCAACCAATATGGAACTTAGGTGATCGAACACGTAGGAGGAAATTAACATGGCCAGCCCCAAGCAACAAGTGAGGATGCATATGGCCTATTGCATGAGAGATTTAATGCGGAGACCTTGAAAAATGTTTTCTTATTTTGAATATAGAATATTTGGTCATAATATATATGTGGTTTGGTATTTTTGATGAAAAATGACTTGACATTATACTTATAATTTATCTAGTTATTTTTTTGATGGTACTTAACAAATAATTGGTCCAGTCCTTGGAAAACCAAGGACTACCTTAACCGCATAAGGGGCCTAGATTGAATATTTGGTGGGCATATGTAAGAGGTTTGGTATTTTTATGAGAAATGACTTTATCTGTGTATATTTATGATGGGCCTTAGTAGAAATTGAATCCATCCCTTGGTGTTTTATTTACAAACTCAACCATATAAGAGACTATGGTAGAAAATGAGGTTTAATGGGGTATGTAGAGGCTGGAATACATGATCATAGTGTGGCATTGGTGAAGAATAATCGCATAGCGCTGCAATGAACAAGCATGCTTGGGGACCATTGGGGAGGGTGGGTTGGTCTTCTCCAATAGGGAGGGTGTGCCAACCACATGGGAGGCATTCAACTTGGCCAACCTCAAGAGGTATGTGAGGATGAGTAGGGCCTATTTCATGGGAGATTTAATGTGGAGACCATGAAAATGAATTCTAATTTTTCATATGGAATATTTTATGAACATATAAAAGTAGTTTTGTTATTTTTAATGTTAAATTACTTTATATAATTATATTTTTTATTGGACTTAATAGGTTTGGTAGGGAGGAATGCACATGGTGGAGCACAGATGAAGACTGAGCACATAACACTAGAAAGATCATGCATGCATGGGGAGCATCGATGAATGTGGGTCGGCCCACCCCATCGGGGAGGATATGTCAACCAAATGGGAGGAAGTCAACTTGGACAGACCTAGGAGGAAATTGAGGATGAGTAAGGCCTATTTCATGGGATATTTAATGTGAAGACAATTTGAAATGTATTCTTTTTTTTCATATGGAATACTCGATGAGCACATGTAAGTGGTTTTGTATTTTTGAGGAGAAATGACTCAATCTAAGTATATTTTGGATGATCTGTACATGCTTTGGTATTTTTGATGAGAAATGAATTTATCTAAGTGGTTTGGTATTTTTTATGACAAATTAATTTATCTAAGTATATTTTTTTATGGGAATAATGGAATTAATCTATGTAAATTTATGATGGTCCTTAAAACTAAAAATTTGAGCTATCTCATGGTTGGATGAGGACTACCACAACCTTATAAGGGGCATTGAATGAAATGATATGGATTATAAAAAAGTACTCAATCTAGTGGGAGTTCGATGGGGGATGGAATTGGAATTAGTATTTATCTACCAAAAATAAAATCTTGAATATCATAGTTTTCTGATATAAAGAAATCAATGATCATCAATCTTCCAAAGATGCATCTTTAACCTCAATCATTCGTTTGGTATTCTGGATCCCCAAAACCACAAGTTTGACACCGAAAACTCAATCGACATCCCTCTATTCCTAGTGATCGATACCAGATCATGAATGAATCATGTTCATGCATCCAGAACCCATGCATGCAATCTATGCCTTGTATGCATGCATGTGATAATAGGAATTACATGATCCACTATCAAATGAAGTTATGGAATGGTGATTTTATGGGAGTATGAGATCCATGTGATATTTTATACATGAATTTGATGATTTTTCAAAACAAGAGAATTTGATAATTAAGGAGAAGATACCACGAATCTCATCATCATTAAGTGATAAATTAGAAACATACGATCGAAGAATTTGAAATATTGAGATCTTTGGGAATTCAAAATCATTCATTGACATGAATTTTTTATTAGGCATTCAAAATAATTAATTGACTGGGGACTATTACATTGATATTGAAAAATATTATTGTTGTGTTGGAAATGCCCGACCAAATAGCACCCACGAAACACAAGTGAAAGTCTTAGAATAAGGAAATAAAATGTGAGAACAAAATAAATGTTGTTCACACCACCAAATGGGATTATTTTCTGGGTAGGTTTTCATTGCTTTACACAAATAAAATCTAAATGTATTTAAAACGCAATTAAAACCATGTGGAAACATAATTGGGGTCACATGGTGGTAAGACATAAATGAGGGAGTAGAATGATTGGTGTGGGAGAAAATAGTGGAAGAAATCCCCATTATTTAAATTAATCAACAATAACCCCTATTTTTTTTTGTGTTCACTCGATGTAAATGACACAAATCTTCACAGGCATCTCCTAAAACCTTGTGCACCCAAGTGACTTCATGATAATGTTCTGATGATGGTAATTAGTGAGATTGTGCTCAAGAATGATTTTTCCTACATCAATGCACTCTCTAATCAAATGGAATTGGGTGTTGGTGTGGTATATCCAGTCATGAAAGATAGTGTTCTTGATTAAGGTAATGGTGGACTTGTTGTCCACATTGAGCACCGGTGCACTGAGGTCTGAGTAGATAAATTCTCTGAATAGATTATCCAACCAGATTATTTTTCATGCCATGGTTGTTGCGGTGATGTACTATGCTTCACATGAAGACAAAACCACCACCATTTGTTTATATGATTTCAGAGTTATGGGGTTATCTCCACGGGAGAAGAAAACCCTTGTGGTTATCTTATGGTCCTCAACGTTACTAGCCATGTCACTGTCACTAAAACCCAACAGGATCGACTGACTATTTACCTTCCTTGCATAGCATAAACTGCAGTTGTGTGTCCTGGTGATGTAGGGCAATAAGTTCTTGACTGCATCCATGTTATCTCCATAGGGTTCCTCCATGACCCGACATACATAACCTTCCGTGTAGGTAAAGTAGGACCATATAGGTAATGTAGGACCATTTATGCAATAGGTTCCAAGGGCTATTGATTATTCACTAGTATAGAGTGGCATCAACTAATAGGTACATGCAAGACTTGCTCAGCTTCTGGAGGACCAATATCAGCAGTTGATAGGGGATGCACATTCACATCTCACTCTTCTCCAACATCATATTCGTATAAGAAGATTAACATGGAGAAATTATGTTTTTCCATTGGTTAACTTTAATGTCGATGTAGTAGGATATCTATGCCAAGTTACTCATTCAGATGAGATTATTCATCTTGACCTTGAAAATAATGATTTTGGTGATGTTAGTGTTAGTGATGATATAGTAATCTATTTTCATCTTTATGATCAGATGAGATATACAGTTTCCAAATGTTTACACATCATGTTCAGAGCCACTCTTTTGAAACCCAAGAATAATAATTATAGCATTGAGCTTGGTGATCGACACTCTCGGTACTTGGAAGAAGCCATATAGTGATTTTTAATGATGGATAACCTTGTGCTTGTGGTCTTTAATGATGAATCTTGGTGGTTTCTCAATGTATACATCCTCTCGGAGGTCTCCAGTCAGAAATGTTGATTTGACATCCATGGGATGGAACTCCATCCCTTCTTGCACTACCACCATGATTAGGATCCACATTGATTCCATGCGTGCAATAGAGGAAATGACCTCATCGAAGTCGATCCCCAGCTTCTGGACATGCCCCTTTGCAATAATACTCACCTTGTTCTTTGCTACCAGAAAATGTTCATTATGATTCACCTTAAAGACCCACTTGATCCCGATTGGATGATGACCAATGGGGAAATCAATGAAAACCCATGTTTCAATGTCCTCAATCAACTTCATCTCCTCAACCATCACCTTGTGCCAACACTATTATTGATCTACGTCACCAATGGAGGTTGTTTCACCAGTCATAGTGAAATGTAGCTCACCAAGGTTGAGCTAATGTACAGAAAATCCAGGCGGCGTTGTGGCCACGATGATATTGTTGATAGTGTATAACCGAAGCGATGCGTCCTCATGATCAACGTCTAGTGATTTCACCATTTTTTATGGTGGAAAGGAGAACTCCACTATGGTTGATGGAAAATACATCACCTTGACCATGTCTGGTGTAGCTGCATCTGTAGAGTGAATGCTAGTGGGTGTGGGTGACGATCTCTGGTCTCTGACTGTGTTCTCAGTCTCCGTAGTCACTGGTACACATGTCATTGTGTGTTCAAAGGGGAATGGATCCTCACTACTAAACACAACATTTTCATCAAGGTCACTCTAATACAACTTCTCTTCCTTATTGAATATGACATCATGGGTTACATGCACACACTTGTTTATGGGGTCAAACACGTGGTATGCCTCAGACCCAAACTCGTTCCCAATAAAGATAATCAGTGTACTCTTATCATTCAGCATCTTCAAGTGAGTATATGCATTATTTACATGAGTGATGTAGCCAATGGTGTAGATAAAGTGCATCACCGGTCATTTTCCATGTCAAGAATCATAAACATCATCCCATCAAGGATATGTTTTAGTGTTCAGTTGAGGATGAAGATGGAAGGGGAGATGTACTCACCCTAGATCATCCTGGGAAATCCCTTTTCCTTTAGCATGCTTTGTCCCATGGAAACCATTGTTTGGTTATAAAAGTCAACAAACCCATTATGCTATGGTGAATAAGAAGTCTTGAGTAGTCATTATATGCCATTCTTGCCACAATATTCACTAAATTCTCCTAAAGTCAACTCAACACCATGATCTATGAGGAGAACCATTAGCTTACGCCCCTTCCCCACCTCCATCATATCTTGAAATAATTTGATTACTACCACAGCCTAGTACTTACATTTGGTTAGATTGAGCCACATGTTGTGGATCATTTCATTCACGAGCAGAAAAAAATGGTGGTTCCTACTTGGCCTGGTAGACGAGATTGGCCAACAAAGGTCATCATGGACAATGTCAGGGATTTACATCACATGATGCTTCACTTATTTAGGGAAATACACTCATTGATACTTCCGAACAAGGTAGTTATTGTAGACTTGATCCACCTGATCAATTTGCGGAAGCCCTTACACCATATCATATTGAGAAAGCATATGTGGATCCTGGATATATAGGTGTTTGTACCTCTCATGACAATTCTATGACTACTCTGAGAAACTTTTAGATAATAATACTAGTTTTGCAATGTCATGTTTTAGCTTGGACATATATATGGGGTAGTTATTCACCTTTTCCATTAAGCATTTTTGATGGTCATAGAACATCTGGATGCCCTCTTAGATCAGTATGTAGAAACCATTCTCATCAAAATGTCTGGTTCTAATAATGATGGTGGTAATCCTCAGGATGAATTACACCCCCATGAGTATGAAGTTCTTTTTTGTAGGCATTGATTCATGCTCATGGGGGGTGTACATCATCTCGAGGATTATGGGGTAGTGGTTCACCTTTTCTAGTATGCGTTGTTTCTGGTCACAGATCATCTGGATTCACTCTTAGATCAGTATTTAGAAACCATTATCATAAAAATGTCTGGTTCAAATAATATTGGTGGTAAGACTCGGGATGATGTACACCCCCATGAGCATGAAGTTCGTTCTAGTAGGCGTTGATGCATGCTCATGGGCGGTGTACATCATCTCAAGGTTTACCACCAACATTATTAGAACCATACATTTTTATTAGAGGACGTTGGTGCATGCTCATGGGGGTGTACTTCATCCTGAGGCTTAACACTTTGTACAGTAGTTTCATGTCCCAATGATATAGCGCGATAGGTGCTTGACTGCAGCCATGCGATCTTTGTATAGTTCCTCCATGAACTGATATACATAACCTATCGAGTAGGTAATTTCCGGCCATGTATGCATTATGTACTGAAGGTTTTTGATGATTCTATAGTACAGGGTGGCATCCACCAACAGTTAGATGCTAGGCTTTCTCAGCTTCTGGAGAACCTCTTTTGGCACTGGTAAGCGGTTGCACTTTCCCATGTCGCTCTTGCCCAACAGATTAGTCACATAGGAAGATTGACAGGGAGAAATGTCTTTTTCCCTTGGTTCAATTCAGTGTCGAGGTAGTACGAGATCAATACCAAGTCAGTCATTCGAATGAGATTCTTCATTTTGACATTGAACATATTAATGTGGGTGTTGTCAGTGTCGGTGATGATCTAGTTTTCTATGTACACCATGATGAACAAATGAGATATACAATTTCCACGAGTGTACACAATGTGCTCAGAGCCACTCTTGTGAAACCCAAGAAGGAGAAGGATAGAATCATTCTTGGTGTTTCACAATCTTGGTGCTTAGTAGAGGCCATAGAGTGATTTTCAGAGCTAGGGAACCTTGTGCTTGTGGTCTTCCATGATGAATCCCGGTGGTTTCTCAACATATTCCTCCTCTTGGAGGTTTCCATTCATGAATGTAGATTTGACATCCATGTGATGAACCCCATACCCTTATTTCACTACCACCATGAGGAGGATACACACTGATTTCATGTGTTTAATTGGGGAAAAGACCTCCTCAATGTCAATCCCGAACATCTAGATGTGTCCCTTTGCAACAAGTCTCACCTAGTTCTTTGCTACAACACCATTCTCATTACGCTTCTCCTTGGAGACCCACTTGATCCAAATTGGACGATGAGAAATGAATTGATATTCTATTATGTAACATTATGGTTTCGAGTGTCGCCCAAAGGTTCCCCCTAACCGATTGGCCACATGGCCTCAAGTGCATTTCCGCAAATGCCAGAGACTGCAGACTAAAAACGAGAGTCTTGGGTGTGATAGTGGGGAAACTATTCCCTTGTTGGCAGAGTAAGACAGTGGGAACAAATAGTAAATAGTAGCAGAAACAGTAATAACATACAACAAAATTAAATGGTGGAGGACTGGTAGTATAAACAACTGCAGCATGTATAAAAACAAATGATGCATGTCGCAAATATCTATGAAAGTAGCCAAAAAATAAAAATGTTAGAAATAAAATACTGAAACTAAAATAAATAAAAGTAAACTTCACAGCATCACAAGCCTCAGCTTGGTATCATCCACTCTAGTCCAATAGTAATCAAGTACCTAATGAATGATGATTTCCCTTATCTATACATGTAACCATATAATATGTTTGGGTCGAAAAGCATGACTCAAACAGGGTGGGAGATGAATACCAATAGGAAACCACCAAAATATTTGTGTCTAACTGTTATTGAATATATATAGACGGAAATATGCCAAATGAAGACAATAAAAAACAAATACTCAAGAGTAAACATTCATACGGTTTTTAGTTACTTTTATTTACATTTATAAAATTATTCAAATCGTTGAATAATGTAACCTCAGGATCTAGCCTAGGCTTTGTATCCACCCGTATAACAACAAAAAACAGACATCTCAAAATAACATCTAAGAAATCAAGTAAGACTGAGTCCAATCCTGTTCTTTGGATAGGTAGGCTCGTCACAATCAAACAATCATTCCCAAGAAACCCTCTGGGAATATTCACACAATCTAATCCTCTATGGTTTCATATATCATCAATTCAATAATAATAATTACCCTATAGGAAAACTCAAACAGTCTAACTCCTTTAGTCTCACATCGAACTAATAAAAAATTACAAATGATCACTTGGGTAGATCTCACGGTCAATACCCCCTTGGTCTGTATTATAATGACCTCCAAGCAGCTCTCACAGTCAATGCCTTGTGGTCCAACATTTATTTAATAATGACCCTCTGGGTAGCTCTCACAGTCTAACCCCTCTGGTCAATGACTCATGGAATCTCTCACAGTCAGTACCTCTGGTCAATCATAACAATAATTCATAATTAAATGACCCTTCTTCGGGAAGCTCTCACAGTAAATTCCCCTTGGTCATACTTTAACAACACTAGGCATGGAAACAAAGCAGTCTAACATGTTTTCTCGACCCAATGGAAATAACCAAATAAAAAATGGGTAACACCTCCCTAATCTAGGTATTAAACCTTATTCATAGTCATTAACCCTTTCTCAAACAATCAAACCATAGCAAGCATCAAATAGTGTTAAATTCCAAAACATGCAATAGTTGAAACAAGGTTATTCAACACCATCAATATATATAATCCTAAGACAACAAAGGAAAGGAAAAAGCCACATAACTCAATGTTTTATGATGATCTATCCTCAATTTCAGTCCTTGAATTGGCTTATATAATCATAGATCTACAAAAAGTTCAATATCATTCAACCTTGAATAACTCAAGAAAGAGGAAAAATCAGGAAGAGAGGCTCTATGGAAATATAGAACCCACCGTCGAGAATCCAACACACTTGGAATCATCTCAATCAGAACTCTGAAGGAGGAATAAGGAGAGCTCAAAAATTTTCAGCCATATGTCGCTCTCCTGTACGAGACACGGGAAGAAGAAGAAGCTTCTGGAGATTAAACACAATCCTGATCTGATTAATCAAATAAAAAGAAAAGTACATGGTGTGTTCAGTAAATGTACATGTCTTGTACTAGCCCTAACTGGCTCTCATTTTAGGTGGTCTTTTCGGTATCCCACATAGCCATTTACTCAGTCGTTACACGGCCAGTACACGACTACCCGTAGAAACTGGGTACACGGTGTCTACATAGAAAATTTATCTTTCTTCCTTTTTTCCTGAAAAAAAATATCCATACCTGAAAATGATGATCTGGGTTCAGAAAAACTTTCCACATTAAAGCAATTCATCTCAGAATTTCCCTTCCAACTGTGGCGAAGAAGAAACTTCAAACAACTCTAGCCACTGGGATCATATTTCGGTCTCTTTCTCCCATGTCTCGTCATGTACTTGTCTGTGCTGTCATAGCACCTGTACCAGAGGAACAAACTGGTTACGAATAACCTTTGTACTCCGATCCACAATCCATAGAGGGTGCTTCTCAAAAAATGCATCCACCTCCAACTCAACCCCCTCCGATTGAAAAAATTGAGACGGATTCGAAAAGTAACGTCGTAGATGAGGAACATGAAAGAAGTTGTGTATTTCCCGGTACCTCTAAGGTAACTACAACTGATAGGAAACCGGTGGAAGTCTCTCCAATACCTAAAACGACATGAAGTATCTCAGTGAAAGCTTTACCTATCTTTGGATCCTCCTGTGTCCCATCCTCAGTGTGACACATAAGAAAACATGATCTCCGACCTCGAACACCAAAGGTCGTCTCCGTCTATCAGCATAAGATTTCTATTGAGACTGTGCAGTATTCATCCTCTTCTGAATCAACTCCACATGCCCAATGGTCTCTTGGAAAAGATGAGGTCCCACCATAGTTGTCTCTCCAGCCTCCAGCCAACATAGAGGGGACCAATATGGCCTACCGTACAAAGCCTCATAAGGCGCCATCTGAATTGTCACTAGATAATTGTTATTGTAGGAAAACTCCACTAGGGGTTTGTGTCTCTCCCAAAAAACCCTGAAATCTAGAAAACATGCTCGAGACATATCCTCCAACACATGAATCATGCGCTTGGACTGGCCATCTTTCTGGGGACGGTATGATGTACTCAGAATTACCTATGTACCCAAAGCCCTCTGTAGTACCCGTCATACCCGAGAAGAAAAACAGGCATCCCTATATGAAATGATAGAGTGTATAACCCCATGAAAATGTACAATCTCTCGAATGTATAACCACCTAATCTCATCAACACTGAAGGTTTCATTTATTGGTAATAAATGTGCATCCTTTTTGAGTTTGTCAACATCAACACAAACTGCATAATTCCCACTAGGCAACCTCGGTAAACCCATCACGAAATACATCTCTACATCATTACACTTCCACTATAGAATTGTTAACTGCTGTAAAAGCCCCGCTTGCCACTGATGCACCTCATTCACCTACTGATAGGTGGAACATCTTATAAAAAAACCAGCATCATCTCTCTTCATACCTGGCCACCTATACTGATGATGTCGATCTCGATACATCTTGATGACACCATGATGAACTACCCAAACTGTGTAATGAATATCTCGGAACAAACCATCATGTATATCTGCTGACACCCATACACAATCATGGAAATGCATGAATTCGTCCTAATATAAGATCCACCTAGGAGTAGGGTTCTCGCCTGGCACACTCGCTCGTATGACTATGCCTTCAGAATCTAATAGATGCCCCATTCACACTTAGTCCAGTAGAGTAGAGGTAACAGCTATAGAAGAAAGAAAAGTATGCCCATGTCTGTCGTGCACCTCCAAAAGCATCTCAGAGAAGAGATCCATATGTTGTCACTCACTTCTGGCATCCTGAAATGTCTGTATCTGAGTCTAGCTACTCAATAGATCAGTCACTCTGTTGCCCTTCCCAGGCGTGTAGGCAAGCTCAATGTCAAAGGACTGAAAATAATCAACCCACATTTGTTGTCTCAAATTCATATCATGATGAGTAAATATATATTTGAGACTTTTTCGGTCAGTGAAAACCACAAAATGATCTCCTAAAAGATAATTTCTCAAACAGAACAAAGCATGCACAACTGCACCAAACTCGAGATTGTGTGTCGAGTAATTTCTCTAATGTGGCCTAAACTACCGAGACTCATACGCAACAACTCATTCCCCTATATTAGCACTGCACCCAGCCCGATACCTGATGCATCACAGTAAACGATGTAACTTTTTCTTGTATCTGGGAAGACTAGTATCAGTGTTGATGTCAATCTCCCTTTCGGCACCAGAAATGTTGTATCGCAGGAATCTATCCACATGTACATCGCACCCATCTTATTCAGGTCCACCAGTGGCACTGTTCTTTGTGAAATTTCATGAATATAGCGCATTTAGTAACGAGCTAGCCCCAAAAAACTCTGTACATCAAAGAAGTTCTTTGGATGCTCTCAAGAAACTTCTTCTCTCACATTCTCTAGGTCTACTGATACTCCTATTTCTGAGATAACATGACCCAAGAAGTTAATCTGGTTTATTGAAATTTTGAGAGCTTAGCATAT
Organism: Viscum album; assembly: GCA_963277665.1. NCBI lineage: Eukaryota > Viridiplantae > Streptophyta > Magnoliopsida > Santalales > Viscaceae > Viscum > Viscum album. The sequence continues at coordinate 782,952,231 of OY728161.1, forward strand.
AATTGATTCTCTCTACGTGTACTAAAAAAAATTTCATGATGGGTGGCATGATGGTGTCGCGTGTGAATGTACATCAAGATACTGTCCACGAAGACTATCGGAAAAGAATCCAAGAATGGAACACTCAGTTCACTAGTGTCATAAAAACTATTGGCGTGTTTGGGAGACTGAACGACATTACCAAATAATCATATAAACCATACCTACATTGAAGGTCTATAAGAGGTATATATGATGGTCTAACGCGCAACTGATGATAACCAGATCTGAAGTCAATCTTCAAGAACATCTGGGATCCTAGAAGCTGATCAAAGAGATCATCAATCCTTGGTATTGGATATCGGTTCTTTATTGTAAAATATTTTAACTTCCAATAATCTACTCAAAGTCTGAGGATACCATCCGCCTTCTTCGTGAAAAGGATAGGAGAACCCCAAAGATAAGTACTGGGTTGGATGATACTCTTTGTCTGTAACTCTTGTAACTGCTTCTTGAGATCCTGTAACTCTATGTAACCATCCTATAAAGAGGAATGGAGACTTGTGTCACTCCTACCACAAACTAAATATATAAATCTATCTTTTGTTCCAAATAAAACTTGAAAATTCGTCCGAAAAGACTTCCCTGAAATGATCCACCACTTGAGGAAGGTTCATCTGTAAAGTCCCTTGGTCATCCATATATAAACTTGCAATTTGGGCGATAATTCATCCAAACCCATGATGCTTGGGTCTAGCTCTACTCGCCTGGACATCTCATTTTCTCTTGTGTAAAAAAGACCCTCCCTCTAGTGACGTGAAACTCAATCTGCAGCAATAGTAGTCAACAAAGGCCTGGAAAGTGACCAGTCCATCCATTCTGAGAATGAAATTGAACCCCATTATCTCTATGACATGGAGGTATCATAAGAAGTGACACCCACAAATCTCAAGAGGGAACTCTTTACACTAACGTTAACAAGTTGTCATAATTCTAAATGGACTGTCTAGTGTCATAAAATCCTCAAAAGAAAGGATACAAAGCTCAAACCTCTCCACAACATGAACATATATAAAACTATTGGAAATTTTTGTATCAAAAAGAGAAGAAGCTAAAACTGGGGAAACTAGTATCGTACATCTTACCATAGAGGGTCCGAGATCTAGCACCTGCTAGGTCTTCTCCACAACAAAAGTCTGACCGGTACCATGGCCCTGGGACCCAGCCTGACTACCCTAAGCTTATCCGCCCCATGGTCGCTGAAAATCTGTAGCCCGGTTGCCGCAGCCACAACCACCTCCTTAGCCTGAGTGGTCTGACGAACGTAAATTCCCTAACTGATGCGATATTGGTTGTAATGCTCGTAAATGTTAATTCATTACAGAACCTCTATCAACGTCGTCATTTGATAAAAAATAATCCCATGTTCGATGAATTCATAATGTAGATATCTTCAGGAATTCAAAATAATTAATTGATGAGAAATTATTCTCAAGAATTTAAGTCAATGAAACTCAGATGAGAGACAATGGAGGACTCCACTATAAAAATCGATGGATTAAGGGATATCATGTTGTTGTCAACCGAGATAATTGAGTATCTCCTTTTTTCGTAGAAAAAAAGAGCACCACAATTTAGTTTATTTAACAAAGATATGTTCTAGTGATTACCCTATTCAGGAATGGGAAATACCATGAACTACTAACATGCAAATATTACACTCAATAGTTTCAAGATGAAAATGTTTAATGAGTATCACGAGCTTCATAGATTCATGAAGAACTGAGGCTAGGTACTCCTTTTTGTGAGAAGGAATATCACGACCATCATAATTCATGAATATGATAACATGAATGAATGAGATTGAGTGATATAGTACCATGAGTTTGACAGTTTCATGAAAAAAGGCTTGAACCATTTGTGAAGAAGAAGGGAAACAGTGTGAAACCAAAATAAAGGAAAAAATATTTTGGAAGGTAGGGTGAGTATCTTGAAATATGCATGTATGAATTTAATATACTGAGAAGAACAATGTTAATATACATGAAAAAATAAATTTCATTTATTTAGTTGAAAAGTGAGTTGCACTTGTTTGAGTTGTGAATAGTAGAAAGCACATGTGTCTGACATGCATGTGAAATGATGTGAGCATATGAAAACCAGAATATACAATGTAGTTCTATATGAATTATGTTGATCATATAATTGAAACATATTTCATTGTTTCTAGGTAGTGATACCAGAAATTCAATGTAATATGAATATCAGTGTGTATCTGATGCTAATAAATTCGGATTAATGAAGGTGAGAAAGGTCAGTTGCGTTTCTAAAGAAGATTAGTCTCTTTGGATTTGAAATAGAACAAGTTCAACATGAACACTACATTAGTAAGCAGTAGCAGTTTAAGAAATTTTCCCAAGTGTTTGGGGAGACCATTGAAGAATTGGCAGGATGCTAATATAAAAAACAAAAGCTCTTCAAGAGATAACTGAAATAATTAGGAATAGATATAAATAACACTGGAGGGATGTCAGTCTAATGATCCTGTCGGGAGATGGTCCACTATAGTCATTAGTGATCATGCATTATGGGAGTGTTTTTCTATCAGATATATCATGATATTGTTTGTACTAATAATCACATTGATTTCCTATGGAGAATCTGTTTCATAGATCATCTCAAACACAACAAGGACATAGTTACCCACATTGAGGGTGAATCTTGTAAAAATCGTCAAGGGATTTTAAGTTCCTTCATTTTTTCCATAAATGAATGGTAGGAACATAAGAATTATGGATCTAGATCATAACTGATCATAGAAAGTGTTGATGATGCTAGTTATAATAATGTTTGGTTGATTTAATCATCACTACGTTACCATAGATAAGGGTAGTTTTTATCAATGGTTTTTTTAGCAATTACAAAAGCCTCACTTTATCAATTTTTTTTAGTGTTTTTAATGATTAATTTTTATCAATGCAAATTACTGGAGATGGTAAATTTTTCTAAAAATATTTTAAATAATATTCTCCCCTCAGGAACACTATTTTGGTCCATAGAAACTCATGCATAAACGTAGTTTCCATCTACTGCAGGCCCAGGAGACCTTATTCATAAACTAATGTGAAACCACTGATATTATTTATTATTTGGACATTGGTTAGATTTGAACCCCTTTATAACACCTTGTGAATGAGAAAGTATACCATTAAATTGAGTTATAATTTTTGTTAAATATCAATACGTATATATATTTATATATACTTATATACTTATATATATATCCTCATCATAGATGATTCTAGTTGATATGGGGGATACGTGGTTTCTACATTGTCATTGAACTCCTTAACATTAAGGTAGGGAATCTCAGACTCCATTCCATGGAATGTGGGAAGGTGGTTTAGGAAATGTGGTTTCAAGATGTAGTTGGACACTCCTAGTGAAATTGTTTCTAATGCATGAGGGGGAATTGGTCTAAGAATGTGTGAGGTAGTAAGTCATGGATTGATCCACTCCATTCCCCAAGTTTGGGGTTGCCTCATTTGGATTTCATTTTAGTTCCTACACGGGTTTATGAGTTGGTTTATTTGAAGAACATTTATTGAAATGAGATAAATTTTTTACTGTAGAGTATTAAGAAGATTATGAAATAATAGTATGTTTTCACTTGGTGTAATTGAATCCCCAACCCCAAGACTATCCACCCTAACTAGATGGTTTGATTGGTCATGGGTGCAGGCGGACATTAGCCAAAAGAAAAAAAATGACAATGGAAAAATATAAGAGAATTTGGGTGATAATAGAAGAAATTGGGGAGAATAGAATGAGTGTTGAGATGACTTACTTGGGTACCCAAAAATGGTGCCAAAATTTGGTCTCGCCTAAATTTACACATGATTTTAGAGTTAAGCGGTCACTTGTAGTTTAGATTGGGTTGTCGAATCCTCAGAGACCTAAGAAGTAACTAATAGACACATAAATTATATGGATTCTTTTGGAAATGATGTGACCAAATTAGGGGTTGATTCTATATAGGATTATTTTTGCACTAAGATGTTTCTGTTAACTCAAATTAAGATAATGAGTTGATCCTAGATTATCACTTGGGGTGGATTGGATGAATTCCTTTGTAACGATTTCAATTTATTATATTGGATATGGGTTCATAAGAAGATCAAAAAACATCATCACATACTAGTTTAAAACCAAAACACCATAATACTAATCATATATATGTGAATAGGATCACATTTAGGAGGACTCTATGGTAATGGTTTTCATTATCAATTGAAGTTTGTGGCCTTAAAATTCAACAAGGTTGATGAAGTTTTAAAATCATCAAATAAAAATCTCAATTAAAAGAACTGATTCGAAATTAATTGAATGATAAATAACATACAATAAATCTCCTTGATACTCCCTTGGATCAAACCATAAAAAATTTATCCCTCCATTGATGACATGTTCTCAATGGAAGCAGAAACTAGACTTATGAGGGTGGAATTGAATAAGTAAAAACAACAAAATAACGATCACTCCAATGTTGTGTATTAAAATTCACAAGGAATGGTGTGAATAAATTCAATCCTTGAGGAAAACATATCAACATGACATGGATAAGAATAGAATAATGGGAAGGAAATAACTTTTATTATGAATCTAAGGTGAATTGAACAACTTACATGAGAATGAAATGTGATAACAAACCCAAAGAGACAACATAACACTCTAATGAAACCAAGCAACAAAGACCAGAAAATAACCCACCAACACTAACTTTAATAGGTATTTTGGAATACTTGGGTCGATCGTCAAATATTTATAGTCATCCTACTTGAGTATGGTAGGCTTATGGTGGTGGAAATCTTGTGGAACTTAGACTTTTCCACCCTCAAACCGAAGTGGAAGCCAACTTTCATCCAACGAACAAAGGCGTCGAAATGAACTTCTAGATGGCCGAATTAGAGTGGGACATAGAAGAAGAATATGTATAATTAGATGTATACTAACTGTATGTAAAATTTCATCCCAAATGTATTTTTTGTGAGATATTATTGAAATGGTGGGTTGTTGTTCTGGCCCACAGAATCTTGCCCAAAATTTTATCTCCAACTTGAGCCGCCTAGAAATCCCTTAAAACATCAGTATTAGATATTTTCACTATTTTATGAAATGTTACCCATGATTTCCTATATCTTTATATAAATTTCTAGAATCATTGGTCTTCTATATCATCCTTTACAGTCTCTTTATTTGGTTATTATCCAGTTTACTTTTCCCAGAATGTGTTTTCATGAAAGCCCATTTTGGTGATCTTCCAATGTGAATATTAAATTACTCAAAAATCATGAATTGTTCCTTATATAATGGGTGACCTGAAAATAAAATATAAAAATAAAATCATAATCATTTATTATTTTAGGATGTGTTCAAATATGTACCATGTAATAGTGCACTTTAACAGTGAATTACATTCACAATGTGAAATAATGTTCAAAGTGTAAAACGCACTAAAATAATGTTAATGAATAATTAATCTCTGGAATATTATAAATATTAACAATTAATATTAGCCTATTTCAGTGGATAATCAGTCCAATTACTCGAAACATGGTCCAGCGTATCCTTCCTATTTAATGGAACTCCCAAACTGTTTGAAATTTTAAATATATCAAGGTTAATTGATTTCGTTGAATCCACCTTTTAAATTTGGATCAAATGAAAAATGGATTTGTATTATTCGTGATTGTACCTTTATAAAAAAGGGCTGTCATTAGAAAATAGGAGATGAGTTATGGGTATTATTCATTGGAAAACCTTTTCCCCATTGATAGAATTTTTATTTATACCAATGAAATAATATGAGGGAAAATATCTGCAAATAAAATAAAAAGAAATAGTGAAAGGGGGTCCCCCTGCTGAAGGTCCATAGAATGGGTGAATCTTTGAGTAAGGATCCCATTGATTTTGATCATGAAATACAACAACTAGATTCATTTCATGATGACCTCAGTCCATCTAGATTAGAAAACCCATTTTGATCAAAAACAATGTAGGAAGGGACATTCCACATAGTCATAAGACTTTTTTATATAGAGCTTCCATGTCATAATACCTCTTTTTACAACTGATAGAGCTTTCATGGAGTTATAAAAATCATGGGAGATAATATAATTTTTAGTAATTATCCATTTATGGATGAAGTAACTTTGGTTCTTGGAGATAATAAATTGTAACTAGAGGTGAAGGTTGTTAACTGGGATCTTTAAGAAGATCTTATATGAAACATTGCACAAACTAATTGGCCTAATGTTAGAGTCCAATTTTTTTTTGATTTTTTAGTATGAGGGTAATGATGTTTTCATTCATATTTGATAGATTATTATTTTTTTCAAATATATTTCATAACGGTCAAGATGTCTGGTCTAATAATATGTCAGTATATTTTTAAAAAGGGCATGAAAATCATATGAACCTAGCACTTTAGTTGAATAGATTTTCATGAGGTCCCACAAGATTTCCTAATTATTGAAGTCAAGAATGAGATGGTGATTCATAATTTATAAAAACATCAGTTTAGTAGAAGACTCAATTTCCACTAAAAGGCAGGTTCCCTTACAGTGTAGATATTTTGAAAAAACTGCATGAAAACACCTTGGATATCCATTTTATTGGAAATAGTTCTACCTTAGTTGTTGTTTAGGATTGATATATAGTTCCATTGATTCTTCATGGAGGCCTTCTGTAACGTCCCCCAATTATACACTATCTGATGTGGTTGTAAAGGGTTGGTTACAGGAACTCAAGTGCGCCTCCCCATACGTTTGAGGCTACCTACTAGTAGTGGGAGTGCGAAATGTATAGTGGGGAGACTATAAACCCATGTATGAAATTCCATTTTAGAAGAAAAAAATCATTTTTAAATGGAAAATAATAATCAGAGTAAACAAAATAATAATAATAAGAGTGATTTTTTTTGAAAGACAACAATAAAAGCCAATTGAATAATTAAATAATAGTAAAGGAATAATGTAATGATGTGTTAGAGTGTAACTAAATTTTATTCTAGAAAAAAGACATGGAAAAGAATAGAAGACTCAAATAAACTACTAAAAATTGTTAGTCCTAATCCCTATGTAGGTCCCATATCCAAACTTCAACCCAATAGTTATCAAGCATTCAACAATAATGTCCTTTACCCATATCTAAACATTCAACCATCAAATTTGCTTGGGTTCCAAACAAGAACCCAAATAGGGTGTGAGTAAAACTCAGCAGGTCGACAGTACAATGCCTAAACAAAACAGTCTAATAAAAAGTGCATGCAATAAAGAGATAAACACATGTAATGATTAATTCAACAATTAATAAAATAAAACCATAGCCTTATTTGGTTCCATGCCAGAATATGTCTAATAATGTCTTATACCAATGTCAACCACAACCATATAACCAAGGTAAATAAACTGCTTCAGCACCATGATGAAATATCTTTGAGCATGACTTATAACCATGAAAAACACAACCAAAAACCCATAGTATAGTAACAATAAAAAATCCATGCCAAATCCCAAAACGCATTACAACATTTCCGGATCAAAGACATATTAGAATTAAAACATTTATAGGTAAAATCCCTATAAGCATTACAACAAGGGACTAGGTTGAGCCTTTTCTCTATAAGTATTACAACATATAAATGTACAAGTGCATGGGCCTAGCCTGTTAAATAAGTATCTTAATATAGAACACATCATATGTCATATAACATGGATATAAAAATATCACGTCATATATATCAATGGTTAATGATGAAAATTACCACGATTATTACATAATCCACCTTGCAATTCAATTCACAATTGATTAAAAATTATATAAAAAATGGTAAGCCACATTTTAGGGAATCTATAATAAGAAATCATCCTACGAAACATGTAATGACAAACGTACTTGAATCCATTATACAATTATAAATTCATTTGAAACCAAAGGAATTCATGTGATAAACTCATTCAATTATTTAATGAATTTAGGCACACATAATGATGTTACAATCACGATATTTTATAAACTTGGAATTTTCAAACCAAAGGGTTAAATTTTAGACCCCCTACCCAATAATGATGATCCAGCAATGCTTCATACAACCATCACCTTTGAGGAAGAATATGAAGATGAATGTAAAGAGGTTCCTAGATAAAAATGATCATGATGAAAGCCAACAATGCAATTGTGTAAAAGGATATCCCCACAACAGGAGGAGAATATGGAAGAGAAGGAAGAAACCTAACCAAGAAAACTTACTAGGGATTGAATATGGGAATAAAATGTCTAGAATGGGTTTTGGCACTCCAAAATTTCCTTGAGAATTCCCTAAGGTTTAGAGGGGTGAAGCAGCTGCTGAGAGAAAAAGAAATTAGCAGTAAAACATGTTTAAAACTATAGGTTGGGAATTTACATGTCATGTAATGAAATTACACATTGTGAAAATGATTTTAATGGTATACAAAAAAAAACCCATCATCATGGATGTATTTAATTAAAACCTCGAACAATTATAATATGTGTAATCCCCTTAAACGAAGTGTAAATGATCTACGATTTAGTTTTCCAGCCCACTCTTTTAAGATTATAAACTCATCAAGAACTCATGAAACACTTGATCCATTTATATCTAGACTCCATTAATCAAAAAAGAATACATACTCAAAATTTAGTTCATTTTCTACAACAAATTATCTTCATCTTCAAACAAGACTCAACCACAAAGGCTTAAATAAAAAACTCAGAGAGAGACATCCTTGGAAAAAAAAGATCTTAAAAACTTCCCACCTTATAAAAACTCTTCCTCGAGAAAAAGCAAGTTTCACTATGAGGTTAATCTAAACAATTATGGCTAATATGATTAAATATTAGACTCTATCTCCATGGACTCCTCTTGAACTTACCCATACTGAAACTATACTCAAACCCACAGAATAGACCAAACTCGAAGATATTTCTCACTACGATCCACAATCCGTAGCAGATGCTCATTGAAGGATGAATCAACCCAAATCTAGATGTCTACAACTTCTATCACATTGGAAGGGTCTGGATAACATCTTCGTAGTTTCTACATGTGGAACATGTCATACATGACATTGTAGCACTGTGGAAGGGATTAATGGTATGCCACTGGACCAACCGTTTCCAATATTTCAAATGATCCGACAAACTTGGGTGCCTGCTTTCCATGATTCATGATATAAAAATACCCCATCCTAGTTGAAACTCGAAGGAAAATATGATGACCATCCTTTAATTACTGAGGTTATCTTCAATGGTCAGCATTTTATTTCTACCTTCTCAACCTGATCACCAACCACTGTCTAATAAACTCAAACTATTCCAATGTATCATGCACAAGACTAGGCCCGAAAAGAGATGACTCGCCTGCCTCTAGAAAAAAAAGAGGAAACATAAATTGAAATATATACAAAGACTCAAAAGTTTCCAATTATATTGATTCTTGGAAGCTATTATTATACAAAAACTCTATGAGTTCCATATGTTTCTCCCATGAACCACTAAAATACAAAACATAGACTCATAGAATATCCTCCAAATCCTGAATAGTCTACTCAAATTGACCATCAATATGTGGATGATAGGTTTTTCTTAAAAGAACTCATGATCCTAAGGATTTCTAAAGAACCTACAAAAAAACTAAGTGAAATGAGGATCTCTGTCTGAAATGATACTCCTCAGAATTCCACGCAACCGAACTACTTCATACATGTAATGATTTCATAGATATTAAACTATGACGGTTTCCCTGATAGGTAAAAAGTGGACTAACCTTTTCAGTCGATCCACAATAAACCATAAAAGATCATTCATATGGGTCTTCCTCTGTAATCCTATCACGAAATACTTTGTGACATCATCCCATTCCACTTTAGGATGGGTAAAGTAATCAAAATCCCAATTGGCCTCTAATGCTTGGTTTTCACCTACTGATAAGTGATGCATCTAGCCACAAAGCTTGCCGAGTTTTTCTTCATTTCTGACCACCAGTACTATCTATGAAGATCATGATAAATCCTTGTTAAACCATAATGTACCGCCCATATAGAAGCATGAAACTCCCTCATCAGTTTCTTAAGAAATACCATAATAACCCATACTCAGCCATGAAAAAAAGAAAATTTTCACTACTAAGATAACATCCTAATGGTTCATCCCTACCATATAATTTGTCTCTCAGAATTAAGCCTTCTATATTAGAAAACATTTCGGTCTTAATCTGATCCGAAAGCACATGTATAACATATTTTGAATTCAAAGGTACTTGCCCTTGAGTTTCTTGAACATCCAGATGCATGTATACAAAGAGGGACATTATCCACCACTCATCAAAGACTCTCGTACTTCCTCTATCAATTTCTTTTGGCTCATTTCATTATTAATGATGTTTCGCTTTCCTGGTGTATAAGCCAATTCAATGTCAAAAGACAGTAGATACTCAACCCACCTACTCTACCAAAGGTTATGGTCCCATTGAGAAAATATTTATATGAGGCTCTTGTGATCCATTTATAACACAAAACATTCACCCATGAGATAATATCTCGAATATATCTGGGCATGTACCACTTCTGCCAACTCCAGATCATGAGTAGGGTAATTCCTCTCATGCGGTCTCAACTGCCTGGAGCTATAACCAACCACACTATCCTCCCACACTTGAACAACTCCAAGTCCAACTTCATATGAACCTCAATACATAATATAAGCTTTACTCAACATATGTAAAGTGAGTATTGTTGTGGAGCTCATCATTGTAACTTCCCAGTTCCGGAATCCACCCAAAGATGACCCATACTCGGTTGGTCACATGGCCTCAAGTGCATTTCCCCAAATTCCAAAGGATGCTTAATAGTAGCGAGGGACATGGTTGTGATAGTGAGAAATTTATTCCCTCATTGGTAGAGTAACATAGTGTAAGTAAAAAACATGCAATAGTGGAAGAAATGATAATCCATAATTGAATAAACAACAGAAATTGGACAATAATAAACTGGATCCCACAAATATAATAATGAATGATGCATTATAAATATATCTAGGAAAGCATCCAAACAAATAACAATGTTGGAATACAAGAGTACTAAACCCATGTACATAAGTAAAATAGTAAAACACTCCACAAAATCGCAATACATATCTTGGTCCCATGCTCTCCCGCTCCACAACAAATCATGTACCTGATGTAGAAGGGTGTTTGTCCATATCTATACCTGCAACAATATAATCTTTTTGGGCGAAAAAGCATGTCCCAAAAAGGGTGTGACACTAATTCCTAGTAGGAAACAACCATGAGATCTATGCCTAATAGTCAGTGAATATATGACAGAAAGTAAGTAAATAAATGCTGTAAACAAGGAAGTACGCAACAGTAAAAATCCACAGTTTCAAATATCGAGCAATAGCTAATCAAATCAGATAATCACAAACAGGTAACCCTCTGGGAAGTACCCATAGCCCATCCCTTCTAGTGCTACCTAGAATCACAAGAATGTAGCTAAAAACAAACAGGTTACCCTCTAGGATGTACTCACAGCCTATCCCTTGTGGTCCTTCCTAACAATTATATGCAACCCTCTAAGTAGTACACTCTATCTAACCTCTATGGTTCATCTTAAGAATAGACTCTCTAAAGAATCACTCACCGTAAATTCCTCTTATAGTTTCATATCTGTAACTAAAGGCTCTCTAACAAAAAACTTACATCTCATTCCCTCTGTGGCCTATGTTGAGGAACTACACACACTCTGAGAAAGAACTCAATGTCAATTCCCCTTGTGGTCTCGCATCGTATGTAAAAAATACACACTGGAGAATCCTTCAACGTCCATTCTCCCTATGGTCTATACACTAGGTTCTCACGACCATGTGTAAGTCAAGAAAGTATAAAATAAAATATCGGCCCATGTAAACCTCACGAACTACTTGGCTAATAGTCTACAACATATCATCATGCTAGAACAACAGTCACAACATCCTACAATACTAGGCATGGGGAAGTAATCAACTGCCTAACAGGAAACCTAGACCCAATGGTCAAATAGAAAAACATGCATGGGAAAGCACTTCCAATGCATAATAATTAACCCTATTCACATTCAATAACCTCTACTCAAGCATACATGAAATGAAGGAAAACAACATGGATAAAACAGTTAACACACAGTACCCCATTCATGGGTATTGGGAAAATTTCCACATAAAACTCAAGGAATTCAATGGAAAGACACAAACCACCTACCTTTATGGTTCTGATGAAAATTGATCCACAAACTACCACACCTCCTCCGATCTGGTGAACGCACCACTAAAAACGCTCTATATCCCCTTCCCTAACATCCACAAGTCTTAAAATCAACACCCAAGGCAACCACAACCCTAGATATATACACAAATGGTGTAGATCTATAAATCTGAGAGAGATAGAGATGTATATCTAGAGGAAAACACAAGGAAACCAAAATGAGAGACTTACTTGAGGAGAAATGCCTTGGATCCACCAAGAAACCCCTTCGATTTGCTTCCAAAAAGAGATAAGGAGATCCCCCAACCGCTAAAAACCGGAACTCTTGCATGATGCATGAGTGGGATGAATAATGAGGGGGAGATAGAAAATCCCAATTGGACAAGGACTTAAAAACCATAGCATTATGTATTCGCACGGTTACCCCACATTGTTTGGAAAAGAGTGCACCAACCGTGCGGTTGCCACTGTCTCACTGAGAGACGTCGCACAGCTTACCCATAGGGTTTTACAAATCATGTGCTTCCCATGAGGATCCCACTGTCAAGGGTGCATGGTTTCCTGGGATTTCTGCATGGTTTGTTCAGACTGTGCACCAATCGTGCACCCATGCACTACCTCCACAATTTTAAATGTTTTTCCCATAATTTCCACTTTTTCTAAAAAACAAACAGAAAAGGGAAACATACACGATGAGAATATCCGGGTTCTTATAAACAACCCCCCTTAAAGAAATTCTTCCCTGATTTTCCCTATCGTGGTGTAAAAGAAGAAACCCCAGAAAACTCTGGCCACTGTCCTCATACATCGACCTCCCTCTCCCAAGTCTCGTATTATACTCGCACGTGCTGCCATAACACTCCTACCAAAGGAACAGACCAGCCATGAAGAACCATTATACTGCGATTGAAAATTCGGATATGATGCTCCTCGATCTACACATTAACTTCTTGCTCAACCTTCTTGGGTTGAAAGACATGATACGGGTCTGAAAAATATCGTCGGAGCTGAGAAATGTAGAAAACGTAGTGCGTAGCCCGATACCTATGAGGTAACTGCAACCGATAGGCAACCGGACCAACTCACTCAAACACCTCAAACTGCCCGACGTATCTCGGTGAATGCTCACCCTGTCTCCCAATTCTTCTGTTCCCATCCTCGGTGTGACAGTCAAGAAAATATGTTCCCCAACCTTGAACACCAGAGGTCTTCTCCGCTGATCAACATAAGACTTTTGTCGAGACTGTGTAGTAGTCATCCTCTTCTAAATCAACTCTATCTACTATGTGGTCTCATGAACAAGACGAGGTCCCAACAAACCTACCTCTCTTGGATCCTTCCAAAATAAGGGTGATCGTCAGGACCTATCATGTAAAGCCTCATAAGGCGCAATTTAAATTGTTTTTTGAAAACTATTATTGTAGGCAAACTCCACATGAGGCATATGATTCTCCCACGAACCTCCAAAATCCAAAATTCATGATGGGAGCATGATCTCAAGCACTTGAATCATGTGCTCGACTGGCCATTTGTCTAAGGATGGTAAAATGTACTCAAAATTACCTGTGTTCACAACGCCTTGTGAGTCCCTTTCCAGAACCGAGAAGTAAAATGAGCATCCCTTTCTGAAAAAATAGAGTGAGTAACTCTATGTTGATGTACAATCTCACGAATGTACAAATGTCCCAGCTCATCAACACATCATGTCTCCATGATCTACAAGAAGTGAGAATCCTTCATGAGTCTGTCAATGAAAACCCGAACTACATCATTCTTCCAAGGCGATCTCGGAAAACCGAACACAAAGCCCATCGTGACATAATTCCATTTCCACTCGGAAATGGGTTACTGCTGAAAAAGCCATGCTAGCCGCTAATGCTCCACCTTCATCTGCTGACAGATGGAACACCCCAGGAAAAAACCAGAAACACCCCTCTTCATACCTGGACACCAATACTAGTGGTGTAGATGACAATACATTTTGGTGACACCAGGATTAACTGCCCAAAATGAGGAATGAAGGTCCCACATTAGCTCTTCTCATACGTCTGATGGCACCCATGCATTCCCCTATAAATTCAAGATTTCATCCTTGCCTTTGGTCCATCCAGGAATAGGGTCCTCTTATGAAAAACCTTCCCATAGGACTAGGACTTCAGAATCTGATAGTTGCCTCATTCATACTCGATCAAGAAGAGTAGTGGTAATAGCTAGAAACGAAAGAAACATATGTCCCTTTCTGTCATGCACTTCCAAATGCATCTCATAGAACAGATCCATAAACTGCAACTCACTGCTGGTCTCCTGAACATCTTGTATCTGAGTCCTTCTACTAAACACATTAGCCACTATGTTTCCATTCTTAGGTGTGTAGGAATGCCCAAAGTCAAAAGACTGGAGGTAGTCAACCCACCTTAGATGTCTCAAATTCAGATCACGCTTAGTGAAGATATACTTGAGACTCTTTTGGTCAGTGAAAACCACAAAATGATCTCCTAGAAGATAATGTCTTCAACATGGTAAAGAATGACCAACTGTCGCCAACTCGAGAGTGTGCATCGGGTAATTCTTCTCGTGTGGCCTCAACTATTGAGATTCGTACGCAATGAATCCCTCTCCCTACATAAGAACAACTCTTGGCCAGACAAATGAAGTGTCACAATACACAGTATAGATCTTTACCGAATCTAGAAAGACTAGTATCGACACTAAGGTTAGTCTTCCTTTTATATCCTCAAAGGCTGAATCACAAGAGTCTGACCACAAGAACTTTTCAACCTTCTTAGTCAGACTCATCAGTGGTTTTGCTAAGCATGAAAAGTATTTTATGAAATGTATGTAGTATCTAGCCATCCCTAGAAAACTCTGGACATCAAATAAATTATACAGATTCTCATAGGGAACTACTTCTCTCACTTTATCTTTGTCTACTGATATTTCTGTCAATGAGATAACATGACCCATGAAGTGAATCTGATCAATCCAAAAGTGTAATTTTGAGAGATTAGAATATAACTGATTCTCACTCAGTGTACTCAAAATAATATCAAGATAGGTATCATGGTCATGACGATTGTGAGAGTACACCATGATATCACCCATGAAGATGACCATGATAGAATCCGTGTATGGATGGAACACGCGGTTCATCAGTGCCTTGAAAACTACAGGTGAATTCGTGAGACCGAACGTCATAACCATATACCCATATAGACCATACCTACTCCGGAAGGCTATGAGAGGAATATCAGATGGTCTAACGTACAACTAATGATAACCGGACATCAATTCAATCTTCAAGAACACCTTGGCTCCTCGAAGATGATCAAAAAGATCATCAATCCTTGGAAAATGATATCGGTTCTTTACCGTCAACTGGTTCAACATCCGATAGTCCTCACAAAACCTAAGGGTATCATCCTCCTTCTTCACAAAAAGGACCGAAGGACCCTATGGAGAATTATTGGGTCAGATGAAAACCTCTTCCTGCAACACATCTAACTACTTATTGAGCTCTTGCAACTCAGGTGTAGCCATCATATATTGAGGAATAGACACTGGTGCCACACCCGGTACGAGCTCAATCAAAAAGTCTACCTCTCGCTCCAGAGGAAAACCTAAAAAATCCTCTGTAAAGACATCTCTGAAATGATCCACCATTAGAGGAAAGTACACCTGCGAAGTCCCCTAGTAATCCAGATACAGAGTAGCAATATGGGTTGTAGCTCGTCCTAACCCATGATGCTCTGGGCCCGTTATACTCGCCTGGACATCCCATTCACCCTTATGAAGAAAATATCCACCCTCTGTAGATATGAAACTCCCCCTTTTGTGGTAACAGTCGATGACTACCTAGAAGGGAACTAGCCAGTCCATTACAAGAATGAAGTTATATAATTTTATCTCTAGGACATAGAGGTCCCATAAAAAGTGACACCCACAAACCTCTAGAGGGAACTCCTTACACTGACGTACACTAGTCTTTCTAGTTCCTAACGGAGTGTCTAGCGTCAAGATATCAGTCGAAGAAAAGATGCAGAGCCCAAGGATCTCCACAACAGAAATAGGTATAATGCTATGGGAATCCCCTATATCTAAATGACGTGAAGATAAAACTGAGGTAGCTAGGATCGTACCTCGAACTGTAGAGGGTCTGGGATCCTTCTACTACTGGGTCTACTCCACTGTAAATGGCTGGCCAATGCCGCGACCCTAGGACCCTGCCTGACCACTCTGAGCTGATCCACCCTACTGTAGCGGAAAGACCAGCGACTGACCACCACAACCATGACCTCCACCTTAGCCTGAGTGGCCGGATTAAATCCAGTTCCCAGATAGGTGGGAATCCAGTGGTGATACTCCTGAATGAGGAACCATAGAAGAACCCTTGTCAATAGATGCTGGTGAAAAGATCTGACAGAAGTGAGTAAGGTGACCCATCATTCCACAAATCCGAACTCCACTAGGTCTATCGGGGAATGTGGCCTCATGTGAACACTCTTCCCGCACTGGTAGAACACCACCTGGCTACCAAAAGAAGTGACTCACCTCCTTGGATCACCTTGCGAAGACTTTCTGCTATGCTTACTACTGTATTTAAGAGGAAAGCTAACTCCAGATACTGATCCACCCAATCTCAACACTTCGGACTCCCTTAGATTTTTATCCCTAATCAACACCTGGTTGACGATATATGTGATGAATGTCAACTTGAAGACATTCCCCTGAGATAGGATGTCGTGCCTCAGACCATCCTCAAACTTCCTTGATAGGAATCACTGATCACCTCCTGAAATAGGTGTGAAGTGCTACAGCTCGGTAAAATGAGACGAAAACTCCATGACATAAAGAGTTCCCTGATCCATACCCATGAACTCTTGGGCTCGATCGGCCCAGAAGTTCTCTGGATAGATGTAGTCAAATAAGATGCCCTGAAATTCATCCCACGCCATATCCTGCTAGCATCCCACCTATGAGATCACATCCCACCACCTCTTAGAAGATTATAGAAGAATATATCTAGAGAGATTGACTCTCCTATCTGGAGGCGTATCCATATACTCAAAGATCGTCAACATGGCTTCTAGCCATGACTCTGCAGCCTGGGTCCTCCATCCCCTAAGAAAGTGGTAGGATGCTTTTACTGAAAGACCCGCATCAAATCTTCCATTGACGGGGAAGGAGGATGTTCTCCTTGAAAGGTTTACATCATCCTCAAAAAGCCCTCTCTGAACTATACATCAGCACCTACGTCAGGTATAACGGTTGGTGCCAACACTAGCCCCACTTGAGCATCTAAAGGTAGTCCATGATCAGCCATATCTTGTGTCTGATCACCACCTGGAAACTGGCGAACAACCGGAGGACGTATTGGTGGCATGACTACACAATGTCAAGTGCACACATTAGATCAATTTTATCATGGACTAAAAAACTAGAAGTTCAAGGAGGGAAGAGGAGGAAGAAATGCATTCATGATTTACAAAACATGACTACACGACGTGTATAAGACGGTACATGGCGTGTTCATCAAGGATTTCCCTTATCTCGTGTCTCTGCCCACATGGCCTATGATAGAGCTAGAGAATACATGGTGTGAACATATGATTCATGGCGTGTACTTAATAAAAATAGTCTCTTCCCAAATATTAGAACACATGCCGTGTCTTCAAACTACACGGTGTGTATTCTGGGTTTTTCTGGACAATAAGCCACCGAAACTTCTCTGGAGACTAGAAAAACACTGAAATGAACAATAAAGTGCCAAATTTCGATCCTTGAGGGACCATAATCCACACAAATCCAATATTTGCATATTATACATGTTATAAACAAGGTAAACCATTAAATGAACCTCCAATTTCTGGTCCATGAGTGCCCATAACACCTCACAAAAGAAAATTTGGCGTTCATTCAAACAAAACATTACACAACCGGTACCTTATCAAAGAGTAGTTATTTTATTAAGGAAACTATCACATCAACATACATATTCTACACATCATTTATCAGAATAACATGAAATCTCTAATGCACCATAAATGGCATGACAAGAATTCATGACATGTGATTTATAGCAAGTGTCTATATGATGCATGAGATGGAATACCGTAATCTAATCAGGTTGCGATAGAAATAGAACCCAAATGACATCAACAATAATAACATGAAACATGTGAGTCACCCAATGGTGAAAATAAAATTATCATTAATGTTTAAAAACTAGAAAATTTACAATAAACTAGGTAGGTTGGATTTTCACTATACAGGGGTTATCTACTCCCAAGAACAACTTATTACAAAGTACCTATTACTTCCTAAACCTGACTAAAGGATCCAAAAATTAATTCAAGGGAAAATTATTCTTATGATTCTACTTTGTAACGTTTTGGTTCTAGACGCCGCCCAGGGACGCCCCGTACCCGGTTTATCACATGGCCTCAAGCGCATTTCCCCAAACGCCAGAGGATTCTTACTGGCAGCGGGGGCTTTTATAGTGATAGTTGGAAAACTATGACCTCATTGGAAGAGTAACACAATGGATGTAAACAACATGAAATAGTGAAAGTAGTGATAATCCATACACGAGTAAACAATAGAAACTGGATAATAGTAAACTGGATCTCACATATATAATAATGAATGATGCATGATACATATGTCTAGGAAAGAATCCAAAAAAATCACAATGCTGGAATACAATAGTACTAAACCCAAGTACAAAATAAAAAAATTAAACTGCACCATAGAATCGCAAGACAAAGCTTGGAACCATGCTCTCCATCTCCACAACAAATCATGTACCTAAAGTAAAAGTGTTCTTGCCCTTATCTATATAAGAAATATTATAATCTGTTTGGGCCCAAAAGAATCTCCCAAATAGGGTGTGAGACTAAATCATAGTAGGAAACTACCATGAGATATGTGCCTACGGGTCAATGAATATATGGAAGGCATATGTAAATAAATTAAGTAAACAGGGAAGTACTCATCAGTAACAATCCATAGTTTCAAATAACTAGCAAAATCTAATCAATGCAGATAATCAAAAACAAGTAACCCTTTGGGGCGTACCCACAACCTATCCTCTCTGGTCCTACATAGAAACATAAGAAAGTAGAAAAACACAAAATCTTATCCCACTAGGATGTACTCATAACCTATCCCCTCAGGTCCTACCTAACAAGTACAAGAAACCCTCTCGGTAGTACACTCTGTCTAACCCCTTTGGTTCAACTTAAGCATAGACTCTCTGAAGAAGCACTCACCGTCAATTCCTCCTATAGTTTCTTATCAGTATCTAAAGGCACTATAGGGAAGCACATATGTCTTATTCTCTCTATGGCCTACGTCGAGGAACTATAAACACTATGTGGAAGCACTCAACATTAATTCCCCTTGTGGTCTCGCATCATAAGTAAAACATACACTTTGGAGAGTCCCACAATGTCCATTCGCCCTATGGTCTATAGACCATGTTCTCACTGCCCTGTGTAAGTGAAGTAAGTATAGAAGCGCGTATTGGCCCATGTAAACCTCGAGAACAACTTGTCTAGTAGTCTACAACATATTATCATGTCACAACAATAGTCACACCTTCCTACAATACTAGGCATGGAAAAGTAATCAACAACCTACTAGGAAACCATGACCCAACAGTCAAACAGGAAAATATTCATGGGAAAGCACTTCCAAAGCATAAAAATTAAACCTATTCACATTCAATAACCTATACTCAAGCATACAAGCAATGCAGACAGACAATAGGGATAAAATAGTAAACATGCAATACCCCGTTCATGGGTATTGGAAAAAATTTCACATAAAACTCATGGAATTTAATGGAAAGGAAAAAACCAACAACCTTTAGGGTCCCGACGAAAATTGATCCACAAGCTACCACAAATCCTCAAATCCGGTGAATGCATCATCGAAAATGCTCTATATCCCCTTCCCTAACATACAGAACTCTTAAAATCAACAACCAAGGAATCCAAAAACCTATATCTACAAAAAATTATTGTAGATCTAGAAAACTGAGAGAGAGAGAGAGAGATGTAGATCTAGAGGAAACCATAAGGTAAAAAAAAGGATAGTATTACCTGAGGAGAACCACCTTTGATTCAACAAGAAAGCCCTTAGATTTGCTTCCAAAATGAGCTAAGGAGCTCCCCCAACCTTTTATAACTGGAACTCCCATGTCAGCCATGATTGGGAAGAAGAATGAGGGAGATTTGGAAAATCCCATGTGGCCCAGGACTTTAAAACCCTAACTTTATGTGGCCATATATTTACCCCACAGAATTTGGAAAACCATGCGCCAACCATGCGGTTTACAATGTTTCACTCATGGACTTTCCATAGCTTGACTACAGAGTTTGAAAAACTATGCACCTCTCGTGCGGAGCCCACTGTCAGGGTTGCACAATTTCTTGGGCTGTCCGCATGGTTTTTTCAGACCATGCGCCAACTATGCGCCACTGCACAACCTCCAAAATTTTAAAAGTTTTTCCCATAATTTCCTATTTTTCTCAAAAATAAACAAAAAAGGGAAACATGCCTGAAAAGAAGATTTGGGTTCTTACAATAATGACTTTTAGCTCCAGAAAAAATTTCTTCCAAGCATCAGACCAAACAAACATCACCCCTTTCTTTGTTATCCTAGACATTGGTTCTTCCAAACAAGAAAAATCTTGGATAAAATGTCTATAATAACCTACTAAACCCAGAAAGATCCTAATATTGAAGGTGTTCTTATGTTGTTCCTAGTATAACAAGACTGTGAATTTCTATAGTTCCACTGAAACTCTTTCCTCTAACATGAAATGGTCCAAGAAGTGTACTTTATTTATCTAGAAATTGTATTTAGTTAGATTAGTGTAAATACAAATCTTTATCAATTTACTCAGGATAATGTCAAGATGTTTGGCATGATTTTATACTAACTAAGATTACACAAATATATCATTAATGAAATCCACCAAACACTAATCTAGAAAATTATGAATGATCTTGTTCATTAATACCATGAATACCATAGGCATGTTAGTCAACCCAAACGACATCACTATAAATTCATACAAGCCATAACTACTCCTAAAAGCAGTTAATGGTATTTATGATAGTCTCACCCTTAACTGATGATATCCTGATTTTCATTCAATCTTGGAAAAGATCTTAACACCTCTCAAATGATCAAAAATAAAATCAATGTGCAGAAGAGGATACCAGTTCATGAACATCATCAGGTTTAACCTCTAATAATCAACACATAAGTGCAAAGATTAATCAACCTTTTTGGAAAGGAGAACTGGATAACCGCATAGAAATGTACACATCCTTATGATGCCATTAGATTCTATATCTTTTAATTGAACCTTCAACTCCTGAAACATTTCTAGTGTTATTTAGTAAGGCAGGATAGAAACTGGTTCTTCTCCCAGCACAAACTCGATCGTGAACTCGACCTTTTACTCGGGTGGTAAACAATTGAACTCATCAAGAAAAAACATACTGAAAATGGTATACCACTTGTGGAATAGAATATTGGTGTATTGAATCATAATTTACAGAAATATTCACTATCTGATCCATGAGATAATCCAATCTTCACTGAGTTGGTGCCGTATGACCAGCCAAAAGTTCCCATTCACCATGGTGAGAATAACTGATTTCTTCTAGAGATTGGAATGTAAATCTCCTATTATAATATTTTACACAATCCTAGTATATAATTAACAAATTGATATTGAGAATCAAGTTGATGCATTTCATTTCTAGCATGAACAGTTCCCAAAAGAAATGGTAACCACCAATATTTAGAGAACATGCCTTGCAACATTTTATATTTTTATACCTCACTCCCAACGGTGTGTTGATGGTTAAAACACCATCTAATAATTACATATCCAAGCTCAAACGATTTTAATGAAGAGAATATAGAAAATAATATGATTCTCCTATATCAAATAAAACACACCCTATGGTAGATGATATAAGAATCATACCTCTGATGGTAGACAGTCATGTATCCATATTCACTAGAGTAGTTTGTATAACATGATAATAACATGTGCCTATTCTCTATGATCTAGTGAAACTACCCTAAACTAATTTCCTTACTTGGTATTGTTTCTCTTTCATTGGGGTACCACATCCCTTGCCTTGGACTAAAGGGACTGTAGAACTCAAGCTACCAGCATGCTGAGTTGTAACCAAGCCCCTTACCGATTATGATGCCTGTCATGATCCCCCGTCACTGGTCTTCTATGAAAGGTTAACATAGAACCTCTCAAGATGAACCAATATACCATAGATATGACACATTACTATGGGGGTAATGACACTATGACTGTTTGTGACCAAACATTCCACACTGATAGCACTGGAATGGAACATGATCATGAGATGGTAGTCCACTACCATGACTGCTTTTCCTATTACTTCCTTGAAAAAAACAATCATAATCATGATTATTACTAGACAAATAAGAACTCCTAGATTGACCTGCTAAAAGAGCTTGACCACTGCTCAAGGATTATCTTAGATTCCATTTCATTATGAGTGCCTGATTCATCACATATTCAAATCTGATTAAATGAAAAAAAATTACTTATGACCTGATCTCATAATGAAGTCCATATTAGAAATTTATCGCCCTTTATATCTCATCGGATGCTAATGAAAGCGCAAAACATTGTAGGTCAGTAATATGTCTAGCATAGTCCAGTACTGGAAAACCCTCCTGCGTCAGATGCTATATCTCACGAGATTTTTCATCCATCAAGTTTCTGGAAAAAAATGTCTCATGAAGTTCATCACAAATTCTTTCCAAGAAAGATCATCTTGCTTCCCATATTACTTCATAATATCCCACCATTTCATCGAAGGTCCACAATGAATATACATAGAAATTTTCACCCTCCTATTCATGGGTGTCTCGAGATGCTTGAAGATTGTCTAGACTAACTCAATCTAGAGCGCAACTACATGAGGCCCCCTTCCCAAGTAAACGTAGGAAAATTGTGTATTTGAAACTCTCTTGTCAACTCATACATTGAAGGAACAACATGAACAGTTTTCCTTTCCATAGAACACATGACCCTCAAGAATCTATCTCAATGATGAACAACTATCTTTTCCTCAGGAACAATAAAAAGTTATATTTCAAATGTGTTAGGAGCATGTTGATTTCAACTCTCCTGATTCTCAATTTGTAGATGACGAGGATACATTTACTGTACAATAAAAACACATACCTTATAGAATTGGTATTATTACAAAACACGCCTTTCATTGTTCTGAAATTTATCAGTGCTAGAAATTTCTTTTGATAAATCTCATCTTTATAAGCGCTAAAATAAAAACTGATAAAGGCATCCCATTATTAGTGATAAAAAAGCACTGATAAAGAGAATCCTTTATGAGACATTTTTACTACTAATAAACGGTAACCTTTTTCAGAACTTTATTTTAGAGTTGATAAAGGAATCTTTTATCAGCGCTTTATTTTTAGCAATGATAATGGTTCAGAATAAAATGAAAAATTAAACAAATAAAAATAAAATAAATAAATTATGAAAAATATGAATCATTTTATTAATTAATAATTATTTATAAAAATTAATAAAATTAATATTCATATATATTGATAATAAATATTAATAAATATTATATATTAAATATATATATATATATTAATTGAATAAGTATAACATATATAAAATTGTAATTAAAAACATATTAATGTATTATTTTAATGTTTTTTGATTTTTCTATTTATCCTATATCAAACGTCGTGTTTTGCATTTATTTCACGTATGTATATATATTAATGTATTTGTATATAAACATATAGACAAATATATTTACGCAATATATAGAAACACATACACATAATATTTGTGAAAATTTTCAAATTTTATTATATTTAAGAATTTCATTATAATATGGTACATTTAATATATATTATGTTTTTAATCAGTTATTTTTTTCAATACTATAATATGATTTTTAATGTTTTTTATTTTTTATTTTATTTTTGAATGTGAGGATTTTCAATTATTTCTTTATATATATTTATTAACTAGGTTTTAGTATTTTCAATATCTATTCATTCACTTCAATATATATATATATATAATTTTTAATAACTTATATTTAATTAATAAAACTTATCTATTTTTCAATATTTTTATAGTGTACTCATTATGAATTATTCAATTTCACTCATTTTTAAAATGCATGTATTTAAGATTATATATCCATTAATAATGTTAAAAAAAATATTTTTAAAAAAATATTTATTAATAAATATTTATAATTAATTATATCTGAAAATGTATATTTACTATATTTGTAATTATTATAAATAAATACTTACTAATTTTTAAATAAGTATTTATATAATTATATATATTTAAATAATTATAAAATTATAATAAAATTATTTAAATATTAATTAAAATATTGTAAATATATTTAAATAATTATAATTTTAAAACTTTTATGAGTGTAAAAAAAAGTTTTTAAAAGAGATATTTATGAGTGATAAAATGTTATCGCTGATAAATATGTCTTTTATCAGCGTGTTTTAGAACTGATAAAGTGTTACTTTTATTAGCACTAAAAAGGAACTGATAAATACTCCTTTTATCAGTACATATAAATTTAGTTCTGATAAAATGGATATTTATCAGCGCTTTTCTGAAAGTGCTGTTAAATGTGTCCCTAATCTATTTAAACAAACACTGACCACAACTCAGTCTCTTGTGATTCTTAAGATCTTTCAAACTCTTATACTACTGGTGAAACTCCTCTACATTCCATTAGATTAATCAGGGCTAGAATCCAATGTATGTTATTTTATACTCCTCCTCTATCTTTAATTGATGTTTTGGGATCCGCATTTTGCATTTTTACAAGGTTCTTAAACATCAAGAAACCTACATCTCTTCTTGTTGCTACTGAAATACAAAGAGTTTTGTTCTATTTATTCCTCTCCATTCATATGTATTTGAGTGTCCAACCCATTTGTCCCAAAAGTCACACATAGATGGTTTACTCTACTATTGACATTAAAAAGTAGTCCTCTCACCCCCCTTAGTTTTCTCATCATTTGAATAATATAGGGTTCCATAATTTAGGTAGTTTCTCAAATTTAGTACATACAATATAATAGATAATAGATTCTAAAGGATTAATTATGATTTTTTTAAGGATTAGGGGATAACAAGTTGTGGCCCTCATTTATGGATGATGAACATATAGAAACAAAGGTAAGTGTAAAAATCATTAAAACATGTTTTGTTAATTTTAGTGATTTATTTAAATTGTTAAAAAATGAAATGGGTTATTTAGATTTATGATTTTGATGAATAATTTTTTATTGAATTAAAAAATATATTTACTTAATTAGTCACGATTCAGAAATTATTTTAGTAATGCATGTTGTGAGAGTTTTGTTTTTTTAATTAATTCAATATTTTTATTAATATTTAACCATGGGTTACAAAGAGTCATGGGGAATTTATTTGGTGAAAAAAGTATTCTAAAAAAATTAAAAATTTCTTATATTAGATAGAGTTGAGAAATCATTGGGTAAATAGATTTAGAAATACACAGAAACATATAATGATTGAATTTCACAAAAGTATGTGAGTTATCCATGGTTGGGTAGTGGATGAAGAAAAAAATGAGATGTGATTTATTGATAGATTTACTAATAAAAGTAGATAGATAATTAATTTGTAGGATAATAAATAATTTGAAAAACCAACTAACCTGGTGAATAACCATAGAGAGAAAAGAATGGATTAAAATATTCTTTTAATGGTTTGGATATTTGTGTCCTATAAGTCATGTAATTTTTTATCCATTTCCAAAATGTAAAAAATAGAGATATTATCCCCCTATTGTAATTAACCCTTTGTTGCATTCCGTTGCCAAACCTCTATTTTTCATTGATAACTGTTTATTACTTGGTTAAGGCACCAACATACCTTTAGTGATCGAGGGTCCTTAATAAAATTTCTATGATTGAAGGCTAGTGTAATATCCTTAAAGGGTATAATACGTTTTTTTTGTACTTATGTGTTATAAATCAAACATATTCCATTGAATCTTAAAGATTTATTACACTAAAACCATATTACAAGTATGCCATTGGTGTTTTTTTATTTGTCTCCATTCAAATTTATCCTAGAGATAAATTGTCCATTGTTTAGGTTTTTTATCCCTTTAATGATCATAGGATGATACCCTGAAACTCATATGTGGTATCAGAGACATTTTCTTCATGGACACAATGTATTAATCAATCATTTTTTGAATAAATAAATGTCATATTGTATCTATGGATCCACTTAGATTTTATTGTAATATATCTTAATTAAAAATTTATGATTGCAATGAATAGATTCATTTCATTTATAAGGGTAAAAAAAATCTAGATCAATACTGAGCATAGGTTTACAAATTCACCCTTTAAAGGGATGTATGTTATTGGAGGGATCTTATGGTTGATTGAATTTTTTTCCAAAATTGGAAGGTGAGGAATCCTTAAGTAGATAGAAGTGATGTCTAATCTAGGTGGGACGAGATTCATTTATTAAAAACCATTAGAGTTGAGGTATTCCAATTACTCTTTAATTGGGGAGACGTTTTGAGTGATTCCATTAGTTTAGGATCCTAGGATACATTAATCCTTATATAATTGATTTTCTTGCACTTATTGAGGACAGATTAAACTCCTCTTTCAAACTAGCCTTCCTCCCATTATGAAGAGATTGAAGGAAATCAAGCATTTGAGGATGGATTAAAAAAAGGAAGTGAAGGTCATTTGTACTATAGTATTGAATTATTATATCTCAGTTCAATATAGTAACAATTTTCATGAAAGATTGATGTAATTGTGGACTTTTAGTCATGGAGTGCATTTCATTGTTATTATTCAAGTCAAATTAAATGTTTGACAACTAATGCAGAAAATGTATTCTGAACATTTTGATATTTCCAATACTGAGAAATAATAGACTGCTGATAATTAAGATATGGAATAATTAGGGGATCAATAACATGTTGATGAAAAAAATGAAAAAAAAAGAATAATGCAGCATCACAGTTTTGAATAAAATTATCAAGGCAAGAAGTCAGGGTATAGAATTTGAGGATGCTTGGAATCAATGTGTCTATCTTATTAACCCCAAAAAAGTCAATGTTAATTAGTTATTTTGGGGTTACAACGAGGTTGAATGTGGTAATTGATATTGAATCATGGTGCCACTTCCAACCTATAATGATGAAGATCATTTGGAAAGATATAATGGTAATAATACAATATTTTTTCTCTATTTTACTAATTAATTATATAATGAAATGTTGATATAGTTTTCATTATTCCTTACAGTCTACATTTATTTTAGAATATTTCCTTAAGAAATTTGTCTTAATGGCCACTAAAAAATCCCATAGAGGCTTCCAGACTCATCTGATGAAGTTACATCTTAGGGATATTGAGGTAAAAAAAAGCCCCACCCACCACTTAGTTATGCACACAATATAAAGTTGGATACATGGATTTGATTCTACAATTGCTGTATTAAGAAATCATTTCAGCTGAATTTTGGTCGATAATATACTATTTGACATTATTTATTTTATCCAACATGATTCAAAATTGTTAATTTGTGGAACAAAAAAATAGCGCTAAAAATAAAGAACGTGCATCAAAACCAACATACCCCTATTTCAAAAGAAGGATGGGGTACACATCATTAGAGAATAAATTGGTATATATTTTAAGTCAATAATAAAAGTTTAATTATGTGATATGAAACAACATATGTTCCTTTATTTATATGCTAATTGATGAATCAAAATCTAAAGTCACTTTTATCCCACGTCATGTGCTATGGAAGGGGGCTTTTGTAAATAAAGATGGTATATTAGTTGATGAAAACAAAAAAGAATTATGTGAAGAATGTGTAAGTATGAAATAATTGTAATTCATTATTATTTATAAAATTATTACATAATATAAATACATTCATATTTTTTATATGGTTTAGACACTAGAATCAGAAATGACCATACGGAAAGAAAAGCAATATTCAGTAGATTTGATGTAACTTGAACAATATAGACGCATTAGAGGATTAGGTATTAGAGTCTCTCAAAAATATTTTGAGAAGATAAAACCACAAGAAGGTACATATAATATAGTGTAGTGAATTTAGGCACAAATATACTTACTGCAAGATATTATTTTGTTGTCTAGTTTGGTAGACCATGGTGTAAGAAATGATCAAAGGAAACCGACGGTGGAGAAAAGATGCGCACATGAACAAAATGATCCCCCACATTTGAGGCTAGTAATTCCCCACAACCACATAACTTATCTGAATCAATCAATTTTTTCATTAATCTTTCTTATAAATGTCAATCAAACAACTTATGAAAATATTATATTACTAAAATTCTACAGTGTATAGTTGTATGTTATTTTTTTGTGGTCAACACCCACATAACACTATGTTGTGATGGGTATAATGTATAAGATCCTAGAAGAGTTGTTACACAATCATCCCTTCCCAAAAAATCACATGTGAGTGGGGATTGGGATAGCTTATGATCGAACAATTGAGTTGCATGTTCCACTCGATGGTTTGTATATTACCACACTTGAAGCTACTATTAGAGATTTCATATCACAAACATCTAATCTTATAATGATAAATTATGTATATATTTAAATATAATAATATAAAAAACATGTAACAAATGATTATAAAAGGTCTGAAGTGAGGTAAGATATTACAGATGAATAAAGTAGCTGAGAAATGAATGGTTGAATCAAGAAAATGTAGTGGATTAACTAAGAAAACAAAACAACCTTTTGAGAGTAGATTCTTCGCACCACTTACAGAGAAATATTTATTATCATTACAACTTCATGAAGGGACCACATTTAATGACAAAACTATGTGTTATATTGATTATGAAGAAAACATATATGAAGATTCCTTCACAGATGTAATTGGTCTTGAGACTCTAACTGAGTTTCTCAAGCATGAATGGATGGACATATTAGTTGTGAATACATACATAAGGTAAATTTTCATAATACTTCTATCAAAACAGTAAGCTGAATATGTTTATCAAAGTTGATAACTATTCATATTTTGTATATGTGTTTATATTACAACTATATAAAGGAAAGATCTTGAAAATCACAATTTGGATTCATTAATCCCTATATCATATCAATGCCAAAATTACATTGAATAATGAAGAAATGTAGAATAAAAAAGATGAGTTACTCATTAAATTTAATAAAAAAATCATAAAATGATATACTCTTTTTTATACCTACAATGTAAAGGTAAAACTCTATGTTCTAATCACATAAAATATATTTTTATTTTTGAATTACATAATTCCTTTTTTAAGAAGCACTAGATGCTGATAACAGTCATCATAGACACCATAAATATTTATTTGTTGGATTCAATGCATGAATTTCGAACCAAATGACCAAACATGACATTTATTGTCAATATGTAAAACTCTAGAATCAACATTTTATAGATAAACATCATATTATATGTTCAGTCTATGTTTTAATGAAAATTTTTTTATGATAGGGTGGTCACTATATATAGGCTAGATCATCGCATGAAGTCAGTGTCTAAAAAGCTAATGACAATGGATTACTACAACTAGAAACAAATTATTGTATATAAAGAACTATATAGCTATCAAAAAATTAACAATGAATTTACTTATTCTGGACAATATTTCTACACTGTCCGAAATAAGATAATGCAATCGATTTTGGATGTTATGTTTGAAAATTTATGAGAGAAATAATAAAGCATGAAAGGACCAACATCCCCCAATAGGTAATTTCTAAATTTAATTAAAATTTCAATAAATATATTTCATAGTCATTTGATTGTCTATATTTTCATAGTACTATCAACATTACTGAAAAGTGATTTACTCAAAAGAAGAAATCAATTTGTTTATATATGAGTGGGCAACGTACTTTTTGTCATAATTTATTTCGAAAATAAATTTAGGTGATTACCTTATATATCTGTGATCTTTCATGAGTTATGACCTTAAAACTATTATTGGGGTGTGAAAAACTAGTGTTAGAATTCTTATATATTATTTTTTATATCATTCTCAAAGAGAAGATTAATAGAGGAAATAAATTTGATTAGAAGTGATGACCTGATAACAATAAAATTGGTTGGAAAATGGGGAGGTTGAGGTGGAGGGGAAGGTGAAGGCAAAGGTAGAGGCGGAGTTAGAGTCTTAGTTAGAGACTGACGTGGATGAGTAGTTAGAGGCGATGATCAAGGTAGAGGAGGATTAGAAGCGGTTCTATGAAAACAATAAAACATTTGGAAAATGAAAAGGAATAAGGATCATACAACTATAGTGTCTGTGAACAATTTTTTAAAATTCCACACAAAACATTTCACTTAAAATAAGAGCCATTTTTCACCTTTCCAGTTTAAAATATCATTTTAGTAAAAAAACACACTTAGGATACTCAAAAATGAGAAAACACATTCATATTGTTTTGGTAATTTAGGAAAATGATCCATACATCATTTTTGATGTGTAGGGATCAACCACATCTCAATCTGACACACAGTGTGACTGGTATTACTCCAAGTGTCTGTTATCAGTTTAAAGTTGAAATTTTAATACAAAAACTATCACTCACTAAAAACAAAGCAAACACACTCACATTGTATTGATAATTTGTAAAAATAATTCATAATTAATTTTTTATGTTTATGAATCATCCTCATGTCAAACCCACACACGAGGCCACCTGTATGGATCAAAGTGCTTGTTTCCAGTTTGAAATGACCTTTTACTAAAAAAACATACATGGCACCCTCAAAAATGAGGAAACACATTCCAATTGTTTTTATACTTTAGTAAAATGATCCATGAGTCATTTGGGACGTTTATAATTCATCTGTGTATCAATCTGATGCATGGTGTGACCTTCATGACTCGAAGTGCATCTTTTTATTCAAAATTGAAATTAATTTTAGTGAAGAAAACTGATATTTTAAATACTATGATAACACATTCAGATTGTTTTGGTACTTTTGGAAAATGATCCCAACATCACTTGTGACATATAGGGTTCATCCTAACCTCAATTTGATGCCCAGTGTGACCAGTAAGACTACAAGTGCAACATATTATTCAAAACTATCATTAATTTTAATTAAAAAAACAATTAATATAATCCAAACTAAGAAAACACATTATCATTATTTTTGTAATTTAGGAAAATGATCCATATGCTATTTGTGACAAGTAGAGATCATACACACCTCAATTTGATGCACGGTGTGACCGGTATGACTCAAAGTGTTTGTTATCTGTTTAAAATTGACATTTTAATACTAAACAGTGTCACTCACTAAAAACCAAGAAAACACGCTTGTATTGTCTTGATAATTTCGGACAAGGATTAACAATTCATTTGTGACATGTATATGTTAGTCTTATGTGAAACCCACACATGATACCACATACATGTCTCAAAGTGTGTGTTTCCAGTTTAAAATGACATTTTAGTAAAAAAACATGTAGCATACTCAAAACTAAGTAAACACATTATGATTGGTTTGATACATTAGTGAAATGATCCATGATTCATTTGGGATATGTGGTATTTATTTTCACCTCAATCCGACACCCGGTTTGATTGGTATAACTCAAAGTGTGTCTTTAAATCAAAGATGACATTAATTTTATTGAAAAAATAACTGACATATTCAATACCCAGAAAAAATTCAGATTGTTTTAGTACATTAGAACAATAATCCATACATCACTATAGATTTTTAGGGATCATCCACACCTCAATCCAATGCATGGTGTGATCGGTATAACTCCAAGTGCATCTTTTTATTCAAAACTGGCATTATTTCCAATCAGAAAACAACTGAAATAATCAAAATTTAGAAAACACATTATGATAGTTTTGGTACTGTATGAATATGATCCATAAATAATTTTTGATGTGAAGGGATCATTTGCACCTCAATTCAACACACCTTTTGACCGGTATTACTCCAAGTGCACCTTTTTATTCAAAATGATCATTAATTTTAGTAAAAAACAACACACATACTCTATAATAGTTTTTTATTTTTCCTGTATTTGTGTTAGAAATTATATTACATTTAAATTCAGTATTTGTATCTTATTTGGGTAACTTTTCTTAATGTTTCTACAAATGCAGTTTGATGTTGCAGCACACTGCACTTGTTTTTGGTGATGTAGTGTGATGCAACATCACACTACAATTTTCACCTTTATTATCACTAATAAAAGCACTGGTAAAGGTATGATTTATTAATGATTTAAGAGGAACTTATAAAGATACCCATTATCAGTGCTTCAAAAAGCGCTGATAAAGGACTCCTTTATCAGCACTTATATAGGTGGTGATAAAGTCTATCTTTATCATCACATTGAGAAGTGAAAATAAATAATACTTTTATATGTGCAAAGAAAATCCCTGATAAATAGTATATTTATCAGCTATAAATAAAAGCACTGATAAATGGGGTCTTTTATTAGCACATTAGAATGTGATGCTAAAAGTATGATTTATCATCATTTTTATTTGCACTGATAAATGTACCCTTTATCAATTACTTTTTAGCACTGATATCCATGGAATTTTTACTGCACTAAGGTAGTCAGTGCTTTTTTAGTTCTGATAAAGGCTGATTCTAGCATTGCTAACGGCACATTTTATAGTAGTGTGGCTAGCAACAAGGTCAACCCAACAGGTGACTACAATAGAGAACCACTAACTCCTGGTCTCTCAAAACATGGATTACATGTATTTTAGCATGACATAAAAACTAATTTTATTTATTCAGTGAAATCGATATCTCATATCACAGTTCAATAGGAAAATATATAATACATGGAATATAGATATGACCCTATCATGAATAATCCATGTCAATATATCCTTATGTGCCTATTATGATGCACGCATTCTTATCTCACTCCAAATCAGTCCATGAGTATAATCTCAAGAAATAATATCATCATTAAAGAAAGATAGGTCTACTAGGTCATATACCCTGAGAGGGGGGTGAATCTGGGTATGAATGTTTAAAACAACTTCCCCATTTGATCTTGATTCACAATAAAACAAAACTCTCTTCTCTATTATTTCTACATCACAGTATGGAAAAAATTTAAAAGATATACGAGACACAATAATTTTACTTGGTTCACCCTCACTGGGCTACGTTCAAAGGGAACACACCAGAAATGTGTCGATGTACTAAATACACCAAAAGTGAACTTCTGTTTAGAAATTATGGATTAGATTCATTATCAATCCCAGTTTAGAACTACTCACAAATTGAAAGCTCACTGATCTCTCAACTGAAGTGTTGTCACTGCTTCTCCAGAATATCCACCCATAGTTTATTGAAATGTAGGTATCATCATTATCAATAATGAATAAATCCTCTGATGTATGTAGATTCTCTATTGATGTTCCCCACTACATGAAAATCCGGTCACAACAGCAGCTTAAACCCTTCCTTATTCGGTTGTGGGAGTTTTATAAAACAACAGCTAAATTGGGTGTCAGTATTCAATACATGGCAGTTTCATTAATTTAGTAGTGGTTTTTTGGTAACCTTCTTATTAAACACATTTCACGGTTGTTTTACCAGAAATTAAGAATTCTTTTTTGGAGGTACTTTAAGCCACCACTAAAAAACATTTCATTTTAATCATGAAAAATGCCTCAAAAACCACTCAAACCACCGCGATATGGTAATGAAAAATGAGAAATGATTAGTGGCGGTTCAAACGGCCACTATAAAAAATCCAAAAAATTTAACAATAACAACTGTGAATTCAAAATAAACACTGCTAAAATTATACTGTTCATGTATGTGGTGGCTTTTGTAACTGCCACCGATAGTATGATACCAAATTATAGCGGCGGTTTGAATCGCTGTAAAATATGATCCCTTTACATAGAGGAAGTTGAAACTACCACTAAAGGTAGATTTAAAGTAAAAAAATTACTGTAGATTCTGCAGCCCCAGTACCACGAACCTGAAATCATGTAAACATGTAATCCAGAAAATTTTAACCTTCCAAACATGCATTAATTTAAACTGGAAATCATTCAACAAATAAACATTAAAACTAATGATTTCATAAAAAACAAAACTAAAACCTATAAGACAAAAAACATGGAATCCTCATTCCAATATACAAGAATCCTATAACATTATAGATTCTTAAACATGATATATCCAATCTTAAAAGCCTACAATATTACAAACATCATTATTGAAAACAAAAAATGTGCAAATATCCAACCATTAGACTTAAAATAAAAACATATGAAATCATAAAATTTCAAAGCCTACAACCTGAAAACAGGAAAAATCGTAAATATGAAATCTATAAATTTTAAAATATGAAAATTGGATAAGATATTTCTAAAAATTTGATAAAATATAATTCATGTGAGCATATGAATTTTAAATATGTAAAAAACATCTTATAAACACGAAAACATGAAAAGGGAAAAACCAAACACTATAAATGTACAAAAACTGGAACATATAACATGAAATCCAATAAAACATTAACATAAAAAAACAAAAAAATGTATAACCTGTTAAATAAAAAAAAGACAAAAACTATGCAACTAGATACCTACAAACTTACAAAACTGATAAACATTAAACCTAATACTTACAAAATAGGAAACCTAGAAACATGAAAATGTTAATGAGAAAAACTAAAACAATTAAACCTATAGCTTACAAACATCTATACTATCAATCCTATAACCTATAAACCTATAAAACTCTGAATTTTTAATCCAACAATCTTTAAAACATTAATGTATAAAATTTATGTGTCTTTGAAACTAAAAAACATTAAACATTCTAATTTTCAACTTAAAATCCCTCTAAAATACATAAGTATAAATATACAATGTCATATCTTATCAAGAAGAGGATAAGACACATCCCTTCTCCATGGTGAAACTATTCATAAAAGTGTATAACCACTAAAAACTCCACCATTAGACACGATGATGAATCCATCATCTCTATGATAAACCTATGATGATTTTAGAAATAGAACCAAAAACCTACTCCTAATATTCTACAAAATAGATATAACAACCTAGATATTTTTTCACATATTATTATATGATTCTTAAATATAAATATCTATTAATACAACATAAGGATTGTAAATTCATAGATTTATTGGAAGACGGAGTTCATAATACCTAAAAGGAAACATGAGAAATCAACAAAATGTTAGGTTATGAAAAGGTTTAGTGACTAATCTGTGCCACACATGATACATATATAAATACTATTACCAGCCCCTCTCCACTAATCACTATCTGATGATGAACAAGACTCATCACCCTCTCCACATCCACCTTTACTTCCTGCTACCGACACCTGTAAGAACATGATATTTAAAATAAAATATTGTTGTATATTTATATTTAAACATAAAACCATTAAATGTTTGCAAACTAAATGATTTTTAATTTTTGTGATTTACCTTATTACCACCAGTTGATGAAATACCATGTGGGATAGATCCTCTCATCTTCTGATATAAATCAATCAATGTTTTTTGAAAAGCAGATATATGAGTCCCCTATTCCTAAACTGTGTTTTGTAGAGAAGCAATATCTCTATGAGCATCTCGGGGTATAAACTGCCTAAAACAAGGAGTATATGCAGCTACAATCCACAGTGACCTGCCAAAGCCCTCAGATGGTATGGGACCCAAACCCATCCCTCACACTCAACTAGGATGATCCTTCCCAAGGACTTTACCAACTGGGTTATCCAGGGAGACTGAGTAGGACTTCATGAGATTGGCATCCCATAGTTCTTTAGTATTTACCTATAAATAAAATATCAGTCATATTAGAAACAATATATATTAAAATAGTGACAACTGATAATTAGTTATTAAAATGAAAAATGAGTTCATACCCAATGATCATTGGTATGGTTGTAAAAAAAACAACCATATGATTTTTTTGTACATCTAAACACACTTTTGATCGGGATCCATGGTACCCTAAATTCTGTGACTGTATGAAACAAAGATAAATCAACAATTTAATATCTAAAAAATATAATATTTTATTATAAATATTTAAATTAATGAAAATATTACCAGAGTAGATCAGTTTCTAGAAAAAATATTTGACCCCACAATGTGAGGGATGACTTTCTTAGCCCGAAAAAATTCCTTCTTCCTTGAAAGATCATGAAATAAATAAAATGTAATTTAATAGTAATATATTCAATTTCATCTCCTTTTCATATACATGTATAAATGTGAAATGAGATTAATATAATAATATATATTTAAATACCATATGTTTTTTATCACGATGTTTATCAACAAAAACATACCATTTCTATTTGGGTGTCCTGTCTGGTAGATTTTAATACATCTATTGGGTGGTCAATGAAGTATCATTGACATCACTCCATAGTCTTCATTTAAATTCTTTCCATTTCAGTTCAAAACCCACTTTTGTGCTAGAACATCAGTAACCGTAAAGTGGAATAACATCTGTAAACATAAATTAATTTTGAAATTATTAATATTTAAAAACATAATAACATTCAATTAAAACATAATATATTAAAATTGCCATTATTTGGGAATAAAAAACAACATTTTTAAAGTTTAAGTCATATTCCTCCAACAATCATATATAATAGGAAGAGAAAACAAAACCACAGACAGATGGCCTAGAATCTGGCCTAGTAATCCCACAACGTCATCAGTAGGGACCCCATAGAAATCTAATTGGACAACTATATTCTCTTCGGTCAGATTCCATACATCTAAAAATTTTATATTTTACTCCATAATTTCATTATTTCCATATTTTATGAATAAACAGTTAGTATAAAAAATAGAAATAAATTTTTTCATATTAAAATTTGTACTTCTATTTGTCACTCTCCAGTATCCTCATGAAGAACTAGAAGTTGTGACCCACTCCATCACTCCCAAGGATCCTAAATGGGAAGACAATGACTGAGCAGCTGAAGGGATGCTCACGGAGGGTGTGAGAAATGGTCTAGGGGGATATGGTGTAGGGGGAAGGTAGATGGTGTCTCAGATGCCACAGGGAGGGAGACAAATGGATCGTCATCTATTGGTTTAGTATATGAAATAATTTTATTCTGTCTCCTTATCATTCATGTAAATTGATAAAATAAAATTATGTTCAAAACATATATTTCAAAAAATTTATGCAGAAAAAAATTCCGAATGATAAAAGATGCACATTAGTAAAAAACAAAATATATATTATAGTTGAAATAAATTTTTAAATTTTAATGATTTACATAATGATTGAGTTAAAACAATTTTTTATATTCCAGTCAAGAAGCACATATACATTGATTTATCCAATTCATGTCCGACACCATTATGAAACTCAATGTCATCATCCTCTTAATAAATTTAATTCTTAAGTACAATTTAGTGGAAGAAAATTGGATAATAAGAAGCTGGTGTATTGTTTGAGGAAGAGGTAATTGTGTTCATGAGGAATTTTGATTTTTAGTCATATAGAACAGATGATGTTATGTCCACAAATGTAAATGGGAAAGATGTTATGGCTTCATTAATGTATTTTGTTGAGATACATCATTTTCCCCATGATGTGATGTAAAATTTTAGTTATACATCGATTATTACATGTTCAATATGACCGAAATAGTTTTTTAAATTCATTTTTAGAACCTCTTTCTTTGAGAAGAAGCTAGTGAATTATTTAGACCATGAGTGGAAGGTTCTGTGTATGTTTGTTCAAACTATGATTTCCTAGAGAGATTAGCAAATAGTGAAAGTGTTGTTTCAGGATATGTATGTCTTATATATATTGATCAATAATCTAAATCTGAACCTTCCATGATACATGATGTGGATTATGCATAATTGATTCAATGGAAAATAAAAAATGAATGATTACACATAT
Organism: Viscum album; assembly: GCA_963277665.1. Taxonomy (NCBI): domain Eukaryota; kingdom Viridiplantae; phylum Streptophyta; class Magnoliopsida; order Santalales; family Viscaceae; genus Viscum; species Viscum album. Next base: position 782,990,615 of record OY728161.1, read on the forward strand.
TGTATGTTGATCGACCTGGTTTTAAAGAAAAAATAATTGTATATAAATTAGAGAGTTATGGTAAAATTTCATAAGACTAATAAAATATTTTTCATTCTATTGAAGACTATTGGATAATACCGGGATTCCAATTCAAACTCTTTGAATCATGTAGGTAAGGATGGTGTGTCTCAGGGGGCTTCCATCTCAAACCTCACCAGCTAGGGACGTAGCACCTCCTGAGATGGTGAATACTAGAGAGGTTCATGAATCAGAAGTGGCTAGAGAAAATACTTAGTTTCCATAGGTCAAACCTTAAGTGTAAGAGGTTGTTCAGAGTCAAGGATTTGGAGTAATTGAATCCACTAAAGGTGTTCATTATATTGAATTAGTTGTTGAGATAGCTATTTTATTTCCTAAAGAAAGGCCAATTGAGATGGTTCCTGTTGTTTTAGTTGTTGAATAAAGACCTAGATCTACATTTGACCATCGGTCTGGGTATCTAATTCTTCTTTGACCACCTTCCAATGGAGATAGAGTCATTGATGTGGGTGTAGAGACTATTGACCATTCTCATACACCCCATATGTCATCACCACCTCTAGTGCATAAGGATTCACCATCGCTGAGTAAAAGATTATATAGTTTTGAAATGAAATCCTTTTCACATACCTTGTTAACTGAATTTTATAATATCATAAGATATTATAATAAATTTAAATAGGAGATGAGATCCTCAAAGGATAAGATCAAGGAACTCAAGGTTAGTTATTTTTATATCCTTTTTAATATATTAAAAACAACATTTGTATTTATAAGAAATATGTCATTCAATGTATCATCAATTTATTCAAGATACATTACAGGGTATATTTCATAACACTCCATATGGGAATATCATTCACTAAATCTAGTTTTTAGAATTCAAATTTGAGAATTCTATTTTATTCCAAATGAAAATAAATAGGGAAAATAAATTAGTTTAATGAAAAATCAATAACCCTAAATTATATAATAATTAATCCATTTTGAATAATTTCTTTCATATAATAAATTAATAGTATAGTTATTTTATAATTAATAATATGGATATTCCTACCTAATATCATTAAACATAAATAGAATGGATTTATTCTAGTCATGATGGAATGATAAACCATTAAACCACAAAAATAAACCCTAAAATAATGAAATCTATAACAAAATTAGATAGTGAAAAATACCTAGAAACTATATCCATATTAGAGGAATAAAATATTAATATTCTGATGATGAAGAACCTTGATGAAGGGAGGAAGAGGTGTTTTTCAAATTCACTTAAGTGTTATCCCCAAGGGTAAAAATACTATTTTAATGAAACCAAAATAAAATGGTTGACACGAAGGGGATATTCCTAAGTGTCCTATAATTGTTCAATAGAAATGAAGATACCATAATAGTTTTTTAAATTGGGCATGGTAAAAGAGAAAATATAAACAGTTTTAAATTTGAATCATGCACACTATTTAGTCATTTGATTTGGGAATATATAACCCACCATGCAATGTTATTAGTTATAAGTTTTCTCTAACATGTGTACGAGACACAATTATTGCTAAGAATAGAAAATCCATATTTATACAATACAATAATATTTCATCCAACTTAGGATTATTCCACATTTTAACTCCTCAATAAGTTTTAACCCAATACAATAAATGAACATTAAATCATTCCATATAAGAATAGTCAGTCAAATTGATGATACCCACATGCACACCATGTGACATTATATTTTCCCAATATTTGGAATATTCCAAACTCAAAATTATTTAATTTTTTAAAAATAGATAATGAAATAAAATAATATGAATATATTACATTAGGGAATCATATGAAATAAAATGATTATTTTAACATAATGTATCATGAGCTGCAGATCATGTGTGGAGAATAAGGGTGGGTTATAAGATGAATCCGTCATGTTATGAAAATCATGGATCAATTGAACTACATCAGAACTATATTCATGAATATAGTAATGTTATAAATCAGTTATCTTCCTAAAATCGAGTTAATGTAGAGAATACCGACCCCAGTGGAGGATTCGAGGGGTAGAGAAGCGGTGGCGAGGCGCGGTGAAGCGCGGCGAGGGGCGGCGAGGTGCGGCAAGGCGCAATGAGGGTGGTGAGGTGTAGCAAGGGCAACGATGGGCGGTGACAGGGCTGGTAGGTATTCAAGGATTTGGGGGAGTTGGGGGTGTTAGGGGAGGGAGAGAGTGAAATGTTTATGACAATATTTAATGTTTTAGTGGTAGTTTTTTAGAAACCGCCGCAAAATAATTTTAAAGAATTATTTGCGGCTGTTAAATAAGCTGCTGCTAAACTATCTGTTTGGTGCAGTTCCACATTCATCCGCTAATGAATACCACTTTACAATGGGTGTACCAGGAGAATACAAAACATTAGTGAAACCCTTAATGTGTCTTACACGCATGTTTTACGAATTGCGTGCAAGATTTCACTTTTTTTGCGAAACACCTCTTTCACGCAACATCAATCTTATGCGCAACTCAAATCTTACCCACAACATATTTAGCATGCGCGGAACTCTAAATCATTCACAAAACAATCTTTTTTAATTTTTTTTAGGTGATCCAAAGCTCGAATTATCTCTATGCCTTGAGCTATCTCGAATGCGGGGGGTCACCTCTTATTTATAGTCAATACTGACCCTCACGGGGATGATTCACCATGTCACGCAAGATTCCCTCTATGCATGAAAAATCACATTTGAATTTTCCTTGGCACCTAAACCTCTTTCGTGAAAACTCATATTTCACACACTTTATGCCGTTCCATATTTCGTCATTATGATCTTGAAACATGCCTTGCATGTAATTTTCCAAATCACCTTCAAACTTGCATGAAAAACCAATCATTTGTGCACATTACAGATCATTCACACACCTTCCTTTTCCAAAAAACACTTGTATTCATATCATGATTTTTAGGACCAATTAAATTTATACCACCTCCAGATCGTCCATTAATTTTTCATGGTTCTTTGTCAATGTAGGTTGTTATCAATAACTCTAGAACTCGACAAATCACCATGGAAACCCCTTTTTCAATAAAAAACCTACTTTTTCAACAAACACAATATCCTAAAATATGCTTCAATGTTACCTTGAGGGATTTTTTCCCAACAATATCCCCATTTGGGTTTGTTGAAAACTCTTTTAAAAATTGACACCTCTTTATAAATTCATCCATCTTCTACCACTATTCACTTCATGTGATTCATATAGCAATAAAATAATTACTCAACACACACTCTAAGCCCACATGAGAAATGATCGGCATAAGAAAAAAGAGTATAATGCAATTTTCATCAATGAATCACTTCATTCCTGACACTAATTCTTGAAACCAAACAGCTTCTTTCATCACAATCCTTAACTATCATGATATATACCCTTTTATCAATCACTCCTAGCATTGTTATATTTTGTACTCCTCCTACTCCACATCATTGGTTCATGTATTTTCCAAGATAATCTCTAGATGATCACTTCAACCACCGAATAATTCTCTCCCTATCTTGTTTCTCCCCTTATCAGCTTCTCCCCATAGCTTTCCAAAGACATTTTCTCCACCTTGAATAGTCACATGTTCTCCCCCTTTGTCAATAAACCCAAAGGTCACTCCTTTGTGGAATGAAACATTGTAAAGAGCACATATCAATGCATTAGGGAAAAACACACCATACCTCAGGGAGAGGGGGTCCCACAACCACATGTTTTCATGTGAGGAGAGTAGAATGAACTCCCAGAGCTAGTTGATTCCTTTCAAAATATTGCTTTGGTAAGGCCTTTTTTAGAATATCAACAACTTGTAGCTATGTAGGCACATAATCCAACTTCCATTGGCCTTGACCCACCCTTTCCATGATAAAATGATATTTGATTTCAATGCACTTCGTCCTTGCGTGATGGATTGATTTATTTCTAAGATTGATAGCACATGAATTATCTCAATTGATTCTGATCAAAGGTGTTACATCAACTCCATATCTTCAAGGTGTTTCTTAATCCAAAACAAATATGTGCATACTTTAGTGGATACAATATAATCATCTTCTATTATACTCAATAAAATGAAATCTTGTTTCTTGCTTATCCAAGAAATACATAAACCACTAAGATAGAAAGCACAACCTAGAGTTTATTTCCTATCATCTACTGAACTATCCCAATCTGCATCTATATATCCCAATATCTATGGACGGGATTTATTATTATATATTAAGCCAAAATCCATAGCTCCCTTGATATGCTGATGTGTTCTTTTCACTAAAGGCATGTGGCTTTCATTGGGATTTCTTTGATATCTCACTGCTTGGAAAGTGGAAAAAACAATATCAGGTCTTGTCACAATCAATTATAGTAAACTTCCAATGATTTTCCTGTATTATTTGAAGTTAACTAACTTAACATCATCATATTTTGATAGTTTCATCCGGGTAGCAACCATAATCCTCACCTCCTTAGAATTTTCCATTCTAAATCTTCTCATAAGATCCTTGGAATATTTGTATTTAGAAATGAAAGTTTCATTCTTTCCTTGTGTCACCTATAAACCAAGGAAAAATGTCATCTCTCTTATCGTTGACATTTCAAATTCACTTTTTATTATTTATATATATTTTTTGCATAATGGTTTATCTGATCCGCCAAATATTATTTCATCAACATAAACCAACATCATCATCCTTAGATTACTATCATTAATGAAATAGAGATTGAAATAAACTCTACCATGCTTGAATTTTAGCCTTTTAAGAGACTAATCCTTCCTTGAATACCATGTTTTTAGTGATTTATTTACCAAAATAGATCCTTCATTATATGGAAAACATTGTTCACATCATCATGAATTAAAAAACCAAATGGCTACTCGATATACACTTCTTATTCCCAAACCCCATTCAGAATTGATGAATTGACATCCATCTAGAAAAAAAATGAATTTTCTTTTCACTACTATGAATATAAATAATATAATTATATCCATCCTTGCCATAGGTGAAAATATCTCATCAACATCGATAACCTCTATCTGGGAGTACCCATTGCACACCAGACGTGTTTTTTTTGAATCACCGCACCATCTTCATTCATCTGGTTACAAAATACTCATTTAGTCCCAATTACATTCTTATCTGTTGGCATTGAAACAATCTCCCACGTCTAATTATTCTCAATCATGACTAGTTCTTTATTCAATGCATGAACACAACATTTATCTCTAGCTACATCAGTAAAAAATGTAGGCTCTACTTGAGATCGAAAAGATGCTTTCTATGATGAATTCATTCTTCTTGTTTGAACGGAAGCTATCTAATCACCAATGATATTTTTATTGTCAATTTCAGATCGAATCTTTGGATTATTTGTAGATATAGATTTAACTTCCTTCTACTCATCATCAGTGTCTTCTTCTGAATCAGTATATTCCACTTCTGCTCCCCCTATGTTTCTTACCTCCTCATCACATTCATTAGAAAATTTTTCAATGCTTTGTTGAATAATCTGTTATTTTTATAATAAAATTAAATCATTTCTCTCGAAACCATTTCCCAACATCTTATTTAAGAATTTATATTATTTTCTATTGCTTGAGTATCCAAGGAAAATCCCTTCATCTCCACGTCAATCAAATTTTCAATGTTTTTTATTGTTAAGAATAAATCACTTAGTTTCCAAGATTAGAAAGGCTTTCATTGTTGGATTCATCCCAAACCACATCAAATATAGAGTCTTTCCTTGATTTGGATACAATTGAGACCTGTTAGAAATGTAGACCATTGTCAATACTACTTCCTTCTAAAATGTCTCAAGTAGTTCATTCTCAATAAGCATTGTTCTTACCATATTGTTGATGATTCAATTTCTCCATTCAACAATTCCATTCTATTGGGGAGTTCTCACTAAAAAACCTTGATATATTGTCTCGTGATTCTCAATATAGTCTTCCACATGACTATTTGTGAATTCCATACCATTATAAATACGAAACTTCAAAAATTTCTACCCAAGAAAACTTTCAGATTCCCTCCAATATTGTTTGATGTAATTAAACACATCATACTTATGATAAATGAAAAATACCCCTACCATTTGACTATATTCATCAATGAAAAGGACATAATATCTCTTCCCATTAATGTATTCTGGTGAGATAGGTCCACAAACATCAGCATACACCAATTCAATCACCCTTGTTGACTTATTTTCCTTTTCCTTATATATTGTTTCTTATGATTATCCCCTATTGAAATGCATCACACATATGAGTACGATCTTGTGATATCTTAGAGACGTCTTTAGATGCTTCACATTTTACCAGATCTTCTATGGATGGTCAACATAGATGACCAAGTCATTTATGATAAAGAATATTTTCTTCTTCTCCAGATAAAAATCACATATCCTCTACGCTACTTACAAGGTATAGATTCCCCTTTGTCCTTTTTTCCTATAGAACAATTGCACCATATCTTCCTTTAACGATACACACCTTATTGGTAAATCTTATACAATACCCTGAGTCACATAGTTGATTGACACTAAGAAATTTGTTACTGAGAACTTCCACTACAAAGACATCTGCATGTCTCATTTATATACCCCCAAATCTGGACTTTCTTGAGCCAACTATCTTCAGGCCTCCATCATTTCCAAATTTCAAAATTCCTCCATTGTCATATTTTATTCCTGTAACAAGATCCTTATTTCCTATGATGTGGGATGTGAACCCACTATCAAGGATCCATACACCAGATTGATCTGATGCTTTAAGGGAAATTTCTACAACCATTTCCTTCTCAAGTATATTCATATTAATCCCTATTTTTGGCATCATACATAGAATAGATTGAAAATAATGATATTCCGTGGAGTATGATAGACTGGATTCATCCTATAGACCTGCAAATCAATTTTTCATTTTCATCTAATTTGTTAATTCTAATATTTTTTCCTTGCAATCACATGATTTCTGCTTTGGAACATCCCTATGCATGGTTGATGTGAAATATCTAGCCATGTGCCCAAATCCTCCACACAAGAACCAATTTCCCTATAAAGATGATCTATAATACCATTATCTATTTGGCTAACACCACTATTCTTGCACCCCTCTGTATCTATTGGCTACAAAACACTCATTTTGTGAATATCCCATCCTTCCATAGTATTAACACCAGATACAGGGTGCATTCCTACTTGTCACATATATACCACTGACTATAACTTGGAGTCTCTAAATCTTTTGAATCTTCTTCATCCCTAAATCAGCCCTCACTCTCGGAGTTGGTGCTTGTGGTATGATTTCATCCATGGTTTATTTTTGTTTATGATCAAGATCCATAACAGCTTTATCATTTAGTTTTGATTATTACTTCTGTTTTTCTAGTCCTCTATGCTCCCCTTACATCTTTTCCACCTAGTGAGTAATTATCTTTGTCAATGTTCCATTGGGAGTCAACAGTTTTTCTCAATCCTTAAATTTCTATCGCAGACCAACAACTTCTTTTTCAAGTTCCTCTATACATTTTACTTGATTCCTTTTGGTTGTAGTAAAACTATTGATTTCACAATTCTATTCCTCCATTTTTATCATATACTCATTATACTTTTCTGATCTCTCTGGGGTTTATAACTTATGTTTTTAAATTTATTTCACCAGCTCAGACTTCACTACTTCCTACTACTACATATTGAGTTTGGCATCATGAACCACTTTGTTGGATTTATTCATTTTGGCTCTCCAAACATATATCTCTTAAAGATATGCTTCTATTTAAGCCTCCATATCGACTCTTCCTTCATATTATTCCTCATTGATGTCAGTTTCCTCATATTTCTATGCACTATTGATGACTTCCACCATTGATTTTTCTTCATGTTTTTTGCAGTCCTCAATCTCTTCAACCTATGATTCATCTGAACTATCACATTCTTCTGAATGAATATTCTTCTTCTTAAAGAAACATATCTTAAAATTTTTCATTCCCTACACTAAGGTTGTAGATATAATCACAGGGATTTACACTTCTTCATCATCATCTTTTGGAATTTATTTTGGTCACATTGCTATAAGATGACCAACCTTTCCACATTGAAAATATGATAGTGGATGTTTCCCCTTGAACATTACTTTTTCACTTTGCAGATTTGAAGAAAGGAATGACATCACCTCATCTGTCTCTTCTTCTTCATAATATTCATCAATTGTGATATTATTCTTGGCATTGAATTCTACCTCATTAGATTCCCCCTTTTGCACAACATTTTTATCATCATTTCTCATTTCATAGGAGACAAGGATATTATGCAAGTTATCTAGTGTGAGCTATTTCAGATCCTGGTCTTCAAAAACTAAAACCTTCAGATTGAAAAGTTGTGGATGTTTCCTCATGATACACTTCACAATATTTATATCATCAATGACTTCTCCAAGACCACACATGTATTCCACTACAACATTAACACATTCAAAGAATGCATTAACAATCTCATTCATGATCATTATTAGATATTCAAACTTGTTCCATAGTACTAGAAGATTTTCCTCTTTGACCCTTGTATCTCCTTTATATATATTCAATATATTTTCCAACATATCATGTGATATCTTTCATGTCATCACTGTCGTATAGATTGCACTGTAAAGGGATCTACCCAGAGCATTGATTCTTTCTGTGTTAGCATCCAGTTCCATACTTTTATCTTTTGATAGTTCACCATTATTGATATCCATTAATATTCCATGCATTAATTTAGTAAAAACAACCATTCCCAATGATCTCGAAGTAGTGTTTCATCTGATTCTTCCATAACTGAACGTTTTTCCCATCGAAGATCGGAATCCTTTTATGATTGATGACCTCCATTGAGAGAGAAAAACTGAAATTAACCTTCACTATGATCCCAATTGTTAGGTACACTGAGTCATATAACCTGAGATGGGGTGAATTATGATATGAAAGTTTAAAACAATTTTCCCTTTTGATCTTATTTCACAGTTAATCAAAACTCTCTTATCTATCTTTCTCACATCACAGTTTGGTCAGAAATTAAGACACGCATGAGATGCGGTAAATTTACTTGGTTCACCCTCACTGGGCTATGTCTAAGGAGAATACACTAAAAATATACTGATGTACCAAATCCACTATAAGCACACTAATATTTAAAACGTTTAGAGTAGAATCACTGTCTATCCCAATTTACAACCACTCACAGTTTGAAATCTCACTACTCTATCAACTGAAGTGTGCTCACTACTTCTTTAGAATATCCATTTACAATTTAGAGACCTGTAGGTATCTTCATTATCACTAATGAATGCATCCTCTGTTGTATGTAGAATCTTTATTTATGACCCACTTTCATACTCTAAAAAATACCACTTTACCACAAGTGTATCATGAAATCCAAATCTTTCATGTAACCCTTACTACGTCTTGCGTGCAAGATTTATGCATTGCACAAAAGATTTGAATTTTGTCGCGAAAGACCTCTTCCATGAAACTTAAATCTTATGTGAAACTCAAATGTTATATGCAACTTCATTAGCTTGTGTGGAACTCCAAATATTTCATGAAACTACCTTTTTGTTTTCTTTATGTGATCCAGTGCTCGAATTATCTCTAAGTCTTGAGCTAACTCACATGAGGGGGTCAGCTTTTATTTATAGTCAATGCTGACCCCCACACGAAAGATTCACTGTGTCGAGAAAGATTCCATCCATACACACAGAACCAAATTTGACGTATCCTTTGGCACAGAAACCTGTTTCGTGCAAACTCAACTTTCACACACTTCATGCCTTTTCAATTTTTCGACGTTCTGATCCTGAAACATTCATTTCACGCATGTTTCCAAATCACCTTCAAACATGCGTTAAAAAACCTATCTTTCATGAAAATTCTAAATCGTGCATGCACCTTTCTTTCCCAAAACACTTGTCTTCATCTCCTAATTTTTTGGCCCAAAAATTTGGAAAACACTAGAAAATATTGCTACCTTGTATATGTTCTTTTTGTACCACCTCTTGATTGTCCATTCCTTTTTCATTGTTCTTTGTCAATATATTTTTTCATCAATAATTCTAGATCTCAAAAACTAACCATGGAAACCCTCATTTTCAATAAACAAACCCACTTTGTCAAAAAAAACACAATCACCTCATAAATGTTTCAATGTTACCATGAAGGATTTTTTCCCAACAAATAATAACCTCTCACAACATGTGAATAACCCCACATGAAATAACATAAACAGTAAAAATAACACAGTAAAAATTTCAATCCCATCCCGGGGTACTCATATTTTTCTTCCTACATGAGTTATATACTCCCATGAACATGATCATTACCATGTCCCAACACATCTTTGTCACCTTTCTACCTTTCTTAAATAGTAAAATAATAGAAAAAATTTATCAGGTGATCTGATACCACTTGGCAATGTCCCTCAATCTGGAGCACTCTCACATGGCTAGAAAGGGTTTGTTACGGGACCTCAAGTCCACCACCTAATATGCTAGAGGCTGCCGATTAGAATAGTGGGTGTAAAATATATAGTGGGGAGACTATAAACCAAGGTATGAAATATCATTTTAGAAGAAACAAATAATTTTTAATTGGAAAATAATAATCAAAGTAAACAAAACAATAATAATCAGAGTAAAAAAAAAGTGAAAGAAAATAATAAAATCCAATTGAATAATACAATAATAGTAAAGGAATGACGTAACGATAATATGGAATGTAACTACATGTCATGCTTGACAAAAAATACAAGAAAAAATACTACTAGACTTAAATAAAACACTCAATGTCCTCGGTCCCGAAACACACGTTGATCCCATCTCCAAACTCAAGCCCAACAACAATCAATCAATAAACTGTAATGTCCTTTACCCTTATCCAAACCCGTATCCATGAAATATGCTCAGGTTCTAAACAGTGGCCCAAATAATGTGTGAAGAAAACTCAGTAGGTCGACACCACCATGTCTAAAAAAACTAGTCTAATATAATGTGTATGAAAAATTGAGATAAAGAAGTGTATTAATTAACATAAAAATTAATAAAATACAACCATAACCTACTTCATCTCCATGTTGGAATATGTATGAGCATGTTTTAAAACCATGACAACCACAACCATATAACCAAGGTAAATAACCTTGTTCAGAACCATGCCAGAATATCTCTAAGCTTGTATTACAATCATGCCAACCACAACCATATACCCATGGTATAGTCACAAAAAAATTCCAAGTCAAATATATATAATCATTATATCATTTTTGCGTCAGAGTCCTATAAAATTTACAACTTTTTCAGGTCAAAAACCAACACAATATAACATGGGACTAGGTTGAACCCACTCTCTATAAGCATTACAACATATATGTGTGCATGTTCTTGGTCCTAGCCTTTTGTATAAGCATCTCAACCTAGAACACATTCCCTGTCATACAACATGTATATCACAATATCACATCATACATATCAATGGTTAATTATGATAATTACAATTATTCTTTTATAATCAACTTTTCAATTCAATTCACAATTCATTGAAAAATATATCAAATATGATAAGTTATAGTTTAGGGATTCTGTTACAAGAAATCACCCTATGTCATATGTCATTTCAAACTTACATTAAGTCATTAGAAAATTATAAATTCATTTGAATCTAAAGGAATTCCAGGGATAAACTCATTCAATTATTTAATGAATTTGGGCACACATAATGAGGGGACAGTCACAATGTTGTATAAACAAGAATTATCAAAACATAGGGTTAATGTTTAGACCCCATAACTTATACCGATGGTCCAACAATGATTCCTATGACCAATGTTTAGTATGAATAAGGTGAAAATTATTGAAAATAGTTTACTAGATCAAAATTGTTTAAAATCAATACCATCTATGAAATTGGGTAAAAGGATTTCACCGCAATGGGTGGAGAATAAGGAATAGATGGAAGAAACCTAACAAAAAATAGTTACTATGGATAGATGATGGGAAAACAATGTTTGGAAGGGGGTTTGACACTGCAAAATCACCTGGATAATTCCCTAGTGTTGAGAGGGGAGAAGCTACAACTGAATGAAAAAAAATCATCCACATAGAATGTTTAAAACCGAAGGTCAGACATTCACATGTTGTGTAATTCAGTTACATGTCGTGTAAATCTCTTAAATGGTATACATTGAAAAAACCATCATATCATATTTCTTTAATAAAATAAATAAACAATTACATGACGTTTAATCCCCTTACATGATGTGTAAATGTTCTTCAGTTGATTTTTCTAGCCCATTTTTCATTTTAAGTAACCGAAACCACTTTTATGATTTTCAAATCACCATGAACCCGTGAAACAATTAACCAATTTATACCAAAACTCTATTAATTCTGTAACAACCCAATATTTTGAATAATGTCTATTTTCTAAAATTGTGTGTTCTTTTATACTCAACAAACTATATAATTTTATTAATGAATTGAGTATAATTAAAATGATACCATTGGGTTTCGACTGTTTTATGTCCATTGGTCAATATGACCATTATAAACTAAACTCTTAACGTTATGATTATTGTTTATAACTACAAGTGATCATGGTTAATTGACATAGAAAGATGAGTTGATGCCCTCATCCAGTAGACTTGGGCCATATGAATCCCATCTTTCGGAGCTTGGAAAAGTGGTTACATCACCCATCTTTGATCTGGACAATGCCCAAGCTGAGCTTCAACATGTGAAGCCTGAACAAAATAACCTACAGAAGAAGTTCAAGCTGATAGAAATCATCACTCAATAAATTGTGTTCAAGCCTCCCCAATATTCTATCATCATTACACACCTAACACTTAGGTCCTATGCAGTTTTTATAAGTGGATATGTAATGATGCCTTAGTTACTTTCAGTAATCCTTTTTTATCAATAAAAATTATTATTTCCTATTATGGTAAAAAAAATTATTTTACAATATAAAAATAAATATAGGATGAATTTATAGAAGTTCTATATTATTAGTGAATTTTGGAAAAAGATTATTTTAAAATATTTTTGTATACTTTAAATAATTAATAATGTGAAATGATTTTCAAAAACTGGTCTTCTACAGTGGTGATTAGTAAGAAATTTAGAGTCTAATAAGATCAAAATAATTTTTTGTGAATAGTAAATTATGAATTGTAATATTACCCTTATGAATAGTAATGTGACTAATGGAATATTAACCTCACTTATGAAAGTATAAATATAATTTTGGCATCTTGAATGGTAATGTCGAATAAAAGAATAAGTAAATAACTGTTTCAGAAAATATTAGTTAATTATTAGTATTTTTTAGGGTAAATAGTTTTTTTAATTAAGAATTAAATACCTCATAATTATAAAAGTATTTTAAAAAATTTGATTTCATTTTTGAATTAAAATCATCTATATAAAGTTACGGTTAATTTATAAGATTTTTATAAAATGTTTTGTTTTTCAGTTAATAGTAAAAATAAAGTTTTGAGTTTCATTGTGATTAATGACATCATTAATGATGTAATTATTATGTAATAATTCTAGTAGAATTCTGAATAGTAATATATATTATGATGTGTCCCATGTGGAAAATACCATCATCAAATACCATGTTCAAGCCCATGGTTTATCAAATACCACTAATGAGGTTTTCTTGGGAAATTAATTAAATAATCCCTCACTTTTTCTATACATACTAATCCATTAATTAATTAATTTCATTATAAATTCTTCCTCAACTAATCTATGGTTTTTTTACATCCCAATGTGCCCTCCAAAGGTTCCCTCAATCCCCCAAGTTCCCAACCATCACGATTTTTAATTTACTCATCATGGTATGTGAACCTATCACCCTCCTCTTTTATTCATGATTTCCTTTATGTTATGTATTATAGTTTCCATTTTATTATATGTGGGTATATTCTTATATATACTTATTACTGTACATTTCATGTCCAATTGATGATATTCCCTTTCCTCTCGCATCAATTTATTTTCTGAAATTTTAAGTGACGTCGTTAGGCTGACGAATTTTCGTAAAAGAAATTCCATTTTATCTTTTCATTCACGTTTCATTTTCATGTGAAATGTCATTAAAATATCCAAAAAATGATCTTATTTGTATTTTATTATGTCCCTATAATGTTAAATTACTCTTTTATTGATGTGAGACCCTTTTCCCATCTATTTTTATTGTTTTCTAAAACGATGTTATATAGTCATTATACTGCAGATATTTTGTCTTAAATTTTTTCTATCTTCTCTCAAGAGATTCTATTATTTTATTTATGTGAATACCAATTAATATTTAGTTTCTAGGGGTGTTAATAAAGACCTAATAATGATATATTTTACTATGAAACATAAATTGATAAAACCTATATTCCCTTTCCTGTCTCATAAATGACATAATGATCTTGTTTTTAAGCACTTTTAAAATGTCACAATATTGAAATAAACACCATTTCATTTAATCTTTTTGGGTTATTTATGAAATATTTTTTTATGATATAATTGGATCACATGAACATAAATACAAATTAATTTTGTTCCCTGATAGCACTCCAATGCATTGGGTAAAGAATTTAATCTCTAGATATAACAAGTTTTATGATACCTTGGTTAATAACCTTTGAAATTTTTATGACACCTTGGGGATGGTCCTTGGTGATAAGTTCATTAATGTCTAATATAAATTTTGTAGACACATCTTAAATTTATGATTCATGTTATTTTTATTATTATATTCCTCTTCTTCTATTTCTCATGTCATTATGTTTTTTCATCGAGTTCTTATTGATATCACAAGTAAACTAATTCCCTTTCCTTCCTTACTAGGCCTTCTACTCACCCTTTACTTTGATGTATGTCTCCAGGATATGAGAAGTAATAATTTCACTTAGGAATAAATTATCATGATGCATTTAATGGGGTTTTAAAAGAGTGTTTTATTTATTTATTTATTATGTTCCTGATTTCTGAGACACTTGTCTTTAAAATCCTATGTTTGTAAAATGTAATGAAAAGTTATGTAATAAAAATGCGGGTTGAAATAGTTGCTATCAAATGATAGTTTATTCATTTATAGAAATTAGGATATGAAATATTTAATAATAATCATACAGAAATGTTTAAAAATTGGAAAACATCATGGTATTTTGGTGAAATATTAAGTAAGTGGATTCCGAACAAATAAATCCTTGTCTTGATACGAACAAGTGGATACGGATCTGGAACAGTGTACCTATGAGTGAAAACATTGATAAGGATTTTTGGGCTTCACCTGGGGTATTCTTGTACATGACAACAGGGCTTGCTGTACTCCAGGTTTAACACTCCTCGGGGATATGTTTGGTTAATTGCAAGCTTTTTATGAATCATTTTGATGGATTTATAGAGAAATTTAATTGCTCAAGCATGAATTATTAAGATATAAAATCCTTTGTAGTTAAAAGATTAATTAATGAAATAATTTTGTAACTAAGGTTTTATTATTTTAGAAAATGGAAGGCAATAGGAGTAACTATGCAAATTGTCACCGCAATGGACCATGAACTGACAGCCTTCCGATGGAATCTAGAATGGAAACATTTATGATCTTGATGAACCAACTGAATCATGTATTGGGAAAAAACATGAATCAAGATGAGAGACTAGTCTCACTAAGAAGGGAACAAAATTATGTTGAATCCTTTATGCATCAAAGACCACCAAACCTCAGTGGATATATCAACCCATTGATTACTGAATTGTGGATCACCTCTATCAAGATGATATTTTCTTTGATCCACTATTCGGAAAAGAGAATGTAACCCTAGCTATTTTCCATTTTGGGGGAGAAGCTGATCAGTGGTGGGAACTGAATAAAAACACAAGGCCAATAGTGGAGGTTGAATCTATGGAGTGGGAAGTGTTCTAAGGGATTTTATTCAAAAAGTATTTCCATCTTTCTATGAGAACAAAAATGGATAAGGAGTTTCTCAAACTAAATCAAAATGAGAATGAATCTGTGGGAATCTGCGAGATGAACTTCACAAGGCTTTCTGTTACACCTCTAGCATTTTCATGGATCTAAATGTAAATGTTGATAGATTCTTTGGTGGACTAAGACCTCATCTATAAATGAATCTAGACAACCGGGACTACGGTAGTTATGATGAGATCGTGCGTAGTGCGATGAAAGTCGAACTACTGTTTGGTGAGGTGTAGAAGTCTTATTAATCTAATGACAATAAGAAATCAATGGAGAAAATCATAGGGGGGAACTTTGATCGGGGACGATGAGGTAAGTAAGTTCAATGTCCCACATGTAATAAATGTTGGATGATGAATGTAGGGAACTACCTTCTCGGGAGCAGGAAGTGCTACAAGTGTAGAAGAGATGGCCATATCATCAGGATTTGTCATTGTAAGTTGATTCATCAACTTCCCAACACTAACAAAAAAGGGGAAGATGGTGTAGGCCCTACCTGATGTCAAATAAAATAAGTGTGGACAACTTGAACACTTTTCCAATCACTATCCAAATACAAGGGTAGTGGTGGCGAACAACCATTAGCCTCAACAAAGGCTAAGGGAGTAAGGTCGTGCTTTTTCTATCACGACAGCAGATGTTGAATCTCTGAATGATTTGGTGACAGGTAATCTTGTGGTTCTATTAATTCTAGAAATTACTTTGTTTGATTTTAGTTCTACACATTCCTTTATTTCTTCCATGTTTGCAAAGAATTCAGAATCAAACATGAAATTTCAAAAAGTAGAGTTATCAGTCAAGAATCCTAGTTGGATTATCCAAGAATCATTAGTGTTTAGAAAATCTAGTATTTACTTTATCAAGCACAATCTTATATAAAATCTAGTAGTCATTCCCATGTTTGAATTCAACATTATACTAGGAATTAATTTACACTCAAAGTATAATTCTAAGATAATATTCAGAAGAAAGGAAATCACAGTAGTCTTGAGTGGAAAACATATAGTAATATTATAAGGAGACATATCTCAAAATGATCTATGTCTATCAGAATCTCCCATAACATTATTTATGGAATTGATTGGTGAAGAAGAAGAAGGATATGAAAATATTATGATATAATCTGTCCCCATCATCCATGAATACTATAATGTATTTCCTGAGGAGTTACCCAAACCTCCCCCAGAAAGAGAGGTAGAGTTCTACATTTAACTCATACATGGATCTCATCCAATATCAAAGAACCCATTTAGAATGGAAAATGTGGAGTTGGAGGAATTAAAGAAACAACTCCAAGATCTTTTGGAGATGGGTTTTATCCAACCGAGTGTGACTCCTTGGGGAACACCTATTCTCTTTGTAAAGAAGAAGGATGGATCGATGCAGTTATGCAATTATTATAGAAAACTAAATGGGGTCAAAATAAAGAAAAAATACCATCTTCCAAGAATTGATCACTTATTTGACCAACATCATGGGGCTAAATTTTTCTCTAAGACTGTTCTTTGATATGGTTATCATCAATTGAAATTGAAGAAAGAAGATATTACGAAAAATATCTTCTGATCACGATATGGTAATTATGATTTTGTTGTAACACCATTCAGACTGACTAATTCACCTGGTATTTTTATGGATTTGATGAATATGGTCATTAAGGACTACCTTTATAACTTTGTGGTGGTTTTTATTGATTATATTTTGATATATGAATTTTTTTTATGATCATGAGGACCATATAAGGGTTATTTCTCAATATCTATAGTAAGAGAGTCTTTTTTTAATGTTTGGAAAATATGAATTTTGGTAATGACAAGTTGCTTTCTTGTGGTACATTATAACCAGTGAAGGAATAACAATTGACCCTATAATGACAAAGGTTGTAGAGGTGTGGCCTCAGACTGCAACAATAATTGAGATTCAAAGTTTCCTTAGATTATCAGGATATTATAGGTGGTTTGTGAATACTTTTCACAACCTTCTAATACATTAACAAAGTTAAATCGAAAAGGGATCAAGTTCATCTGGATAAAGGAGTGTGAGGAATGTTTCCATGAGTTTAATAAGATATTTGTTACTGCACTTGTGTAAACTCTTCCCTCATGTGGAGAAGGTTTTTTTATTTTTAGTGATGAATATCTGAAAGGGATTGTTTTCTTCCTCATGAAAAATGACAATGTCATTGCTTATGCATCTCGAAAGTTGATGACTCATGAGTATAACTATCTTATGCATGATCTATAGGTGGATGTGGTTGTTTTTCCTCTGAAGATATAGAGGGACTATCTTTATGGAGAGAAATGTGATATATACACATACCATCAATGTTTGATGAATATTTTCACACAAAAGTAATTTAAAATTATACAAAGGAGATGGTTGGAACTTATTAAAGACTATTATTGTCCAATTCATTATCATCCCAGAAGAACAAACAAATTCGCTTATGCAATAATGAGGAAAGACCTAGTTGTTCTGTCTATGATGATGATTCAAAGAGAACCTTTGATCAATGACCTAGTAAATATGGTCATGGGAAGTATTAGGGAAGGGGTATCATCAAAACTAACACAAATGATTTTTCCACCGTCATTACTTGAGAAGATCAAGAAAGCTC
The DNA here is from genome assembly GCA_963277665.1 of Viscum album. NCBI lineage: Eukaryota > Viridiplantae > Streptophyta > Magnoliopsida > Santalales > Viscaceae > Viscum > Viscum album. The sequence continues at coordinate 783,009,291 of OY728161.1, forward strand.
AGAAAGAATATACTTTGTTATAGATGAAGTTTAAGGCTGTGAAGAATGATAAGTTTCCTGAGTTCATTATTGACCAAGAAGGTGTAATAAAATTTTGTACAAGACTATGTGTTCCAAATATTCTGTAAATTAAGGAGAAGATGGATGAAGCTCATAGCTCTACATTCTCTATACATCCTGGGAGTAAAAAAATTTATAGAGACCTTCGTGATCATTATTGGTGGGATAATATGAAAATAGTGATTACTGACTACACTACAAGGTTCCTGGAATGACAGAAAGTGAAGGCCGAGTGACAACATCCTAAAGGGGTATTACAACCACTACCCATACTATCATTGAAATGGGACATTATTACTGTGGACTTTGTAACTGGTCTCCCGAGAAATTTCAAAGGAAACAATGTGATATGGGTTATTGTGGACCATCTCACCAAGACTGTCCCATTTTATCTCTATTCAGGAAGATCTCTCTCTAGATCAAATTTCCAGGATTAATGTGCAGGAAGTGGTAAGGTTACATGGAGTTCCACTTTCTACCATATCTAATTGTGATCCACGATTCACATCAAAATTATGTAGAAGTATTAAACACGTCTTGTGTGCTGAATTTAATTTTAGTACGACCTATCACCCCCAAACTGATGGACAATCTGAAAGGACTATTCAAACACTTGAGGACATGCTGAGAACATGCTTAATGGAATGTAATGGTGTTTGGGATCAACATCTCTGATTAGTTGAGTTATCCTACAACAACTGCTTCCACTCGAGCATTCAAATGGTACCCTATGAATCTCTATATGGTAAGCAATGTAGAACTCATACTTGTTTGGATGAAGCTACTAAGAGAAAGATTTTTGGACCTAATATTGTGGAGGAGATGACAAAAAAGGTCTATTCCATCCAACAACACATTAAGGATTCTCAGAGTCGGTAAAAGAGATATACCAAAAACCATCGAAGGGACTTGGAGTTTGACGTTGGTGACAAAGTCATTCTTTGAATCTCACCATGGAAGAGGTTAATGAGGTTTGAGAAGAAAGGAAAGCTCAACCCTAGGTACATTGGGCCATATGAAATCCTTGAATGTGTAGGAGCAGTGCCCTATCGGCTTGCACTTCCTCTAAATATAGCACAAGTTCATGATGTCTTCCATGTATCCCACTTGATGATATACATAACAGATCCATCACATGTACTAAATCCAGAGGTGGTACAACTGGAACATGACTTCTTTTATGAGGAGAATCTGATGGAGATCATAGATTTTAGGGACATGGTTCTATGCAACAAGACTAAGCACCTTGTTAATGTGTTATGGAGGAACGACAAATGTGAAGAATCCATATGGAAACTAGAGGGGTCTATGAGGAAGAAGTACCCACACCTTTTCTATTCTGAGGGTACGAGTTGAAATTCCAGGGACAAAATTTCATAAGAGGGGATGAATATAATGACCAAAATTTTTGAATAATGTTTATTTCCTGAATTTTTAAGTTATTTTATACTCAAAAAAACTATATCCTTTAATTAATTAATATTGTATAATTATAATGAGGCCATTGGGTTTTGACTGTTATATGATCGTTGGTCAGTATGACCGTTGGTCAATATGACCGTTGGTAACTAAACTCTTAACAATATGATTATTGTTTATAAATAGAAGTGATCATGGTTAATTAAGATATAAATAGGAGTCTATGTCCTATTCCATTAGACTCAGGCCGTACAAAGCCCATCCATCGGAGCATGGAAAGAAGGATGCATCCATAGGCTTTTCTCTGGACCAAATCCAAGCTATGATTCAACATGTGAAGCTTGAACAGAATCACCTATGGGAGAATTTCAAGCTACTAGAAATCACCACTAAGGAAATATTGTCTGACCCACCCCAAGATTTTTTCACCATTGCACACCTAACACTTAGGTCCTATGCATGTGTTATAAGGGGCTATGTAATGAGTCCTTAGTTACATTTTTTAATCGTTTTGTATAAATAAAATTTTTTATTTCTTATTGAGGTAAAATTTGTGAATTTACAATATCAAGATAAATATAGGATGAATTCATATAAGATCCATATTTTTTTTGAATTTTGGAAAAATGCTATTTTAAAACTTTTTTGTATACTTTATATAATTAATAATGTGAAATGATTTTTAAAAAATGGTCTTCTATAGTTGTGATAAATAATAAATTTAGAGTTTTATAAGTTTAACATATTTTTTGGTGAATAGTAAATTATGAATTTTAATATTACCCTTATGAATAGTACTATGACCAATGGAATAGTAACCTCATTTAATAAGGTATAAATATAATTTAGGCATCTTGAATGGTAATGTGGAATAATAGCAAAAGTAAATAAATATTTCAGATATTATTAGTTATGTATTAGTATTTTTTCAGGTAAATAGTATTTTCACTTAAATATTAAATATCTCATAATTAGAAAATTATTTTCATAAACCTGGAGTTCATTTTTGAATTTTGAACATCGATAGTAGGTTAGTTTGAATTTATGATATTTTTATGAAATTTTTTTTTCCAGTGAATAGTAAAAATACAATACTGAGTTTCAGTGTAATTAATGAAATCATTAATGATGTAATCATGATGTAATAATTCTGGTCGACTTGAAAATAGTAATATATTTTATGAGGTTTCCCAAGTGACCAATACCTTGGGCAAACCCATGGTTTTGCAAATACCACTACTGAGGTGTCCCTTAGAAATTAATTAAATATTCCCTCACTTTTGTAATAAATACCAACCCATTCCTTAATTCCATTCATTCTAAATTCCTCCTCAACAAATTTTTGGTCTTTTTACCTACCATGGAGTCCTCCAAAGGTTCCCTCAATCCCCCATGGTCACATCCTTCAGTATTTTGAAGTTACTCTTCAAGGTATGGGAACCTTTCACCCTCCTCTTTTAGTCATGATTTCATTTATGTTATGTCTTCTAGTCTCCATTTTATTATGCGAGGGTATGTTCTTATATATACTTTTTACTATCCATTTCATGTCGAAATTATGAGATACCCTTTCCACTCACATAAATTGATTTTTTTTAATTTTTAATTGATGCCGTTAGGCTGCCAAATTATTGTAAAAGAAATTGCATTTTCTCTTTTCATTCAAGTTTCCTTTTCATGTGGTTTGTTATTAAAATATCCACATAATGATCTTATTTATATTTTATTCTATACCTATACTATAAAATGATTCATTTATGGACGGTCGATCCTTGTCCCCCCTCTTTTTATTGTTTTCTAAAACCATGTTATATAGCCCTTATGCTGCAAAAATTTCCTGTCAAAATTTCTCTCTCTTTCTCTCATGAAATTATATTATTTTATTTATGTTAATACCAAGACCTCTTTCATTTCTTGGTGTGTTCATAAATACATAAAGAAGATATATTTAAATTTGTAATTTACATACATAAAACCCTTATTCCCTTTCCATGGGTTATAAATGATATAATGATCTTGTTTTAAAGAACTTTTTAAAACGTCACAATTTTGAAATGAAAACCATTTATTTTATTCTTTTTGGGTTATATAAGAAATTTTTGTTTATGATCTATGTGGATCACATGAAAATAGCAGAATATTAATGGTTCTACCTAATTGTGATTCAATTCATTGGGTAATGTAATTAATCTCTGGAGATGACAAGTTTTACTATACCTTGGTGAATAACCTTGGTAATTTTTATGACACCATGGAGATGGTACTTGGTGATATGTTCATGAATTTATAAAATAAATTTTGTAGAAACATATTCATGTTATGATTTAATTTCTTTTTATTATGATATGACTCTTCTTACATTTCTCATTTCTTTATGCTTTTTATCATGTTCATATTAATATCACAACTAAAATAATTCCCTTACTTTCCTTACCGGGCCTTCTGCTCACCCTATACTTTGATGTATGTCTCTAGGTTATGTGATGTAGTAATTTTACATAGGATGAACATATCAAGAATATTTACAAGGTTCTTTAAAAGGGTGTTTTGAGTTTTCATGTATTATTTTCTTTATTTCCAAGACACTATACTTAAAAAACCCTTTGTTTGTAAAATGTAATGAAATGTTATGTAATAAAAAGGAGAGATACCATAAATTCAGAAAAGATTAAATCCTCAAATGTCAGTTCATTTTATCCAAAAAATGTTCTTTTTCTTGTAAAAAGACTCATCCACAAAGTCTTAAACAATAATCCTTGAGAGAGATATACCTGGAAATAAAATGGGATCTTACACCTTATAATTAAAATATAAGGTGTTGGAATCCCCTTCTTTGATGTGGGTTTTAAAGGAAAATAGAAAACAACATATTTTCCATATTTGAAGGGTCATATCCAACTCTTCTTCGAGACCACTGATTCTATAAAAAATGATATCAGAGGGGGCATGTGATTAGATAACTAACAGCTTTATTTCAATCATGTCGCACTGATTTTTGGATTGATGATATTGTGAGGTTTCTCTATGTTTTCAATTTGGATGCCATGTGGTGAATATTCCATCCTATATCAGGGTCTCCAGAACTCTAGTTATCATGTACCACATCTTTTCATTTCTTGAATTTAGCGCAAAATATCTTGAAAATAAATAATATTTCATATTTTTTCCTACTATAACCATGCATTGTATTAATAAGAATGGGGTAGTGGTCTGAGGTGGTGGGGGTCATGCGATATATTTGAAAAAATTGTAAAGATTAATCCTTTAAATCAACCCTAGGAAATGGTCAAACCGTTATGTGATGTATTTTCATTAAAAACCACAATAGATCTATGTAAAAAAATATACCTACATACCCTAGATTAGAAGGGTCCTCCATCCACAAAACTTACTAGAACTGTACCATAGAGGCATGAGATTTAGTGGTGCCCCCTTCATTTTTGTATTAGGACATAATTTCATTGAATTCCCCACAAAAGGGTGTGGGTCCATGTAAAATTTTTCATAGATATTGAAGAAGTATCCACAACAACCATTTTTATTTCAGGAAAGTCCATCCATAAAGGCCAACAAAAGCCCATGTAGCAGTGTCTTATTTGTGGGTAGAGGAAGATCAGTGTTTAGACAAGAAAGAATTGACTATAACATTCATGTACACCCTATAGAGATAAAATATCCCAACTGAGTATCCAATTTTTTAGACCAATAATCTTCCATGAAATCCAATTTTTTCCCAATGCAATCTATAGCCTTGATTTCTAATATGGTTTTGGATTGGAAAATCATACCAGGGTGAATTATAGTGAAATGACGCTAAAGCAACAAAACTGAGTGAGGGTTTCCAATCTCATGATAGTTATGGTATATTATATTTATAAGGTAAATATTCAAAGGAAACCAATCACACCGAATACTAATCACAATGAATATGAAAAACCAATCATAAAAAGTCTGATTGGAGGCCAAGTATGAAACCCCTCCCACATCGACCCGATCGTTGCAGCACTTATGAAGGCAATAATGTTGATGGAATCTGTAACTAGGAAAAGGAAATATAATGATTAATACACATATAAGATATTCGATGATCCATTTATTATCCAAAGATCTGTAGATGACCCACATAACCGAAGAAGACGTTTTATGATAAAGACGTCCGATGATCCACAAATTCGTGAGTCTAAAAAAACTAAACAACCGTAGAAGAGCCAATGATATGAAAATGAACCAAATATCTACTCATATTATTCTCTATATATGATCCATTGATATGAGGAAGATGTATGATGATGCATAAATACAATAAAACATATCCAAAGAAAACCAACGGTGCAAAAGACACGAGTGAACCAAGATCCAAAAAAGAAACCCACGATCACGAAAAAACCAAACGGCGAAGAATAAATCGAAAGAACCATTTTATTATGAGAACGCCGATGATCTGAGGAAACGAAGAAAACAACACACTACAAATCAGACAACTGATACTATAAGGCATCATTTTCCAAAACTAGGAGAAACCCTAGATGAAACTCCTATAGAGATGAGACTGAAACTCCTATAGATATAGTAGTTTAAAAATAATTATATTAATATATATAAATATTTGAATATATATATATGGATACAAATGTAACCTAATATATATAAATAGATATATATATTAGAAAATAATAAATAAGACTATATATATTAGGTATAAAAGCACATGTGTGTGACGGTGGAGGTCCCATGTTTGAATCTAAGTGATGGCGCATGCAGGTGTGGGAATGAACTGTGGTCTAGCACTCTTAATGGATAGGGGGAGGTCCGTATAAGCACAAATAAAATATTTCAGGTGCTAACAATGGGGGGGGAGGCTGGCCACCCTAAAAATCTCCTACCTATTTAAATTTTTTTGACCTTTATTGGAGCCAAAAAATCACTGATAAAATGGGCATTTTTCAGTACATCTACAACACTAAAAAGTGACCACATTTAAAGGTGTTTTGAACATAAATAATTTTTAGCACTATTAAATGGATTTTATGGCATTGATAAAAGTAATTTTTGTAATAGTGATTACAATTTAACAACAATAAAATTAATTATTATTTTTAAATAAAATAATATAATGTTAATGGGTTCTTGTTTTTAGATAAACTACAACAAGTACCTGAACTATACATAATTAATAATAAATTAGTTTATATGAAACTATAACCCTACCCAAACAAGATTAAAGGGTACCGGAACCCATTTTAATATGGTTGGGTAAGATTAGGTGCTATGTCTTCAGGTACTCATCGGCATCCCTATTTTAGTATAACATATATAAACAATATAAAATATATATCATGTATACAAATATAAAAATATAATAAAATATATATATATATACATATAATATATTATATTATATAGATTCAATTCATTCATAATTCAATGTTTATAAATAATTTTTGTATTGTTATTCCTAATATTTTAAGTGATAAATTATAGTCATTATTAATAATAATTTAAATTTTTTGGTATTAATATTGATGTTTTATTTTTATTTTACATATAATTATATTATTATAACATTTCTAATTTAGATAATTATATATATTTGTAATTTTAATTGCTTCAAACTCTAATTATTATTATTTTAATACCTTATTACTATAATTTTTATTTTTATTTTTATTATCATAAAAATTTTCCCACATAGGTAGTGTGGAGACTAGGGTGGGTGGTTGTTTGGGGTAGTCGTCATGGGGTTGAGTCCTCAGACTAATTTACATATTTATTTATATGTATTAATATATTATTATTGTTATCATTATTAAAATATTTATAATTATATAATTGACATAATTTAACTTTTAAACTTGGTATATCCAATCATATATATATACACACACACAGGTGTGTGTAATTATTATCATGTAATGTTATTCAAAGTATAAAATGAATTCTTAATCTTTTGGAAATCACTTTATTAAATATAAAGATCCTTTTTCACCATGTTGTCATTAAAAGTGGGGATCCTAGCCTCAGACCCTAAAAAGCGACGTTGACCCTCTCAGGTTGAACCCCATCAACACCCTCCCTACTCACCTTATAACTCTACATGACAACCACTTCCAAATTCATCACCTCTCATGAATACAAAATCAACCATAGTTGTTTATATTAATTATAAATAAACATATAATTATATATAGATACTTGTTTTTATATATTTAAATATAAAAAATTGATTATATAAATAAATATTTAAACATGTCTACAAAATATGTATATATCATGTTTGTATATAAATATGTGTGTGGCGATAAAAAATATATTTATTTATATATTTTTTCATAATATAGGTAAATAAATTTTAATATATATATTAGAAAAAATAATAATTAATTTATTGTTGATTTAAGTCATTTTGATTATGTATTCACAATTTCAGGGAGTTATGCAAAAATGGATGATTAAAGCAAATACATTCAATCAGTGACAGATTGGTTGTAGGGTAACATGATTGAATCAACATATTTTATGAAACCCCTCCACTATATTTTTATAGTTTTGGAAAACTAGTATAATGATAACCCTATGTGCTTCCACCACCCATTTCATTCTCTATTGGCCCCATACCTCGTGACTATCCCCATCTATACCACATAGATTCCATTAAATATTATTACACCCAAAAATTTCTCTCCCTTAACCCATCAGTTACTCAAGAGTACTTGACCTAAGTTATGACTAAACATGATGTCCCAACACACCGATGCTATTCTCCCATGTCAAGGAAAGGTATGTGGGAGTTATTCAATATTCTGATGAATGATAGTTTCTTCATCATTGAGTTGATACATGGAGACATGAACGAATGGAAAGATGAGGGTGATCCCATATTGAGAATACTCATCAGGGAGGAGGGGGAATACAATGACCCAGGGATACTAGAGAATAAAATCTCGTGCTTCATGATGGATAATTTTTACACAGTCATTAATCTCCTCTCCCCAATCGCATTCCACCATGTCTCCATTGAGTGCTTATATACCATGGTGCTGATCATCCCACTGGATCCTCTAGAGGTATACCATGAAATCACTCATTTTCTAGATTTTGGAGGTGATGATTCATCTTCATGCATGAGACTACCTAGGGTGTGACAACTTATGTGAACCATCATGCCTCCATTAATAATGAAAGTCCCCCCCTTAGTTCTCTGTCATGTTCCTTTAGTTTTGGTCTTGTATTTTAGTTTTCCAAAAAAAAGTGAAGAACCAATGATCATGGTGGATATTCCATCTGATAACATCCTTGCTGAGTTTGGATCATGTTTAACAAATGGTGATCATGAGACATTGGAGTGATGGTTCTAGTAAAACAAAAGCTCTTTTCAGGACTGATCCCAACTTAAAGAATATCAGATTTGATGGATATTTCTCATATTGTACAACCAATGAATGTCATGACCAATGGAAATTTTCCAATTGAATATATAAAATAATTTCATCAGAAGCAAGAACAAATATTTCCCCATCAAATTTTTTATTAATTTAATAAGTTGTGATGAATAATTATTTCATTCTTGAGATCTTTCTTCGCAGAAGTTGTTGATAATCCAAACCCCTTTTTTGTAATCATTAATTATTCATGCTTGATCTAAGTGTCGAATCCCTCTAGTGGTGATCCACATGTGTTACCATAATCTATGAATGTCACCGATGAATCATTGGTTTCCAACACGGTTGACTGATCATCTTGTATTGTTCATCTAGATCAATTCGCTTTTCTCTGGTATTGAAAGAGTTCTACTGATCTTCTCATTCTTGAGTGGATGTGAGAGAGAATAGTAGAATTCTAGAGAGAAATATATTGTGTAAAATTATTCTTGATTATCATCTATTAGAAATTATAGTTGGTCTATTTATAGACCTAGGTATAGGGATTGTATTTTAATAAATTTCACAAGTTCCCTTAACAAAATATCAAATCAATGTATGACCCCATGCAATGTAATAAAATAATAATACTAATAATAATTTATTCCATGGTGTGTGCTAACTGGCACAATGATAAATATTATTTTACCATCATTCAATTTAATATTCATTACTCGACATCATCTTGATCCGCTCATTAACATCATTATTTATCGAATATCCGAAAAAATATTTATTTGTAAAATAAATATTTCATTCACAATATGAAAAATAATTATTTATTAAATATTCAGAAATATAAATATTTTTGATCTATAAATCAGAAATAAAATTATTCCTCAGTCTAGAGGATAATATTATTTCCAAAAATTAAATTAAAAAAATAATTTAATTGAGATGAACAAATACACTTAGCATGTGACCCTTTAGGATTTCTTCTCATTGACATTAGGTTTCCATGCCTGAAGTCTAGATTATTATACAACAATTGTTAAAGGCACCCAAGAGAAAGAAGTTAATATTGCAATGTTGAAAAACCACACATGTGCACTCACTGTGTAATATAATCCCTTTGTCTCAGTATCTTATCATGTAGGTTGCACAACTGTGTCATCAATATATGTGCATGATATGTATTTCTATGACCATATGAAATTAAATCATCATTAAAAGATGACCATGAAATTTAATGTGATAGTTCTATTTCAATAAAAGGGTTAATATATAAAATTCCATTAATATTAAAGGTATAAATCCTTCCTCTAATTACTCATTAATAATATGTCATTTGGGATGCACCAAACATACCCAACATCTCTATAAAATGTTACCATCATTGTTTATGACAATAAAACTAAGTGGTAATGTCCTAATATTCATTAATAATAATCTTAATGTCTAAGGTTCATTACTCATGCTCATATACCGAAATATCCAATGACATATAAACATGTTGAATTCTTATAGGTGACATTGTTCTTATAACCTCTCATCTTAGAGATTACCCAATGCAAACTTCACAAGCAGAAATCTCATATTCTTATGAGTACTCACACCTAACAATCAACAAGATATGTGTCTTATCAAATATTTTTTTGACCATAGATCTAGATTTAAGAGTACTTTAATCAGATTTAAAGGATCTCATCATAGTGGGGAACTATTTTTACCTTTTAATACAACATATACTCTAAGGCATTATTATGTAAAATTCACTCTGAACTATGAGTGATATACACTAATATAATTAATATAAGATTCAATTATTAGAATATAAATTTAATCTAAGGTACAAATAATTGGTTCTAGAATACCAACTCCAATAGATTTCAACATTAATTAGAGCCACCTACCATATAATTTTGGTCTGTTAGAACTCACATGATGATCATATTTCAACTGAGTTAAGGCATTAATTAAGGGTTCCACCAAATTATCTTCTATGGAAACTCGACTCCCTTTGACTTCATCTCTTTGAGAAAAATCCACCGAGAGATGATATTTTTGATGTATGTTCTTCTTCTACTGATATAAATTTGGATCCTTTTCAAGTGCAACCACTATATTATTGTCACAAAATAGTGTGATAGGGTCCTTAATTTAAGGTACCACATCAATCTATTAGACAGCGTTGCATATCCAAATTGATTATTTATCCACCTCAAAAACCAAAATATACTTGTTATCTACTATAGAATCTATGTCCAAGGATTTACTTGTGATCTTCTAGATCATAACTCCTATATTGAGAGTGAAGATGTATCATATCAGTGGTTTCAATTCATATGGATTTGTTTAGAAACTAGCATATGTATATCCATTGATGACTAGTTCCTCATCTCCACCATATACTAGGAACATATCCTTAGATCATCTCAGATACTTAAGGATAGTCTTGAATTCCATACAATGGTATTCACCTGGGTCATCTTGATATATTCCCACCAAATATAAATTTTAAACAACATCAAAACTAGTACATATAATAATATACATGTCTGACCCAATCACTGACACCTATGAAATCCTTACCATACATTAACCTTACTAATGTGCCTGAGGATGCATTTTCTAACAATGGTGAATTTCACATCACATTCGAAATAATAATCTCTTGGATTGTTCCATACTAAATATCATAAATTTCTTATCAATATATGTACCTTGAAATAAATTGAGAAACCTCTTGGATCTATCATGATTGATCTTGATCCCAAGAATATATGTTGATTTACCTAAGTCCTTAATATAGAAGCATTTATTTAACTAGTATTTAATAGACTGTAAGACTGGTATCCCATTTTCAATAAGTAGTATGTTATATACATAATGTATTAAGAAAATAAATGCTCTCCCACCAATCCACTTATAGACACAAAGATAACATTAGTTCTGTATGAAACCAAATTCCATTATGGATTCATAAAATTGAATATTCCATGACATGGGTGCTTGATTTTATCTATAAATGGAAATTTTTTAATTTGAATATCTTTTTGGAATCCTTTGGAGCCACAAACCCTTTGAGTTGTGTTATATAGAAATCCTCTTAAAGGTTCTCATTAAGGAAGGCTATTTTGAAATCCATTTTTCAAATCTCACATTCAAGGTAGGAAACTTTGGAAAGTATAATTCTATTGGATTTAGCACTTCAACTGGTGAAAAGGTTTTATATATTATATGTATTTATGTTGTTTGAATCCTTTTATAACCATTCATGATTTATATATTTCTGACTTGTACATCCATGTACAATTTCTTTTTGAATACCCATTAACATTCAACAGGATTTACATCCACTGTAGGATATACCAAAATCTAGACATGGTTTGTGTACATGGAATCCATTTCAAAATTCATAACTTCTTTCCAATTGGAAAAATCTGTTCCAATTACTGATTCCTTATTGGTTATAGAATCACTATTATAAATTAATAATGATTCACTTTCCTCTATGACTATACAATCATAGATTTTAGGTTCTCTAATATCACTTATACTCCTATGCAATACTTATGTATATAGAACATTGTCATCCACAAGAATCTTTGGAATTTTCTCTTGTACCAACTCTTGTGTATCTTGATCCTGTACTTCAATAAGGCCTATCTCACTCCCATGATCTCTTTTAGAGATATTATCCTTCTCAAAGAATGTTGGAATTTTTTTGATCATAACATTTTTATATGAAGTTTCATATTGGTTTTATCCCATTGTTTCCATAGGATATCCTATAAAGATACACATAGTGCCTCAAGGGGTATGTTTGTTTCAAAAAATATCCTTAACACCTACTTCACATCACCACACTCGTACACTGTTCAGGTAATGTAGCGGAACTGTACACTGGGTGGGAACTGTAGCAGTTACTGTTGCTGGTACTGTTTAGTACTGTAGCAGATGGAACTATTCACCTCGGGCCACCAGTTTGGGCTTGGTGTCCTTAAGGATTTTTAGGCCACCTAGGCCTTCGGGTCAGTAGGGCCTTAAAGCCACCATTATGGCCTTCGGGCCACCTCAAGGCCTACGGTCCAAATGGAGTTTCCCCAGACACACTAAAAAAAAGGAACAACCCTAGAAGAGGAATCAGTGTAGATGACCTCACCGGAGTACATCCAAATGTATTTTTCAAAATGAGAGGTTATGGATATTCCATCGGGACCGGCCAATGCATGCACATAAAGCCTAGACAGATGACTATGCGAAGGTGGAGAGATACTATCAAGATATATATGCTGGGGAGGGGTATTTCCTTGTAGATAGTCTGGTTGAATTACCTAACACCTTCGGGTCATGTAATATCCTAAGCCTACGGGCCATGTAATCTCTGATCCTATGGGACTTTTAAGGGTTCCCCCTCATACCTAGAAATGGGTTTTATCAATAATCAATAAAAATGAAGGCCTTAGGGCCATTTGGGCCGTGGTATGAGTGGAGTTTCTTATTCTTGTTTCCAAGCTAGTTCCCAACATCATTCTTATATTCCTTCAATCTCTCAAAGGAATTTAACATATACATAAATAACGATACACATCCATATATATACTAAAATCATAAGTAAATGTTATGAAGTATGAGTAAACACCACTTGCTTCAACCGAAAATAGTCCACAAACATTAGTATGAACAAATTCAAGAATTTTTGTCACCCTTACATTCATTCCACTATATGGAGATTTAGTCATTTATCCTAGTAAACGAGAATGACATACACCAAGTGGGTTTCATTCAAAAGAATATAAATATCTACCAATTTTTAATTTTGTCAAACACTTTTTGTTTACATGACAAAATTGGTAAATCCATATTCGGGTGTGGTATGAGTTTTTTGAACTTGTTTCATTATCGATTTTCATTACATGGTTTGTGTAATCAAACACATAAAGACCATTATTTAAATATGTGTTACCATAAATATGATTTGTTTATAAAATACAAAACACATATTCCTAAATTTTTAAATAAATCCATAAGTATCACGTTTGGATATAGATATAATGTTTTTCATAACTGATGGAACATAATAAAAATATTTCATGACCACGATTATTATCATCAGTAACATGAGGTGGTAGTTCCCAATAGCCACAACAACAAGACTGACTCCATTTATTGCGCGTAGATCTACCTCCCATCAAGCAATTTTTCAAAATCTAGTTTCTTATTATATTTTTATATATATAGGAGCACCAAATGCTATATTTAATACTCAATTAATAGAAATAGATAATTGAACTAGATAATGAACACACCTAAAGATTCCACTTTCTTCTTAGCTCGAGTGTGGTTTTTATTCTAATGGACCTTCTTCTCACATGTAAAATAGATAACATAATATTCTCTTACTTTCCCTTTGATATTTATATTCTTTGAAGAGAGTTTAAAATAAGATTTAGTATTAGAGATCTTCACATGGTCTTTCCTTTTATTCACCATAAGGATTGAAGGTTTTTTCAATTTATATCATTTTCAACATGGTGAAGAACAGTGAGAATATATTGGATATACTTCTCTATGATGTTTATATAGAAGTTTATAAAAACTAGATAATATTTGAGGTAGTGATGAAAGAATAATATCAGTGTGCAATTTATTAGGTAGATTAGACCATAAAACCTATAGGATCTCAATGTAGCCAACGAGTTTGACTACATGAGGCCCAGGTGACACACCTTCTCTATGTTTACCCAAAAATAGTTCAATGGATATAACAAATCTTTCATGTGCATTTCTCTCCTAATATAAACTGTGACGATGATGGAGCATGCAATAAGAATCCATTTCACCGTGTGACTTCATGAGTCGACTAGACATAGATAAAAGAATTAAACATGAAGGATCAATTATGTCTCTCAAATGTTGATCGTAGACAACAAAATACTCATCACTCACCTCATTTTTAGGAAGATCAATAATTTTGGATTATATCATGTAATACTTTGATTCATGGATCAATACTACCCACAGGAATCTAATCCATTTCTCAAAATTACAGCCAGATAGAAGATGACCTTTCATCAAAATTGATTGCAGGAATAATTTAGTTAAAAAAATTACATTATTCTAAATTTATAAAAGATCATATTATTATTACATTACTTGATTACAATTTATGTGAGATATGAGTAATTTGATTTTATTTTTTCTCGTACTATTTTATCAAATCTCAATGTCCCTCACTACTGAACTCAAAATGTCCCATCACTATAGACACTCTAGTGTCAAGGATCCATATTTCCCTTCTTATAATCCTAACAAAGGCCAAGGAAATTATAATATAGTATTTTGGTAGGAGGAATTACTAGCTAAAAACTAGTAGTTCCTTAAACCATTGAGTGGACTCCCCAATCCCTAAATCTTGACTTATATTTCCTCACAATTGCCTCTAAATTTGTATTGGATAGAAAAAGGCCATTAAACCTAATAGAGATTTAGTTAAGTTGACACATTATCATATTTAAGTCTTCTAGATAATTAAAACCATCCTCAATTCAACCTTAAATATGAGTTCATCTTAATTCATATGATGAAAGACATAATGAAATAAATATAACTTGAGGGATTGTTTTATTTTTTTATAAATTATTCTTATTTAATAATTAACATGTTTTTATAATATAAAGGTGATTTTACTTCATGTATTACCCATTTTATGGTAAAATATTTATTTATAACCCATTTATTTTAATTCTCTATTTTCAAATTAGTTTATTTATTTATGTGATCAAGGTCTTGAATTCATTACGTAAATCATTCATAATATTGAAATAAATAAATAAATAAATAAATAAATAAATAAATGAATCCGTCATGATCTTTTATCTAGTGATTGATTTTTTGAGAATAAAATAAATCATCATATGAACCTAGTGATGAAATCTTTATAATGATCTTGGAATGAGTTGCAGGAGCCCATATTTACACCTATTTATCTCTCATGTTGGATTCATCTCAATTCCATCTTGGATTGCCTCCATGTCAGATCCTCCATAAACTAACTCCAGGTACCTTCAAATACTCATTTTATTATATATTTTTTATAACTCACATGCAGTTGATGGGAACTATAGGATTGGTTAAGGGGAATTACATAAAATAACCTTAGACATGCAGGTCCTACATAATGAAAGAGGGAATAATGACTCACATGATAACATATTTAATTTAATAATAATTAATTTCAAAACCTTCTAACAAAATTAAATCCAATAAAACCAAAACATACATTGGTCTGGTCAAGCTCATGTTCGGTTATACACATGAAATTTGTACACATTTGAAATAAGTGGTTGGTATTCCATTCAATTCTCCCTTTAATAAGATAAAACAAACACAAATTATTTTGAATAATTATATTTTTAATCAATTAATTAATTTTATATTATTTCATCCCCATCTTGAAATTCCCATATTCTATTATTATAAACAAAACAAAAAATTTAAATTTATTTAAAACTAAATAAAATAGTACACAACTTTGTACTTGGAAGCAACTCGACAATTAATTTTCCAAACTATTTATTATGGTTTTCATTGTAAATAATGCACTCATATGACATTTTGTGCACATGGAATGTCTCATTATTTCATATCATGAGTAACCAATTTAATGCCAAATACAATAAATGAAAATTATTTAGCCTATATGATTTAATACATTGAGTCTTTAGTATATCATAACCAAACATGATTCATAATTTTGAATATTACAATGAATTAATTAAGAATTTAATATAATGTAAAAACTAATTACCAATGTGTATCATCAAATTAATGACCACTGAACTCGATTCGATGATTTTTAATGGAGTAATTAAGTAAATTTAATATTTACACATAAACAGGTAGTTAACATGACACGTACAGGTGAGCCACATGACATGTACTTCTCAACACAAAATATTCAGAGTACATTACTAGGGATTCAGCATGTACTTATTGTGGACATTTATGAAGTAAATGATGCTTATAGATTATACAAGGCATGTAAATCTAGTTACATGGTTTGTTGTCTGTACTCATTGTGTATTAAATACATTTTGTGTATTAATTACACATCACGGTTTGACCTCATGTCCAGTAGCATGAAAACACATGGAATACACCGAATGTAGTCAAATGACACGGTGTTTACTCTGGTAAATCTATGATCTCCACTGGCTAGTATTCATATCATGCATTTATTGCACTTGATGTGTACTAATTAGAAGACATCCCAGAATCCACATTAGCATCCTTATGAAATGAATAAGGATACACAATGTGTAACAATTGAGTGCATGCCTTGTACATTTGTATTATCCATCCAAAATCCCTAACACCACTGTATGGGTTCATCTGATGTGACATTTTTTAATACCAATCAGATATTTGTTAATATGATCACTAAATAGAGAAGTGAAAGAACATATTTTTGATAACAGATCAAGAAGGAATTAAAAAAATGAAATGAATCTTATCTTTTAGATTTATGATTATCAAAAATCAAATAAATAATTATAAATTTGAATGTGGCCACTCTAATACCACTTGATGGTTCTAGGTATAGTGCAATCACTTATCCAGGCCAATACCAACTCAACAAAAGTTGGATTCAATGGATCATTAACATATTGTACAAGACATGAGGGTCATGAATAACAAATTTTTTACAATCGAATATAGAAAATAAGGTCATCAGAACCAAGAAGATATCTTTTCACGTTAAATTAATGATTAATATAATTAATTATGAAGAATAATTACCATATTCTTGAGATATTTCTTTATATAAAATGTTGATAATACGAAACCCTTTTCAGTAATTTTTCATTGTACTCATAATATCTAAGTGTGGAATCCCTCTAGCAGTGATATGTATGAGCTCTTATGATCTCTGAATGACATTGATCAATTATCAAATGCTAGCATGGTCGATTGATTGTCTTATGTAATTCGTCTTGACCATATAAAATATCTTCGATCATGAAGAATTTTTTTTATCTTCTCATTATTGAGAGGATGTGAGAGGGAAGAGGAAAATTCGAGAGAACAATCTGTTGTGCAAAATGATTCTCAATTATCTTATCTTAGGAAATATAAGTGGTATCTTTATTGACCTAGGATTAGGGTTTTTATTATAGTTCATTCCAGAAGTTATCTTAACAAAAAATCAAGCACATGTATGACCCCATACGTTGTATTAAAATAATAATATTATTTTATTCCATGGTGTGTGCTAACTAAATCACTGATAAATATTATTTTATCAGATTGAAAATTAATATTCATCCCCAAAAATGATATTGGTATGCTTATCCTTAGTATTTATCAAATACCAGAATAAATATTTCATTAAATATTTATTCCTGAAATAAATATTTCATTCACAATTTTGAAAATAAATATTTATTAAATATTTGATAAAATAAATATTTTTCATCAATAGATCCTAAATTAAATTATTCCTTGGTCATGAGTATAAAATTTATTCTAATAATTAAATTCATAAATAATTTAATTGATATCAACATATTCAAATAGGGTGTAACCCTATAGGATTATTTCTCATTGTCATTAGTTGGGATTTCATAAAGCCTGTGATTATTATTTAGAAACAGGCTAAGAAAACCAAGAGAAATAAGTTAATGTCATACTATCTTAAACCACACACAAGCACTTATTTTGGAATATAATATCATTGTCTCAATAACTCATCAAGAAAGTTGCATAATTGTGGAAACAACCTATGTTCATGATATGTATTTTATTGAATATTTGAAATAATCTCAATGTTACACCATTTCCAAGGAATTTAACACAACTATTCTATTTCAATAAAAGGGTAAAGATATCAACATCCATTAATATAGAAGGGACAAATCCTTCCTCAACTTATTAATTAATAACACAACATTCGTGACACACCCAACATAACCAAATTTTCCATGAATTATTACACTCAAGGTTTATGATAATAAACCTAAGTGAATGAGTCGTGAAATGAATTAATAATAATAATAATGTCTAAGGACCATTACACATGCTCACAGATAAAAATATCTGAGGACACATAAACAATTAATGTTCCTAATGGAAGGTCTGTTCTTATAATCTCTTATCTTAATGATTACCAAGTGTGAACTTGAAGAGAAGTATAATATTCTTATGAGTACTCAAACTAGATATTCAACATGTTATTTTTCCTATCATATAATGTTATCCATCCATAAAACCGTGTATAAGAATATTTTCATGTCATTTTAATGTTCTCGTCCTAGAGAGAAACTACTTTGACCTTTCAATGCGACAAATATTATAGGACAGTATTGCATAAAAGTACTTAAAAACTATGAGTGATATGTAATATTATTATTAAATAAATATTCACATATTATAATATTCATGAAAAAAAACTATAAACAAATGGTTCTAGAACACCAACTCCAACATCGACTGCATGATGAACATGAAATTCAATTCTTCCAATAGCACCTTGATGTGACTAGTCTTTCTATCTAATGATTGGATGATGCCTTTGATTTGGTACCTCAATATGTTTGAGTAGGGTTATTAAGGAGCGTTCAACCTTGAATTATCCCTTTATTACTTCATTATGAGAAATATAATCAATCATATCTTAGACGTTGTGATTCTATGTAAGGGTAATTTTTCCACGACAAATGATGTTGTTGGCCTATTCAAAAACACCCATTGAAACAGAATTTGTTGGGAGACCTTATTGATAGGCATGATTACAGGTCCCAAGAATCATGAGGATTCTATTGTTTAGGTACATGTTGAAGTACATGCCACTTATCCTAATAAACATTAGGATAGAGAGCCTGATCTCAAGCATATTGATGATGGAAAACATTATAAGCATATAGAAGAGCATTATCATGCTCCTATGAAATATAAGGTTGGAGGAAATTAGTAGGTTGATATTGATGTTCGTGATACTTATTCTCTTTTCATATATAGGATGATATATCCAATTATTAATGAGTATAATATTAAAGGCCAAAATCCTAGTCATGATCCTCTCATTCCACTTATTAAAATTGAATCAACCTCTCTAGAGTTCAAGAGTAAAGAATTGTATTTGGATCCTCTTTAACCATTTTCATCAGAGGGTCTGGCAGAGGAAGAAAAATATAATCCCATGACCCTAAGAGGGATAGATTAAAGGAACTTCTCATTGCCCTATGTATTTTACTGAATGATGATGAATGGGATTATCAATATTTATTTACCTTGGAAATATTAGTGAGCCCCCTATATCCTAAGAGAAGATGGTATATTATTACTCACTCTTTTGGTAGTGTTTTTTGTTCCGTGAACTGCCTTTTTCTTCTTCCCAGTTAACCCAAAATGTTTGTTTTGAAATTCAATAAAAATGGTTTGATGTTGATGTGTGAAATATTTGGTTGTGTTTATTGAGTATGTGTGTATTAATTCTTGTTTTCCAGAAGTAAAAGAACAATTTTTGAGTGGATTAATTGGATGTAAAATTGGGAGATGGATATTTAGATATGAATATAAGTTAAACATATGGAAATATTTCCTATTATTGTTCATTATCCTCGTTTCATACCATGAGTATTTTCATATTAGTTTAGAATAATTGAGTGGTGTTTTAGTTGAGATGTTTTATATTGATTTATGTTTGACTATTGAAAACAAAATCCAAAAGTGGATATTTTTGTGACCAAGAAGATGGTTGAGAGTGAAGGTGCCCCAATAGTTATTTGATTAAGGAGAGTGGGACTTGATGATTACTCTAGTAGGGTTAAAGACTAGGTTGTGACCCAATTACATATATATAAAACATGATGGATTTCAAATTAAAATGGAAGTGGTATCCAATAACATAAATTAAATGCTTTCATTTTAGTTTTTTCTTAAATTCATTTCAACTCATGCGCTTGCACAACACAAAGAAAAAATATCACAAATATTGTATTATTATAAGTGTAATTTTTAATTACATGGATAAAATTAATATATAATTACCTAAATAATAACATAAAAATTTTATATTCATTATATATATAAATATTTTTATATTTTTATAGAAATAATAATTTATTTTATTTTTTTATTTATTAAGATTTAAATAAAAAAGTATATTAAAAATCACATTTTTTCAGTAATTTATTATTAGAAAAATATTAAAATATAAATAAAATTATATTTTTTATTAACATAGTAATATACATAAATATAATTTTATATTTATAAATATATTTTTATTTTATTATAATAAATAAAATCATAAGAATTATATATAGAAAATATAATTATTTTTATATAATATATGGTTATCTAATAATAAACTATAAATACAATATAATTTGAAATATTGTTATATTTGAAAGCATAATAAGCAAAAATAAAATTATATACATATTTATATACTTATAAATATGAAAAAAATATATTTTTATTTTAGTATGAAAAATATAAAAAAATTATTTATAAGAAATATAGTAATTTTTATATAATTTTATTTTTATCTAATAATCAATTATGAATAAAATATAAATTTTAAATATGATTACATCTGAAATTATAATAAAAATAATTATATTAATATTAATATATTTATAAAAATGAGACTATTTATATAAATTTATCAGTTTCAGGTAATTATTTATGTCCAATAATACATTTATATATATGATATTTTGTTATCACTATTTTCTAAGGCATATTTTGAAATGAATTAAAAAAAACTGAAACAAAAAAATATTTTACATTGGTCCTTGTTGCATAATACTATTTCCCTTTTCATCAATGTATTGAAATCCTTTTCAACCTATTTTTTTATAAATATTTCATTTAACGAAGAAAAACAATCAAATACCAAACCCTACCACACAAACTCATATGCATTCATTTACCCAACAAAACCCTCTTAAATAATTATTTTAAAATAAACACCCAAATAATAAATTTATCCTTTTTAACAAGAATACCAAGAAGTAAAGATCAGTTGTATAAATATGAAGACGAGTGATCAAGGACCAACCACTGGATATATTATCCTCCTGGGAGATGTCATATACCATGGAATGAATGAAACATGACACTTTAGTCACCTCTGCCAGTAGTATATGTCCATGTATGCACACAAATCTTTATAAAGGCATTCCCACTACATTATTCTTTAGTATGTGTTTTTGGAGAGGTGAACCACCATGTATGGACCCCCAAACTATAGTGGATAATCTTATCCTTGCATGGAATCATGATGATTTTGATATCACTGATGAGATTTCCCATAATGAAGCAATCAAAGGAGAAATCATTGTCGCACACTCCATGATAACCCTAATCAACGATTTGGAGATTCGAAACCAATGAATCAATCCACATAGTCTCTAGTAGTAATAACATCATCAGGGTTCCATTGGAGGAATTGAATTTCATGTTAAACATGTAGTTGAATGCCCGCACAATAACCCTTTTTAAACCTCACCTAAAACTCAACAAGGGTGGTAATAACTGAATTTTACACCATGAACTTAGGTTTTCATAACACCCCTAGTTTTAGGTACTTTAAACTTTTATCGTGTATAATCATGTTATATGGTTCTTGGGTTATGTTTTGGGAGTTTGTGAAACGTTTAAAGTGATTTAGATGTGTTTCAGGAGGTGCATCGTTTGATTAATGTTAGAATAAATTGTTCAGTATCTCTAGGAAATCGTGTCGGGTCATGTTAAAAGTTATTGGGAAGCCATATATCTGGAGCATGGTTTTTCCAAACCATACAACTGAAAAGGGGAATCATGCAGCTAGAGAGAGTGGGATAATCACAGTTGGATCGTGATTTGTCAGCCCGTGTGAGCCAACCATGCGAGGTGTTGGCATTGAGACAGTATAACCACATGATTGAAACATGTTTTGCTAAACCATGCATCCTAACTACATGACTACCTAGGTGATTTTTAGTATCGTGGACATGGTAGGAACATTATTTTTTTAAATGTGTGAACTAATGACACAACATGCAATTAAATCTCTAAAAAATTTGTTTAAATTAAAATTAATGCCCCAAAACCCTCATTTTTATCCTATCCTTCCAAGTTAATGAACACTTTTCCCCTTGTATTCCATGATAATTTACTTTGATCTAGAAGAAAATTTTGGATGAATCAAAGTGTGTTGGAGATCCAATATCGCCCATAGTCCTTGGTACTACATGTTCTTCATAGATCCCCTATTCTCCTCTCTCTCTATTGAAACCATAGAACTAGTTAGTTATACATAAATCTATGTGATATGGAATAAATCATAAAGATATATTGTGGTATATATCTAAAGGACGGTTTTGTGATCTATAATATATATGTTTTTTGCACAGTTCTTTATTTTTTTCATTTTCTAAAAAGTATGTGGCATCTCTCTTATCTCTACATATTCTAGAATTTGAATGCTATGATTGAATTAATATTTTCCTAGGTATTTTCACTAGATTTGTTTTGTGATTTATATACATAACCAAATTTAGCTATTGTTTTGGAATTATATTAATTTTATGGTTTTTTGTAAAATAACTCTACTTGTAATTTCGAAATGATGGATTTAAAATTATGATGTAGTTTTAACGCCTGAAAAATGATTCCATGGAAGATTTTTTTTTCCCGTAAAATGAAATAAATATATATATATATATATATTCAATGAAATACTCATATGTATACACCCATATAAATACACTTATTAAGACATATATAAAGACACATAGACTTATATAAATAAACAAATATAAATACAAAAATACATATGTTTGTATGTGTGTGTTAAAGTGAATTTTTTTTAAATAAATAAATATTAATATATATACACACACACACAATTTTTTCAAAAAATATATATTAAAAAATATATATTAATGAATAAATAAAAGTAAATATATTTAAACATTTAAATATATATATATATATATGAATATATATATAAGTATATAAATATATGTCAGTATATAAATATATAAGCATATAAATATATATAAATATATAATTATATCGATATATAACAAAAAGTGAAACTAAATTTAACTGTATAGTTTCTTGTCCACAAGGTGTTGTTTAGGGACTAAAATCTTGACAGTGTCAAAATAATCAATAATTTCAGTGGTTTCTCATTAGTCCATTCATAAGGATGGTTGGGATTGTAGTAGAGAGAAACTGCATTAATGAATGGGTTGCTTAGGATATGAGTTGTGCGACTAAGGGGAGAATAATATTTAAAATATTTTTGAAATAATTTATCAATTCTAGTAATTAGCATTGATAAAAGTTATCCATTAATAACACTAAAAAATCAATCATAAATTCAATCTTTTATCATTGATAAAAAATGTTGACAAAACATGGCATTATCTGTGGTAACATAGTGATGATTAATGCCATTGGTCTTTATCAATTCTCACATAATCAACACTCAACACATTTTTAACATTTCTAAAAGGTTTTTGTTGCTTTTAAAGACCGTCTTTTATTAGTGTTTCATGCACCATGTTTCAAATAAAACCCTTTCATAATTACAAATTTGTTGATGATTCATTCATTGTTTAGAATCTTCTTATTTTCTTCATTTTCAAACTGGAATATATTCATGTTCAACATCAATTTTATACTTAAATCTAATATTTTAGAAACATTTTATATAAATTGGACTATGATATTGATTTTAAGGCTTTAAGTGAACATAAAACACACACACAATGTCAAATTATTATATAAAATTGAAAATAATAATATTATAAATTTGGGTTTTATTTTTTTAATAAAAGAAAATTTTCTATACTTATTGATTATATGGTGTTATGACATAAATTTTCTTATATTGTTTAATAGTTTAAATTATTTCTTATTTATTAAATCTATTCATTTTCATCAGTTTTTATTACGATATACACTTGAATGGATTGGTGAAATTAAAAAAAAAGTAAATATTTTTTGGGCTACACTATTTGATATCTTTAGTGATTTAATATATTTACTGTAAAAATTTAATTCTTCAGTTGAATAATTATTTAGTTATTTTTTTATAATTTTATAAAAATTATTTTTCCACAACATTAATGAATATGTATTTAAATATAACTAAAATATAAATATATAAATTTATTATATTATATTTCTTAATAATCTGTATATAATTTATATATGCATGTCTTTAATGTTTCATATATATAAGTACATATACCCTACCAACATATTACATGAAATTACACCAACAAATTATATTAAAATTTCCAATATAAATAGAATATAATTGAAATATCATCATATAAAATTGCCTTTGAATATTTCATTTCGAATTTACATTGGAAATTTATACTCAAAAATAGTAGTGTATACATACATTGAAAATTTTCAATTGAAATATATACTTAAGTATTGAAAATAAATTTTATTCTAAATATTTATATCATAAATTTTATTATAAAAATTCTAAAATAAATATATGTTTAAATTTTTAGTACAAATAAACTAATACACAAATAGAAAATGTAATTTTTCAATAACATAAATTCATTGAAAGTTTTCATTAGGAACTTTTAGTGAATATTTCCATTGAAAAATTTTAGTGAAAATTTCTACATAAATTTCAAGTTTATATTTCAACTTGGTTTTTATTATAATTAAACTAAAAATGTGATTATCAATATTATAGAATAAATGAATGTTTAAATATTTAGTTAAAAATATTAACATATAAATAGACAATGTATTTTTACATAGAAAATTTGTACAAGATATATTCTATAGAAAATTTGAGTGAAAAATTCCATTAGAAATTTATAGTGTAAACAACCACTGAACATTTATTGTGTAGACTTCCCCTGGAAATTTTTGGTGAAAACATCCCCTGGAAATTTCTTGTACAAACTTCCACTATAAATTTCTTGTGAAAACGTCAAATAGAAAATTCCAGTACAAATTTACACTTTAAATTACAATGAATACATATTAGTACATAAATAAAAAAATAAATTTTCACTGGAAATTTTCATTTAAAATTTATCCTAAAACCCATTATTGCAAATTTCCATTGAAAACATATAGTTCAAATTTACATTCAAATTTCCTAAATAAATTTTTAATGAATACTTTGAACATGATATTTTCATTTGAAATAATGATTCCAAATTTTCAATAAAAATTTTAAATAAAATTTCAATGTAAGATGAAAATTTTCAATGCTAACTAAAAAATCACAAAACACACATACAAATAAAAATATATTAAAAATAAAAAATTAAAATTTGCAATGAAAAATTTCATTACTAGTTTTCAATTTAAATTTCCACTTTAATTACAAGTGAAAATAAATTAATTTATAAATAAAAAAAGAAGATTTGGAATGAGAAATTAAATTGAAATTTTGAAATGAAAATTTTCATCTAAAATTTTTAGTTTCATTTTTCACTAAAATTATAACTCATTTTATATTGATACTCAAATAAAAAATGAAAAAATCTTGTGTCAATTCCCATTATTTATTTTCATTGGAAAATTCCATTTAAAAATTTCACTATAAATTTATGTAGTTTATTTCCTACACATTATATTATTCCTATTATAAACATAAAAATTATTTTTTTATGGGAATTTAAAAAAAAAATATTTTATTCAAGAATAATAAATTTATATAAGAAAACTATATAAATTTTCACAGCACATTTCCAACTCAAATTTTCTCTCACAAATTTCAATGCACATTTCCACTAGAAAATTTTAGTTCAAAATTACACATGGATATTTAAAGAAAAATTTCAATACATTTTTTTGAGACACCATATATTTCTTAATATAAATATACAAATTTTTTAAAATGAATTTTTATGTTGTAAATTTCTAATAAATAAAAAAAGGGTGGAAAAATTTTGTTATCTAATAAGAAAATTTTAACTCAAAATATGTATTGAAAAATTATATGTTTATATAAATGAATGTTTAAATAATTTATATATTTCTATGTATAAAAATTATTATTAATTTCTTTATACCTGTTTTATTGGGAATAAATATAAAAAATGTATATATTTTTAAAAAATATTAGTAGTTTGTGTATATTTATAACCATATAACTAATTCTTAATTATTATTATATGTTTATTTTTATTACTGTTATTATATATTTATTATTATGTTTTCTCTATTTTCACTTATCATTATTTTTACTGATTTTTTATAATATATTTTTTTATTTAATGATTATGGGTTTGATTTTTTTTAAATCACATTATAGGTGAAGCAACGGGTATTTCAGTACAACACATAAAAATAAATCTTTTTTTAATAAAAACTAATAAATTATAAAATTTTGATCACCGAGAACATCATTTTATTAAATGAGGAAAGTATCTCGTGGTTAACCTGATGGTCAGGTCACTACACAAAAGAGATGATGATATTTTCACAGTCTTAGGGATGAATATTCTTCAAAAAAGACAAACATGTGGTTGAAAAGAAAACATGAGTTATCTCACTATGATAATAGAATATTTGGGATATATAGGAGGATGACGAGGTACCCTCTTACCTATAAATGGAGGTGGCTACTGTGTTGGATATGGGAGTTCTTGGATTCGATGCATGGTGGAGGATTGAGGGAGAACCTATGTAGAAGAGGCAAACATATAGAAGGAAGAAGAAGGTAGACCGACTACCTCCCATGTTCTGGATACCTATATCCTATCATCCACATTCGATTTATTTTCATTAATTATTGTACTTATTCCTCTTCAATGACCCCCTTTAATGGAGGGGTAAAAGCTTCATAGTGGTTGGGTGAAGGGAAGGTGATTATTGTGATGTGTGTGCTTTGAATTAATCAAACTCATGAATATATTTTTATTTATTGAATGGTTTTAAATTTTTAATTTTATAATTTAAATTTAATAAGATTCTATTTTTATTTAATTCTGAATTATTAATTTGTCCTAATTAGGAATTTTTTCTCCCTCTTCGTAGTTTTGGATCACAGTGATTGGTTGGTCTAAAGTCAAGGGGAGAAGTGTTTAGTAATTACTAAACACATTATGATGGAATATGGGACTAAATTTATTGTTAGGTAATATCAGTATTGAATTAGGTATTTCCAAAATAATTTAAGTTAAACCTATTATGACTTTCACACATTGGAAGGCAAATAATCCAAGAAAGAAAATTGTTTGAGATCATTCTCATCATCATCTTGTTTACCAAGGGTGAAAGGAATGAGAAACTATTGTTAATCCATTCATTTAACCAATAAATAAATAAAATAGATTCATTTCAAAAAAATCCATGATTATATTTAAAAAGGGTAGAAAAAATAAACTCAATAACTTGTCTCTCATTTTAATTTCATAATACAAGATTCTTTTCTTCCTATTCATAAAAATATTGTTATTATATTTACTTTTTAACTCTTGAATTTATATTAAACACTTCTCCCAAGGTAATTTTTTTCGCCACTACTACTATAACCATAGGGGGAAAATAAAGAGTTTTATACACCTCACGATAGGTGTTCATAACACATCTATGTGTTTTGGTATTTTTGATCAGAAATGACATGACATTCCATTCTATACATATAATTTATCTACGTATATGTCTAATGGTCCTTAATAAAAAATCGAGCCACCTCGTAGAAAACCAAGGACCACATCAACCATATATGGGACCTAGGTGGTCAAACACAAAGGAGGCAATCAACTTTTCCACCCCTAGGTGATAAGTGAGGATGCATAGGGCCTATTTCATATGAAATTTAATGTAGAGACCCTGAAAAATGTATTATTATTTTTCATACAGAATATTTTATGATGACATCTAATTGGTTTGGTTTTTTTAGAAATAAATTTACATTCTATTCTATAATTAGAATTTATCTAGGTGTATTTCTGATTGGACTTAATAAGAAATTGTGACAACCCTTATAAAACCAAGGAACACCATAACCAAATATGGGACCTAGGTGGTAAAACACATGGGATGAAATAAACTTTACCAGCCCCAAGTGACATGTGAGGATGCATAGGGCCTATTTCATGGTATATTTAATGTGGTGACCATAAAAAATCTATTCTTATTTTTCATATAGAATATTTGGTGAGAACATCTAAGTGGTTTTCTATTTTTTATGAGAAATGAAATGAAATTCCATTCTATACACAGAATTTTTCTAATTATATTTCAGATTATCCTTAACAAAAAATTGGTCTACTTTGATATGTTTACGTGCTATGTAAAGGGTTCACATCATTTAATGGCAAATATTGGGATTTTAATAAAAATTAGTTGAGATTTTGGTGTATATGAGCTTCACAAAATACACAATGTGTAAAGTGATCGCATGCTATATAATTGTCATGAATTTCTATTTTAGGGTTGTGAACGACTAGTTTATTATTTAGTTAATTTATGGATTCCACGATCTTGAACTAGAGGATCTTCCTAGAAGATATTGGGAGACTCCTTACCTTCATGATCACTTCGTTCAGCTATTGATCACCATTGTGGTTGTGTTGATTCTCTCCATGTATATAATCCTTATGGTTATACATTGGTTTTGGTTATGAATATAGTTTTGGATGTGTTTGTGTTTATATTTTTAATCTGATATTGTTTTTAATCAATCATTTCCAGTTTCCTAGCATGCCTTGTCTTTCGAAGGCCCTTATCTTAGTTTCCAATCACTGTTGTCAAAGGAAGCTACGTTTCTACCATCTTGAGGTAGGGTTTTCTATGAAATGGGGTAATTTTATGAATTAAATTTTTTTATTGATAAATTACTTTAGAATTATTAATTTATTAGAAGTGATATGAGGTTTCAAATGATTTATTTCAATAGAAAATGTTTTCCCCAATGGTTTTTTTAAATAAATTATCTTGATTTGTAAATGGGGTTTCAATCTCCAAATTAGAATAGATTTGAATTGAAAATATTTTATAAAATTATGATCATAGTTTTGAGAATGTATTTGTAAAATTGAACATTGGGGGCCTTAGGTTCATCAGTAAAATAATACATGTAGTCTTATTGTGTGTTTTACCACTAGAAGGTAACCTTTTGTGATGTCGACTGGTAGGAGATGATATTTTTTGGATCAAACTAATGTCTGTTTAGGATTGTGAGTGTAAAATATGTACTTTCCTATATGATGGAGCATAATACATGAGGTTATTTTTCATTTATGGTTATTTATCACATGATTAGCTTCATCATGGATTGTTTCTCGCAGTTTGTTATATGAGGTTGTATCCTATTACTTCCCATGATAGACTGTTTCAAGGATACATGTTTACCTATTTACTTCTTGATGCATGATTATGATTTCCAATTTTATAAAAATTCTAGTTTTAATATTTTTTATTTTATAATATGAAAGGCTTATATAAAAACGAAAGGATAAAATGGTAAAATATTTACAACAAGATTTAATTTCTGAAAATGTTTTGTAAAACTATTTTGTTTTGAAATCTAGAATTATGTAATTATTGATATTAAAAGTTGTATAGAAACAATGGTGGTATCCTTATAGTATTTTTCACACACCCTACTTTGTCACTTTGGTCATTTTTTATATTGTATTACATGGTTAAAGTAAAGGGAAGATCACTATGTTGTATGGTGGATTCTGTTGTTGCGGCTGATTTCAGTTTGGATTGGTCTGGAGGTGACTATTGGTTACATGGGGTCTTGGTATACTTTCTGGTTTAAGTTATTTTTCCTTGGATTGTATGTTTTTGTGGTATCTATTTTATTTCCACTTTCTACTCTAGTTGTATGTCTTATTTTACTTATATTAAAGATTGGTTTCTATTATCAGGTTTTACCTATATTACATGATGAGTTGGTCAGTTGGATTTTATAGTTGTCTAGTGTTGGTTCATTGCAATTTGGAATCAAAGGGATTCTTAGCCTGAAGTGTGTTAACAATTCCTGATATTAGTTTTATGTCTTAGGTAAATAGGATTTAGGACCGTTATAATTCAGATACTAGGTACGGAAAAGGGGTTTGAATAGCTCACAGTTGGATTTAGGACCGTTAAATTCATCATGTTTTAAATATGGGTTATCAATACCTGAAGTTGGTCCTATTATTTGGTAATTTTGTCAAGAGTGATTGGTTTTTGAATTTTGTTAGACAATTCCTCTGTGAAGATCACTACCAAATCAAAGAGAGGAATCTGTGAGAATGGTTCTATAGGTGAATCCTCCTATGGACCCTACTTTAGTAGAAGACGTATCCCCACTATTCAATCTATGGTTCAAGTGGGTATTGGAAACCCAATATGCATGGTGGATCATGGATCTAGATTTACTAAGTTGCATCCAACCATATTTCATGGGGATAAA
Organism: Viscum album; assembly: GCA_963277665.1. NCBI lineage: Eukaryota > Viridiplantae > Streptophyta > Magnoliopsida > Santalales > Viscaceae > Viscum > Viscum album. Next base: position 783,040,536 of record OY728161.1, read on the forward strand.
GGACCTGAAGAATACAAGGATTGGTTTGGGTGGATAGAGAAGATCTTTAACTTCTTGAACACTCCTAAAGACACTAAGGTGGGTTTTTTCACATATATTCTTGAGGGACCCAAAATGTGATGGTGGGAGTCTATTGTGAAATCTAATTTGTATGAGGATCTTACCTAGTCCTCCTTCAAGAAAATATTTAACCAGCTGTTTTACACTGAGAAATTTCGGGTGATGAAGACTTGAGAGTTTCTAACCTTAGAGTATAGGAAGAATACCGTTCTAGAGTATTCATCCTATTTTTCTAAGTTGACAAATCTGGCAATAGAGCTTATCACTAATTAGTACCTTATGTATCATATGATTGAGTTAGGATTGAGGCCTCACATCATGTCCTTGTTGATACTCATGTTTCTTTAAACCTTTTTAGAGGTAGTTGAAAAAGAAGCTTTGCTATAGGAAATCATATCTATAATGATAGGTTTGGGTGGAGCTTCAACTGGTTTTGTGGTTAGCGTAGGTGTATGTTATGGCCTGAAAAGGAAGTATATGTGTAAGATCCCATCATTTTCAAGGTACAAACCTCATTGTGTTATTCATTTGAACCATGTTGGATGAGTCATGTTCATATATGAAGCCCATTATGGGGGAAAATGACATAAATTTCAATGATATATGGTTATTTTAATTAATGGAGTTTTTATATAAACGTGTTAAATTGGTTTGTGTGGGTTTCCCATTATTTGGATGGATTTTGAGGTGTTTCAGATCCTTATGGAGGACACTGGACCAAAATCTATAGACTGGTGATTTACACCATGTAAAGGTGTTACCCAATGTGCACATTCATATAAAAATATGTCATTAAACTAGTATATGGTGTGAAATGGTTACACATTGTGTAAACCATTCAAATAATGTAATAATAGATTGAGATAAATATTAACCCATGTCAAGGTTCTTTTAGTGTATCCATCTAAAAATACACAACGTGTAAATGAGTAAAATGACATGTAATATCCCGATCATTTATTTAATGGGTTCATGTGACTAATTTTTCATTCCATCTACTAGAGCCTTCCACTTATTGACCCTAGGGTGTCTCCCGAGTAATTTTATAGTGACATCCTCTATTCCAAATTTCTTTTTTTTGTGATCAATCCCTAGTAAGTCTTCGGATTTGATTTCCACCTTGGCTTGTACTGATTATTGAAATTACAGGCATGATATTAGTTTATAACAATATTATAAACAAAATGTGTAATTAAAATATAAATAGTAATTTTCATAACTAACCATTGAGACATATGATGTGATATTGGGATATCCTTGATGCTATGCTTAATGATATTTTCTGTAATGATAATATAACCGGATCATCCCGGATTTATTAATAAAATGTATGTATATTGATCTTGGACATGAAACATGATGAAATGATTATACACTATTCTTGGGCCTGATTTATTTGCTAGAATTCTTATATACTGATTTTGACCTAAATTTTTGTGATTTATACCATGGATATATTGTAATGGTTTGCATGGTTGTGAGACATGATTAGATAAATTCTATCATGGCACTGAGTAATCTTATATTTTACCATGTTTATATGTTTATGGTTGGCATGGTAATGAAAAATTATCAAATAAATTCCAGCATGGTGTGGAATAAGGTTGATGTGGTATTAATTAAAATGTTTAATTAATTAACACAATTGTTTATTGCATTATATCAAGCAAAAATTATTAGACTAGGTATACTTAGAAATGGTGGTGTCAACGTACTGACTTATACTCACACCATATTCAGGTCACCATTTGGTACCTGAGAAAATTACCTGGATGCGTGATTTGACAAGATTTAGGGACCATTTTACAGATTATGCTTGCTAGATGGGATGGAGTTTGGAGACAGGGCCAATATGGGTCTTGGGATCAAGGAATTTTTAGTATTTATTTGACTATGTTAGTATTTTTTTATTGACTCAAGAATGAAATTTTGTTACATTTTATCCCATCATTTATTTATTCCTTTATTATTTATTGGATTATTTAGTTGGCTTTTATTGTTTGGTTGTTCCATTATGTTGTATTATTTCCATTATTTCCTTTACTCAAATATTTACTACTATATGATTATTCTTCCACATCATAACTCTTTAACTAGGGGGTATAGTATCCCCACTATACTTATCTCACCCCCATTACTATTCATTAGCCTTGGGAATATGAGAAGGAAGGCTTGAGGTCCCGTAACCAACCTGTTACAGCCACATGAGAGAGTTCATGATCGAGGGAAGTTACAAAGTTATATAAGATCACATTGGGTTTCTTTATTATATGATAAAGTTATAAAGGATACTAGGATATTTTGGGACATGGTAATAATCTTGTTCATGGGAGTATATAACTTGTGTATGTTGGAAAATTGATGCTCCCAAGGATGCGATTGCTGTTTATTTAGTTCTCTTGTTACAGTTGATGTTAATTCACCTAGGGTGATTCATATGTGCTGTGATGTTATTATTTTGTGATCTTATTAGTGCATGATATTTCTACTCATGTACTAGAATGGAATAAGATAATCATGCATTCATCACGATAAGCACTTGGGTATATATATTGACATACATTATTCATGATAGGCATATGTTTATGGCATGTGATATGTAATTTCCTCTATAAACTATGACATGGGATACCTGTTATGTATGTCAAATTAAATGAAATAAATGACATGGGATACCTGCTATGGAATCAAAAATTGAATGATTATACAGGTCCAAGGCATTCTCTAACATTCCATTGATCCATGGTCTAGCACACCCATGGCATTATATGTAATAATTAATCAATTTACATTCAATTTCCATGATTATACCCACTCATATCATAATTCACATTCAGATTTATCATATTAGTATACCCACTCATATACCAATTCATTATCATTTACATTAAATGAGTTTACCCACTCATTTAAACAATTTCTATTAAATCAATTCAATAAATTAAATCAATATCATCATTTTTTCACATTGAGAAAGAGGGAAAACATCTCCTAAACATTTGATCCAATTAAATTGATTCATTATCAGGCTTCCTCTAACTAGGAAAGCACAATAACACACCCCATGGGCGGTATAGTAAAGTTAATTTTAAAGGCCCTCCAATGGGTGACCTTTGTTATGGAAACAACATGCAACATGTCTCAAGGAAACTAAATGGAATCCCTATCATGTTCTATTTTATTTAATTCAATAAAAAATTTCAATTTTAAGGCCACTAAAAAAATTTCGTTAGGAAAAATAATTTAAAAAAGCTTAAAAAGCACCAAAACAAATGGGAAAAGTATGGACAACTTGCTGTAGGTTTGTAGAAGAATGATCTTCCAGTATAAAATTATGATTCGACGTAGATTATAAGATAAACAAAGAATGGATGAAGAACCTAAAAATAGTAAATATTGGCATGCATTTAAATAACTTCCTCAATCTAATTTTAAATGATTAGTGACAAAAAAGGAATTATTTACTCACCAATTTGAATCTAATAAGACTAATAATGCTCAATTTTGAGTTCAGAAGAAGGTACATGATCAAAAGCTACCCAAAATGATCAAAAGAGATCACAGTAACCTTTTATTCTAATAGAGGATAAGGATAATGAAAAATTGGTTGAAATAAAAAATTAATTAATGGAAATTTCATAAATTCACACAAAATACTAGGTCGTATGGTTTGGTAACATGGTTGTCCAAACCATGTTCCCACCATACACCTACTAATACATGAAGGGGATCCTCACACGGTAATCTTGGATGGTTTAGAAAATCATGGTAAAACCATGTCATAGCCCACTTTCAAAAACTATATATATACCTGCATGGGTGTGCACCTCCTTCTGCATGATATGAAAAATCATGTGGGATCCTCCAAGATCCTATCTAGGACTCACATGTTTAGTCGGACTGTGTGGTCTATCCCACATGGTCTCTATTAACCATTTGGATTACCTTTTCGGCCCCAAAATTTAGGTTTTGGGCTCCGAACAATCCCTATACACCCCTAATACCCCCCATAACCTGAAAGGGTATTCACAATAGATATATTTAATCATTTAAACTGAAAATAAAAGGATTTATACCTCATACAAAAACCAAGGATCTTACAGTCTTCCCCTTTAATGCAATTCGTCCCTGAATTACCCTCTCAACGGGGGGAAAGAACTATCAAATAATATCTTTGGACACTAATCATGTTCATCGGCCCCCTACTCCCAAGTCTCGTCCATTGAAAGACTGTGCTGCCATAACAACCTTACTAGAAGAAATTACTATCCTTAGATAACCTTGATGCTCTTGTCAATGATTTGAATCAGATACTCCCCAAAGGATGCATCTTTTTATAAATCAACTTTTTTGGGATGATAATCATGTGCTGGGTCCCAATGATAGATATGTAGCTAAGATACATGGATGATGTTGTGCATGGCACAATGCCTTTGTGGTAACTGATACTAATAGGCTACCAGCCTGACTCTCTCCTAAATCTCAAATGGTCCAACATACCACTGTGAAATCATAACCTCTATGCTAATCCATTTCTATCCCATCCTTGGTGATATAAAAAAAGACCTGATATTTGACCTCAAACTCATGAGGTCTTATGTGGCGATCAACACAAGATTTTTATCGAGATTATGTAGTAGCCCATCACTTCTGAATCAACTAGACCTGCTCAGAAGTCTCCTTCATGTTATGTGGTCCCATTAAGGCAACTCTGTATACATTTAACCAACACATGGGTGATTAACATGTCATTACATAAAAATCCTCATAAGGCTTCATCTATATAGTCACCTAAAAACTACTATTTTAAGAAAACTCAATCAAGGTAATATGCCTCTCCCAAGGGCCCTTAAAATATATGATGTATTCTCGTAGCATGTCTTTAAGAACATTTATCGTATGATTTGACTGGACATGAGTCTGAGGGTGGTATTCTATACTCAAAAGCACATGTGTAACTAATGTACTCTACATACTCTTTCTTAAATGAGACATAAACCAGGAATACCTATAAAAATGACATAATGACGGAGCCCACGGTGGTGTACTATCTCATAGATATACAACCTCCCCTGATCATTTTCATGGAAGGTCTCCTTGATCAGTAAAAAATGAGAAACCTTTATGAGACTTTCCACAAAAACCCACACAACATCGATACCTTAGAAAATTGGTCAAAAACCCATCATGAAATCATCCCATTTCCACATAGAAATAGGTAATTACTATAAAATACCAACTATTCCATGATGTTCTACCTTTACCTACTAACTGGTGGAACGTATCATAACAAAACGAGCTACCTCATGTTTTATCCCTGGACACCAGTTCTAACGGTGCATGTCACAATACATCTTGGTGATTCTAGGACGCATTTCCCAAACTGAGGTAAGAAACTCCCACATTAGCTCCTCGTGTATATCCACCAGAACCTAAACAAGACCATGGATATTCTAGATATCATCATCACCTATATTCCAACCATGAGGTGGGTCCTCACCTACAATAATCTCACATTGAACTAGGACCTCTAAATATGATATTTTCCTCATACTCACTCTATCCTACATGGTATAATTCACAGATAAGGATGAAAGATAAGTTTTACACTAATTGTCCCTCACCTCCTAGTGTATCATAGAGAAAAAATCACAAGATTCCACTCACTACTAGAACACTGAATTGACTATATCAGAGTCCTCATACTAAGTCTATAGACCACTACATTTCCCTTTTTAGGCATATAAGCAAGCTCTAAGTTGAATGACTCTCGGTACACAACCCACCATCACTTCCATTAATTCAAATCATGAAATTTAAATATATAATTGATGATTTAGGGGTATTTGTACACCACAAAATTATCTCCAAGTAAATAGTGTCTCCAACAACACACTACATGAACAACTATAGCCAACTCAAGATGCGTAGGGTATTTCTTCTCATATGGACTCAACTATCAAGACCCATATTCCACGAATCTACCTCATGCATAAGAACCACTACATTCTAATTACCCGATGCATCATAGTAAATATTGTAACTCATACATAGCTCTATTAGTTTGTGTATCAACGCTAAAGTCAATCTCCCTTTCATCTCTTGAAAGGTTGTCTCTTAGGTATCCGACCATACAAACTCCACAAACTTTTTAGTGAACCCCATAAAAGTAACTTCTAATCATGGGAAGATATGTATGAAACAACATTAATATCTATCTAACCCCAAGAAAATTCGTATGTAAAATATGTTCATGGGATGATCCTAGGAAAATACAACTATCACCTTCTCTGGGTCAATTGAAACTTCTATCTCTAAGATGATATGACCCCAAAAGTGAATCTGATTCATCTAGAAGTGGAGCTTTGTGAGGTTATCATATTACTGATGTTGTCTCAGTGTATCCAAAACAATATTAAGATGTTTAGCATGGACATTTCAATTGATAGAATAAACTGATATATCATCCATGAAAACCAACACAATTGAATCTAGATAAGGCTAGAAAAATCGGTTCATTGGTTCCATGAAAAAATCGGCTGCATTAGTGATACTGAATAAAATAACCATATACTCACATATAACATACTTAAAAAAATATCTATATGAGTTTTTCTTGTATGTAAAACGCATTCATGATGATATCCAGACCTCAAATCAATTTTTTAGAAATCCCAATATCATTGATGCTGATAAAAAAGGCCATTTATCCATGGAAAGGTATACCTTTTTTAACCATCAGATGGTTCAATGTTGAATAATCCATGCATATCTTAAGGGTACTTTGTGCATTTTTTCAAAAAGGACTGGTGTACCCCATAGATAAGTATTGGGTCAGATAAACCACTTAACCTCAAAATTCTATAACTGCCAATTGAGTCCCTTCAACTCCATCATAGTCATCTTGTAAAGATGAAGGGATACCGGGGAATCTCCTATTATATGACATATGAATATATCAACCTCTCTCTTTGGATTTTAACTAAAAAAACATTTGTAAAAACATCCCAAAAATGATCAACCACTGGAGGAAGGTATGACTAACACAGTCTCTAATCATCCATATACAAACTAGCAATTTTGGTTGAACTCCCACCCAACCCATGATGTTGTGGTCTATCTCGACATGACTATACTTCCAATATACCATTGTGAATATAAAATATGGCCTCTAGTGTAGTTAATGTCTCCCACAAGTGATAGAAATAAATGAAGGCTCAATAATCCACTAGCCCATCCATTCCGAGTATGACATCAAACATTATCATGATATGAAAAAAAGATCCATATGAAGTGACACCCACTAATATCAAGGGGAAACTCCTTGTATTGATGTATTATTATTTTTATAATCCCCAAAGTAGTTTCATGTGTCACGATCCCCATAGAAAACTGAATCACGAGTCCAAGGATCACCACAATAGGCACAAATATAAAAATATGCGTTGAACATTTGTCAAAAAGAGGAGATACAAAATTATAGGCTACTAAGATCATACCTCTAACTATAGATGGTCTGAAACTCCGCTCCATAGGTGTAGGATGTACAAAATACATGTACTGAACCACAACCCTGTGACACAACCTCACTACGTGGAGTAAGCCCGCTATGTTGTCTCGAAAAAACTTGTGTTTGGATGCATTATCCATGGCCACCAACTCCTCATCAAGATTAATTTTTACTGCTCTAGATCCCTTCTTGATTCAGAGCTAAGAAAACTACTCCTAAACCTCATGTTAGAGATGACCCTCGATAACTCACTAATAGAGGGAAGGTCATGCAGAAACGTTTAACATGGCCCATCCCGTTGTAATCTTGTCACTCAACTGGGTTGTGATCATACTTATTCCTCATGTGTCCCCATCTTCCACACCAATTACATAAAACCACGCTACCAATGCTCTTATCCTAACATGTATTCATCGCACATGAAGCCTTAAAACATCCTTCCTACCATTGAAAGTTGAACCACCTGGTCAAGATACCCCATCTTCTCTCGGGTTTTACTCCATAATTAGTGCATATTTAATATATCTATAATCATCTTCATCTTGAAAATATTTACCTAAGCCAAATTAGTATGTCAGATACCTTCCTCAAATAGTCTCTATCTTGAAATCTCATCGGCATGTTATATCAACGCAAAACCCTGAAGCTCTATAATGATTTCAAAATACTCCATAACTATCATAGTGACATAATCCAGAAGCATGAATATGCTATCCCAATATGTTATTAGAGTCTAGAGAAAAAAAAATTAATTTTTTTTGGAAATCATCTCAAACCCAATATTAGAGCCTATCAGCATGGTTCAAAACATCGCGCTTATTCTGAGCTTCACTATATATCATATATTCCATGAGATTAACTCTCTTATTAAGAGGTTCCTCCATATTATTGAAGAATACTAGGGTGGTATTAATCCGTAGCTCAATAGCCTATTGCCAATAGACTTCCATCCATAGAAAACATGGGATGATTCTACTCCCAGAACACATGTGTCAGCTCATCCATATATAAGGAAAGATGTGGTGATCCCTAAAAAGTTTTTATGAAGCAATAAAACCCATCAAAGATCTATGATTCAACACCTTTTTTTGACAATACATATAGTTCTTTAGCTGTGACTAAAGGGGGATCCACTGGTAGTCCATGGCCCACTACATCTAAAGCATGGTCATCACCACCCTCCTACCATACAATTGGAGGTTGTCGTTGTGTAATTTCTCTATGATGCCAAAAATACACCTCAGAAAAACAAAATGATATCAAATATCACATCTCAAACGAATTGGATAGGTCAAAACCTCCCTATAAATGGGTCAAACCACAATGTATACTCCAATATAAAGGACTGGTAAAAAGAAACATTTGTAAAAATCACCAAAAACACTACCTATTTCCAACTCAAAAATCTGGTCTAGGTCGGGTTATCTATTTATCATTTCAATTTTTTATTTGAATTATCATTCATTTCACATTTCATTATAATGTTAAAGCCAAATGGTGCATCAATTTTCAATCCATAAGGGCCCATACTCCTCATGATCTGAATTATAAAGTCCACTGAGTTCAAACTGAAACATGTTTATGTTCATGCGACTCGGGGTCCATGACTCAATGTGACAGAATTGGCTGCATAGGGTGTATGTTGTATCCTAATGAGGAAAAATTATTTATGTTACAATAGACACTCCATGTACCAACCTTGTTTTTCAATTACCTACATAAAATATAAATCACAACAATGGGTATAACTTTCAGGACATGTATCACAATATTATTCAAACAGGCGATGCAACCAATATGGAGTAGCATAATGCATGGCATGTGAATCTAGTAAAGTGCATGAAATGATACATGATATAGAATAACCTCATATTATAGGGATTAAAAAAATAGAACACATAATCATATCAATAATAACAACACAACTAAAGTGTTTCACCCAACTATGGAATCAAATCAATTATAATTTCCAAAATCCATAAAACATTAATTTCATTCACTACTAAAAAATATGGTTTTACCAACACTAGAAACCACTTTTAATATTTCTAGAAAAGCTCAATTAATCACTGGTAAGATTGGGGGTCCCCTTTATGAGCTCTAAAAAAAGTGTCGATAAAGGTAACCTTACTCAGCACTTTTTTTAGCACAGATAAAAGAAAAAAATTAAATAATGTTAAAAAGAATACATAATCTGGGGATATTTTAACAACTCAAGATCAATGATTTTATCAGGGATTTCCCCCCCTTTTATCAGCGCTAGGTGGAGTCCCCTCCCTCTCACCACATGTTGTAGTTTCCCATGCAATGCCCTCCCTTTAACAACACTATCCCCCGATGCACATGCCAGCACGCAACCCTACTTCCACTAGAACTCGAACCCCAGACATCCCCCCTTGAATGACAACACCTTTACCACTAAGCCATTTTTTTCAATTTAAAGATATATATATATATATTTATATATATAGTTATATTTATTAGTGTATTAATATTGACCCGTAATAATATAAATATATTTAGGTATATTAATATATATATATTTATCATATATTAATATACATATATATATTTATTCGTATATTAATATATATATAGTAATAATTTTGTATATGTATAATTTTTAGCATATTAATATATATTTATAAGTTTTGTTTTAAATACATTTATAAAATATGTTTTCTTATGTATGTTTATAAATAAATAAATACATTCATTCATACATACATATATATATACAACACACAGACACACACATATCTATATATATATATATACATGAATAAATACATATATATTTGTATCTGAAAAGCCATAGAATGTTAAAACGATAATAACTTCTAATCCGGAAATCTGTCTCAACTCCACAACCAGCTAAATAAAATAATATAAAATGATATTTGATATGATATGTTGTATATTCCTAATGTAAAACCATATCAGAAGTTATAGTTGTTTGAATGTTAAAGAATCGGGGTATCCCAACTAAAAACTCAGTTTTGGAGGCCTTTTAGGCCTTTTTTGGCATCCAAAAATGTGAAAATGGGTTCCCTTGGGTCATTATCATGTAGTGCTCATCGCGGGATTCAATTTGATATATTGTAGATCTCAAACGGACACCTGGATCAAATGTTATGGTCGTTTGAAGTTTGAGTGGCATTTTCAACTTATTTTTGATCTTTTGTTAATTTTATTTATTTTCTAATATTCAAACTATTATTAAATGACTAATAATAAATAAAAAATTTCAGAAATTAATAATTAAAAATATTTCTAAAATTATTCTATAAGCCTCTTTTACTAAATATCTTCTACATTATTTTTATATTTCAATTTATCCTTCTCTCAAGCATATTTAAAATATATATATTATATTTATATCAATGTAAAATAGATTTATAGATTTATATATTAATATATTATTATTAATGTATTTTTGTTTTAAATTTACACTTTATCAGTTCTTTTATAAAATCACTGATAAACGGGGTGACCTTTAACAGTTCTAGGAAAAAAGTGTTGTTAAAGGGGTACCTCTATCAGCACTAAAAAAATTGCTAAAAAAAGGTCACTTTTATTAGAACTTTTTTAGCCCCGGTAAAGGTACCCTTTTATCAGTGCTTTTTAACTTGCATTGTTAAAATGGTATTGCTTCCCTTTCCCCATTTTGTTATAGTGATTCAAGACAATTTTTCATTTTACGACATTTGGGTAAGCTACACCTAAAAACAATTCAATACAAAATTCCAATACCTTCCTATCCCAATATAATTTTTTCAAATAATGATGAAACTATAAAAGACTCTTTTCTGATACCACTGTGTAAAATCCCAGATCCAAATACCACTCAGCAGTGCCCTGAGCCCAGTTAGCTAAATGGCCTCAAGTGTATCTCCCTAAATGCCAGAGGCTGTCAAATAGAAATGAGTGAATAGGACGTGTTTATTGGTAAATTATACCCTCATCACCAGAGTGTTATGCATATGAATTAAAATAATATTCAATATCGGAAGAAGTAAAAAATTAAGACAAGAACAAGATAGGAATACATAAAAAATCCATATGTAATCTCATATACAAAATATGATGAAACATGTCTCTACAAAGAATACAAAATAATTATACATGAAATTTATACAATAAAAATATCAAAATACCAAAAATAAAAAAAGTGATATCCCCAAATAGCACCATGAGCCTCAGTTCGGTCATGTGCTCCCCATATCCTAAGCACAAAACAAATCCAAGCATCAAACTATGGGTGCTTTCCCCAATCCCTACCTACATCCATATAATTTTTTCAAGTACCTAACTGAACTCTAAAGGGGGTGTGAGATACCATCCCAGTAGGCTACCACCAAAAGGCCTATAATAAGTCCTAGATGTAAAAAATAACAAGATAAATTAAATTTCATAGTAAAACAGTAATGGAAGTAATACAAGTAAGGTCCCAAAAAAATGTAAATGAATGATACTATATTATTATACATTGATCTCTGAAAAACAAGTGTCAAGCTTCAATAATAATTCAATTACATGAAATACAAAAGTAACAAACTTGTCCTCACCATACATCCATATATAAAATTTCAACCATGATATGTAATAATTAATCATTTTACATTCAATTTCCATGATTATACCCACTCATATCATAATTCACATTCAGATTTATCATATTAGTATACCCACTCATATACCAATTCATTATCAATTACATTAAATGAGTTTACCCACTCATTTAAACAATTTCTATTAAATCAATTCAATAAATTAAATCTATATCATCATTTTATCACATTGAGAAAGAGGGAAAACATCTCCTAAAAATTTGATCCAATTAAATTAATTCATTATCAGGCTTCCTCTAACTAGGAAAGCACAATAACACACCCCATGGGCGGTATAGTAAAGTTAAAGTTAAAGGCTCTCCAATGGGTGACCTTTGTTAGGGAAACAACATGCAGCATGTCTCAAGGAAACTAAATGGAATCCCTATCATGTTCTATTTTATTTAATTCAATAAAAAATTTCAATTTTAAGGCCACTAAAAAAATTTCGTTAGAAAAAATAATTTAAAAAAGCTTAAAAAGCACCAAAACAAATGGGAAAAGTATGGACAACTTGCTGTAGGTTTGTAGAAGAATGATCTTCCAGTATAAAATTATGATTCGACTTAGATTATAAGATAAACAAAGAATGGATGAAGAACCTAAAAATAGTAAATATTGGCATGCATTTAAATAACTTCCTCAATCTAATTTTAAATGATTAGTGACAAAAAAGGAATTATTTACTTCTCCAATTTGAATCTAATAAGACTAATAATGCTCAATTTTGAGTTCAGAAGAAGGTACATGATCAAAAGCTACCCAAAATGATCAAAAGAGATCACAGTAACCTTTTATTCTAATAGAGGATAAGGATAATGAACAATTGGTTGAAATAAAAAATTAATTAATGGAAATTTCATAAATTCACCCAAAATACTAGGTCGTATGGATTGGTAACATGGTTGTCCAAACCATGTTCCCACCATACACCTACTAATATATGAAGGGGATCCTCACACAGTAATCTTGGATGGTTTAGAAAATCATGGTAAAACCATGTCATAGCCCACTTTCAAAAACTATATATATACCTGCATGGGTGTGCACCTCCTTCTGCATGATATGAAAAATCATAAGGGATCCTCCAAGCTCCTATTTAGGTCTCACATGTTTAGTCGGACTGTGTGGTCTATCCCACATGGTCTCTATTAACCATTTGGATTACCTTTTCGGCCCCAAAATTTAGGTTTTGGGCTCCGAACAATCCCTATACACCCCTAATACCCCCATAAACTGAAAGGGTATTCACAATAGATATATTTAACCATTAAAACTGAAAATAAAAGGATTTATACCTCATACAAAAACCAAGGATCTTACAGTCTTCCCCTTTAATGCAATTCGTCCCTGAATTACCCTCTCAACGGGGGGAATGAACTATCAAATAATATCTTTGGACACTAATCATGTTCATTGGCCCCCTACTCCCAAGTCTCGTCCATTGAAAGACTGTGTTGCCATAACAACCATACTAGAAGAAATTACTATCCTTAGATAACCTTGATGCTCTTGTCAATGATTTGAATCAGATACTCCCCAAAGGATGCATCTTTTTATAAATCAACTTTTTTGGGATGATAATCATGTGCTGGGTCCCAATGATAGATATGTAGCTAAGATACAAGGATGATGTAGTGCATGGCACAATGCCTTTGTGGTAACTGATACTAATAGGCTACCAGCCTGACTCTCTCCTAAATCTCAAATGGTCCAACATACCACTGTGAAATCATAACCTCTATGCTAATCCATTTCTATCCCATCCTTGGTGATATAAAAAAAGACCTGATCTTTGACCTCAAACTCATGAGGTCTTATGTGGCGATCAACACAAGATTTTTATCGAGATTATGTAGTAGCCCATCACTTCTGAATCAACTAGACCTGCTCAGAAGTCTCCTTCATGTAATGTGGTCCCACTAAGGCAACTTCGTATACCTTTAACCAACACATGGGTGATTAACATGTCATTCCATACAAATCCTCATAAGGCTTCATCTATATAGTCACCTAAAAACTACTATTATAAGAAAACTCAATCAAGGTAATATGCCTCTCCCAAGGGCCCTTAAAATATATGATGTATTCTCGTAGCATGTCTTTAAGAACATTTATCGTATGATTTGACTGGACATGAGTCTGAGGGTGGTATTCTATACTCAAAAGCACATGTGTCACTAATGTACTCTACATACTCTTTCTTAAATGAGACATAAACCAGGAATACCTATAAAAATGACATAATGACGGAGCCCACAGTGGTGTACTATCTCATAGATATACAAACTCCCATGATCATTTTCATGGAAGGTCTCCTTGATCAGTAAAAAATGAGAAACCTATATGAGACTTTCCACAAAAACCCACACAACATCGATACCTTAGAAAATTGGTCAAAAACCCACCATGAAATCATCCCATTTCCTCATAGAAATAGGTAATTACTATAAAATACCAACTATTCCATGATGTTCTACCTTTACCTACTAACAGGTGGAACGTATCATAACAAAACGTGCTACCTCATGTTTTATCCCTGGACACCAGTTCTAACGGTGCATGTCACAATACATCTTGGTGATTCTAGGACGCATTTCCCAAACTGAGGTAAGAAACTCCCACATCAGCTCCTCGTGTATATCCACCAGAACCTAAACAAGACCATGGATATTCTAGATATCATCATCACCTATATTCCAACCATGAGGTGGGTCCTCAACTACAATAATCTCACATTGAACTAGGACCTCTAAATATGATATTTTCCTCATACTCACTCTATCCTACATGGTATAATTCACAGATAAGGATGAAAGATAAGTTTTACACTAATTGTCCCTCACCTCCTAGTGTATCTTAGAGAAAAAATCACAAGATTCCACTCACTACTAGAACACTGAATTGACTATATCAGAGTCCTCATACTAAGCCTATAGACCACTACATTTCCCTTTTTAGGCATATAAGCAAGCTCTAAGTTGAATGACTCTCGGTACACAGCCCACCATCACTTCCATTAATTCAAATCATGAAATTTAAATATATAATTGATGATTTAGGGGTATTTGTACACCACAAAATTATCTCCAAGTAAATAGTGTCTCCAACAACACACTACATGAACAACTATAGCCAACTCAAGATGCGTAGGGTATTTCTTCTCATATGGACTCAACTATCAAGACCCATATTCCACGAATCTACCTCGTGCATAAGAACCACTACATTCTAATTACCCGATGCATCATAGTAAATATTTTAACTCATACATAGCTTTATTAGTTTGTGTATCAACGCTAAAGTCAATCTCCCTTTCATCTCTTGAAAGGTTGTCTCTTAGGTATCCGACCATACAAACTCCACAAACTTTTTAGTGAACCCCATAAAAGTAACTTCTAATCATGGGAAGATATGTATGAAACAACATTAATATCTATCTAACCCCAAGAAAATTCGTATGTAAAATATGTTCATGGGATGATCCTAGGAAAATACAACTATCACCTTCTCTGGGTCAATTGAAACTTCTATCTCTAAGATGATATGACCCCAAAAGTGAATCTGATCCATCTAGAAGTGGGGCTTTGTGAGGTTATCATATTACTGATGTTGTCTCAGTGTATCCAAAACAATATTAAGATGTTTAGCATGGAAATTTCAATTGATAGAATAAACTGATATATCATCCATGAAAACCAACACAATTGAATCTAGATAAGGCTAGAAAAATCGGTTCATTGGTTCCATGAAAAAATCTGGTGCATTAGTGATACTGAATAAAATAACCATATACTCATATATAACATACTTAAAAAAATATCTATATGAGTTTTTCTTGTATGTAAAACGCATTCATGATGATATCCAGACCTCAAATCAATTTTTTAGAAATCCCAATATCATTGATGCTGATAAAAAAGGCCATTTATCCATCGAAAGGTATACCTTTTTTAACCATCAGATGGTTCAATGTTGAATAATCCATGCATATCTTAAGGGTACTTTGTGCATTTTTTCAAAAAGGACTGGTGTACCCCATAGATAAGTACTGGGTCAGATAAACCACTTAACCTCAAAATTCTATAACTGCCAACTGAGTCCCTTCAACTCCATCGTAGTCATCTTGTAAAGATGAAGGGATACCGGGGAATCTCCTATAATATGACATATGAATATATCAACCTCTCTCTTTGGATTTTAACTAAAAAAACATTTGTAAAAACATCCCAAAAATGATCAACCACTGGAGGAAGGTATGACTAACACAGTCTCTAATCATCCATATACAAACTAGCAATTTTGGTTGAACTCCCACCCAACCCATGATGTTGTGGTCTATCTCGACATGACTATACTTCCAATACACCATTGTGAATATAAAATATGGCCTCTAGTGTAGTTAATGTCTCCCTCAAGTGATAGAAATAAATGAAGGCTCAATAATCCACTAGCCCATCCATTCCGAGTATGACATCAAACATTATCATGATATGAAAAAAAGATCCATATGAAGTGACACCCACTAATATCAAGGGGAAACTCCTTGTATTGATGTATTATTATTTTTATAATCCCCAAAGTAGTTTCATGTGTCACGATCCCCATAGAAAACTGAATCACGAGTCCAAGGATCACCACAATAGGCACAAATATAAAAATATGCGTTGAACATTTGTCAAAAAGAGGAGATACAAAATTATAGGCTACTAAGATCATACCTCTAACTATAGATGGTTTGAAACTCCGCTCCATAGGTGTAGGATGTACAAAATACATGTACTGAACCACAACCCTGTGACACAACCTCACTACGTGGAGTAAGCCCGCTATGTTGTCTCGAAAAAACTGGTGTTTGGATGCCTTATCCATGACCACCAACTCCTCATCAAGATTAATTTTTACTGCTCTAGATACCTTCTTGATTCAGAGCTAAGAAAACTACTCCTAAACCTCATGTTAGAGATGACCCTCGATAACTCACTAATGGAGGGAAGGTCATGCAGAAACGTTTAACATGGCCCATCCCGTTGTAATCTTGTCACTCAACTGGGTTGTGATCATACTTATTCCTCATGTGTCCCCATCTTCCACACCAATGACATAAAACCAAGCTACCAATGCTCTTATCCTAACATGTATTCATCGCACATGAAGCCTTAAAACATCCTTCCTACCATTGAAAGTTGAACCACCTGGTCAAGATACCCCATCTTCTCTCGGGTTCTACTCCATAATTAGTGCATATTTAATATATCTATAATCATCTTCATCTTGAAAATATTTACCTAAGCCAAATTAGTATGGCAGATACCTTCCTCAAATAGTCTCTATCTTGAAATCTCATCGGCATGTTATATCAACGCAAAACACTGAAGATCTATAATGCTTTCAAAGTACTCCATAACTATCATAGTGACATAATCCAGAAGCATGAATATGCTATCCCAATATGTTATTAGAGTCTAGAGAAAAAAAAATTAATTTTTTTTGGAAATCATCACAAACCCAATATTAGAGCCTATCAGCATGGTTCAAAACATCGTGCTTATTCTGAGATTCACTATATATCATATATTCCATGAGATTAACTCTCTTATTAAGAGGTTCCTCCATATTATTGAAGAATACTATGGTGGTATTAATCCGTAGCTCAATAGCCTATTGCCTATAGACTTCCATCCATAGAAAACATGGGATGATTCTACTCCCAGAACACATGTGTCAGCTCATCCATATATAAGGAAAGATGTGGTGATCCCTAAAAAGATTTTATGAAGCAATAAAAACCATCAAAGATCTATGATTCAACACCTTTTTTTGACAATACATCTAGTTCTTTAGCTGTGACTAAAGGGGGATCCACTGGTAGTCCATGGCCCACTACCTCTAAAGCATGGTCATCACCACCCTCCTACCATACAATTGGAGGTTGTCGTTGTGTAATTTCTCTATGATGCCAAAAATACACTTCAGAAAAACAAAATGATATCAAATATCACATCTCAAACGAATTGGATAGGTCAAAACCTCCCTATAAATGGGTCAAACCACAATGTATACTCCAATATAAAGGACTGGTAAAAAGAAACATTTATAAAAATCACCAAAAACACTACCTATTTCCAACTCAAAAATCTGGTCTAGGTAGGGTTATCTATTTATCATTTCAATTTTTTATTTGAATTATCATTCATTTCACATTTCATTATAATGTTAAAGCCAAATGGTGCATCAATTTTCAATCCATAAGGGCCCATACTCCTCATGATCTGAATTATACAGTCCACTGAGTTCAAACTGAAACATGTTTATGTTCATGCGACTCGGGGTCCATGACTCAATGTGACACAATTGGCTGCATAGGGTGTATGTTGTATCCTAATGAGGAAAAATTATTTATGTTACAATAGACACTCCATGTACCAACCTTGTTTTTCAATTACCTACATAAAATATAAATCACAACAATGGGTATAACTATCAGGACATGTATCACAATATTATTCAAACAGGCGATGCAACCAATATGGAGTAGCATAATGCATGGCATGTGAATCTAGTAAAGTGCATGAAATGATACATGATATAGAATAACCTCATATTATAGGGATTAAAAAAATAGAACACATAATCATATCAATAATAACAACACAACTAAAGTGTTTCACCCAACTATGGAATCAAATCAATTATAATTTCCAAAATCCATAAAACATTAATTTCATTCACTACTAAAAAATATGGTTTTATCAACACTAGAAACCACTTTTAATATTTCTAGAAAAGCTCTATTAATCACTGGGAAGATTGGGGGTCCCCTTTATGAGCTCTAAAAAAAGTGTCGATAAAGGTAACCTTACTCAGCACTTTTTTTAGCACAGATAAAAGAAAAAAATTAAAAAATGTTAAAAAGAATATATAATCTGGGGATATTTTAACAACTCAAGATCAATGATTTTATCAGGGATTTCCCCCCCTTTTATCAGCGCTAGGTGGAGTCCCCTCCCTCTCACCACATGTTGTAGTTTCCCATGCAATGCCCTCCCTTTAACAACACTATCCCCCGATGCACATGCCAGCACGCAACCCTACTTCCACTAGAACTCGAACCCCAGACATCCCCCCTTGAATGCCAACACCTTTACCACTAAGCCATTTTTTTCAATTTAAAGATATATATATATATTTATATATATAGTTATATTTATTAGTGTATTAATATAGACCCATAATAATATAAATATATTTAGGTATATTAATATATATATATTTATCATATATTAATATACATATATATATTTATTCGTATATTAATATATATATAGTTATAATTTTGTATATGTATAATTTTTAGCATATTAATAAATATTTATAAGTTTTGTTTTAAATACATTTATAAAATATGTTTTCTTATGTATGTTTATAAATAAATAAATAAATTCATTCATACATACATATATATATACAACACACAGACACACACACACACACATATATATATATACATGAATAAATACATATATATTTGTATCTGAAAAGCCATAGAATGTTAAAACGATAATAACTTCTAATCCGGAAATCTGTCTCAACTCCACAACCAGCTAAATAAAATAATATAAAATGATATATGATATGATATGTTGTATATTCCTAATGTAAAACCATATCAGAAGTTATAGTTGTTTGAATGTTAAAGAATCGGGGTATCCCAACTAAAAACTCGGTTTTGGAGGCCTTTTAGGCCTTTTTTGGCATCCAAAAATGTGAAAATGGGTTCCCTTGGGTCATTATCATGTAGTGCTCATCGCGGGATTCAATTTGATATATTGTAGATCTCAAACGGACACCTGGATCAAATGTTATGGTTGTTTGAAGTTTGAGTGGCATTTTCAACTTATTTTTGATCTTTTGTTAATTTTATTTATTTTCTAATATTCAAACTATTATTAAATGACTAATAATAAATAAAAAATTTCAGAAATTAATAATTAAAAATATTTCTAAAATTATTCTATAAGCCTCTTTTACTAAATATCTTCTACATTAATTTTATATTTCAATTTATCCTTCTCTCAAGCATATTTAAAATATATATATTATATTTATATAAATGTAAAATAGATTTATAGATTTATATATTAATATATTATTATTAATGTATTTTTGTTTTAAATTTACACTTTATCAGTTCTTTTATAAAATCACTGATAAACGGGGTGACCTTTAACAGTTCTAGGAAAAAAGTGTTGTTAAAGGGGTACCTTTATCAGCACTAAAAAAATTGCTAAAAAAGGTCACTTTTATTAGAACTTTTTTAGCTCCGGTAAAGGTACCCTTTTATCAGTGCTTTTTAACTTGCATTGTTAAAATGGTATTGCTTCCCTTTCCCCATTTTGTTATAGTGATTCAAGACAATTTTTCATTTTACGACATTTGGGTAAGCTACACCTAAAAACAATTCAATACAAAATTCCAATACCTTCCTATCCCAATATATTTTTTTCAAATAATGATGAAACTATAAAAGACTATTTTCTGATACCAATGTGTAAAATCCCAGATCCAAATACCACTCAGCAGTGCCCCGAGCCCAGTTAGCTAAATGGACTCAAGTGTATCTCCCTAAATGCCAGAGGCTGTCAAATAGAAATGAGTGAATAGGACGTGTTTATTGGTAAATTATACCCTCATCACCAGAGTGTTATGCATATGAATTAAAATAATATTCAATATCGGAAGAAGTAAAAAATTATGACAAGAACAAGATAGGAATACATAAAAAATCCATATGTAATCTCATATACAAAATATGATGAAACATATCTCTACAAAGAATACAAAATAATTATACATGAAATTTATACAATAAAAATATCAAAATACCAAAAATAAAAAAAGTGATATCTCCAAATAGCACCATGAGCCTCAGTTCGGTCATGTGCTCCCCATATCCTAAGCACAAAACAAATCCAAGCATCAAACTATGGGTGCTTCCCCCAATCCCTACCTACATCCATATAATTTTTTCAAGTACCTAACTGAACTCTAAAGGGGGTGTGAGATACAATCCCAGTAGGCTACCACCAAAAGGCCTATAATAAGTCCTAGATGTAAAAAATAACAAGATAAATTAAATTTCATAGTAAAACAGTAATGGAAGTAATACAAGTAAGGTCCCAAAAAAATGTAAACGAATGATACTATATTATTATACATTGATCTCTGAAAAACAAGTGTCAAGCTTCAATAATAATTCAATTACATGAAATACAAAAGTAACAAACATGTCCTCACCATACATCCATATATAAAATGTCATCCATGACCATGTCATACAAACTATGTTTTAAACAATTACATCATTCCCGTATATAAAAAATATCACATTCACCACATCCATGGTGTAAAACTATTCATATCACACTGACTATGACTGTTCCATATAAAAAATATTGTCAGACCCCTTAGGGCCAGATCCATGTTATGGTGGACGAAGACATCCTCTTCGAGTCCTAGGACCATCTTGATGGAAACTCTATTATGCATGAGTTGGGGTCCAATGATTATTTCTTCTAACCATGTCCACAACGAGTCTATGGAAAACCAAATCCAAGGGTTAGAAAGGCCCAAGGAATCCAATGGAATTAGAATACAATGAACATATTGGTCCAAGGAATTATCTTCCATTTCATTGACCTATGGTGTAGCACTCCTATGGCATCCTATGTAATCATTCATCAATTTACATTCAAGTTCCCTGAGTATATCCACTCATAACACAATTCAAATTCAAATTTATCCAATGAGTATACCCACTCATATATAAATTCAAATTGAATTACATTACATGAGTTCACACACTCATTTACACAATTTCTAATAAACCCATTCAGGAAATTAAATCAATATCAACATGTATTCACATGGAAAAAGTGTAAAAACATCTCCTAAACATTCAATTCAATTCAATTCAATTCAATTCGATTATTATTAGGCTTACTCTAACTAGGAAAGCATAATCACATACCCCATGGGTGGTATAACACATGAAAAGTCAAATGATCACCCCATAGTTGACCTTAGTTGGGTAAATAACCTCTAATGTGTATTGAGGGAACTAAATGAAATCTCTATCATGTTTCATATCATTTAATTTAATTAAAAAAATTCAATTCTGGGGATGCAATGGAAATTCTGGAGGGGTTTCACAACTAAAACTAGCTTAGTAAATTACCAAATCAAAAAGAAAAAGTATAAACCGCCCACAATAGGTCCGTAGTGAACATATCATCCAGTATAAACTTTTTATTTGACTGAAATCATAAGAAAAATGAAGACGATGAATGAAACGAAAGGAATTGAGTAATCATATTTGAGAATCCAATGAGACCGAAGTCACTTGATTCTGAGTTCATCTTGAGGAATGAGATCAAAATCTATACAAAAGGCTCAAATGACCTCTCAATCCTCATGGATTCCAATATAGTATCAGGATATAAAAATAAGTTTAAATAATTGATTAATTAGGGTAAATTTTAAAAATTCACTCAAAAAACATTGCCTCATGATTTTTCTGCATGGTGAGAAAAATAGTGTTCCAATCATGCACCTTATGCTATGAGATGTGTAACCTTGCATATTTATCCCATGCAGTTTAACAAATTATACACAAACAATGTCTCAGACCACTATCAAAAAATGCAGATGTACCCAAACAGGGGTAGGGATCCTCCCACACTGTTTGAAAAACCATGCAGGATCCTCCAATCCTCTATCTAGGTCTCAAACAGTTAGTCAGGCCATGTGTCTCATCCCGCATGATTTCTACTAATCATACGACTTTTCTTTTTGTCCCAAAAAGACGAGTTCTAGGCTTTGAACAAGCCCCAAACACCCCTGATTCCCCCAAAACCTCAATGGGTATTCACATTAGTCCATATTTAAGCATTTAAACTTAAAAAGGATCTATAACATGTATAAAAACTCAATATCATATATTTTTGACTATGGTTGTGTTTGGATTTTTGATCATAGTGTTTTTTATATTTATCATTTTCAGTTTATTGGCATGCCTTATCATTTGAAAGCCATTTTCTTTGTTTCTAGTCACCATTGTCAAAGGTATATAGGTTTCTACCATTTTGAGGTAGGTGTTTCTATACAATGGGTTAATTTTACAAATTTAATGTCATTTTATATATATTCATTTGGGTTTTTCATTGATTAAAAGTGATATATGCTTTCAATAGATTTCTCAGAGAGGATTTTTTTTCAAAGTGGATTTTTTTCATTGAGAACAACTATTCTTGATATGGAAATGTTTTTTCAAACTCTGAAGAGGATTGTCTTAGCATTGATTTTTTTTTTAATTTGAGCAAGGTTTTAATAATATATTTGGACAGTTGTACATTAGGAACCATGGGTGCATCACGAAGGAGACACTGGTATCATTTGTGTGTGTTGCACTATTAGGAGGTAAAATTTTATGATATTGACTGACAAGACTCAATATTTGTTGGATCCAACGTATTCTTGTTTAGTCTTGTGAGTGTTTAGTATGTAGTTTCCCATAGCCGAGACCCCAATATGTGAGGTTCTTTTTCATTTATAGTCATTTATCACGTGAATGTTTTTATCATGGATTGTTTCTCATAGGTTTTTATATGAGGTTATATTACATAGCTTCACATGATAGGGTTTTTCATGGATAAGTATTCACCTATTTAACTCATGATGCATTGATATGATTTACTATTTTATATCACTTCTACGTGTCATTTTTATGGTTTTAGAATATGAATGGATTTTATGAAAATGAAAGTAGAAAACCGGGAAATGATTTACAACAAAATTTAATTTCTAAAATTGATTTGTAAAAATATTTTTTTTCAAAAAATATAATTGTTTCATTATTGATATTACACCGTGGATAGAAACTATATTGGAATCCTATTAGGTTTTGTCTCACACTCTATATGTGCCATTTTGTTTTTGTAAATGTTGTATTGCAGGATTTAGGTAAAGGGATGTGCCTCTAGTATTATGTTGGCGTCTCTTTTTGCTGCTGCTTTTAATTCAGGTTGGTCTGAATGGGACTCTTGGTTATGTCAGGTCATGATTTACTTTTTGGTATAGCCTACTTTGAATTATATTTTTTTGGTATCTCGTCTATTTCCACTATG
This sequence comes from Viscum album, assembly GCA_963277665.1. Lineage (NCBI taxonomy): Eukaryota > Viridiplantae > Streptophyta > Magnoliopsida > Santalales > Viscaceae > Viscum > Viscum album. The sequence goes on from OY728161.1 coordinate 783,064,901, forward strand.
TACACCGGTTGTATGTCTTGTTATTATTATAATAATGAATGGTTTTTGTTATCCAATTTTACCTTTATTATCCGATGTGTTAGTTCAGGTGACTTGTTTAGATGACCCATGTTGGTTCATTACATATCCCTTGGATGGATGAGGACTAGCTCAATGACATAAGGGACTATGGTGTGAAATAAGGATGCATAGGGTATGTTGAAGAAGGTGTTGAAAATGGATTCCCTAGACCCAAATTGTTTTTTATTTGATTACTGCTACATGTATTTATTTTGTTATAATACAGGTGTTTATCTTGCCATAATAGTGTAGATAATTTTGCATCCACTTTGTTTATGGAAATGTCCTTAGATTACTTGTCGCATCAAAGGGTTATAGTTGATCCTAGACTATAATGAGAACCCTGAGATGCCATGACTGTTGAAATAGTGGGTGCCCTAGACCCAACTATTTTGTGCTTTTGATTACCATATCGTGTATAGAGTTAACTATGCATGATGTCATCTTACCATTATAGTGTAGACTTTTCTGTGTCCACTATTGAAATGGTAATGTCCAAAGATTAATTGTCGTATCGAAAGGTTATAGCAGTTCCCAGGCTATAATGAGAACCTCTAGATACTATGAAATTAATCTTAAATATATGTTCTATGGTCTAGATACATCTTACTAATTGGACATAGTAGATGTCTGACCATCAGGTGCTGGGGGCTCATAAGCATTGAGACTTCTTCTCATGAAGTTCGCACTTGGTGATCTCTAGTAGTGAGATCATGAGGACTGACCCGCCAATAGGAACACCACATGTTTCAGGTGTCATTGGATGTTCCTATCTACGATCATGTGTAATGGTCTCCTGACTTGAGATCATTACCAATGTATGTCATTTGATCACGTACTTTGATGCAAGACGAAAACCATGGCAATAAAGTCGTGGTGAGGTAGTTTGTGTCGGGTGCGTCATTAGTGGCATGTCATTGGTTGAATGGTCAAGAAAGGATTTGTCGCTTCTGGGTTATGGAAGTAATATATCTCTGGCCATGTTGATATGGATGGCAGTACCTTAATAAGACCATGGCCATGGCAGTCGAGGGTAAATCCATCCAGTTACATCAACAAACAATAAAGCAAGAAAAGGGCGATGACACGAGAGTGTGTCCTGCTTTATGAGATATTATAGACAAAGAGATTATATTACACAGTGCATGTTCGTAGGTTGGATGTCGCTGCTGTGACAATCCTTATTTTTTCAAGGGCCATGATTGGTTGCTAGATCCCGCTCTTGGTCTGTGAATATTATTCACGACTGTCGAAATAAGGGCCTAGAGGGTCACACACAATAGCGTATTCAAGAATCTGCCCTATTCAGTTTAATAGGAGTATTGGACATAGTGGGCCCCGCCCTAGGGGTCCGGGAATTGTCCAAAGTTAAAAGATCACCAATGCGATAAATAAATTCATATTATTCGAGTTTTCAATAATGAGTATTGAATTTATTTATTAAATGTATTTACGAGTTTTAAGTAAATACATGAAAAATATTAATTGACGAATATTAAATTATTCAAGGTTCAATTAATATTTATGGGAGCGATGAGTCGGGTTAATGGCTTTATTATTATCATGTAATATATTTTAATATATTACAAGTAAATGATAATAATATTTATGGCGCAGTTTAGAAGTCATAAAAACGTCGTTAATAGTGCGTTAAGTATTTGGGGCTGGTGAGGCGATACCGGGTATTTTAATTATGCACTATAAATAGAAGAGGAGGGGAATTTTCCAAATACTATTCATGGAGTTTATCTCTCCTCTCCTCTCTCCCACATTCTAGAGAGAGATGCTCTGGATCCAAGGAGCTCGGATGGAGCTCTCTCTCGGGCATCGCTAGCGAAGCAATGCGGTGGTCGTTGGAGCATCGAAGGCATCGTCGCAGATCCGCGCTAGCACCCGGATTACGACGAACGGCGCTCCCGCAGATTCCTTGAAGTGCGTGTGGACGATCTAGAGGAATTCGGCTTCAGATTCTTCGAGCAGCGATCGCCAATGACGAGAAGATGTCGTGCGCGGCTTTGGATTCAAACCAGGTATTTTATGGTTTAATTTTGTGCTTAAAATCCTCCACGCGTGGTCCTCGGTTTTGACCGGGCTGCTCTTCACCGACGACGTCAAGTTTACGGCGAACGGCGGTGGAAAATTTTTAAAAACCCACTTATTTGGGGCTTCCGCTGCACGTCCGGTTCCAACAAGTGGTATCAGAGTGAGCGTGTGTCGATTTTAAGCCAAGAAAAATTTAAATTTGCATTAAAATGCTAAGAGGGTGTCGAAACGGTCCCAACGCCGCAGACAGAACCCGAATTGGATATCGGATGGTCAGTTTGCAGCCATCTGAAGTTTTGAATTCGGATTCGAGATTGATTTTCGGTACGAAATACTCACCGGAAAATCCATTTGGTTTTGATATTAATTTATTAAAATTAATTATATTATTATTATAATAATAAAATTATTTGGTTTTATTATAATAATAATATTGATATTGTTATAATAATATTATTATTATAATAATATTATTTTTCTTCCAAAGCTTAATATAGGCTTTGAAAAAAAAAATTTAAAGGAGGGAAGACTTCAAAGTATTTAAGTTTAAAAAAAACAGGGGGGTAGAAGACCTCCTTTTAGGTCTTTCAAAAACAATAATAATGGGGGGGAGGACCTGCTTTTGCAGGTCAAGAAAATTAGAAATTAAAAAAAAAACCCAAGGGGTCGACGGCCTGTAGCAGCGCGCCCAGCCGCTCCCCTCTCCCATGCGCGGCCTGCTACCTGCTTCAGCTCCTCTGCCAGGTGCTGCACCGCACTGGAACCCCTATCCCCCTGCCTGCACCCTTCCCATGTCCAGCCATATCGAGGCCCTCTCTTCCTCCATCCGAAGCGGCGCAGGCCTGCTAACCTGGACAAAAGCCATCCTCGGCCATGCAGCAGGTGCCCAAGGCCGCTTCCCGGACCAGGTGCAAGCCTACACCCCGGCTGTACTCCCCTCCTGTAGTGCACATGCACCACCCGCTGGCCACCCCGGCGGTTCCCTCACGGAGACCCCATGCAGCGGCGCTGCCGCCTCCCGCGGCACCTGCAGCAGGCCTTTCGCCAGGCCGCGCGCGCCAGCGCCTCCCTGCAGGTGCACCGAGACCAGGCCGGCACCCCTCTGGCCGCCTCTCCCTCCCGCGGCACTGCGCCGACAGCCCGACTTGAGTCCCTGCCAGCCACGGATAGCCCTGTTAGGCTGTCTCCCTCCAGGCGACAAGTCCCTCTTCCCATGGTCTGGCCTCCTCCCTTTAGCCACCACCGCGGTCCGGGACCCCGTCCACCGAGGTAAGCCCTTGCCACTCCATACACACAGAAAAGTTTCAAAACGGGCATTAGCGGTCTACCCAACCCGAAACAGGATTGGGCGGCCCTGCCTGGCCCTCTGCACGGGGTCAGAAATACCCAGACTCGGCCTACGCAGGTTCGCCCCGACTCGAATAGGCCCTGCCCAGGGTTTGTGGGGCTCAGATAATTTTATTTGAATCAAAAAGTTAATTAAATTAATTAATTTAATTTCGGTTCAGAATTAAATTAATTAAATATTAACTTTGATTTATAAATTAATGCGGCGTAATTAATTTAATTTTGTGCTTAATTAAATTAATTAATTTAATTTTAGTTTTAGAATTAAATTAATTAAATGGGACCAAACGACGTAAATATTGGATTAAAAATTAGAGTGAAATTTTTTAATTCAATTTAAACGCCCTCAAGTTTAATTTTAATGCAAGTTTAATTTTTTATTCTGCACTTATTTTATATACGCAAGTTTAATGCGTATATAACTGATCATGAACTGAGACCGACCAATGCATGTCTGGTGTTTGTTTATTTATTTTAATTATTTAATTATTGCATCTGGTTTTGTAATAATTATTTTAAATTTAAATAAAAAGGCGATCTGCGTGTCGTCTCAGAATCATTATATGTATAAGGGCCTGCGCGCCCATTCTCATAGTTTTATATTTATACCCCGAGACCCCCTCGCCTGCGTGCGAGTAAAATTGTATAATGACGAGACGACCGTTGATGCATTTCGTGCCAAGTGATGGCGACGCACCAGACATGAGTTGGATGCATTGATGAACAGATATTGCTATTCAAGTTGCAAGCCACAGGACTAAAGGTTTTTACCCCTAGGGTTTCGGTTGGTTCGTTATTCACTCAACGGATCAACCAATAGTACCGGCTCATGATCAGGTGTTCGTTTTATTTCTGCATGGTTTATTATTTTTGTGCATGTGTAATTTATTGCGCGATCACATAGTATAATAATAAACAAACATGCAAGATAAAATGAACATGTGACGCGATGAGATTTCTATTTCTTGCACGGCCACTTGTGAGTGCGATCACATAGTTCGTGCTTATAAAATTAGAAAAATGATTTCTTTCGTCATACTAAAAATAATAAAACCCTCAATGATATATTAAGTATAAACAACCTTCCGTCTTTCAAATTTGGACAAAACCAGCTGTTTGAGGTGCCGGTTCATGCCTTAGCTGAGGGTGCCTCTTACTACTGGGGAGTCCTTCTAAGAATGATGGGTCGACTTAACTAAAGTTCTAGTAAGGATTAGCCCTAGATAACTTTCTATCATTTTAGAGGCAAGCGTTGAGTAAATCAAATTTTGATTTTAAGAAGATGGGACTTCACTCAACAGATCAAGGAACCGCAAGTTAAAGAGGTCGGTTAGCCAAAAGCCTACCTAGAACCCTCCAAGTAGTGGCGTAGCCTTAGCTTGTAGACTATGAGGGGTGGTTCCGGGATCCTTTCCACTAGAATACTCAAGCGACAGAGTATTCCGATTCTAGCACAGAGGGTTCCTAGAATCCGATAAAATAGTGGGAGATATAAAATGATCAAAATGTCTAAACCGGTAATCCAGATAAAAGGCACTTATCTGCTAAAATTTATTTTTGTTGAAAAATGGCAAGTTATACCACAAGATTAAAACTGCAATATTATAATGGACAAAGTAAATGTCCACAGTGACACGAGTATCCATGAATATTACAGGCGCGTGCGCATAGTACTATGATATAGGAAACTCAAGGTGTTAGTTTCCCAACACTGTTAACCTACCTCAAGAAGCGAGGGTGAAAATTTCTTACAGGAGACTAATATACAAAGCATATGATAGTTATATCATTATGCTTTCATCAACGTCTGGTGTCAGTTGCGGTCGCTACACCAGGACATAGATGATATAACATAAAGTCTCATATCCGAGATGTTTGTAAGGAGAAAGTGAAGCAATGATATGAATAAGGTGAAGTTTACACCGACATGTGTAAATTTAAAGATTGATCATGATCTTTAAATATCATTTTCACCACATTACTCAAGTCTCGTTTTAAGATACAAAACGAACAAGTATTGAGTAAACGCTTCATTACCTATCTAGGTAAGGTACTCCAAGTGAATAAGAATGAAATACAATTAAGCTTTAATTCTTATGGAGGATAAATTGAAAGACAATGTGAAAAGTTCAAAGGCATTTCATGCCAATGACATATTTGCGATGTCCTTCAATTAATGAGGTATTGACAGAGGTTATTTTCATTGCATATTATAAAATAATACTATGGAAGTTTAAAAGCAATAAACTGATTTAAAGAAGCATGTTTCCGCTTCTACATCAGGTATATTCATCATTATAATGTTTCTCTTTTACTACTTGGGTATTAAATACAATATGTTGGCAACATATGTGTATTTTAATACGATAAACAAGTTATTATAGAAAACTTACTAGAAGTCAGGTGTATTCTCCAAGTGGCCGTGAAAGGGTGATACCTAGGCCAGTGGTGAGAAGTACACGACTTCTTTAATTGCCAAGTGAAAGATTCGTGTTGAACTATTGTTGAGTATAACCACAAACATTAATCTCATGTTTCCTTGGACGCAAGGAGGCATTCTTTTAGTTTCTGAAATGAATATTGTTTTTGGTAAACTCAATCACTAGTTCAGTGATACATGGATCATAGGCAATTAGTGACGAATATAAATGTAAGACTTATACCCAGTTGTGACAGGATAATTCTTTGTCAAGTAATACTAAAAATGGACTTCATGAATATACCAAGTATGGTATTTAGGCTCGGCACAGCTAAATACTTTTGGTATTATCGATGTCTTTAGTTTAGACAAAGGAGCCTTTAGAAATAAAGGTACGTCACAACGCTTTTGGAAATAGTTCAACATGATAGTATGAACTATTCCAAGTATAAGCTAGAGGTATATATACTTCATAAGATTCTTTTAAGTAATTAAGGAATATCAAAGTGAAGTATTGGCATGGTTAGGAGATATGAGTTGCTTCGGGTTGGTATACCGAATAATATCTCGACCAAGTATTCATCAATCATGATAATGTAGCGTGGAGCAATTCCTAAACGCACATTACCTTATCAACATCATGACATTGATGTTAATGGGGAGGATTGATGATGAAGTCTTACATATCAACATTGATCAACAAAATGTAGCGTGGAGTAATTCCTAAGCGCACATTTTATACATCAAAGTATTGATGTAAGTAATATCAATGTTGGAACTAGCAGAAACTTCCACTATATTTCATGAAATGCTTTGCAAATAACAGCAATATCCCACAACCATATGCCAACTATAATGACAAATGGATATCATACGAGCCATAGTATGATGTAAACCCATTATGTCATAAGAACATGTGTTTGGATGTAAAGAGTTTGTTAGGACATAAACAAACTAGCGTCAAGACAAACACATTGTGCATTTAGTGTAATAATCCTAACAATTGTTTAGGATGTTACAAGATAGAAGAATAGGTAGTCAAGCAATAGACTACACTTCTATACAAGGGTGCACATCTCTATTAGAGATAGTGGGAGCTATATTGACTTGTGTTTAGTCAATGCTCAAGATGCACAAAATAGCTGGCATAGGAACTTGTTCCACAAGCACATGTGGAACAAAGTATTTTCCAGAGACACATACTGCGTAGGAAGGATAAAACCATGGTGATGATTTTATATTCACTACGACCGTGATCTATTACTCAAAGTGAATAGTATTTCCTACAAGTAAGCAGTATATGGAAATTAGCTAAAATTGATAAGATCAACTAAAATTCAATTAATGGATTCCATGTATCAAAGTATGAAAGGGGCTATTATTTTGAATACTGCGGTGGGTATTCAAGTGAGTTGATACATGGATGGTACGAGCCTAGTACCAATAAGGCTCAATTGGTTTCACCAAGCTGTTATGCCTAAATCCGATAGAATTTTACTTATCATAGATAATATCTATGATCAATTTATTTGGCATTAGATGTCATGACCACCAATCTTGGATGGTGTCTATATGACACAACCAGAAAGGGATGGTCACATCACAAAATGCTAATAAAGGTTTCAAGTTACTAAAATCCGGTTTAGGAATAAAGTAAGCAAAATGATCATAGTATATACATTTAAAACAAATGTTTTCCATGTGTCTACCAGAGGTTAGTGGGAGTGCTAAGGTTTTCCAATAATAAATATGTTTGGTAACATATGGAAAACACACATTGGTCTGACAGTTAGTTAAGACCAAAATGAAATTTACTCTCCAATGATTGACTTAAAGTAGCAACCTATGTTCTAGGGAAAAAGATCTATTAAGGTAGATCTATAGGTTGCTTGGTTCTAGTCAATCGTACATATTGTGACATTATATTGAAAAATATGTTGGAACAATTCAAGAGATGAATTGTTGCCTATGTCACAGGGCATAATCTCTCCATGTTGACCTGTCCGTGACATGGGAAGAGATAAATGTGGTGAGTTGAATTCCATACGTCGGAGCGATGGATCAATCACGTATGCCATGATATGTACAAGAACCGATATTGCCAAGGTATATTTTACAATAGGCAAATATCAGTTATTTCCAGGAGCACTGCAAGGGATGCAGTCAGAAAAATCTAATTTTACTTTAGCAAGTACAAAATATTTGTACCTGGTAAGTGGAGAAGAAAGGATACTAGTTTTCGGGGATACAAACTAGTCTTCTATAGATCAATGTGATCTAGTACTGCAGTTAGGCTAAAGGCGATGAGCGAGTCAAGCTCATATCAGCCTGTGGTGGCCATATCTATAAGACCGAGTACATTGCAGCTTCTAAGATATCTACGAAGCAGTTAAATGCAATGATTTGTTCCAGTTCTTGGAATCGCACCTGGTGAGAAAAGTATTATCATAATGTAGATTATGATATTCTTACTAGCCAAGATGTCACGTTATGACAGTGGACAAAAAGGGTATATACTCGGGATACCATCTCTTGAGAAGTTTTAATCAAAGAGATGAGGTCGCTATAGCAGAATAGCCACGCAGCGGAACCGCGACAGACCCAGTATCTAAGGCCTTTACTCAGCAGAAACATGATGCTTATCATGTGAGTAGCTAACAAGTTTAGTTAGCAAGTTGGCTCTAGTGCAAGTGGGAGTGTTGAAATAGTGGGTGCCCTAGACCCAACTATTATGTGCTTTTGATTACCATATCGTGTATAGAGTTAACTATGCATGATGTCATCATACCATTATAGTGTAGACTTTTCTGTGTCCACTATTGAAATGGTAATGTCCAAAGATTAATTGTCGTATCGAAAGGTTATAGCAGTTCCCAGGCTATAATGAGAACCTCTAGATACTATGACATTAATCTTAAATATATGTTCTATGGTCTAGATACATCTTACTAATTGGACAGAGTAGATGTCTGACCATCAGGTGCTGGGGGCTCATAAGCATTGAGACTTCTTCTCATGAAGTTCGCACTTGGTGATCTCTAGTAGTGAGATCATGAGGACTGACCCGCCAATAGGAACACCACATGTTTCAGGTGTCATTGGATGTTCCTATCTACGATCATGTGTAATGGTCTCCTGACTTGAGATCATTACCAATGTATGTCATTTGATCACGTAATTTGATGCAAGACGAAAACCATGGCAATAAAGTCGTGGTGAGGTAGTTTGTGTCGGGTGCGTCATTAGTGGCATGTCATTGGTTGAATGGTCAAGAAAGGATTTGTCGCTTCTGGGTTATGGAAATAATATATCTCTGGCCATGTTGATATGGATGGCAGTACCTTAATAAGACCATGTCCATGGCAGTCGAGGGTAAATCCATCCAGTTACATCAACAAACAATAAAGCAAGAAAAGGGCGATGACACGAGAGTGTGTCCAGCTTTATGAGATATTATAGACAAAGAGATTATATTACACAATGCATGTTCGTAGGTTGGATGTCGCTGCTGTGACAATCCTTATTTTTTCAGGGGGACATGATGGGTTGCTAGATCCCGCTCTTGGTCTGTGAATATTATTCACGGCTGTCGAAATAAGGGCCTAGAGGGTCACACACAATAGCGTATTCAATAATCTACCCTATTCAGTTGAATAAGAGTATTGGACATAGTGGGCCCCGCCCTAGGGGTCCGGGAATTGTCCAAAGTTAAACGATCACCAATGCGATAAATAAATTCATATTATTCGAGTTTTGAATAATGAGTATTGAATTTATTTATTAAATGTATTTACGAGTTTTAAGTAAATACATGAAAAATATTAATTGACGAATATTAAATTATTCAAGGTTCAATTAATATTTATGGGAGCGATGAGTCGGGTTAATGACTTAATTATTATCATGTAATATATTTTAATATATTACAAGTGAATGATAATAATATTTATGGCTCAGTTTAGAAGTCATAAAAACGTCGTTAATAGTGCGTTAAGTATTCGGGGCTGGCGAGGCGATACCGGGTATTTTAATTATGCACTATAAATAGAAGAGGAGGGGCATTTGCCAAATACTATTCATGGAGTTTATCTCTCCTCTCCTCTCTCCCACATTCTAGAGAGAGATGCTCTGGATCCAAGGAGCTCGGATGGAGCTCTCTCTCGGGGATCGCTAGCGAAGCAATGCGGTGGTCGTTGGAGCATCAAAGGCATCGTCGCAGATCCACGCTAGCACCTGGATTACGACGAACGGCGCTCCCGCAGATTCCATGAAGCGCGTGTGGACGATCTAGAGGAATTCGGCTTTGGATTCTTCAAGCAGCGATCGCCAACGACGAGCAGACGTCGTGCGCGGCTTTGGATTCAAACCATGTATTTTATGGTTTAATTTTGTGCTTAAAATCCTCCACGCGTGGTCCTCGGTTTTGACCGGGCTGCTCTTCACCGACGTCGTCAAGTTTACGGCGAACGGCGGTGGAAAAATTTTAAAAACCCACTTATTTGGGGCTTCCGCTGCACGTCCGGTTCCAACAATGACAGTAATCTTAATGTAACGTCTTATGGTCTAGTAACATCATTCTGAAAGGACACAGTTGATTTGTGACAAACAGGTGTTGGCAGCTCATAATCATTGAGATTTCTTCTCATGAAGTTCGCATTTGATGATATCTAGTAGTTGAGATCATGAGTATAGACATGCATAATAGGATCACCAAATGTTCTAGGTGTCATTGGTCATTCCTATATATGGACATGTTTTATGGTCTTTAGACTTGAGATCATTTTCAATGGATGTCATTTAATTATGTACAATTGATGCAAGGTGAAAACCATGGAGACAAATTCATGGTCAGGTTGTTTGTATCGGGTACATAATTAATTGCATGGAATTAACCGAATGATCAAGAAAGGATTTGTCTCTTCTGAGTTTAGGAAGAGATATCTCAAGCCATGTTTAATAGGATGGTTGCACCTTCATTAAATCCATGGCCATGGTATTGGAAGGTATGACCATCCGGACAAATCAACAAATAAAATAACGAAAAAAATGAATGAGGACACTAGTATGCATTCTTATTTATTGAGAGATCAATGAGGAAGAGATTATATTATACAGACTGTGTTCGTTGGAAGGCAGCCGTTGCTTTGACTTTTCCTTATCTCTATCGGGTCATCGATGGGTTGCTAGACCCCACTCTAGGTTAGTGGATATTTTTCACTGAAATTGAGGTAAGGCCCTAGAGGGTCACACACAATAACTCCTAGAGAATCTGTCCTATTCTAGGAATAGGTATATAGAACTTGGTGGGCCCCGCCAAAGGGTCCAAGTACTATCCATGTTCTATAGATCACCTAATAATATATAAATTCATTAATTATTCATGTTTAGAATAATTCGTAGAATTAATTTATAACATGTATTTACAAGTTATATAGTAAATACAAGTATTAATATTATTCCAATGGATATTAATATCCTAGGTTCATTTAATATTAGTAGGAGGTGTGAGCTGAGTTATAGACTCAAATTTATCACATAATATATTTATATATTACAATTAAGTGATAAATAATAAATATTGTTTATGGAATAATTTTATTTGCATTGAAAAAAATTTATAACACTTATATAGAAGATGTCTATAACACGGAGATCGAGAATACTTATCACCTCTTTTAAACACTCCCTGTATAAGTGAGGGAGAGGCTCTCCCATATTAACAATTCATGTGTTAACATTGAGATCTTCTCTCTCCTCCTCAGATATAGATATAGAGTCTCTCATGCGAAGGAAGATCTTCAGGTTCATCCATCTCGGATTGAAGCTTCTTCCTTTGTGGGGATTGTCACTACGCTGAAGTGAGCATTGAAGATTCACGCTAGCACAAGGATCTAGAAGAATGGCGCGCGAGTAGATTCATGAGTTGTGTGTGGACGATCTAGAGGTCTTCGACGTCGGAGTCTTTGAGCAACGATCGTTGGCGTCCTGCGGCAGACTTGTACACGTCAATTCTGAACAAGGTACATGTTCAGTTTAATATTTGTGCTCTGTTTAAAAATTGTGAGATCATCGGACCAAACCGGGACAAGATCACTAGAGTTGACATGGTTATGTCACTCCGGTGAAGCTGAAAATTTTTAAATTCCTGGTCTACTGGCCTCCGATGCGCCATCCCGATACCCAATAGTGGTATCAGAGGGACCACAAGGTTTTTCTGAGTCAACAAATTTAAGATGAATTAAATTTAAGTGCAGGGTGTTAAAACGGTTAATTAGGATCCAAACTCGCATCGTTTCATTTTCAAATGATCAAGTTATGATCATTAAAAAAAATTAAATCAGATAGACATCGTGGTTTATTTTTCGTTCATTTGATGTTAATCTCAATCATAATTGAGGAAAAATTAAATGAAATATTTTATTATTATAAAATGTAATATAATATTTTATTATAAAATATTTTCCACAATGGTGTGTGGAAAATATTTTTTATAATAAACAAATGGAAAGGGGGGAGACCAAGACCCCAAAATGGGGTCTTCTTGCTTTTAAAAAAATGTAGGGAAGACCAAGACCCCAAAAGGGGGTCTTCTTCTGTTTATTTTAAAAAAAGAAAAGGGGATGGCTATTCTTGTCTAAGGAAAAAAATTAAAAAAAAGTAAAAAGGAAGACCCAAGTGGGTCTTCCCTTCTCTAATGTGGAACACAAGGGCTTCCCTTTGAGAGAGAAACCATTTTCGCATCCTGTCGGGCCTCCCCTCTACATGCCGGATCGCCACCCCACTGGGCTACCGACTCGCGTTGTCTTCCACTGGTCCCCTTCACGCCAGACCACAGAATCCCACCAGAACTCATCTCCGAGCCACACCGCTCCCACCAAGACCGCGTCGCACCACCTCGAATCGTCGTCCGCAGGACTTCCATGTTTCCCCACTCTATCCACTTCACGCCGCTACCGAAATCCTGAGCCTGTAGGAATTCCACGCCCTGATCCCATCGGACCACCGCGCCGCACTACCTCGGACCGCCGCCCCAAGCCAGAGTCATGACCCAAGGTCGCACTGTGCCACCCCTGGCCTGACCTCCTTCTCATGCAGGAAAAGAATCGCACTAGCCACACCATTCTAGGCAGGGCCGGACCAGGCTACCGGCTCCCTGGAGCAGCGAGCTGCTGGCCAATTCAGCTGGCCGGTTTGCTTCCCGGCCTCCTCCCACTCTCGTCGGACCTCGCCGGAAGTTGATGCCGCCACGAGAGTCGTTGGAACGAGCTGTCACGCTGTGGCCATACCGCAGCCCTGCCACATTCATGCCGCGGTCACGCAGCGGTCAAGCCGCGGTCACGCCGAGGTCACGCCACCATCACGCCGAGGTCAGGCCGCAGTCACGCTGCGGTCACACCATGGTCACCCCGCGGCCACGTCGTGGTCACGCCGTAGTCACACTGCGGTAATTCCGTAATTGGCCCTACTCTAGGACGACACCTCGTGGCGGTTCGCTGTCATTCCAGAATCCTCCCCAGCTAGAGGTAACCCAGCTTTAAATTAATTTTAATTAAATTAGTTTTTTAAATTAAATTAATTATAATTAATTTGGTGTTTAAAATATTTTTTTATGAAATATTAATTTAATTTAATTTTATAAATAAATTAAGGGTTTTATTTAATTTTTTTAATTAAAATTAAATTAATCAAAAGTAACCAATAAAATAAATTATTTGAATTTTATCAAATTCATTTAATTTATTAGAACACCCTCTCACTGTTTAAATTTATTGAATTTTTTTTCCTTGCACATATTTTATACCGACTGGTCTTGAGCAAGTGACATACTATGCATGCCTGATATTTATATATTTATTTAATTATTTATTCAATGCGTGTAGTGATTGTAATAATTAATTAGATAAATGACGATATGGGAATCGTCTCTTTTAATTCAAATATGTATATGGGCCTACGTGTCTAATGTACGAGATGTCTTTTGTACCCCTAGAACCCCTCGCCTTCATGCAAGTAAATTTGTAATTAAATAATGACAATCTGAGATGTAGACCCGCCAAGACGGGGTGGTAAACTAGAAGGAAGCTGACCGCATTGCACATGGAAAGCTGCGACGTCAGTCAAGTCAAGACTCAGTTATGGATTCCCCTTGGTCATGATCGATCCATTATAGATCGATCATTATAGAATTCGCAAGACCATTCGGATTGCATGATTTACATTATGCATAATTTATTAATTTATGTGTTTTCATGATTATTATGTGATAAGATAATAGTAAACAAGATAAAATGCATATATATGGGACAAATTATATTCTATTACATGTTCAGATGTGAGCACAACAACCTAGTTTGAACATAATAAATAGAAAAGGAATATATTCGTCAATAATTATAAAAATCCCTCAAAGATATATTAAGTCTAAAAACCATCCATTTTTTACATATAAACAAAACTGGTTGTTTGGGTGCATGTCAGCCATAGTTGAGAGTGCCTCTTACTACCGGGGCATTTTCATGAGCGAAATGGATCATCTTAACTAAAGTGAGTAGTCAAGGATTTGACTTAACTAACTTTCTGTCACTTTAGAGGAAAGATATTGAGAGAATCAAGTTTAGATTCCAAAAGATAAGACTTTTCTCACCAACACAAGGAACCACAAGAACAAGTGGTTGGCCAGTCTAGTGCCTACCTTGAAACCCTCCAAGTAGTGACGTAGCCCTAGCATGTAGACTACGAGGGAGGTTTCAAGGATCTTTGCTACTAGAATACTCAAGCGATGGAGTATTCTGAATCTAATAGTGAGGGATGTTGAGGTTCGCAAAAATACTGGGAGACATTAAAATTATAAAATAATTTATTAATCATAAATTCCAAAATGTTATCAAGACAATGTACTAACTGCTAAATTATTATCTGATGTAGATTCAAAATGGAAATCACCAACACGACAAGTACTTTACCATTGTGATCGATCATGTATAATGAAAATATCATGACCAGAAATAACTTCCAAGAGGGGTACAAGCACTTGCGCATAGTACTACACAATGAAAGGAAGTTATATTTGCTGGAATACCCAATTCTTTTTATGCCTCCTCATGGAGCAAGAAAGGCGGAAAAATAGAAACGGAGAAATCATGTAGACAATGCACTTGATGTACAATGCATCAGGTTGTCATCCATGTCCAGCCAATTGAAAAAAATTCATAAGGATGAGGATGCCTACAAGATGATTTCACATATCCATGAACGTTATGAGGAGAGGGCCAGGCAAGAATGGTATGAGATCTCAAACATGCTTTATATGTGCAAGCTAGCAGAAGGGCACCATACCGGTCCTCACGTACTCAAGATGGTTACGTATATTGAGAGGCTTGAAGCCCTTGGGTTCAAAAAGAACCAAGAACTAGTAGTGGATCTCATTCATGCCACATTACCGCCATGCTTCTCAACTTTTATTGTCAATTCTAAAATGAATGATATGAAAAAGTCTCTCCCGAACCTTTTGGATTTTGTTCGCCAAGCTAATAAAGACATGAAAAATACCAATTCATCTGTCCTTATGGTGAAAAAAAGGGAAAGGAAAAGGTGTATAAGGCCATGTCAAGGCTAAAGACACCAATGTATTTTCTTACAAAGAAGCCAATGATTTAGAGGAAAATTAATGAGCAGGAAGTTGTCTGCATTGGATATGGTAGGAAAGGACATTGGAAGAAGAATTGCAGAGCTGGTAAGATGAAGGAAGTTGATGCTTCTACATCAGGTATTTTTGTCATTGAATGAAATATATCTTTATATAAAAGTTTTTTATTAGATACGGCATGGGGATCATACATTTATATTCATATACATGAACCAAGTAGGTTCATGAAGATTGAAAAAGTTCAAGTGGATATCTGAGCTACAAATGGTGCAAGTCTGGCTGCCTTGGAAGTGGGAGACTATCACCTATCCTTTCCAGCTGATTTGATTCTTGTTTTAAAAAAGTGATATTATGTACCTTCTATTACCAGAAACATTATCTCTATGTCGATTCTAGACACTATGGTTTTTATTTCATGTTTAGAAATAAATATTTTCTCTTTTATATAGATAACATATGTTATGGTATGGAACATCTTAACAATGGTTTATAAATGCTGGAACTAGAAAACTCAGTAATTGCAATCAATGAATCAAATCACCAACATGAATCAAATAAAACCCACCTATAGAACTTCAGGCTTGGTCATGTAAACAAGAAGTGATTACGAAGATTACATCAAGAAGGGTATCTAGACTCAGTATATTAAGAACCCTTAGATGTGTGTCAAGATTGTTTACAAAGAAATATGACCAAAGCACCTTTCTCAGGAAAGGGAGGAAGAGCCAACATAGTGATGGAATTAATACATACTGATGTATGTGGTCCATTTCCAGTAGAGGCAGGGGGTGGTTTTCTATACTTCATTACTTTTACCAATGACTATAGTAGCTATGGATATATCAACTTAATGCGGTATAATTCTGATAACTTTAGGATATTTATGGAATACCAAAATGGAGTAGAAAACCAAAATGGTAAAAAGATAAAAGAACTTCACTCAGATCGAGGCAGATAATATCATAACCATACATTCATTGATCACTTGAAGGAGTGTGGGATAATATACCAACTCACTCCCCCTTATACAACACAATGGAATGTTGTTAGTGAAAGGAGGAATTGGACCTTTCTTGACATCGTCAAATCAACGAGGAGTCACGCAACCCTTCTATTATAATTTTGGGGATACACCTTGAACACAATAGCATATACACTTAACCGAGTAACAACTAAAGCTGCAGATGATATTCCATATCAGTTATGGTATGGAAAGTAACCTAACATGACACACATGTGTGTATGGGGGTGTGAGTCATTTTTTAAGACTTTACCAAGTGACAAATTAGCATCCAGAAGCACTAAGTTCATATTTATAGGTTATCCTAAGGAATCTATAGGATGTTACCTATATAACCCTTTAAATAGAAAGCTCATTTTGGCAAGATATGCCACATTTCACGAAAGGGAACTCATTTATATTCTAACTAGTGGGATCAAGATTTAATTCGATGAAGTTAATGCTTCAGATGCACAAGAGTTGGTAGTGGAACAATCTCCACAAGAAAAAGTGGAAGAAGAAGTAGTTCATGAGACACAGATACTGCGTAGGTCTATAGGAGAGGTTAGAGAACCAGAGCGTTATGGTTTTCTTGTCATTGAGTCAGGTGAAACATTACTCCTTCAAGATGATGAACCTATAACTTACAAGGAATAATTAAAAGGAAAAAAGCTGCTAAATGGAACGAAGCCATGAATTCTGAGATGGAGTCCATGAACCAGAATCAAGTTTGGATTTTGGTAGACCCTCCAACTGATGTATAACTCATTGGATGCAAATGGGTATTCAAGAAGAAGCTGGATATGGATGGTGAGGTTAATACCTTTAAAGAAAGACTGGTTGCAAAGGGTTTCAGGAAACGTTAAGACATTGACTATGATGAAACGTTATCACCAGTATAAATGAATAAATCCATCAGAATATTGCTTACAATAGCATCCATTCATGATTATGAAAGTCAAAAATTCTTTTCTAAATGTGAAGTTGGTTGAATACATCTATATGACTCAACCCTAAGGGTTTTTCAAGTCAAAGAATTCCAATAAAGTTTGCAAGCTACATATATTCATTTATGGATTGAATAAGGCATCAAGATCATGTAATGTTCATTTTGATGAGTCCATAAGAGATTTTGGTTTTGTCGAGAATGAAAGCGAGCCTTGTGTTTATAAAAATCCTGAAGGGAATACCATCGTTTTCCTTGTATTATATATTGAGGACATATTAATTATAATAAATGAGGTACAAGTCTTACAGTCAGTTTATACTTGGTCAAATGAATGCTTCTCTATGAAAGACTTAGGTGAAGTAGCCTACAAGCTAGGGATCAAGATCTGTCGAGATAGATCACAAAGGTTGCATGGGCTGTGTCAAAGTACATATATTGACAAGGTACTCAAAAGGTACAATATGGAGCAATCCAAGAGAGGATTGTTACTGTTGTCACATTTTGTAAATAACTCCAAGAAAATGTTTCCCCAAACATAGGAGGAGATTGACAGAATGAGTAGAGTCCCTTATTCTTTGGAATTGGGTTCTATCATGTATGACATGATATGTACGAGGATTTATGTCACCTTTTCTTCAAGCATGGTGGGTAGATATCAAGACAATCCAGGAGAGCTTCATTGGAAAGCTATTAAAACTATCCTAAAGAACTTGAGGCGTACTAAGGATATGTTCCTGGTGTCTGGAGGAGATGAGGAATTAGTTGTGAGGGGATACACTGATGCTAGTTTCCAAACAGATCATGATGATATGAAATCGTAGTCTGGTTACATCTTTCTCTTGAATGGTGGTGCAGTGAGCTAGAGAAGCTCGATGAAAGTTGTGGTTGTTGATTCTATAGTAGAGTCCGAATATAGTGATGCTTCCATTGCAGTAAAGGATACATACTGGATATGCAACATTATATTTGACATTAGTGTTGTGCTTAGCATTGCAGACTCGATACCAGTATATTGTGATAATACTACTATAGTGGTGCTTTCCAAGGATCTCAGGTCTCACCAAAGTAAAAAATCATATTCTTCAGAAGTTTCATCTCTTGAGGTATTTTAATCAAAGAGATGATATGACAGTTTGCAGAGTAGCCATAAAGGACAAAGTGGAAGACCCCCTAACTAAAGATATATCTTTGCAGAAGCATGATACACATATGAGAGCTAGCTGATTGAAACCTGTTACCAGTTGGATCTAGTGATAGTGGTATTGTTGAAAGTGGGCGCCCTAGACCCAACATGTTTTGTACATCGATTTCCGCTACATGTATTATGTTTGTTATAATACTTGTGTTTATCTTACCTTAATATTGTAGATACTTTAGAATCCACTTTGTATATGGAAATTTCCTTAGATTACCTCTCCCATCAAAGGGTTATAGTAGATCACGGGCTATAATGGGAACCCTATGATGCCATGAAATTAATCATAAAGTAACATCCTATGGTCCAGTTACATCATTTTGAATGGAAACAGATGATATGTTACCTTCAGGTGCTATGGGATCATAATTATTGAGACTTCTTCTCATAAAGTTTGCACATGATGATCTCTAGTAGTTGAGATCATGAGGACAGAACCACATAATAGGAACACGACATTTTTAGGTGTCATTGGTCGATCGTATCAATGGACATGTGTAATGTTCTTTAGAGTTGAGATCATTTTCAATGGATGTAATTTAATTATGTACACTTGATTCAAGTCGAAAACCATGGTGACAAATTCGGGGTGAGGTAGTTTTTATCTGGTACGTCATTAATGGGTTGGAATTGATTGAATGATCGAGAAAGGATGTCTCACATCCAAGTTTAGGAAGAGATATCTTGGGCCTAGTTGATTAGTTTGATTGCACCTTAATTAAAAACATGTCCATGGTAGTGTAAGGTAAGACCGTCTTGACAAATCAACAATTAAAATAAAGCAAAATAAAGAATGATGACACTAGTATGCATTCTGCATTATTGAGATATCGATGACAAAGATATTGTATTACACAGACCATGTGCTTAGGAAGGCAGTCATTGATTTTACTTTTCCTTATCTCTATAGGGTCCTTGATGGGTTGCTAGACCCCGCTCTAGGTCGGTGGATATTATTCACTTTAATTGAGGTAAGGGCCTAGAGGGTCACACACAATATCGCCTTGAGAAACTGCCCTATTCTAGGAATAGGAATATAGAACTTGGTGGGCCCCGCCAAAGGGTCCGAGTACTATCCAAGTTCCATAGATCACCAAAGAATAAATAAATTATTTAATTATTCAAGTTGAGAATAATTCGTTGAATTTATTTATAACCTGTATTTACAAGTTATATAGTAAATAAAAGTATTAATATTAATCGAATTGATTATAATATCCTAAGTTAGTTTAATATTAGCAGGAGGTTTGAGTCGAGTTAAATACTGAAATTTATCATATAATATATTTATATATTAAAAGAAACAGATAAATTATAAATATTATTTACGGCATAATTTATTTTTCATAAATAATTTTTTTATAACACTTATATAGAAGATGTCTATTACACCGGGGTCGGGAATTCTTATCGCATGTTTTAAATAATCCCTATATAAGTGAGATAGAGGATCTCCCATAATAATTATTCATGTGTTATGATTGAGAGATTCTCTATCCTTGTGGAATCTATAGAGAGAGTCTCTCGTGTGAAGGAAGGACTTCATGTTCATCCATCTCGGATTGATGCTTCTTCCTTTGCGGTGATCGTCATTGTGCTGAAGTGAGCGTCGAAGATCCACGCTAGCACTTAGATCATGACGAACAGAGTGCGAGTAGATTCATGAGGTGTGTGCGGAAGATCTAGGGGGCTTCGACATCGGAGTCTTTGAGGAACAATCACCGACATCCTATGGAAGACGTGCACACGTCAATTCCGAATAAGGTACATGTTCAGTTTAATTTTTGTGCTCTGTTTAAACCTTGCGAGATACTTAGACCAAACCGGGACAAGATCAACTGAGTTGACAGAGTTATGTCACTCCAATGATTCCAAAAACTATAAATTCCTAGCCCACATGCTTCTACTACGCCGTCTTGGTACCCAACAGAAGGGAGACATGTGTGCATGATGGAGCACTGGTGAAGACCGATCACATAACATTGGTGGAATGATTGGATGATTAGGTCCTATTTCATGAGAGATTTAATGTGGATACTATAAAAAATGTATTCATAATTTTCATATGGAATGTTTTATAAACATATTTAATTGGTTGTGGTTTTGCAGTTTTTATATTTTTAATG
This sequence comes from Viscum album, assembly GCA_963277665.1. Lineage (NCBI taxonomy): Eukaryota > Viridiplantae > Streptophyta > Magnoliopsida > Santalales > Viscaceae > Viscum > Viscum album. The sequence continues at coordinate 783,085,686 of OY728161.1, forward strand.
AGGAATAAATGTATCTAAGTATATTGCTGATGGTCCTTAAAAATAAAAATTGAGGAAACCCCTAGCCAGATGGGGACTACAACAACCATAAAATAGATTTTGATGGGTCTACCACATGGTAAGAAATAAATTTAGCCAAACATGTGAGGAAAATGGGGATATATGGTAGATATGTGTGGGGCATAGTATAGAATGGGCGAACACAAGTGCATATCATCATAAATGGTGTCCGTGTGTGGGGGGCATCAGGGATGGTAGGTCAGCCCTCCTGATACAAGTTGTATGTATCGTTCTCAGGTACCAACCCTAGTATCAAATTGAATATATAAAAAATAATGTGTCTTTTAAGGAATCTATAAATCAAGCATGAGTTCGATGTGGGACCAAATTTTGTGTTACTATTCATCCATCTAAAATAGATACGACCATATCATCATCATCCGATTTAAAATGATCGATGATCATCATGTCGCCACATCTTCATCTTCAACCTTGCTCATCCTATTAGTATTTAGTCTCACAAAACCCACAGTTTGATGCCACAAACTCACCCAATGTCCTTCCATCATCGGTGTGGCACATGAAAATACCCATTTTACAACCAAATAGTTTGCTATTGGGGGCTTACCTTAAGTGATAATGTCACCCCAAACTTCTATATATGACTAGGTATAAAATCAAAGTATCCTCTGTATGATCTCATAAAATTAGTGTATTTTTTTAAATTTTATGTAATTATTCTAAAACCACACAACTTGACGACATGTGATTATGATTCCCAGTGAGCCTATAGCGTAATTTTGTACTTTTTTTAAGGTACGTTCACTAAATGTGCGAGAAAGTTTTTATAACTTTTGAATTGGTTCTTGGATCAAAAATCCAAGGGCACTATTAAAGTCCAAATGCCATGATTCTCCTAGAATTTATGTAACTCTGTCCAGTAAGGGATGAGTAGAAAAGTCATATTTTGGACTTTTCGAGAAAAATAATAAAATAATTTAAAAGGATTATTTTATTTCTTTTATCACTGTTGAGTGGTGAACAATGACGTGATGGTGCAACGATGAGGTGATGATGAGGAGAATTATTGGAGGGTCAATAATGGATCATTTTTGGCAAAGGTGTTGTTATATTAATAGCTCATTTAATGTAGCTCATTTAATGAGAATCATTAATGGTAAGATCTTCACTGGGAATTTTTTCTTTTAATATTAAAATGTGTTGGAGTTTTGGAATTATCAAATGTGGGGAATCTCTGATGAACCACTGGAATACTCCCTCTTCGACTAATAATGAAAAGTGATGCATCGAATAATCATCACTGACTTCGACACACCACTATGAACAGAGCCGGAATCGATGAGTGACGTCGACATATTGAAACCTTGAGGAAAAACCAATACAACTTTGAATTTCAAATAGGTAGGGGTTGTTTTATTTTGATGTTCTTCCCTATTCATTTCTAGAAACAACGAATGTGTATCATCCCAAAAAAAGTTTGATCCATTATTTATGTTTTTTTGTGGGAGGGTATCTTTTTTTGGGGATTTCTCGATCTGAGAATAAAAAAATACATGATATGATTGAAAAAAAATCTCCAAGCCTCCCCTGTTTTAAACCTCTAATGTGGAGGGTGTGGTCTGATACGAGAAAGCCTTGAGCATCTCTTCCATGTGTTTTATTTGTGGCAGTACCCTCAAAATGGATGCAAAATGATTTTACGACCTTCACGGTGAATAGGACCCTCCCTGGAGACCGTAGAAGTAGGAAGCGTGAAGAATAGACCACTGGAGCATGTTTGGTGGCCTTTAAAAGGTTATGTCGGCTACGACGGTCGTAGTGGCACACGACTGCATCGACCGCATACCAGAAAGCAGAAAAGGAGACCCGCGGCAGGGAGGAGCAGCGCGCCGCTACGGTAGGAGGTCGTGGCAGAGGAAGGAGAAGTTCCATGTGGACACCTTGTGGAAGGACGACCCACATCTGGGTCCTCTGAGCAGCTGGCAAGCCATATTTTGTCGACCACAGAAGTAGGTGATTCCTCACATCCACAGGGCTAGCTGGGGCCATATGTGGGAACATGCCGAGTCCTAGCTAGAGGTTGGACCACCATCCGTACTGAGCAGTCGAGCATCAGGTTGGCGGGTTGTGCCCCATCTAGTAGGCTGGACCCCCATTGGTGGGACAGACCCATGACTGAGTGGGTTGGTCCCATCCCCAGCAAGTTGGACTCAATCCATTTGGGTTGGGCCGGACTAGATTGGGTCTTCGGGGGACCCAGCGGGCTGGACCCATGGCCAAACCGGGTTGGGACTTGTAAGGGCCATTGGGTTTTACTCACTGACTAGAACATACCAGACCGACCCAGACCCAAACTCGGTCAGGTCGAGTCAGTCAATTTTAAAATGAGGTATGTGGGACCCCTGGGCCGGGTTGGTCGGGCCAGTCCGACCGGGTTAGACCAGACCTAGACGCAACCAACCCGTGTTTTCTAAAATGCTAATAACATGAAAAATAGGCTTCAGATTAACAATACGTTTACGGTGTTAGAACCCTCTTGTCGAGGAATACCATTTGAAATGATCTAAGGAGACCTTCATGGATGATGATATGTGAAGAATGGCTTGAGGATCAGTTATCATAGGCGCACTATATACATAACCCTACAGTTGGCTGAGACTTGAGGATTATTGACATTCGACTCTATATGACTCGAATTTGGCCCAGTGGTAAGCCCTTCTCTGTGAGTTTTCAGGCCCATGGTGGGAATCACTACTCAGTGAATTTTTAGGCCCATGGTATGTGACGAGGAGGAGTACCTCAGTTGGACATGATTACTGGGAATCACTTCTCTATGACTTTACAGGCCCACGATACATAGTGGTGAGGTGTACCTAAGCAGTCCAAGGTTAGTGGGAAGCACTTCATCATGACTTAGCATGCCCACTATACTCATTGGAGGAATATTTCACCTACAATTGAGATGTTTGACGATGTGACTTCTGTTTCCACTATCACTACCCTAAATTCATACCTAGTGTGAGAAATATTGTGCTTCATGGTTACATTGAGGATTGAGGTGTGGTGATTCCATTTTGTTTTGGGGTCTCCACTATGTACTTTGTTACTCACTCCTACATGGGATTCGCCCGCACATGTTGTGTCTAGTGTAGATGATCGATGTTTCGATAGAGACATTGGTGGACCAGTACCCAGAGGTGCTCAGGGAGACAGGACCAAAAAATGCTATGGCGGTGAACTTGGTGGCCTAAGACCATGAAGGATCTAGTAGGATTAGATGTACATGACATTATATTTTGGCTTACAGTAGCTACACTGCTATCCTAATCAGGTGGGGTTTTTCGCAGATGGCCATTAGAGTTTCTTTTTTTTTACTTTTCTATTTGCAGTTATTTTGTTGTGTTTTTATTCTATACCACATTTATTATTTGTACATAGTGAGATTTGATTTAGTGATACTTGTTCCTTTCTAGTGTGTGGGATTTGGTTGGGCATGTGTGTGCATATAGGTACTCAGGAAAATTCCTCCCACTTGCAAGATGACACCATCGGTGCTAGTCTCCATCCCTTGTCCTTTAGGAGGCAGGCTTTGGGTAGTCTCGAAACGATCCATGGGGGACAGATCATGCAAAAGTGGTATCAAAGGGAGGTTAGTCCTACCAAAAATATCGGGAGTTTTTGTTACGTTTTGGGACAATAGTGTAAAGTGTTTTGAGTCCGTCTTCTAGATTCGGGGAGTCCAGTGTTGGTGCGGTGGCCAACGTACCCATACACTGGGACCTTGAATACTTCTTTTCAGCTCTATACATGAAAAAACTGGTCTTAAATTTGTCTTTTTATGTACTTTTGAATAAAAGTCAACTCACCAGGTATAGCCTCCAAATTGTCATACATCATGATCTATATCAGGATGCCTCCATGTAGATGACCAGTTTGGATCCTACTATGAGGTTGTAAGGGCAACCCACCTAGCAACGAGGCATCTGTTCAGGGACTAATTCTAGAGATGGCCCCAAAAGGTGATTCAATAGTGCTACCACCACACGATGGTCATCATCCATCACGAGTGGTTCCAGCAGAGGACTTGCACAGACTCAGTTCCCTGTATTAGTTTCATTGACAGATACCTCCCATGTTTTGGGAAGAGAGAGATCCTCTGGTCGCTGAGGATTGGCTGGAGGTAGTGAAACATGTCTTCCGCGTAGTGAGGAAACCACATTACCAGATCGTTGTCATAGAAGCAAGTGGTCTGTTGGGATCGGTAGGGAGATGGTGGAGCTTGACCACCTAGACGCACGATGAGGTGACCCTCTAATAGGTAGATTTAAAGAAGATTTTCTGGGAGGATATTTTCCCCAAGAACTTTCTCTATGTACGCATTCACGAACTTCTTCACATACTACAGGGTTGAATGATGAACACTATGTACTCAGAGAGGTTTATCGATATTTCTTGATACTCAATAGATATGGAATGAGACCCTTTATTCCAGGATCAAGACTTTGATAAGGGACTCGGGTGGGATATCAGGGTGATAGTGTTGTCTCTCTGCATCCATATTTAGGCTGGCGTGCTGGAGCGAGCCCATCTGGTAGAGAGGTTCTTGGCGGAGCAGGCACCTATAACTAGAGGTACCAGCAGACCCTAGGTGGAGGAGTCTTTGGTAGGTAACAGATAGTAGATGTGAGGACCTAAGAAGACCAAGCCTCTCAGAGGACAACCCCATGTCTTAGGGTCGGCAGTGCGGGGATCCCAAACCAGAGGGTGTCAGTTGGGGACCAGGCTTTTTTACTTGTGTGGCAGGCCATGACAGATGGGACGTTACTATCTGAACCACCATATAAATGACTTGTAGATGATCTATGGGCCACTGAATCAGAGGAATCAGTTCGAGTGTGGATGTCTACAGGGTAGTAGACGTCGTAGGAAAGCAGGTCGAGTAGGAGGCGGTGGTCGACTGTTTGAGTTGTTACTGCCACAACCCACATGTGGTCCACCTTAAATTAGGGAACATGCGGATGTGGGCAAGAACAACTTCAGGCAGTGGAGGATTATGGCCAAGGTGCTCCAGAGATGATTCAAGGTACGATCTGTGTCTTCTCTACCTTAGATATAGTTTTTATAGACAATGGTTCTAGTCACTCATTCCTTACCACAACTCTTGTTCGGAGATCAGAGATTCCATTGGAGTCGTTGGATAGATCATTATGGATAAAGACTTCTATGGGAGGGGATTCGATGATTAAACATTTGTTCTTGATATGTGAGATTACTCTAGGAGATGAGAGCTTCGGCTGGGATCTCCTAGTAGTAGCGTCGAGGCATTACGATGTCATCTTTGGTACGGACTGGTTATCCACAGTCCATGATCAGATCAACTATTATAGGTGTACAATTCGGGGTGCCTGTGGATATGGGACTAGGTTTTCCTTCACTGGTGATAAGGAAACCCTTGCATCATATGAATGATTTTCTCAAAGGAGGGTGCATCTGATTACTCACTAGATGGATAGCCTAACCCTCGGTGCAGTGGATGATAGGAGTCAAAACATATCTATAGTGGTGGAAGAGTACAAAGGTGTTTTTCCTGAGGATGTTCTAGGACTACCTCCTCTCCGGGAGGTAGACTTCTACATCAGCCTGCACCCTAGGATGGCACTAATATCCACAATGGAATATCATATGGCTCTCGTAGAGCTTCGTGAGCTGAGGGTAGAACTATAGAACTTTCAAGATAAGGGGGTCATAAGGCCCATCATTTCACCATGCGAATCCATGGTGCTTTTTTCCATGAAGGCATAAAGAAGTTTGAGGTTGTGTTTGGACTTCCGGTACCTGAACCAGGTGACCATGAAGAACAATTATCCACTTCCAAGGATTGATGTCCTCTTCCACCAACTGAAGGGTGCAACATGGTTATAATATATAAAACTTATTTTTAGATATCAGAAGCTTGAGGTATGGGATGATGTTGTACCAAAGACAACATTCTGGTTCTGTTACGGCCACTATGAGTTACTGGTGATGCCTTTCGTAATGACCAATTCCCCAGTAGTGTTCATGAGACTCATGAATAGGATCTTCAGCCTTACCTTGACTAGTTTTTTGTTCTCTTCATTGATGAATTCTTGGTGAACTCAGCGTTAGAGGAGGAGAAGCTACACACCTATAGATAGTCATGTACACACTCTGAGAGCACCAGCATTATGGTAATCTCTTGAAGTGTTAGTTTTGGATACAAGAGGTCCAATTCATAGGAAATGTCATCTCAGATTCTGGATTTGTAGTGGATTTGGTGAAGATATAGGTGGTGCTTGCTTGGGAGCTGCCCAAGAGCATGACTGAGGTGAAGAGTTTCTTAGGGTTGGCTGGTTACCATCATAGGTTCATGCATGACTTTTCCAGACTAGTAGAATCCTTATAGGCATTGATGTGCAAGGTTAATCCCGTCATGTGGAAGGAGAAATGTCATCACAGTTTCTATGAGATAAGGTATAGACTGACTATTACCACCATCATGAGACTACTAGAGGATGGCATTGAGTATTTAGTTTACTGCGATGCATCATGTACTGGAATGGGTTGTTTCCTAATGGAGGAGCAAGTAGTGATCACCTACGTCTCACGACAATTGAGACAACATGATAAAAACTACGTGACTGATGACCTGGATTTAGTAGGAGTGGTATTTTCCTTGAAGATGTTGCGACACTACTTGATGGGTGAAAGGTTTAATATTTACTCTGACCACAGGAGTCTTATGTATATATTCTCCCAGAATAACCTGAACCTGAGACAACGACAATGGATATAGTTTCTCTAGGACTATGACTTTGAGATAGTCTATAATCTTGTGAAGGGGAACGTTTTAGGAAACGCGCTCAGCAAGAGGATTGGTTTTCAGCTACTGAGTTAGGCGACGAAGCAGTTGGCTGCGATGAAAATAACCTTTTTGGATGATAGTGAAGCTACTTAACTTCATTCAATGACTGTAACATCCCCACTCTCACAGCGAGTCTGGGAGTCAAAATAGGTGGATGTTGACTTCAAGGCCCAATGTGCTCAGTTATCCTCTAAAAGAGCTCCTGATGTATTTTTGATATGTGGGGAGAACAACATTCTTTTCAGAGGGGGCACCATAGTGTCAGTGACATTGTGGGAGGAGGTGTTGAGGGAGTTCTCTACATCCCCCTTGGTATTACATCCTAGAGTGGAAATGATGTACTAGGACCTCCGACGTTAGTACTAGTGGCCAGGTATGAATAAAGTGGTGGAAGAGTTTCTTTCACGATGCCTTACTTGTCTACAATTGAAGGTTGGCCATTAGGTTCCCTCAGGCTTGGCCTAGACACTCGAGGTACTAGAGTGAAAATGTGAAAATATCTCGATAGAAATTGTGATTGTGTTACTATAGGCGTCTAGTGGCCATGACTCTATCTGGGTGATCTTTGACCGACGAACAATGTCGGATCACTTCTGACCCATATGGGAGCATGGACTGTTAGAGGTCCTGAGACGCCACTACTTTTAGGAGATAGTGCGGCTTCACGGGGTGTCATAAATGATCGTCTCATATTGTGACACTCACTTTACAACCCAGATCTGGAGGTGATTACATGAGGTGTTTAGGATGTAGCTGCGCTTGAACATTGCTTTTCATACCCATACGGATGGTCAGAAGGAGAGGAGAAAAGAGATCGTGGAGGACATGCAACATGCTTGCATCCTAGATTTTTGTCGTACTTGGGGGGACCACCTACCACTGGTGAAGTTTTCATACAACAACAGTTATCATTCCACCATTGACATGGAACCATTTGAGTCATTGTATGAGCAGCTGTGAAGATCACCCCTATGCTGGACAGACCCAGGGTCGTCGGAAATAATGGGTGTGGAGTTGGTACGAGCTACCACCAAGAAGCTGTAGATCATCCAAGAGAAGATGAAAACTTCACAAAGAAGGAAGAAATCATATGATGATAAGAAATGGATACCCTTGTAGTTTGATGAGGGAGATCATGTTTTCCATCATATCTCACCCTGAGGAGGATTGGGAAGATTTGGTCAGGGTAGTAAGCTATCTCCAAGATTCATCAAACCTTTTTAGATTCTGAGCAGAGCTGGAGAAGTGACATACCGCCTACCTCTTCTCCAACATATGCACTGGGTGCACGATGTTTTCTTTGTGTCACAACTAATGAGGTACATGCCTGATCCGTCATACATCATTGACTAGGGTCAGATGGATATTGATGATGGTGTGGAGTTTGTGGAGTTCTACGTAGAGACAGAGGATAGGTAGGAGCAAGTACTATGTGGGCAGAAAATTTATCTAGTTTACGTTAAGTGGTAGCATGTGAATCTCCAAGAGAAAACATGGGACTGCGAGGCTCATATTCATGCTACATAACCCTATATTTTTATTTATATTTGTTTTAGATTTTAGGGACGTAAATCCCTATGATGGGGAGAATGTAATGTCTCAAAAAGTCTGTGAAATTGTTTTAGTTGTATGGAATTATTATGAGGCCACAAGCCTTGATGACACATTATTTCGAGGCCCGGTGATCCTAGAGAGGAATTTTGAACTTTTCATAAGGTATGTTTAGTAAACATGCAAGTGGGTTTTTCTATATTTTAAACCAATGGTTAGATTGAAAAATTGAGGGCACCATTGAACTTGAAATGTCGGTACACGCCCAGAAATGTCGTTACATTAGCCAAAAAGTGCCGACCAAAAAAGCTATTTTTTAGAAAGTTCAAGAAAAATAATAAAATAATTTTAAAGGAATATTTTATTTCTTTTCTCACCGTTAAGTGGCAGACGGTGACACTGCGGTGCAGTGAGGAGTCAGTGACGAGGCTCATTAATGGAGGGTCAATAATGGGTTGTTTATAACCACATAGATGTTATATTAATGTCTCATTATATGTGGATCATTTAATGTGAATCATTAATTGGCAGAACATTAGTGGCCATTTTTTTCTTTTAATATTCAAATGTGTTGGAGTTTGGGAATTAATAAATGTGATGAATCTCTGAAGAACCACTGGAGGAATCCCTCTCCAATGAATAATAAAGAACGATGTACCGACGGATCGTCACCAACTTCGTCACACCTCGAAGAACGGAGTCTGAAGGGATAAGCGATGTCTACATCTTTAAACCTAGAGGAAGAACCACCACAACATTGAACGTTAAATACGTAGGGTTGTTTTATTTTAATGTTCTTCTGTATTATTTTCTAGAAATGATGAACGCAGATCATCACACAAACATGTTGATATGTGATTCGTGCATTTATGCTGGAGGGTGACTTTATTTGTGGATTTCTCTATCTGGGATTCCATCATTCCTTAATATGATTGAACAACAATCCCCCAGCCTCCCCCTATTTTAAACTTCTAATGTGGAGGGCACGGGCTAAACCAAATAAGACCCAAGATCCTCCTCCTTGTGTGTTCTTTGTGGTCGTAGCCTCAAAATAGAGGAAATATGATATCCAGAAATTCATGGTGAAGAGAACACTCCACAAAGACTGTAGGCATAGGCGATGCATAGAACAGACCACCAGAGTGCATCCGGTGGTCCACCGATGATTCTGCTGGTGACGGTAGCAGCGTAAATGGTGGAACATGACAATGAAAGTATGAGGCTGCACCAACCACATGTATGATGGAGGAACATAAGGATATCATCCATGCCAACAGCTGAGAGCAGTGGCATGCCTATCGGTGCACCGTGGCGCTAGGAGGGAACTGTGTGGATGGACAACCCATGTCCAGGCAGATGGAGATCTCAGGTCCGCGTCCGCGGGGCACGCTGGGGATGGACGTTGCAACCTGCCTCATCCTAGTTGGACAGTGCACCACCAGCCACACCAAGCAGCCAAGCATTGGGCTTGTGGGCCTCGCCGCCTTCTAGCGGGCCAAACCCACACCAGTGGGCCAGACCCATGGCCCAGCAGGCCGGTCCTGCCCCCAACAGGTCAGACCTACTCCCTATGGGCTGGAACTATGCCCTTTGGGCCGGGATGGACTAGAATGGCTTTCCATGCAACCCGAGGGGCTGGAAACTTGACTAAATTGGTTCAGTCCAGCTGGGCCCATTGGGTCTAACCAACTGGACAGACCAGACCAGACTGACCTAGAACCGAACCAAATTAAGTTGAGTCGGTCAATTTTAAACCGAGGAATGTGGGACCCCCATGCTAGGTTGGTTGGGTCGGTCTGATCGGGTCAGACCAGACCCAGGCACAACCCGCCCTTTTTACTAAAATGCTAATAACTTGAAAACCAGTCATTTGATTAATAATTTGTTTTCAGCATTAGGACCCTCTTGAAGAGACATATATTTATTGGAAAGCTCTATGGTGACCTTCATGGATGTTGAGATGTGAATAAAGGCTTGAGGAGCGGTTCTCCCAGGCGCGCTACATACAGAACCCTGCAGTTGGATGAGACCTGAAGACTATCGACTTTCGACTCTATATGACACGATTATGGCCTAGTGGGAAGTAATTATCTATGAATTTCCATGACCATGGTGGGAATCACATCTCTGTTACTTTGTAGGACCATGAAACGCAATGAGAAGTACCTCAGTTGGCCAAGATTAGTGGGAATCACTTCTCTGTTACTTTGTAGGCCCACGATACATAGTTGGGAGGTTTAATGAAGTAGTCTATGGTTAGTGGGAAACAAATCTTTTTGACTTTGAAGGCCCAATGTACATGATAGACGAAGATTTCTCCAGCATCCGAGGTGTTTGATGATGTGACTGATGTTTCTACTATCACTACCCAAAATGCATACATGGTGTGAGTTGTCTTGTGCTTAATGATTTAGTTTGAATATTACGATGTGGTATTTAATTTTTTTTGGGTCCCTTCTGATTACATTTTTACTCGCACCAGCATGGGCTTCGCCCACACATGTTGTGTCTGGTGAAGACGATCTATGTTTCGATAGAATCATTGGTGGACCAGGACCCATTGGTTCTTAGGGAGACAGGATAGAGGAACGCTACCATGGTGTACATGGTGGCCTAGGACAAGGTGGGTCCTAATAGGATTGGGTGGACATGACATTCTAATTCGGTTTCCAATAGGTACACTACTCTCATGATAAGGTGGGGTTTTCCATGGATGGCCTTCAATGTTTCTTTTTACATTGATGTTTTCTGTTATTTTGTTGGGTTTGTATTTTTTCCCACATTTATTTGTTGTACTTGAACTCAGATTTGTTTTAGTGATACTAGTAACTTTATATTTTGTGGGTTATGGTTGGGTATGTGTGTGCATACATGTACTCAGAAAAATTCCTCCCACTTGCAGGTTGATACCTTCGGCGCTAGTTGCCAGCCCCTGGCCTTTGGGAGGTGGGATTGGGGTAGTCAAGGCACATTACCCAAGATAAGGGTCATGAAATCATCCCTAGGGGGGAATTTCAATGCTATTATGGTTGATAACACAATAAGAGTGTAAACCTAGGTGTATGTTGGTGCAATTCTAGATGTAGGCATATGGACTTTATGTTATGATAAAGGGGCCATTGGGTCATAAAATAGAGGGCCATCAGGATTTATAATTGTAATGGGTAACCTGTGAAGTGACTCAACCCATAGAGTGGGGTTTTATCTATCTTTTCTGAACTAGGTGTGTGTGTTTTGTTTCGTTTCTTGTAAAACCCAAGACCTTAAATAAATTATATGTGTGTGAAAAAAATATGTGTATTCGTATGTGTGTGTGTTTATTTATATATATGTATGTTTTTATATTTTCTTATTAAAATATATGTATGTGTTTGTATATCTATGTATTTATATATGTGTGTGTATTTATGTTCATATATGTATATGTGTGTGTGAGTGTGAGTGTATACATTTATTTATATTTTTGAGTGTGAAAATTTATATCTATGTATTTATGTGCATGTATTTATATTTTTGGGTTTTTGTCAATGTTTTTATTTTTTTATATGTGTATTTTTGGATGTACATAACTAAAAACCATCCAAAATTGTGTTACTTATACAACCTATTGAAAAAGAAATCAACATTGTAAAGAATGATAAAAAAATAGAACATACCAAAATAAATAATAGCCTTGAATCCTAATATAATAGATTTTTCACTCCTCGGTAGACTGTATACAACATAAGCATTAGGAACAAAACCCTAAAGCATTTTGAGTCCCACCCTTTATCTATACAATAATAGGTAATCGAATAGTTCTATTCGAGCAGCCTATGTGTTTGAAAATGAAATTAATTTAACTAATTGATAATGGTGGAATTATTATTGTAATGTATGTTATTCAATAAACACATCCCACATCATGAAACCATGAGTAATAATGAAGTATTTTATCAACATGAATGACATATGAGAAGGTGAAATAATATTATTAGGGTTGAACTCACCGGCATCGAGGGAAAAAATGTCTCATAGGTTTTCCACCATAAAAATCAATGCAGGAAGAATAACTATAGAAATCCATGTAATTGGGGTCTGATACTTGGGATAATTCAAGAAAATGAAAAACAAAAATATAAACATGAATCAATGTAAATTCATAATATAATATGAATTGAATTTCATATAGGACCATATGTTAAATCAAATGCATGTGGGAAGTATAACTACAATATCAGGCATTTCATTATATGATATATTTTATGTAATGTAGTATAACTGTAATTTTTGTATCATTCATAACGATCACATATCACAACATATCTTATAGAAGTATTTCCTGCAGATTATCATACTTCAAATGCTAGGAAAATAACTAAAAACCCATAATCAATGGATTTTTTGGATAAATTGTGGAGAATATAGGTGATGTGACACAATAGTAAGATAATTTAATGGATGAATAGTTACCAATTACTGGTTAATATAGGTTGCAATGTAATAAAATTAAAATAAATGGAATAAAGCATTAACTAATTGATGGAAATAGTGAACTTGTGAAGGGAAAAAAACCTATTAAGTAAAAAAGGGAAAGCATGAAGAGGGAATATTTAAAGGAATGGAATAAATGTGAAATTAAAAATTAAATAAGGAAGAGGTACATCAAACCTTAGGGAATGATAAAGATATAAATCAATCCTTTGCATCTGTGGTGGATTACCCTAATAGAAAATCAAATAAACTTATCTTTTTTATCTATCAATAATTGTTAATGGGAATAATATAACCATGTAAATGATGTTAAATTACAAATTATATGAATCTATATCAACCAATAAATTATAAAACAAAAATAAATTTGTGTGTATTTACCCAGTGATGGTTAAGAAAATTCCATTGTACTTGTGAAAAGACATGCATATGGAAGAAGGTGTTGTAACATACTAATATAAATTAAAAAGGAAGTTGATAATTTTAGAAGATAGGAAATAGGAGTAGATAACTAATGTTAAAATAAGAATATGTTTTCAATGAGTAGAAGTGATATAAAATGATGTACATAAATATCCAAGGAGTATGTTTAACATAATGTGTCCTGGAATTTATGAAAATACAAGCATCTCAATTTTATCTTTAAAATAATTAATGGTATATAAAATTAGATAATAAAATTGGAATTAAAATAATTAGGTGAAAAATTAGCCTAAATAAAAAATAATTAGCATGAATATGGAATACTAAATGTTAATTTACATAGGGAAGTGGGGCTTATTATCATTTCTCTAGTGTTATGTTGGGACCTATATTCATAAAAAAATTGAATGAATTCTATGAATAAGATTGAGAAAATATTCAAAAAAAATACCTTGGAGTTATACTAAAGAAAAAAAGTATGATTTTTAGTTATCCTATTTAATGGAACACTAAAAAGCCCCAAATAAATGAAAAATTAAATGAAACTTTGAAGAATGTTTCAAAGCAACATGATGTTTGTTATAAGGTTTCTGATTCAGTTGTTCTACATTTGTTAAAGAAGTAACTAAAACCCATAACTGGTAGACTCAATGCTTCCATAATGTAAATCATTATAGGAGAATAGGGATAACCCTAGGGTTTCAAAAAAAATTTATGTGGGTATCATAAAAATATGTGGATAATAAAATAAAAATAAAAAAAGTTTTTCAAATTATTGACGAAGACAAATATACAATATGATAACACTATTTTGAAAAACATTATGCACAATGATAAAAAATTTTAGAAACATAAAAAACAATGAAAATGAAAAAAAAAACAATTCATATTGATATAAACAAATAGATCAGACTACATAAATTATGAAAATTAATATTGCAGATTTAGAAAAAAAATGTAAAGAATAATATATTACTGGAATTGGAAAAATATTAATTTAGAGATTATAGAATATGATAAAAAAGGACATTGGAAAAAATAAAATGATTATTATAAAATTATGAATCAAATATTATAATATAGAATATTCAAAGAGGATTTTTATTACAGAATAAAAAAATAATGCATATATTATATTCTATAATACAAATATTATAGGATATGATGAACCAATGCAGTGCTATATTGATGAAATACTCAGAGGATGATGAAATTTTTCTTGAGGTTTCAAAATCATGTGTGTGGGTGTCATCAAAGAAGTAATAGAAGTATATTAATGTTCAACCAAGTGATTCATAAATAGATATTGTGGGAGTAGAGGAAAATAAACATAGTGTCTCACAAAATGAGGGGCACTGATGACATTGAAAACCGAGTAAAATCAAACTAAAAGCTTAAAATTGTGAAATTCATTACAAAAAGTGGAGTCTAGGGGTGAAATGGTGAGGTTCAGAAGGTGGAAGTGGAGTTAGGGAGGTAGATGTAGGAACATGTGGGTGGGGAGGAAGATATGAGGATCTAGGGGTCCAAGATTTGGAAGGATTCATTGGGAGTCTGAGGTCGAGGTAGAGAGGAGGGGAGGTGGAAAGGAGAAAGCAGTGTGGGAGGGAGAATCAGGAGACTGGGAGAAGGTATCAGGTACAACCTATATGGATTTAAATCCATATTCATTATAATAACTAGTACTTTTGATATGAAAAATCACATTCCTATTCAACACATTGTTTAATATATGGTGAGGGGTTCTTATTACATCCAATTATTTTAAAACATATTTCATAAACAATGACTTGAACATAGCATTCATGAGAAAAAAATTCAATTATGGGAGTGATTTCTAATATTATGCCGTCATTAATATATAAAATAAAATTAGTTGAGGAAATATTATATAGAGTAATTTGATATCATTCAGCAACATACCTAGGAGACTTGCATAATATTACATAATTGAAAAGAAATTTAATATGATGCATTGAAAGTAGGCCTAGTTGATGATATTTCTTACATATTTATTAAATGAGACTTCATGTATATGTTAAAAAAAATGCTTATTAAGAAAATTAAATTTCATGAATATTTAATATAAACTTTACTTTTGGTATATGTAAATTCATACGAAAGGAAATTGACTTCAACATAAGGAAAAAACATGTATATTGATATAAATTAAAAAATATACTACTATGTAAAAGTAAGGTAATTGAATTTTTATTATATGATAATGTAATATAAACATCAATATAAACTGAAATAAAAAGTATTATTTAAATAGAAATGTAAATAGGAATGTAAACATCAATAACATAATAGTATAAAATGTAATATAATGTGAAATATAAACTATAGTTTTAGTTCATGATAAAGAATACATAAAGAAATTGTGTTCTATACCCTCAAAAAAAATCTTGTATATTAATATAAATCGTAATATAACGAATATATATTGGATGTAGTTAATGATAATGAAAAAATAACATGCATATTAGGTTATTGAAATTTCATGGATAATGATTATAAATTTCAATTTCATGTAGAAACTGCATGTATATTTAGAAAATCAGACTCCTTGAATATTAATTGAAAGAAATTGCATGATTATTCAATATAAACTATAAATTTAGCACACTATACTATATACAGAAGGAAACTATTTTTTAGATCAGGAAGTGGCACTATTTCAAGTAGAAACTGTAGGTATTTGAGGAAAATTAGACTACATGAATTTGGAGAAACTCTTATATATTGAGGAAATGAAATTGCATTCATATTGAAAATATAAAGTATTTTCAATACCTGATACTAAATAAAAAGTAACAAGATGAAATGTTTCATTTTTCAACGATATTTAGTCCATTAATTGAAAATTATTTTTTTCATTAATATATCCAATGTTAATAGATTCAAAATTATGTGCATAATCAATTATAATTTTTGTAGTTATTTATATTACATTTAGAAACATATTTTTTGCGTTATATTAATTAAATATAATAATATTAGATATCAATTTTCATGTCAATTCATGAATGATATTCATTATTGAAAATGTGTGAATGATATTCATTATTGACATTTTTGTACGTCATCTAAGAAGAAAGTAGTAATATGTTTTATAATGAAAACGTTTAGGAGTAATTTTTTCACATAATAATAAAAATATTGGATATATAATAATAATAAAATAACAATGTACATGAATTGAACAGGTTAAACATCATAAATGTTTGTTCCTCAAAATGAAATTAGGGTATGTAATTAAAAAAACGGAGAAGGGTGCCATTTTTTGTAATTATAAATGTAATATTATCGTCCTAATGAAAAAATAATTCATACCATTAGGGCATGTCAAACCATTGATGTGTCCATTTGATATTAGTTGTATAGAAAATGAAATTGTATTAAACTAAAATTTCATTATACATGAATAGAAACTGGAAGTTAAATAAATTTAAGGTTCATTAAATTGAAAGTTATGTTAATTGAAATTGAATTGTATGTTTATATAAAATTAGTATACTAAAAGAAATTTGTGATTTCTAAGAAACATATGAAAATATTTCTATACATATTCATGGAAGGGTAACATAAACCCAGGTAAAGAATTGTTTTTGGAGGGTGTTTGCAAATTTCATTCAAAATTAGAGATTTGGATGGAAAAAGGAAGATTACCAGTTAGCAATGGAAAACACATTCCACCATAACGAGATATATATTTGAAAAACAACTCGTGGTACATGACCAAAAAGTTATTATTATAGTGGTAAATGAAATAAACAATATGTAAATACAAAATAATAAGATAGATATAAATTTATAAAAATTAATATATTCATGTAGAAAATCATTAAAATTAAAGGGCATTATAAATGTAGTGAAACATAGTATATATAAATAATATATAAAATATGGTAATAAAAAAATATTAAACCTATATTATATTATATTTAAATGAAATCGCATTAAATTAAACATGTAATAAATTGAAAGTGCATTATACATGTATAGAAATCGTAAGACCATTACATTTTGAGTTCATTACACATGTATCAATTGAAATCCCATTATTGGAATTTATAAATTTAATGATCATTACAGTGAAAGTGAATTTTACATGTATATACTGAATGTACAATAATGTATGTCAAAAATGGCCTCCCTTATTTTCAACACATGTTGAAAAATAGTTTACATTTTTAATTTCCTTCAATTCAAATATTTGGTTGTAAATAAAAAAATTGAACAAAAAGAAATAATACTAAAGGAATTATGAATGCCATGTACAAGCAGTGAAACTGTTTGCCCATGTTTTTTCGATTTTACAAAAAATAATCTACTCAAATAAAATACAAATTCATCCAAAAGTGTACAATATAACATGAAATATATTTTTTCTAGAAGTCTAGTATTCTCATATTAACAAATGGATCGACTACTATTTTATTTTTACATTTTTATGAAGTATCATTTCTTCAGTATGAGCCCAAATATCCTAGAATAAAAATTATAATAAATATTCTATCCAAATATTGAACATAAAGGATGGAAAATAAATAACATAACAATAATTATGGATCTTATATATTTCTTATTTCAATCAAAATATCAAATAAAAATTTAAAACAAAGTTTTGTGATTCTGTTTTTGAGAGAAAATAAATTTTCTTTTACATCCTTAATAATATTCAATGATACCTTGATTATCTAAAAGTTTATTTTGATTGGAAATTTAAATATGAAATCTTTGTAACATATTCATAAGGTTCCAAATATAATCACAATATGCAACAGTATTATCAGGGGTAGAAACATTGGAAATTCAGTTTATTTAAATACTGAATATAGCAATGAGTTATATTAAATGAAAACGAAGTGAGAGAAATATACATGGAATGAAAATTTTAGAAATGTGGAGTGAACTGAGGATCATAATTAGGATAAAAATTTTCTATAGTCACATAAAATATATATATACCTACTATTTATGTGGAAATAAAAACATGAAGGGTTTAGAGAAATTATTGGAGTTTTGGAGGTTGGTTTTATATACATACCTTCTATTTAAGTGGAAATATGACAAATCCATAATGAGGAAAAGTGGAGACACATGAGGTTTTGGGTTTATGGATATTATATTAAAAGGGAAAAGATAGTAATTGAACCTTTCTGAAGTGGATGGTCAGGAATTCAGAGAGAAGTCATGCTTGTGTTTTGGAGTTTTTCCTACTGAGAGTGATAACAATATTAGGAAGGATGAATTTATTCATAATGAAGGTCTCATATTGAAGATATAGACATACATTGTATAGAAAATGGAAGGAATATGTGAGGGATTCAGGTCATATCATGAAATAAATATCAAACCAACCAAAATTCTAATGATCTTAGATGGTTATATAATCAAATATATGGAATCTGATGTGTTTTGGTCCAAATTTGGAGTTGATAAGGTGAGTATCATAGGAAAAAAAACATACTCGAATGGAGAGATCGGTATAGTGACACATGGTAGGTGGAGGTAGAGGCATAGGCAGAGGTAGAGGATGAGGATGAGGAACCTGTAAACCTATTTTAATGGTGAGAAGGAGGTAGGGAGAAACGGGAATCAGTAGGGTGAGAGGGGAGAGTAATTCTGGAAGGCATAGAGAAAGGGAATATGCGAGTAAAGGAAGAAATGAATTATGGAAACATAATGAATAAAGGGATGATGGGAATGAAGGTGGAAACAAGAAGTGGAGATGAAAATGTTTTAATAATCATGTATTTATTGTATAAGACTCTACATGCATCAAATTTTTGGAAGCCTGTACCTTAATAATTTAATGTATAAAATGAATATTTTAAAAATATTTGAAAATTAAATTCATTTGATCATTACTGATGAGATGGATCTTGTTGGAGTTGGTTCCTTAGATCCAAATTCTTTTGTATTTTATGTTAAACGTATATTCATGGATTTTAATAATAATAACCTTCTTATCACATCAGGATTTTTCTTCTCGTGACATAGCATGTGATAATGTTCCATGAGTATCTATATCACTAATAGGTCAGAGTAGTTCCCTGCTATGATGAGAACCCAGATGTTCTGTGACAGAATTTTTAAATAAATATTATATGGATGGATGATATCAGTTTATGGGAAAAATGATATGCTATCAGTGGTGGAGACTAATAGGACATTGTGGAACATTCTCATAGTGTATTCCCTTGGTGATATCTTGTAAGATATTATGAGAACGAGACCTGTAAATAGGAAATCCACATTAATAAGTGCCATTGGATTTTCCTATCTGTAGATGTGTCTATTTGTCCTTCGACATTAAGATTATTATTAATGGATATTATGAGTCACATAATTTGATGTATTGATGAACCCCATGATGAAAAATGTTTATGATGAGGTTGGTTATGTTGGGTACTTCATGAGTAATATTTCATTAATGAATAATGTGAGAAAGGATTTATCCCATCTGTTCATTAATTGATGTTAATATCTTAGGTTTTATGGAAATTAAATATCTTTAATAAATCCATGGCCATGGTATCTTCTCGGCATGTTCTATTTCGGAAAATTCACTGAATGAGATATCGAGCTTATAGGTTGATGATATTGGTATGGAACCTAATCGATTGAGATATTGTGATAAAGGGATCATATTACATGGTAATTGTTCATTTGAGGTGACATGTCATTGTAGAATTAAATTCTTTCTCTATGGGTGCCTTAGCGTGTTACTAGATGATATCTTTGGACTTTAGGAAGGTTCACCTAATAACACTAAGAAAGAGGATTAGAGGGTCACACACTATGTGTATCCAGAATCATAGTTAAATAATTTATTATTTAACAAGTTAAATAAATATTATTCTCGGCTTTGGTTTAATAATTATTCATGTATGCCTGAGCACATTTATTCCATCACAAGTTATTCATGAAAATATATTATGGGCGGAATATTTAATAAATATTTATTTTATATTTTCAATAAATATAATATTTATTTATTTTTCAACGAATAATACGATGATATTTATTTAATAAATAAGTGGTCATTATTCAAGTACTTATAAATATTGAGAAGGATTTGATCACAGATTTTAAGGGTCTAGTGAGAAATAATAATATTAAATTTTACATTACTAAATAATATTTAATTATTACATATAGGATAAGAACATGTTAAGAAATAATGACAATTATGTTATTATTAGACACATGGTTTCACTTGGATTAATAAAATAAATATATTCACTTTGGAAAATTATTAATTATTACATAGTAAATTAAATGCGTAGTGATATTATTATTCTATCATTAGCATAGGGCAAGATAACACTAGCCAATTAGTGCTGTGAACAACATTTTTTGAGAAACCTATCATGCTTAGAGATTTATTCCCTCCCCAAAATCATTCTCTATAATTAGAGAGGCCATCCTCCACTGATCAAGAAGAAAACATTGGATGTGGTTCTCAAGGAAATCGAAGGCGAACGATGCAAGTGTAAGGATCTTTCATGATAGTACCCCGATACTCCTTCGATGATGTCCAAAGATTCATAGAACGTGTGGGGATCATCACTAGAGGAAACCTAACCTTGTTTTCTACAACGAAATGATGGTGAACTTCATATCAGTGGTCGAACACATCAACAAAGAAAGAATCACCTTGGAGGTATTTCTTTAATTTAATTAAATAAATTATAAACAAAATATGTTGATTATCTCCTAGGGGTTTTGAGTCCTCTTCCTGTATGTCTAAACCATTTATTCAATTCCGTGGATACTAGAATTCATCATCGTATTGATCCCGGATTGATCATCCGTTACAGGAAATGAAAATTTGGGCACCAGACCCTCCCGCGCTTTTGTTGTGCCTGAAACCTACAAGTTGTATCGATGTGGGCATATTATTGTTTATAATTATTAAAATAATTCATTGATGATTTATGCATTTAAAATTTAGTTTTTTTATTTAATTTTAATAATTCATTTTAATACGAATAATGAGATATATTCTTCCATTATAGTTTCTCACAGATATAATAGAAATGATTAATTTTATGGTTAAAATAAAATCAAGGATCTCATCCATAGGTTCCAAGGATTCTGTTCAGGTAACACAATAGTACATGTCATGTAATCAGAATTTCATGTCGTGTAATCGTAACTACACACGGTGTAGTTATGTATAATGCATCATGAGTAGTTCAGAAATTACTCAAACTATGTACATTAGTGACACATGGTGTAGTTAATTCTTTCACCCCATGTTGATTGGGATCGATAGTAACATGGTTACCAACTACACGCCATGTGGCCAACTAGATACGACATGTAGTCCCTTTCAGGTTAGGTCTATACTATGTATCTCATACACGGCTCAGCCTACTTGGGACCGTGTAACCAGAAGACAACGTTGTATGTGGGCCACTTGAAATTTCGTGTACTTCGAGATTTTCAAAGTACACCTCACATGCTAAGTCCCTTGGTGTGTACATTGGATAAATGGTGAAGGTAGTACATGCCATGTTGTTGGAACTATACACCGTGTACTGTTACCAAATTACACGAATTAAAACATTAATATTTGTGTAATGTTTAGAACTGGATATCATGTATTAATAATACTACTTGTCATTACTCTATGAATTTAAGTATAACACATGGTCGAATAAGTTATTTGATTCATGTTATCATTTTTTAAGTACACATAGTGATAATAGGCATTAAATTGTGAAATCTATATGTCACAAGAGTAAAACGGTATGTGAATACAATTCATGTTTGGTAGATTCACATGGGTATTCACCATGTTACCTCCAAGGTACATTTATGTACTTTATTAATTTTAAATTCATTTAATTTTTTTAAATTATAATGGATGAGAATCTCAAGGAAATTTAGAAATGGATTAATATAAAATAATTGATTAATTAATGATAATAAATAATCAATTCGAGTGTGATTTATCTTAAATTAGAATCATTAAAGAATTGAATGATAGTTTTATTAAATTCATAAATTCGTTGCATGTATGTTTATGATCATTATCTAGACCAGACCATTGTATGTGTTTGGTTTTATTTTAATTTATTATTAAATTAAATTGTGGGCTTGCATGCCTTCTCTCCTCAACAATTTGTAGGGCTTGTGTGCCCATGGTTTCTTTTATGTAATCCTCATTTTACCCCTCACAGGCGTGTGAGTAAAATCATGTGTAATGGATGGAGGTCCCAATCTAGTAAAGGCGATTCAAGTTAGGATCCATGGAGAAACAAATCCATGGAGATACAAAGGTTGGTATGTGGAAATCTATTAACATGAACATTAAATGATTCATGTTTTTTCTCCCCCAGGTTAGTGGTTAGTTTGTCAACCGCTTGATAAACTAACCATTAGAAAATGTCATGGTCATACACTTTATTTTATTCTATAAGTCTCAGAGTTATTCATTATTTGTAAATTTTCATGATCAAATAATTAATGAATTAACAAGCACGAAAGATGGAATTAAAATAAAAATCACTTATGCGTATATATTATCAAGAAATGGTTAATAACTTAGTTATATCCCAATTAATATTAACAGTCATGTGAAAAGATGATAATTTTTAATTTATGCATAAAGGATAAAATCCCTCAATAAAATATTATGTCGGTATATCCTTACATTATTTTAGTTAGAATCAAACCATAGTTCAAAGTTCTTGATCATCCAAAGTTGGGGTGCTTTCAATTATCAGGGAATTATAATTTTAGGTTTTGGGTTGACTTAACATGGTTTATATCAGGGGTTGACTACCAAAGATGGACTTGGTGTGACTAAGGATCAAGGTGTGAGGAAATATAAATTAATGATTTTAGGATTGTGGAGTCCGCTGAACGAATCAAGATACAAAGATTTGATGTTGTTTGTATTTGGAATGCCCACCTAAAACCATTTGAGTTTCTTGGCTAGCCAATGTTGGGGTGATGATAATGGAATATATATCCTTTCCATTAGAATATTTAAAAAAGAGGATATTATGAAACCAATGGTGAGGGATGTTGGGTTTCAATAAAATAATTCGAGACTAATAAATAAATAAATATTTATTTATCTATAATTTTTCAAAAAAATGTACTAAAATTTTGATCATCTTATTTGTAGAGACAAAATAAAAAATGACATAAAACATATCATTGTGATCCATACTTGAGAAAGAACACCATCTCACCAGAACTAATATCCAGGAGTTGAAAAGGAACCTACCTATCATCCTTCACCATTAAGAGAAACTATATGTGTTCGATGAACCATTACAAGTTACACCTAGAAATGAGGTTAGTGATGAAGAATTTTCATTGTATGAGAAACATCTAAATGAAGATACAGATGTTCAATGATTCATTCGATCATCCATGTACAGAGAGATCTTGAAGAAAAATGAGGAAATGGATGCTTGTAGAATAATGTCTATACTTAGGGATCTCTATCAATAAATGGTTACGAAAGTGAGGCATGAGATCCCCAACATTTTGTTCACCACTAAGCTTAGAGATTCTATGCCACCTAGGCCTCATTTATTCAAGCATATAAGCTACATTGAGCATTTGGACATCTTAGTGATTAAATTGTATGATGATTTGCATACAGATCTCATTCCTTCATCACATCCCATGTTCTTCTCTAGTTTTATTATGAATTATAATATTAACAATAATGAGAAGATTCTATCAAAACTTATGACCCTAATTCTCTAAGTGGATAAGGAAATGGGGCCTCAAAAACCTGAAATTCTTAGAGTGAATTGGAAGAGGAAGGACAAGGAAAAGGGACCTAATACTTATAAACAATCTAAATTCCCTGGGTACTATCTGACCAAGAAGAAGAAGATCCAAATATTGGGAAAAGAAAAGGTGGCAGTGTGTTTTCCATGTAGAATGTTAGGACATTGGAAGAGGAACTGAATCCCTAGGAAAGAGGAAGCTAAAGGTGTTTTCATTATCAAGTGAAATATTTACATTTCTACACATTTGGTATTAGATACAACTTTTGATTCTCACATATGTATTAAAATATAGGAACCAAGTAGATATCAAAAAATTTCAAGAATAGAGGTGCCAACAGGCCTGTACCTAAGTGGTAAGGACAACAGCTAGACATCTAAGAGACCCTGGTTTGATATCGAGTGGAGAAGAATATCTGGGTAACAGTAGTAGTACTATGGTAGTAGGAACTATTCAACTGATTTGGGCCTTTGGGATATCCGTTTTGGAATACGGGTCTCAGGGCTCTCAAGACATCAAAGGCCATCGGGCCTTCAATGTCATTCAGGCCATAGGTTCTTTAGGCCATATAGACCTTCGAGTTGCCTAGTTCACATAGATCAGGCCCCTATAAGAGGATTCATATATAGAGTAGCAGTCACTAGGGAAAAGTAAACCAGATAGGTAGAACAATAAAGTATGGAAACCACCATTGGGACCAGACACCGGGAAAATTTGCATGGGGCAGTGCTAGCCGATCAAAAATTCAAGGTACAGATCTTGGTGTACAATGATGCAGATTCTGGGGAGGGGTAGTTGTAGATGGTTGGTCTTATGGGTCATTTATTGGGACGAGTAAGCCTTTGGGACTTTGGGTCATGTAATTGTCCTTTAGGTTGTGTTTGGGCCTTAGTTCTTGGGCTTATGGGTCATGTAAGGGTTCCACTTCAACACTTAGAAAAGGGGATTATCCAATAATAAATAAGAAGAAGTATTTTAGGCCATTAAAGTTGGGCTTGAAGAGAGGTGGATCTGCAAGCTACCAATGGTGTGAGGTTGGCTGCTCTTTCCATTGGTGACTACAACCTTTCATTGCTGACGGGGATGATTTTTGTTTTATGGGACTGTTATTATGTACCAATTGTTACTAAGAATATAATTTCTATATAATTATTAGATATAGATGGGTTTATATTCATGTTCAAAAATAAATGTTATTTCTTTTATAAGTATAACAAATATTGTAGTATGGAACATTTATATAATGGTTTGTATGTATAAAATAAAAAAACAAGTGTTGGAAATCAATAAAAAATCATGTTCACATGACATATATAACACCCAGTTGTTGCATCACCATTCGAGTCATGTAAATGACATTTTCTTGAAAAATCTCTTTCAAGGTAGTTATTTAGGTTCTTCTAAGCTAAAAATAATAGATAGATGTTACACTTGTTTATAAGGGAAAATTTCCAAACCACCATTTGGTGGAAAGGGTGAAAGTTCCACAAAGCTTCTAGGATTGGTATACACTGATATGTGTGAACCATTTCTAGGAGAATCTATAGGTGGATATTCTTACTTCATAACTTTTACTGATGACTTGAGTAGATATGGCTATGTTAGTGATGTATAAGTCTAATTATATTGATAAATTCAAATAATTCATGAATGAAGTTGAGAATTAACTTCGTATGAAAGTAAAGAATATTCTATCAGTTCGAGGTAGAAAATATCTTAACCCAGAGTTCATTAACATTTTATGGGAGTTTGGGATTATATCTCAACTAACTCCACCTTATTCACCATAGTGGAATTGTATTAGTGAATGGAATACTCCTTCCTTGTTGGAAATGGTATGGTTGATGATGAATCCTAAAAATATTTTATTATCCTTATTGGGATATGAATTATAAACTATGTCATACACATTAAACATAGTACCAAATATGATGGTAAATGGGATTCCCTTCGAGTTGTGGAGTGTAAAGAAACTTTCTTTGTTGCATACATGTGCATGGGATTGAGAGGAATTTTTTAAGGAATACTTAGACAAAAAAAAGAACCCCAAAGCATGATGTGTATCTTCATAAGAAATCCCAAGGAATCAAAAGGATAATACCTTTAAAACCCCTCAAATAATAAAGTGATCATCCCTAGACAAGCCATATTTCTTGAGAGGGATCAAATCATAAAAAACAATAGTGGTAGTAAGATTGAATTTGATAAAGTTGATGCTCAATATACATAGGTGTTGGTATAGGAAAAAGTTTCAAAGGACCCTGTGGAAGATGTAGTTCCTAAAACACAAGTATTATGTTTGATTGTAAGAGAGGTAAGAGAACCAGAGAGATATGGTTTTCTTATCACCAATGATGGTGACACATTATTGTTGGACAATGATGATCCTTTATCATACAAGGAGGCAGTAAGGTGATGAAACGCTACAATATTGATAGAAGCTATGAATTGTGAGATGGATTCCATGTATGATAACAAATTTTGTGTTCTAGTTGATGCACCAGTTGATGTAAATCCTATGTGATGAAAATGGTTCTTCAAGAATAAACTGGACATGGTAGATAAATTATGTACTTATAAAGGAATGCTAGTGGCTAATGGTTTTACACCTAATGAAGGATTTGACTATGATGAAACCTTTTCACCATTTTCCATGTTTATATCCATCAAAATCATACTTTACATAGAAGATTACCATGATAATGATATTTGGCAGATGGTTGTCAAAATTTCATTCCGTAATGGGAAACATCAAGAAGATATCTATATGAAACAACCATTATGGTTTTTGACACCACGTGATTCCAAATGGTTTTTCAATGTGTAGACATCCATTAATGGATTGAAGAATGAATCGAGGTCATGGAAAATTCGATTTGATGAATTCATAAGGGAATTTGGTTTCATTAATAATGAATGTGATATGTTTCATTAAAAAAAGTTTTAATCGAAATGTTGTAATTAACCTTGTAGTATATGTTGATGACATATTACTTATTAGAAATGTCATACCAACCTTAGAGTCTTTTAAGGACTGGTTGAATTGGTGCTTCTCTATTAAGGGCTTAAGCGAATCAGCCTACATTTTACAGATCAAGATCACTCATGATAGCCCCAAGAGGCTGCTTGGACTAAGTTAGAGTTCATACATTGACCAGATTCTAAAGATATTTTCAATAGAACAATCTATGAGGGGATTGTTCCAGTGTCATATGGAATACATATTTCTAGGAAAATTTATCCCCAGACAAAACCGTAGAAAGATAGAATGAGTAAGATTCCATATTCTTCAGCGATTGAATCAGTCAGGTATACCATTATATGTAATAGACATGATGTTTCCTACGCACTAATCCTGGTAGGAAGATATCTAGCATATCTAGCAGAACAACATTGTACTACTATTAAGGTTATTTGTATGTATCTGAGAGTAACTAAGGATATGTTATTAGTGTATGGAGGAGATGAGAATCTTTTCATCAGAGGGTATGCTAATATTTGTTTTTAGATGGATTGAATTGATCTGATGTTGCAATCGAGATATGTTTTTTGTCTTTACCGAGGAGCTATGATCTGGAAAAGTTCAATGAAACTAGTTTTCACTGAATCTATACTGGATTCTGAGTATATAATGGCCACTTATGTATCCAATGAAGCCTTATTGATTCATAACGTTGTCTAGGATATTGCTGTGTTATATAGTATTAGAGACCCCATCACATTTTATTTTGATAATACTGCAGTGGTGGCTCATGCAAAAGAGCCGAAGTCACATCAATGGAAAAAGAACATACTCAGAAAGTATCACCTCTTAAAGAATTTTCAAAAGAGGGGTGAAGTTGCAGTGAGCATAGTGTCCACAGAAGAGAACGTGGTGGAACCCTTGACTAAAGTACTATCATAGTAGAGGCATAAGTATTGTGTGAGAGCTAGAGGAATTATGGTTGAAAGTAGTTGGATCTAGTTCAAGTGAAATTCTATTAGATTTGGTTCTCTAAAACCAAAATTTATATAGTTTTTGATAAACTTATATTAATGGTTTCTAATATTAACAAATTTATTATCACATTATGATTGTTCTTTTTTCATGAGGTATCATGTGATAATGTCCCAAGAGTAGTTGTTTCACTAAACGGTCATACGAGTTCCCCACTATGATGGGAACCCGGAAGTGCAATGACACTATTCTAAAATAAATGTTATATGGACATATGATATAATTTTAAGGGACACATATTATAAAAGTTATCAGGGTTGGATACTCATATGACTTTGAGTCACCTTCTCATGGTGTATTCCCTTTGTGATATCTAGTAGGTTATTATGTGAACGATACCTCACAATAGAAAATCCACATTTATAAGTGTCATTGGATTTTCTTATCTATGGACATGTGTATTGGTCCTTATGCTTTAAGATTATTATTAATGGATATAAAAAGTTTCATAATTTGATGTATTGACGAAAACCATGATGTCGGATTTTCATGGAGAGGTACGATACGTTGGGTACGTCATGAGTAATATTTCATTTATGAATAATGCGAGAAAGGATTTATCCCTTCTATTCATTAATGGAAGTTAATATCTCAAACACTTTTAATAAAATTATATTTCCAAAATAAATCCATGGATATGGTGTTCTCTTGGAATGTTTTATTTCTAGAAATTCAATGAATGAGATATTGAGCATATAGTTTGATGACACCGGCATGAAACCTACACGATTGGAGATATTTTGATAAAGGGATAAAATTACACGATAAGCATTATTATAAAGTGATATGTTATTGTGGTAATCACTTCATTCTCTATGGATTACATAGCATGTTTCTAGATGCTATCCTTGGACTCTAGGTAGGTTTTCCTAATGCCACTAAGAAATAGGCATAGAGGGTAACACACTAAGTGTTTTCGAAATCTCAGTTAAATAATTTTTAATTTAACAATTTGAATAAATATTTTTCCCAATTGTGGTTTAATAATTATTCATGTATGTCAGGTCACATTTAATCCAACACTAGTTATTTGAGAGAATATATTGTGAGTGTAATATTTAATAAATATTCATTTTCTATTTTTGGTAAATTTAATATTTGTTTATTTATCGGAAAATAATGTAGTGATATTTATTTAATAAATAAATATTCATTATTCAAAGCCTGATAAATATTTAGGAGGATTAGCGGACCTAGTTTAGGGGTATTATGAGAAATAATAATATTAAATATTATATGATTAAATAATATTTAATTATAACTTGCAAGTTAAGAACATGTCAAAAATCAATGACAATGCTTTTATTATTTGATAAAGGGTTTTGGTTGGATTAATAAAATAAATAAGGGAACTTGTGAAAATTATTTATTATTACCTAGTGAATTAAATATCATGATATATTATTATTCTCTCACTTGGCTAAGGTAATATAATGCTAGAAAATTGGGGTTGTGAACAAAATTATTGGAGAAGCCTCTCAAGCCTAGAGATTTCATCCCTCTCCAAGAATGTTATGAAGAATGAGAGTGGCGATCCTCCATCAGATCAAGAAGGACTTTTTGGTAGATGTTCTCAAGGCGATCGAAGGCGGAGGATGCAAGCATAAGAATATTCCATGCTAGAACCCAAAGACTCCTTTAGAAACATCTAAAGATTCACGAAACACATGTGGATCACCACTAAGGAAACCTACCCTCGGTTTCTGTGACACAATGCCGATTCATTGAAAATTAGTGGTCAAACACAACAATGAAGAAAGAATCACCTTGGGGGTATTTAATTAATTTAATTAAATTAATTATAATAAATATATTTTTATCCTCTATTATAGGTTCCTTGCCTTGTTGCTCTTTGTCTAAATCCTTGATTCAATTCCATGGATACTAGTGTTCATCATTTTATTGATCCTGGGTTGATCATCAATTATAGAAAAAGAAATGTTTGGCACCACACCCTCCCGTGCTTCCACTACACCCAGAACCTATAATGACATCCTCTCACATTGTTGGTGCGCATTTTAGATGTTTTAACAATAGAAATTTTAATTAAAATATCTAATATATATGTTTTCATGTTGCACATCAGTCACTACTACAGATTTGGGTTTATTTAGAGATACCCTTTATCAATTCTAAAAACAACACTTGTAATGGGGTACCTATATCATCACTTTTATTAGAACTCATAAACGTATTCCTTTTATTAGTGAAAAGTACACTTATTTTTATCACTAATAAAATTTATATTTTACAAAAAATCATTAAAAATCACCAATTAATATATATATATATATATTATTATTTATATAATATATTTTATAAAATATGATTTATTTAATAATATATTTGTAATCAAATTTAATATATAAGATATTTAATTAAAATAGTTAATAATAATTAAAAAAGTAATATTAATTAAAAAAATTCAAATTTTTATTTAGTAACTGTTATTCAATAATAATTCAATGATAAAAAATTGAATAAATTAATAAAATATCTAAAATAAGTAGAGAACATGACTTGAACATCAAAAAACCATAAGATTTTATTTGGGTTTCTATTTGAGTTCCACCACATATCAAATCAATGTTTTCAAAAAGATATATGATTTGGTGACAGGGAAAACCTTTAGTCAGTGGGTTTTAGGTCAAAACAGTATAAAAGCCCTCAAAAACCGAGTCTTTTGTTGGGGTAATATAATTTTTGAACATTTGATGAAATTCCAGCCGCATTTAAAGGGGTCTTCTTATATTTTTTCTATAATGTCCTAACTAGGATGACCACTAAGATGGTGGTCAAACCTCTGGGTGACATGAACTCAAGTGCATCTCCACAAATGCCAGTGGCTGCCGACTAGTAGTGTGGGCCTTTTTCATGTTTGTGTGGTAGACTATTCCCTCATAGGTAATATTTAAAATCAATGTGGGCGTAAAAACATTTAAATAATACATAGAGGAATCATATAAATGAATAAACATCCGATGAAGCAATATATATAATCCAATAGAATAATAAAAAAGTGAGGAAGCTCAGAAAATGATGTCTTGCCATGATGTATGTCTAAACTAAAAGTACCGAAAACATAACCCAATAATACTATTAACTAAAAAGAAAAGGCACAAAGTGAAACAAATGCATCATAAGAAATTATCGGTCCACTTCCCCAGTCTCCATCCTAAGAATAAACAAACAATCAAGCATCAGAAGCAACACACTTACCTTTGTCTATACCTACAGGCATATAATCTACTCGGGTGTCAACGACACCCGACCATTCTGTGAGATAAAATTCCAGTAGGCTGGAACCCACGGTGTATAAATCATTCCATTTCATGTAGTAATAAAAAGTAGTGTGTTATTATATAATAAATTCAGATAATGAACTAAGAGAAATAAAATAATTAACTCAGCTCGAGGTCCCAACGTCACCCATCCCTAATCACCTGCTTCTGCTTAATCCAGAAATCTGAAGGAAGTACATGTAAGCATAATGCACATATACATATATATATAAATCCGAGACAAGGAAGGTAAAATAGGGAATATGTAGACCCCCATATTTGTGCTTTAACATGGGGTCTAAGTCATGTGTCAACCATTTGTGCTTCAATATTCCAGAAAAATATAACAAATCTCAAGAGGATCATGTGACAATAATATAAAACATAATTGTATCATTATTAAAGTTCAAGATGAGAGTTGGAGTCTGAGCCCATCCCAACGGTATCTCTATGGAACATCCTTCAATTTATCCAATACCACTGAGCTCGTCCGACGAAATACATAGAAAGACCATGTATCGCTCGAGGCATGGATTTACCCTGAGTTCGACCTGATCTCGCAAAAAGGGGTCAAGAATCATCCAAGGCCGGCTTAGCCACATTTCCAATAGATCCATCCCCGATGGGACCTTTTGGAACTGGTACCACTCGTAAGTATTGGAATTACTGGGGAAGTCTCAGTCTGGGAAAGCTAATGAAACTTCCCCCGACGCATATTGATAACTAGTATGGAACAGAGGGTCT
Organism: Viscum album; assembly: GCA_963277665.1. Classification (NCBI taxonomy): domain Eukaryota; kingdom Viridiplantae; phylum Streptophyta; class Magnoliopsida; order Santalales; family Viscaceae; genus Viscum; species Viscum album. The sequence continues at coordinate 783,117,832 of OY728161.1, forward strand.
AAGCGTGGCCCTTAATACCGGACCCACCTTCTTTCCCCACCATGAATTTAATTAATGTTTTCACAAAAACAGATATGAAATAATAAACTTATTAAAGTGCATCTTGGAAACAAAATAGATACACCCGTGCATCACAAGGTATAAATAAAATTTTAGAGCATAATAATCTAAACAAGGAATGATACCGCATCAACAAAAGCAGAAAAATGAACTTTTAATAAATAAATAATTCAACACAAACAACTACCAAATATCCATCAATTCAAAGTTCATTATTAATCTAAATTAATTAATTAAATTAAACACAACAAAATATGTTTTGCAACACATACAGTTAATTAAATTAAATTCTCAGGCATGCACATTTAAATAAATAAAAAATTCAGCACATAAACCTAACAAAGATCTAACAATTCAAGGTTCATAATTATTATATAATAATTATTTAAATTAAAAAAAAACAAAATAGGTTGTGTAACACATGGATTTAAATGAATTAAATACCAAGTCTAAATGAATTTATACTGACCACATCGACACACCCAAAGGGGTGTCCGACCATGTTACGACAATTTAAACAATTTAATTTATAAAAAATTGGAATGCAAAAATTAAGTGGAATAATTAAATTTAAAATATTTTGTGAATTTACACAATGTCGGTAGGCCCTAACGAACGACACAACCATGAGTTTTATAAATCACAATGAAACGAAGGGAAAAAGAGTAGATGCCCTACCTTATAGTCGTAGATGATCATATGTTCCACAGTAGGCTCTGACTTGACCTAAAATTGGAGAAAATCGGTGATTTTTGAAAAACCCCAAAATACGGTAAATTACTTCCGCGGTGAACTACATAAAGGATAGAAAATGAGATCACATGATTCATGGGGCATGGGATAATCCTTAACAAGTGGTTTGAAGCACACCTGATAGTTATGAAAATGGTCGATGAACGTCGGTGCGACGGTCTTTCGAATAGAGAAGGAGGTGGTGTGCACCACCTAGGGAGGAAGGGGGTGCCACACATAAGAGAGGAGAAGGAGAGGAGAGAAAATAAATAAATAAAAATGGAAGGAATAAAATGAAAAAGGAAAAATAAATAAAAATGAAATAAAGAAAATAATAAAAATAAAATGGTGAATGAAATGAAATAAATAATTAAAATCGGTTTCCCACATTTTAATTATTTTTAATTTCTCTTCAACCATATCTATTTTATTATTTATTTTTATCCCTCTTTATATTCCATTAATTATTTATTCACTTTTAACTCTTTTAAATTATATTTATCTCTAATGTAGTGCTATGGCGCGATGTTCAATTTTTACAAAAACCCAAGAAATTATTTAATTAATTTAATAGGTTCTTGGGACCTTAAACCGGGTGTGCAAGCAAGCTTTTTAGGTCCCATTAGGAATTTAGAAAACAAAAATTAATGTTCTCCACCTTAATTTTTGATTAGATGTTAAAATAATTAAAATTTTTATTATTTAAAATAAGTCATTAATGAAACCATTAATAATTTAAAACTACAACCATTTAAAAATTCATAGCACCTATTAAATTACTATTGTTTGCACATTTGTATTTAATTAGAACAATTAATATTATCACATTTATTATATTCCTCAATTATTATTTACACCATGACACAATTTATTAATTTTCAAAGAACATTTTTATTTTTTATCGTCAATGCAAATAATAATAATAATAATAAAATTATTATTATTATTTCTGACTCTCCAACAAAAATATTTATAACCCAAATAAATTTTCTTTGAATACGATGTGACCCAAACATCAGATGTTCACATGAGTTATACCCTGACTAGGGTAAACCCCACATCCCAAAACTATCAGTGGTATCTCATTTCTCATATGATACACTGTGTGATAGTTATTTTATTTTTTAAAAACACACACACACGTATGAATAAAATAAATATAATATTTTTATTCTATCAACGCCGAGATTCTATGGGACTCGGAACCCCTTTTTGACTCATTGTTTAACGCTGAAAATATTTCAAAGAATATTTCAATGTTTTATTAAGACTTTTAACCTTCATTTAATTTGTTTCTATTTTAATTTTAATCTAATTAATTTAATAAAATTTATTTAAAAGGCACATAACAGTGTCAACTATCGGAAATAAAAAGTTCTGATGCTCGATTTTAAAACTGGCTTGCCCAATTAATGGAAAAAAATTAATTTCCATCATTTGTTAATTTAGTTCAAAAAACGAAACATTACAACGTTAATACCTTAGAACTTCTCATCCCTGAGAAGCTTTTGAGAAAAATGTAAATCTTACCGAATCTATAGGGTCAGGAAATCTCGTACAAAAGGTTGTATTGCATCTCTAAACACCCAACGAACGTTCAGTCATTGGTTAAAAAAACATCACAAAATCCATTAAGATATGATTCAACACTCATTCTCCAACTAAAACATCAATATGATATTTATCAATGACCTTTTTTCTAGAGACATGACCATGTCATCATCTCATTAACTTCTAGCCAAAGTTACTTCCCACCATAGGTTTTAAAGTTAGAAAGAAGCAAATTATGAGTCATAGAACCTTCCAACATCAAAATTTTCTACAATACATGCCCTTAAGAATTCAATCCACGCTACTTACATGATTTATGAAAACGGAAAAAACAGTCGATTCCCCATCACCAATAAACACCAAGTCGAGCCATATTTTTATTAAATGCCCTGGTCGACACAAACCGCACTCGTCTCACATGATGATGTGACAGAAAAAGGTCTGTCACTGACTAATTTACCGAACAAGAGAAAGAACTAGTCAATCCACTCTGGATGGCCATTAATAAAAACCTCAGCTTAAAATGCCAGTGTTTTATGAACTGAACTATGATGCATTCTTCAAAGGTATCTCACATTTACCTTGAACACATACACTGAAATTCATACCTAACCTCCGGTGACATTATATGATTTCGGCATCACCGAGCCTGACAACAAAATTGGTTAACCAAGGATTGGAACAACATGAGTGAAAGGAACTAATACAAGGTAGTCCACACTCCATTTTTGTGAGTGAGACGTTGGTACAAGAACAAGATTCCCATATCAACACATTTACCGAGCCTAGAGTCGTATCGGCCTGGCGGTCAAGTTAGAAGAAATAGCTGGTGTACATGAGTTCGTCCAAAGAATTACTACACAGAAATATGAGGGTCACTCAAAGACTAACCAAAGCCTCGATAAGCACGACAGATCATTGTTCCACACTGATAAAACCACCCAAAATAAGACCAAAAATTTTTAAATCTTTTGCGTGGATTAATATTGATGCTCTCTTATTGAATAAATAATTAAGGCAAGATAGGGGACATGTTCTTAACTTAAGGTAGAGTACACTAAGAATCTTTAGAGATTACCATAAGGAAAAAATTTAAACAATTGGAATGAAATCCAAACCAAACTGCCTGGTGTGTCAAAAAACCTGAGCCTCTAGAAGTCATCCTGAGCATTTGGACAAACTTGATTCCTTTATCATAGAAGTCATTGTACTACAGAGATGACCAGAAATGTATTTAATAGTGAAAGACTTAATGATTACACTGAACTCAACCGATTTGTCACAACATTAAGAACATGATGATACTGTGTACGTGAACGCATACTACCCCTAGGTGATACATATGTAAGATGACTTTTAACTCAGAGGACGACATACTGAATCATCTATCCCTATAAAGAAGAGACAGTCGATCAACCTATGAAGAAAATGATCATTTAAATGGCATGTTTAACCTGATAGAAATGATCATTACTCAATGCTCAAGCCCGAAATGAATGTCATGGAAATCATGACAAACCATCCAAACAAGGGTGTAATTTTATGAAAGGGGGTCCGAATAGGGACAACAACATGCGACAAGTTTTGATCCAAAACAACTCAAGGAGAAACTCAAACTACCTTTATAATAAAGTCTTAAACAAATTACATTTCTACATATTCCATATCCAAGCGCTTTATATTTAATCACATTTAATCTTTAATCATCAAAAGATTTAATCAAAACATCAAGTACTGTTTTTCAAAAAAAACACAAGGTACTTGATCATAACCAATGCATTGAGGGTAAAATAGGAACGTTTTATAAAAATTCATTTTAAAATATTATATTAATTGACATTTTGTCCTTAATTATGAAATCTATCAAATAGTTTTTTTAAGCAGATAAGGTGAACTACAAGGATACCACTAAGACGACTTGGGTTCATTAAAATGCAACCCAAAAAAAGTTGTTTAATTATTAAGAGTCGCATCACCCATACATGGTTATCTCATAAGGAACATGCACCAACTATCCTACTTGGTCCTAGTTTTTCTTTTAGGTAGTTAACCAATTCATTTGAAAATATAACATGATAAAACACATATCAGCCTTGATATATGGGTGGCTATCAACCTATAATGTGACTATATGCTTTAATGTTTTTGGCATTTGGCTCCCATTAAAAGGCATCCAATAAAGTTTTCAAAAAATAAACCAATTACATAACAAACAAGCTAGCTGGTCACTAAAAGAAGCTAACAGAGAGACATGTTATAATCATATAATAATACCATTTTAATTAGAAAGACATGGTAATAGGCATAAGAAGCATGATAAATGGAAAAAATGGTATTAAATAGGTAGCATGGAAATAGGTAGCATGCTAAATTTATCACCCAAACATGGTGTCTAAAAACCCAGGACAAATAATTACAAGACAATGAATACATTCAATTAACACAATTTGAATCCATAAGAAGCCTAAGATGAAAATACATGTCATGGCACTGTGCATGGAATGTGAATTCCTATGTGTCTATTATGATGCATTCAATGCATCATCTTTACCTTAAAAAACAAAGGGTAAAATGTCATAAATTCTATAATTTCATAAGCAGTGAAATTTACACCAATCAATCGAGGTGAAATAATATCAATTGTAACATCAAAAAACATGAACAAAAATCCCAACCCTGGCCACATGTTCATTTCCCATACGTGGTTTGATCATCCTGAGGCACGATTATTAACCAAGCACCATCAAATTTCTAGTATCCTATCTACCAACCCAAAATAGTAAGATAATGGAAAAAAAATATACCAGTTCTAATACCACATTGTTACGTCCTGACACATATCACCACAAAGACGGTGGCCGGACTGGTGGGTTACAGGACCTCGAGCACATATCCCCAAATTCTAGAGGATGCCGACTAGAAGCGAGGGTCTTTTCGTGTCCGGGGGGATAATATGACCTTATTGGTAATATGTAATATCACAGTGAAAGTAACATTAATTAAATAATAAATAGTGGAAGCATATAAATGAATAAACTAATGCAGAAGAAATATAAAAAATCCAACTGAATAATACTCAAGTGATGAAGCTCCCAAAATGATGTCATTCCATGATGTATGACTAAACCAAATGTATGGAAAATAGAACCCAAGTATAATATCGACTAAAAAGAAAAGGAAAAAAGTGAGAAAACTGCATCATGGTCAAGGCTCAGTCCTCTACCAGAGCCTCCATCCTAAGAAGCAATAAACAATCAACCATCGGAAGCGGCATTTTCCCTATGTTAATAACTACAAGCATATAATCTACTAAGGTGTCAACAGTACCTGAGCAGGGTGTGAGAAAAAATCTGAGTAGGCTGGAACCCATAGTGTCTAAACCATTCTATTTCATGCAGTAATATAATGTAGTGCGAAATTATATAATAAATGCAGATAATAAACTAAGACCAATAAAATAATTAACATGGCCTAAGTTCCCAACGGAACCAAAACCTAATCACCTTCTTCGACCTAAGATGGAAGTATGGAAGAATTACATTTAGATAAATGCACATATACTTATATATACGGCCTGGAAAATCAAGGGAAAAAAAGGAAGAAGAATAACCCCAAGCTTGTGCATTAACCTGGGGTCTAAGTCATGTGTCAATCAGGTGTACTTCCATATGCCTGAAAAATATCACAAATCTTAAGAGGCTCATGTGGCATTAATATAAACCTCTAGTTTTTCAATATTAATGTTCAAAATGAGAGTTGGAGTCTATGACCATCCTGAAGGTATAAATATAGAACATCCTTAAATTTATCCAATACCATTGATCTCGTCCAAGGAAATATTTCGAATGACCAAGTATCGCTCGAGGCATGGCTTTACCCAGAGTATGTCCTGATATCGCAAAAAGGGTGTGACCATCATCTGAGGACTGCATAGACACATTGCCAATGGATCCATCCCCGATGGGCCCTTTTGGAACTGTTATCACACATAAGTATTCGAAAGCCCTGAATTTAATTAAAGTTTTCACAACAGCAGATATGACATAATTAGCATATGAAATTGCTACTTGAAAACTAAACAGATACACCCATGCATCACAAGTTATAAATTAAATTTTGTATCATAACAATCATAACAAGGCAAGATACCACATCAACATAATAAGATAAATAGACTTTTTAGTAAATAAATAATTTAGCACAAACAACTACCAAATATCCAAAAATTCAAAGTTCATAATTAATCTAAATTAATTATTTAACTTAAACACAACAAAAAGAGTTGCACTATACATGCAGTTTATTAAATTATATGCTTGGGCATGCACATTTAAATAAATAAATAATTTAGCACAAAAAATAGCAAAGATCTATCAATTCATGGTTGATAATTATTCTAAAATAATTATTTAAATTAAAAACAAAAAAATAGGTTGCAAAACACATGTTGTTAAATGAATTAAATACCCAAGCTAAATGAATTTATACAGACCACATCGGCACACCCAAAGGGTTGTCCAACTATGTTGCGAAAATTTAAACAACATAATTTATAATAAATAAGGCTGAAAAAATAAATCCGAATAAATAAATTGAAATGATTTGGAGAATTTACACAACGTTAGTACGCACTGACGAACGACACAACCATACATTTTATAAATCGCAAAAAAACTGAGGGAAAGAGATTATATTCCCTACTTTATAGTCACAAATGATCCTTTGATATGTGGTAGGATTTTATTTGAAGAAAAACAAATTAAAACATATGATTTTAGAAAATCCCCAAAATAGGGTAAATTCCTTCCACGACGAACTGCGCAAAAGATGGAGCATGAGATCGCGTGATTCTTGGTCTGAGGGATCAGCATTAACGAGAGGTTTATAGTGCACCTAACAGCAATGAAAATAGACAATGAATAGCGGTGCGATAATCTTATGAAGAGAGAATGAGGTGGTCCGCACCACCTAGGGAGGAGGGGTGCGCCACACACAAGAGAGGAGGAGGAGAGAAGGAGAGGAAAGAATAAAGTAAAAAGGAAAGAAAAGAAAAGAAAAAGGAAAAATAAATAAAAAGGAAATAAAGAAAATAATAATTATAAAATGGTGTATGAAATTAAATAAATAAATAAAATGTGTTTAACCCATTTTAATTATTTTTAATTTCTGTCAAACCGTATCTATTTTATTATTTATTTTTATCCCTCTTTAAATTCCATTAATTTCATTTAAAATTTTTTATTCTCTTTCAACACTTTTAAATTATATTTCGCCTGAACATAGCACTAGGGCGCGATTTAAAAATTTTACATAAAACATGAGGAATTTTTTAATTACTTTAACAGCTTCTTGGGACCCACAACAGGGTGCGCATGTGTGCACCTTCGGTCGTATTAGGAATTTAGACAATGAAACATAAATGTTCGCACCATTGATTTAAGTTGATACATTAAAATAATTAAAATTATTATTATTTAATATAACTCATTAATAAAACCATTAATAATTTAAAACAACTACCATTTAAAAACTGATAGCACCTATTAATTTAATATTGATTTCACATTTGTATTTAATTAGAATAATTAATATTATCACATTTATTACATTACTCAGTTATTATTTAGACCACGACACAATTTGTTAATTGTGAAAGAACATTTTTATTTTTTACCATCAACACAAATAATAATATTAATAATAAAATTATTATTATTATTTCTCACTGCCCAACAAAAATATTTATAAACCAAATAAATTATCACTGGGTACGATATGACCAAATTGTAAGATGTTCGCATGAGTTATACCCTGCCAAGGGTAAACCCCACTTCCAAGAACTATCAATGGTCTCATATTTCTCATATGATGCACTGTTTGAGAGTTATTTCATTTTTTTGAAAACAAAACATGGTCACATATGAATAAAATAAAATTAATATTTTTATTCATTCATTGCCGAGAGTCTATGAGTCTCAGAACACCATCCTGACTCATTTTTTAACACTACAAATATTTCAAAAAATATTTTAAAGTTTTATTAAGACATTTACCCTTCATTTAATATGTTTCTATTTTAATTTTAATCTATTTAATTTAATAATATTTATTTAAAAGGCACATCACAGTGTCAACTATCGAAAATAAAAATTTCTGATGCTTCGTTTTAAAATCATCATACCTTGTTAACAGAAAAATTTTAATTTACATTGATTTTTCATTCAGTTAAAAACATGTAACAATACATTTTCGATGGAGGCTCAATTTATTATTTGGGATTACACTGATATAGATATTTTGGCATTTAAATTTGATCATTTTTCATATTATAATGTTATTTATAATAAAATATATATAAATATACACATATAAACATATTTTTGTATATTTAAACAAAAAAATTAAGCTGCACTAAATAAATCCTCACCCCAAAAATATTCAGGTAACATTGCTTCTGAAAGAAAACAATGAACTCTTTCCAATAATGTTATTTTCATCTGATCTACTACACCATTTAGAAAAGGTGTATTAGGAGGCATCTTTTGATGTTGAATACCTTCCTATATATTCTACTGATCAAACAGACCACAATACTCACACTCGTTATCACTACAAATACATTTCAACTTCATACCATATTCCCTCCCAGTAGGAACCTGAAATTTCATAAAAACACTTAGTACCAGATTTTTGGTATTCACAACATAAACAAAAATATTATGTGAGTATTCATTAATAAATTTCATAAAATAAAGGATACAAGTAAAGGTGTTAGATTTCGAAGGACCACAAACATTTTAATGTAATAATTCAAGTACTTATGACTTCTTATGTAAAGGATGACTATTTTAACTCACTCTACTATGTTTTTCATCCATATAGTGATCACATGTATCCAATTTTACACTCTTCGAAAATGGAAGAATATTTTTCTTGGTTAGACAACCCAGATCAATCTCACTAATGTGGTTGCGCCTCTTTTGACATAACTTGGATGAAACACTCCACTCAATAACACAGGTAGTATCACAAGAAATAGAATATCTATTCTAGTACAAACCTTGTGTATTATTCCATCGATCTACAATCAAAGAGACCTTATAAATATTCCACTAGTCATAACCAAAAGTACTGATAAACCCTTCATCATCATGAATGCTGGTAAATATAAAATTCAGTAAAACCTCAAACACATGTCAAACATTTTTCAAAATCATCTTACGTCCATTACTGGTCTCTAAAAAAATCTCAATACGTAAAACATCAGTATGGCCATCAATACCCATATTTAAAGTCACAAAATTACTTGGGTAGTAATATGTAAAGAGATATATTCTTGATGTCATGTGAAAATAGTCACCCCTATCAACAACCCAACTATAATCATCATAAGAAATATTAATAGATTCATAAACAATAACAAGATCACACCTATAGTAGTTGTGAAATGATCATCTCCATCGCCATTTACTCCAAATGATTTTCCTTCATTCTATTATCCCTTTTCAAATGATAATAATACTATTTAACATGACATTTTTTATCACAATGATGACATTCAAATAATATATGCTTCAACCTGGAATTGTCTGTGCCTTTGCTCTTATCTCAACTGCTCTGTCAATGATTCTTTTAATGGCTTCTTCCCCTGGTCTCTGTGACTGAAATATCTAAATAAGATTTCTCCTGAGTATGTCTCCTGACCTCATCATTTAAAACAAAAAAGTTTACAAAACTGAATGTCACAACACCACTAGGAGTAGAACTAGTTAGAGTATCACAAAAATTCTCCCATGAATCAGGTAAAGTGATTATAAACAAAAGAGATAAATCCTTATCCCTAATGTTAATACTCATACTAGAAAATTGATCAAAATATCCCTGATATTCTCTCAAATATTCATAAATATATGTATCTTTATTGTACCAAAAATTCATCATTTGTTTGAGAAGAAAAAATTTATTGTTTCTTGTCTTAGAAGCATAGGTAGCCTCAAGATTCTACTACAAAGATATGGAATGAGAAATGTTGAAAATATGATTCATCATGTTGTCGTAAACCCACTGGCCAATGAAACCACAAACCATCTCGTGCTCAAACACCCATTTTGCATATAACATTCTTTTTTTATTCTATGTTCTAAACACTGGAAGATGCATTAACTTGATAAAAAGAATATCATTCATTTTTAATCACCACATATGGTAGTTTGTAACATTCAACAAAATCATTTATATTTCATTGAATTCCATAATATATTTGAAATAAAAACCAAACCCATTTAAAACAGATGCTAGGAAAGACGACAAGCGATGAATGTGAAAACAATAGAAAAGAGAACATGTAGAGGAAATAAATTTTCATTCCCTTAAAACAAGACTGCAAAACTAAGGTGGATTCCTAGTGAGAAAATAATATGTGCACAAAAAATAAATGTTGACACCAAAATTTTTTACCATGAAAGGCCCCAATGAATTAAAAAACCATGGAACCTTGTTAAGAAAGCAGATCACCCATAATCAAAAATTATATCATAGAATCATCCAAAAATAAAGGGGTCTCAAAAGTTTAACTCTCTAATGTAATAGAAGAAAGTATTAGAGAACAAGAGAGGTAGAAAGAAGATCTGAAAAATGACATCACCTATGAAAGAAGTGAAAACAATAAATCTGATAGTATGAATATGACAATTGTCTACTAAATAACCATGTGCTAAATAATCACCAAGATCAGATGAAAACAGATTACCGTTCAAAACTGATAATTTTTTTGAATTTTCTCCCCATATGGACATGTCTCTCAAAACCATTCCATTGCCTCTTTTTAATGGAAAAATATGCATAGAAAAACCTAATCCAAAACATGCACTACTACATCTCTGCCCTATAAAAATGCTCAAAAATGGATTTAATGGTGCTAAAAAGCATTGTTGTCCTCACTATTGTTAAAAGGGGGTCCCTTCTATTTGTGATAAGAAATTGTTGACAAATTACACTTTTATCCGTGGTAAAAAGGTGCTGATAAAAGTGTTCTTTTATCAGTTATTTTTTACACTGATAAAAGTCCAAAAAAATATTTTTAAAATTGAATATACTAATCAGAGGGTTGACCCCCCCCCTATTAATCGGTGTTCAATCCCCCTTTCAACAATGCTCGTCTAGCATCCCCACCCCTTTAATAGTGCTAGGTAGCCCCTCCACCCTTTAGCAGTTCTATGCACCAACTTCACCTGCCACCACGTGCGCATACCTCTGTAGGGTTTTAAACCTCATGGACCTCCCCCTCATAATTCAGTGCCTTTTCCACTCCCCTATATTTTATTGTTAGAAACTTTATTATATATCTATATATTTATATATATTTCATTAAATTTTTTATCCATATATTTATATATTTATTTATAAATATATATATTTAAATACATATAAAAAATATGTTTTGTATGTGTGTCTGTGTGTTTATACATACAAACATACATATATTTATATATGTGTGTGCATCAATAAATATAATTATATATATTAATATTTATTTACATATATTATATATTACAATTTATATACATATATTAGAATATATAGATAAATTTATAAATTTTCGTCAATAATAATGCCTGAATAAATTTTGATATATAAACATTATATATTCATTAATTGTATATATATATATAAATATTCATACATTTTGATTTTAAATAAAATGGATATTATTTTTGAATTATATATGTTTTAAATTTTTATAATGATATTTTATATGTAAATATGTTTACATATATATTTATAATATTAAATTTTTATCTTCTAATATATAAAAAATATGAATCTATTTTTATATATTTGATTACAAATAACAGTACAATATGGAAAAGGATACAATTTCAAAACCACAATATCAATATCAATGTAAAAAAGGAGTATAAATTCGTTCCCAACTTAAAACTGATAAAATTACCTCCTTAAATGTAAATGTATATTTAGACATATTTAAAATATATTTAAAAATATTTATATTATATTTATATCAATATAAATATATTTATATATAAATATATTAATTTTAATTATTTTTTTTTTGAAATATACCATTTATTAGCATTGGTAAAAAGGAGATGGTAGATGGGTTATCTGCTAAAAAAAGTGCTTATAAAGGGTGTACATTTATCACCACTAAAAAAGTGCTGATAAAGGGGTGATTTAAAAGTACTTTTTTAGTGGTGTTAAAATTACCCTTTATCATTACCTTTTTAGCACTATTAAAGGGTGGTGGTGCAAAAAGTATTTTTTGTGGTTGTGACGTCTCGACAATTTACCTTTTTAAAATTGCACCATTTACCAAAGTTGTCTTCCAATTGAAGAGGTTCCCAACACTTCAATAATCAATGATAAATCCCCAGCCACTAGATCACAACTTCCTCACCAACAGCGTATCAAGTCATCAGTGGTACCTGAAAGTATCAGATCAACATTGCCACCAGGCTCTCACATTAAGTAACCCATCAGCCTGCATCAAATCTATGATGTTACTTGAGGTGATTTTATCAACTACATCATCATATAAACCACCAAAATTGGTTTGAGGTCATGCCTAGCACATGGTGTGAACATGTGGATGTTCCAATGATATCATCTTCTCCCCTAAGAATGATTGGCGCCAGAAAATGGTCCTGAGATTGAATTGAGATATTCTCTCCATAGATAGAGAAATATCCATCCACAATTCAAAATTATTTATTTAAGGGGTTTAGTGGGTTAATACATGGGTTATGTGTAGCAGTAGTGTTGTGGACTAGGTTGCTGCCAAATATATATATATATATATAGCATGATATATTTCCATTTAAAATGTAATCATCATCCAACACTATAAATCGATTCATGCATTGGCACAATGTGAGTAAAATATATCATAAATATTCTCTTATAATAAGTATAATTTTTTTACATGCGTAAAATTATTATATAATTAAATAAAATATTATGAAAATATTTTTAAATTAATTAGAAATATAAATATAGTAATGGTTTTTATAGAAATACATATTTTATTTTATTTTAATTTATTCTAATTTTGATAAAAATTTATATTCAAATTACATTGTATTAATAATTTATTATTAGAAAAATATAATTATATTTTTACCAATATACACATATGCATAAATATAAATTTATATTTATAAATATAATTTTATTTTAAAATAATAAATATAATAAATAAAATTATATATATAGAAAATGTAACTAATTTAATATAATATATTGGTTATTTATTAATAAGATATGAATATAATACAATTTGAAATATTATTATATTTGAAATAATAATAAGTGAAAATATATTTATATTTATATTTATATAATTATAAATAATTTATATTTTAATATAAATAACTATAACAATTTTATTTATAGGAAATATAAAAATGTTTATATAATTAAATTTTTATCGAATAATATGAATGTGGTGCTTTGGTTCAAAACCAAAGCACAATTTATTAGAGTCTAAAAGATGGGATATGATTACAATCATTCACATGAAGGGAGAGAAAGTCATTAGTGAGATCCTCTATCCAATTTAATTCTCGACTCACTCCTTTTTTGTAAAGTCCATCAGTAACTGTGTTTGCTTCACGATAGGTATGCGTTGTAATATGGTTAATGTCTTGGATTTGTCGAAGACATTCCATACAACGTGTAGTAATCATTCAGACTATATGTGCCACACCATTCCAAATTTCATGGACAATGGTGGTCGATTCACTTTCAATCCATATGTTGTTCCAACCTTGTTGCTTGACAAAGGAGATAGCATGAATGACACTCATCATTTCAGCTTCCATGGAGGAGGCAGTACCACATCCTCCAAGGAGGCATCTATGGATCTAACCAGGATGATTCCTGAAGATGGTGCTATATCTCACAGGTCCTAGGATGCCTTTAGAAGATCTATCAACATTAATCTTAATCCAACTAGGAGGTGGTGGTTTCCAAAAAAAATAAAACGTGTGCCGTTGTTATTGAAAAATTCCATCAACCTGAAGTTTTCGCAGGGTCATTAAGTCTTTCACAGTGTTGTTCCATTATCCCTTATGAATCAAGGAAGCTCTACAAATAGCGATCAGGATCCGCATCTGACGTGTATTAACGTGGAGTGATCAATTATTGTGTATGATTTCATATCTACCATAATAATCACATGGAGAAGCTCTGTAACAGTATCACAAAAAGGTTTTTAATTTTGGGGAGCTATCCACATACACAAAACTCATTAAGTGAGCATTGATAGAGTCAAAAAAAATCCATCTGCCATCAAAGTTTTCAAAAATATATCTCCAAAGATCCATGTTCATCGAACATGAAGTAAATCAATGATTAGAATCCTCTCTATATTGATTAAATAAGAAACATTTGGAACATATGTGGATTCTAAAAGATTGGATACAAATATCTACTAGAACTTTGTTGTTGGAAATTCACCAAATAAGAGTAAGGCATGAAGGTTTTATCCAAGGATTTTCATAAATTTTGATCCAACTAAAGATAGTTTAAATATTATGAAATTGGTAATTGTAAAAAAAGTTGGAATCAAGAAAAACATTAGTAGAAGGTTCCTATATAAGAAAATCATATGTGCTCGTAAAATTATAGTAGTTAATAGTATGCACAACATTATTAGGGAGGATATCAAGATGGAAATTCATGACATCTCTAATAGAAATATTAATATTTTTAGGGGCTTTGTTAGGTATCAACATAATAATAGGAGAACCAATCTTGTTATCTAGTCAGAAGTCCATAGAGGAGTTCCTGGAGACCAAGCATCTTGAATTCTTCATAAGGTGAGAATACCTTTTTTTTATGGAAGACCAGATAGAGGATTTCGCAAAGTTCATGTTGCATTTCATCTATTTTTCATGAAACCTATTTTTAATAAAAGCAATATAAGGAGAATCATTATTTATCAGGTTCCAGGTAAGTCTGGCTTCAAGTGAATCATTAAATAATGTCATGTTTTTAATGCCAAGACCACCCTTATCCAAGGGTTTGAAAGGAGTAGGCCATGGAATAGTTACTAATTTCCTATCCAAGGTGCTTCCATTCTATAAAAAATTATGTAGACATAGATTTTTTTTAAATTTAAAGAATACCATTTATAAACCTTTATAGAGTAACCCATTTTAGAATAATAATTGATTTCACAAGGCAAATTATTCAGGAAATAGAAAGAGTTTGACCATTCCCTGAGGAGAGTTGGTTAAGTATTTTGTCAACAATGATAGTGAAATATCATAATTTAGGCTTTCCCCAAAAAATGGGAACCCCAGGGTAAGTGAAAGGGAAATTTCCTTCTTTAATGGCCAAGTCATTGATAATATTGTTTTTTCTTTTATTCCGAATGTTTGTTCCAAAGAAGAAAGATGATTTGTTCCAGCTGATTACCAGACCTGAAACCTCCTCGTAGTTAGTTAGTACACTCACCCAAGAAATGTTAATTGTATAGTTATAATGGGATCTTGTCCGTTAATGCATGTGTGATCACACCCTTTATTGAATAATAAATTAAGAATAAAATATTGTTGTAAATATTATTATGTTTGAAATTATAATACTATATATATATATATTTATATTTATAAAAACATAACTAATTATATATCATTATCGTAATTATAAATATATTATTCCTTGGTCCAGGCTGTGAAATAGTGTTTCCCTTTACAAAAAAGGTTGAAAATATTTTTCATCAGATTTTTTATAAATATTTCATCTATAGATGCACCAAAATCCAATCTCAAACCCTTCCCATGTCAACACACTTAAATAAATATTTTAAAATGAAAACCATATAACAAATTTATATACCTTTGTGTAATTATTATTTAGTCAAAATAAATTCCGAATTCTTAATATTCTTCAAATTTATTAATTTAATACTCGGATCCATGTCGAACGTATCATATTTAAAATGGGGGAATCCTCAAAAAATTGTGGGGAATTTATTGTACACGGAAATCACTATCTTTTTCATAAATTTTATACTCATTTTTAATTAATTAATTTTAATGTTTTGTAGAATTTTAACTATTGTTTTAAATTTTAGTTAATTATATATTAATATTAGGTATTATCATTAGTAGTAAAATGGAATGTAAAAATGTAACATAGAGAACACAATGATTATTTTACATTGAAATTAAAAGTAATTCGAAACAAAATAAAGGAAAATGTGTTTGTTGGTCAATAAGTTAAAAAGAAAAAAAATTAGAGAACTCAATGCATTGAACGGTATGTCTTACAAGCATACATACACACTATATTGAAAAATTGATTCTAATCATATGTATAATATTTATTGTACTTTATATCATACTAATATATATTCTACTCATATGGATTACAATCACAATGTATTCTTCACATATGCACTATATGTATGGAATTCATAAACATGGAGTGTGTTGAGACAGATGAGGAATTCGTATCCATTGAAAATAAAATAAACTAAAGTTGATTACAATGAACATAATAACAATATAAATTAATAGAATATGATATGAAACATAAACAACATGAAATGTTTTATCAATATTATTTTTTTGTGTAAAAATTTCATTACAATGAAATGTAAAAGAATATAAATTATATTATGATCCATTTATTTGAAAGGCCACTTATCATGTTTTCTTTCAAGTACCAACAAATACATTGTTGTTCATGATAATCCACTAGGTATTTTCATAAGTAACTTGCACAATTTTCTACATAACTAGGAATAAATAAGTCTAGCATTTTTTCCTTGTATATAGACCTTCGCAACTATTTTGATCCTGTAAAAAAATGAACTTCCTTTAAACAAAAAGGAACTCCTAATATTTTAATATTAAAATAAAAATTTGGAAAATCAATATATTGTTCAAAATATGAATTTTTTAATAAAAATTTGTAAAATGAATACTGTTCTAGTTTCATTTATAAGTAAAATATGGTATTACATAAATTCATAATATATGCTACCTAAATCAAACTATTTCTATGTTCAGATGCAATTTGTGTTATAAATTTCATCACATGCTTAGAGAATAGAAGAATCGAAATTGTTTCATAGGAATCCATGCCCACTAATTTCTCCTTGAATATGTAAGAAAAAAATAAAAATAATATCAAATAACGGAGTAACTCATACAAACTATTTAAATAAAAATTCATAATTGTACAAAATGATAAAAAAATATAACATACCTATATAAATAATATACTTGAATCCTAATATTCCAATTTTTTCCTCCCTAGTAGGTAGTATACAACATAAGCATTATGAAAAAAACCCTAAAGAATGTTCAGTCTCACACATTACCTATACAATTATATGTAATCGAATAGGTCTATTTAAATAGCACATGTATTTGAAAAAAAAATTAATTTATCTAATTGATAATGACTTAATTATTATTGTATTGTAATTTATTCAAGAATATAATCCCACGTCATGAAAATAAGAGTAACATTGAAGTATTGTTTCAATATTATTAACATATGAGAAGGTGAAATGTTCTTATTGGGGTTGAAATCACCTATAACCAGTCAAAAAAAGTATCACATGTTTTCAACCATAAAAATCCATTAAATAACAATAAATAGTATAATCCATGTAATTGGGGTCTGAGACTTAGGATAAATCAAGAAAATTTAAAACAAAAATCTAAATATGAAAAAAATGAAATTCATGATATAATATGAATGTCATTTCATGTAAGAACATATGTTAAATCAAATGACTGTGGAAAGCATAACTATATAAATAATCATTCATATATATGATATATTTTCTCTAATATAGTATAACTCTAATTTTTATAATCATTCATAATGATCATATAATTACAATATATGTTATATAAAACCTTCATGGAATGTAACATACAACAAATGATAGGAAAATAACTAAAAAACATAAATCTATGGAGTTTCAGGATAATTTTTGGAGAATATATGTGATGTGACACAATAGGAAGATGATTGAATGGTTTAATAGTTACAAATTGGTGGTTAATAGAGGTTACAATGTAATAAAATTAAATTAAATGGAACTAAACATCAATTATTATATGGAAAGAGTGAACCTGTGAAGGGAAAAACAAACCTCTGAAGTAAAAAAAGGAATGTGGGAAGAGGGAATATTTAATGCAAAGTAAAAAATGAGACATAATAAAGGAGATAAAGAAGAGGGGAATCAAACTTTATATCCCTATGAAGTGAGAAATCAATCCTTTGAGTATGTGGTAGATTACCCTAATTAAAAATCATAAAACCTTGTATTTTTTATCATTCAATAACAATTAATGGAAGAATTATAACCATATAAAAAGTGTTATATTATAAACTATAATGAATCTATATCAAACCACTAAATATAAACCAAACATAAAGGTGTGTGTAGTTACCCATTGACGATTATGAAAAAATCCAAGGTACTTTTGAAAATACATGCATCTGGAAGAAGGTGTTGTAACATACTAGTATGAAATAAAAATTAAGTTGATAATTTTTATAGACAATATATTGCGATTGATAACTAATTTTAAAAAAATAAGATATTTTCAATGAGTAGAATAGATTTATAATGATGTACATAAAGATCCA
The DNA here is from genome assembly GCA_963277665.1 of Viscum album. Taxonomy (NCBI): domain Eukaryota; kingdom Viridiplantae; phylum Streptophyta; class Magnoliopsida; order Santalales; family Viscaceae; genus Viscum; species Viscum album. The sequence goes on from OY728161.1 coordinate 783,136,816, forward strand.
AGGAGTATGTTTAACATAACCTGACCTGGAATTTATGAAAGTACATGCATCTCCATTTTACCATGAGAATAATTAAAGATCTATAATTCTAAGATAATAAAATTGGAATTAAAATAATAAGGGGACAAAATTTTTCATAAATAAAAACTAATTGGCTTGAATATAGAATACTAAATGTAAATTTACATTTGGAAGTTATTCTTATTATAATTTCTTGACTGTTATGTTGGGACATTGATTCATAAAAAATAGAAGCACTTCTATGAATAATATTGTGAAAAATTTAAAAAACATACCATTGAGTTATACTAAAGAAATCCGGGGTGCATTTTAGGGATCCTATTTCACAGAACACTAAAAAGAACTGAATCAATGACAAATGAAATGAAACTTTGTAGAAAATTTCAAAGTAAAACAATATTTTTGATAGGGTTTGTAATTCAGTTGTTTTATAATGTTTGAATGAGTAACTAAAACCCATCAGTGATAGACTGAATGATTTCTTAATGCAAATCAATGTAGGAGAATCGGGAGAACCCTAGGGTTTCAAAAAACCATCTATGTTGGTATCCTTAAAATAAGTAGATAATAAATTAAAAATAAATAATGTTTTTCAACTGATTAGTGATGATCAATATACAAAAAGATTATAAAATTTTGAAAAAAATTATCCTCAATGACAATATATTTTAGAATCCTAAAAAGACAAAGTAGATGAGAAAGAAATATTCATTTTAATATACAGAAAGAGATTAGAATACATGAATTATGAAAATTAATAATGTAGGTTTTGAAAAAAAAATTGATATAGAATAAAAAATTACAAGAATTAGAAAATATTAATGCAGAGATTATAGGTTATAGTACACAAATAAATTGAAAGAAAGATAATTAATATTATTAAATTATGAATCAAATATTATAATAAAGAAGATTTAAAAAGGATCCTTATTATATAATAAAAAAATAATGTAGAGAATATATTCTATAACATAAATATTATAGGACATAATGCACCAATAGAGTGGTCTTACGAGGAAATCATCAGAGGAAGATGAAACTATGTTTAGGGTTTCATAATCAAGTGTGTGGGTGTCGTAAAATAAAGAAGATAAGTATATCAATGTTCAACCAAGATCTTATTAAACTGATATCATGGGATGATAGGGAAAGTAACATTGGGTCTCACAAAATGAGGGGCACTGATAACATGGAAAACCAAAGAAAATAAAACTGAATTCTTAAAATTGTGAAATTCATTGAAAAAATTGGCGGTTATGGGTGACATGGTGGAGGTTGTAAGGTGGATGTGAAGGTAGGGAGGTAGATATAGGAATGGTTGGGTGAGGAGGAAAAAATGAGGATCCAAGGATCTGAGATTGGGAAGGATGCATTGGGAGTGTGTGGCCGAGGAAGATATGTGGGGAGGTGGAGAGGAGAAAAAATTGAGGGAGGGAGAATCGGGAGACCGAGAGAAGATATCATGTACAACATGTATGGAGGGGAATCTAGATTCATTTTAATTACTAGTACATTGGCTATAAGAAGAACTATACTATTCACTACTGTGTTTAATAGATGGTGGGGGTTTATTATTACATATAATGACTTTCAAAAATATTTCATAAATATTGACATGAAGAGAGCATTCATGAGAAAAAAATAAAAAAAATCAATTATGGGAGTGACTGCTAAGTTGAGAGCATCAGTCCTATAGAAAGTAAAATAATATACGGAAATTTTATATAGAGTAGTGAGAGATCATTCCGCAACATACCTCTGAGACTTGAACAATATTACATAATTGCAAAGAACATTAATATTGTGCATTGAAATTAGGAATATTTGTTGATATTTCATACATATTTAGTAAAGGACAATACATGTATCTTCGAAAATAACATGTATGTTAAGTAAATGAAATTGAATTCATACTAAATATAAAATTCACTTTTGGTATATGTTAATTCATATTGAAGGAAATTGAATTCAACATAAGGAAACAACATGGGAATTAATATAAATTAAAAAATATACTACTATGTAAAAAGTAAGGTAATTGAAATTTTAGTATATAATAATGAAATATAAATTGTAATAAAAATTGTTATTTTAATGGAAATATAAATAGGAATTTAAACATAAATTTCATAATAGAATAAAATGTAATATAGAGTGAAATATAAACTAGAGTTTCAGTTCATGATAAATCATACAAAAGGAAATTGTGTTCTATACCCTGAAACAACTTTTATGTTAATATAAATTCAAATATATATAATATATATAGGATGTAGTTAATGATAATGAAAAACAACATGCATATTAATTGACTTAAAAATGCATGAATATATATTATAAATAGAAATTTCATGAAGAAACTTCAAATATATGCAGAAAATCAGAATCTATGCATATAAAATAAATGAAATTTCATGATTATTCAATATAAAATAAAATTTTAGTACAATATACTATATACAGAAGTAAAATATTTTTTATACCATTAAAGGGGATAATATAAAGTTGAAACTGTAGGTATATGAGGAAAATGAGACTTCATGAATTTGGAGAAAAATTACATATATTCAGAAAATAAAATTTCATTAATATTGAATATAAAATTTATTTTCAGTACATGATACTAAATAAAAGTTCACAAGATGAAATATTTCATGTTGCAAGAATATTTAGTTCATTAATTGAATAATATTTAGTTCATTATTATATCCATAGATAATGTATTGAAATGTTTATGCATAATCAATTATAATTTTTTTAGTTATGTATATTACATTTAGCTACATATTTGTTATGATTTATATTAATTAAATATAAAAATATTAAATATCAATTTTCATGTCAATGCATGAATGATATTAATTATTGATAATTTGTGAATGATATTCATTATTGATATTTTTTTGGTCATCCAAGAACAAATTTTGAATAAGTTTTATAGTTAAAACGTTTAGGAGTAATTTTTTCAAATAATAATACAAATATTGGAAGTATAACAATAATGAAATAACAATGTACATGAATGGACCACAATAATCATCATAAATTTCTGTTCCTTAAAAAGAAATCATGGTAATTAGTTATTGTAACATATAAGGGTTCCATTATTTATAATTATAAATCTAATATTGTTGTTATAATGAAAAAATAAGGAAAACCTTAGGTTCATGTCAAACCATGTATGTGACCATTTGAAATTAGATGTATAGAAAACAAAAATGAGCTAAACTAAAAGTTCATTATACATTTATAGAAAATGAATGTTCATAAAATTGAATGTTCATTAAATTTAAAGTGAATTTAATTGAAAGTAAATTGTATATTTATCGAAATATAGTATACTACATGAATGGTGTGATTTCTAAGGAATATATGAAAAACACACTATTCATATTCATCGATGGGGAATTAATGCTGGGTAAAGAATTTTAGTTGCAGGGAGTTTTCAAATTTGTTTCAAAATTGAGGCTCGTAATGGGAAATAGAAGATTACTAGTTAACAATGGAAGACATATTCCACAAGAATGGGATAAAGATTTGAAAAATAACCCATGGTACATGACTAAAAAGATATTATAATATTGGTAAATGTAATAATATATATCTATATATATAGAAAAACAAGTTAAATTGAAATGAAGAAAAAATGAATATATGAATGTAAAAAATCATTAAAATAACTGTGAATTTGGCATATATTGAACATAGTATATATAATTAACAGACACAATATGGTAATACAAATAAAAAATTATTAAACATAATTTTTTTAAAATGTATGTTCATTAAATAAAACATTCAATAAACTAAAAGTGAATTATATAAGTATAGAAATAGAAATCACATTACATTAAAATATTATTATACATGTATAAACTAAAATTCCATTACTAGAATTTATAAATTTAAATTGAATTACAATGAAAGTGAGTGTTACATGTATAAACTGAATGTACAATAATGTATGGAAAAAATGGTCTCCCTTCTTCCGAACACATGTTGAAAAAAAGTTTCTTAATTGAATTTTCTATCAATTGAAATGCTTGTTCGTAAATAAAAACCACGAACAAAAATAAATAATATGACAGGCATTTCAACTATTATGTGCAAGTAATGAAACTATTCATCCAATTCTTTCCAATGTTATAAATAATAAACTGCTCAAATCAAATATGAAGGCAACCACAAACAAAAAATCCAACATAAAAAATAATTGTTTCATAAGAATGGTAACCTCATAGCAGCAATGAAATTGTCGACTATTTTATTTTTACATTTTTTAAAAGTATCATTTCTTCACAAGGAGCCCAAATATAATAGAATAAATGTAATAAAAATATCACTATCCAAATATTGAACAGAAAAGATAAAAATATTATACCAACAATTATGGATCATAAATATTTTTTCATTCATTCAACATATGAAATAAAAGTTTGAACCAATGTTTTGTGATTATATTTTAGAGGGAAAAGTAGTTTTCTTTTACATTATTACTAATATTCTATGATACCTTACTTATATAGAAGTTGATTTTGACTGGAAATTCAAATATGAAATCTTTGTATTAACTTTTTAAGGATCCCAACATAATCACAATATGAAACAATATTTAAAAAGGTAACAACATTTGAAATTAAGATTATTTAAACAATTCATATAACAATGAGTTATATGAATTGAAAACGAAGTGAGAGAAATACACATGGAAATTCATATTTAGCAGAGTTTAGTGAATTGGGGATCATAATTAGGATAATAATTTTTTATAGTCACATAAAATATAAATATACCTACTATTTAGGTTGAAACAAAAAATTGAAGCGTTCATAGAAATTCTAAGAGGTTTAGAGGTTGGGTTTACATTCATACCTTCAATTGGAGTGAAAATATGACCCTTCCACAATGATGAAAAGTGTAGACCAACAATGTTTTTGGTTTATTGACATTATTGTAAAAGGAAAAAGGTTGTAATCCAACCATCCAGAGGTGGAAGGTCCGGATTTTAAAGAGAAGTCATGTCTAGGTTTTGGAGTTTGGTATACTAATAGATGACGATATTAGTAATGAGGAGGAAATTCATAAATATGGGATCATTTTAAAGAGGAGGACAAATATATTATAGAAATTGGATGGATTAGGTATGTGATTTAGTTCATACCGTGACATAAAATTTCATACCACCCAAAATTCTGATGCTACAAGAATGTTTTGGAATCACCTATCTGGAAGTCGAGGTGCTCTGGTCCAAATTTGGAGTTGAGAAGGTGTGGATCACAGGTAAAAAACCGTAGTTCAATGGAGAGATCAAAATTGTGACTGAGGGGAGGAGGTGGTATAGGTGGAGGCAGAGGTGGAGGAAGAGGCGGTGGAACATGAAACCCTAGTTTAATGGTGAGAAGGAGGCAGGGGGAATGGGGACTCTGTAGGGTGAGAGGGGAGGGGAGTTCTAGAAGGTATAGAGAAATGGAATACGAGAGAAAATGAAAACATGAATTTTGGAAATTAAAATAATAAAATGATGATGGGAATGAAGGTTGAAACAATAAGTGGAGATGAAGGGGATTTAGGAAGGTAGTGGGGAACCTGGGTGGTAATGGAGAAGAGTCAAGGGGAGTAATAAATACAGGTACTGAGTCCATTTTATAAACATAAGAGGATGAGAATTAGATTAATTCCCACTTAATAACAATCAAATCAGAATCAGAATCCAGAATTTAATATTCAATTAACGCCACAATCTGTTTAATTTCCCATTTAATTTTTCTATTGCTTTTGATTTTTTTACTATAAACTAGTTTTAATTCAAATTTTAATTGAATGTTTTATAATTTTATAAATAATAATAAAAATTTTTATGTATTATTCATTCCAAATTTAGTATTATATCTTCCATATCTATTGACTTTTTTAATGAATTTAATGATTGGAGAAGACTCTACAGGCATCAAATTTAGGGAAGCCTCTACATTAATAATTTAATGTATAAAATGAATATTTTAAAAATATTTAAGAATTTAATGCATGTGATCATGAATAAAGATTTTGAGTCATCCTCTCAGTATGTTGGTGCACATTGTAGATGTTTTAACAATAGAATTGTTGATTGAAATCTCTAAAATATATGTTTTCATGTTCCAAATTAATCAGTACTATAGATTTGAGTTTATTCATTGATAACCTTTATCAATGCTAAAAAAATTCTGATAATAGGGTACCAATATCAACACTTTTATTAGTACTGATAAAGGTATGACTATTATCAGTACTGAAACCCCTTTTTTATCACTAATAAAAGTTATATTTTAAAAAAATCATTGAAAATCATATATTAATATATAGATATATTAATATTTATATAAATATAATATATTTTATAAAATACGATTTATATTATACTATATATGTAATCAAACTTAATATATAAGATATTTAATGAAAATAGTTTGTAAGATAATTAAAAGTAATATTAATTTAAAAAATTTTAATTATTGTTTAGTAATATTCATGTAATAATGTTTTAATGATAGAACAATTCAATAAATTAATAAATGGTCTAAAATAATTGGAAATATGACTTGAAATTCAAACATTTGTTACTTTTGATCGATGTGTCTCTTTGAGATCCAACACTTATAAAATTGATGTTTTTAAAAAAAATATATGATTTGGTGACTAGGAATACCATTAGTCAGTGGTTTTTGCATTCAAATATTTCTAAAAGTCCACCAAAATCGAGTATTTTGTGGAGGTACAAATTTTTTTGAATATTTGATGATCTTCCATCCTCATTTAAGGGGGTATTCTTATATTTTTTCAATGGAGGATCAATTTATTATCAGGGATTACAGTAATATGGATATTTTGGCATTATAATTTTATAATTTTTCATATTTTAGAGTTATTTATAATTAAATATATAAAATTATACACATATATACATAATAGTGTATATTTAATCAAAAAAAATTAATCCTCACTAAACAAAGCCTCACCCCAAAAATGTCCAGGAAACATTGCTTCAGAAAGAAAACAAAAAAATCTTCCCAATAAATTCATGTTCATCTGATCAACTACACCAATTTTTTAAGGTGTCTTAAGAGGAATCTTTTGATTTTGAATATGTTCTTACCAGTAATACTAATTAAACGGACCAAAATACTCACCCTTAATGTTAGTGCATATACATTTCAATTTCTTACCAGATTCCCTCTCAGTGGAAACCTGAAATTTCTTAAAAACACTGAAAATAAGAATTTTGGCATTCAAAACATAAATTGAAATTGTACGTGAGTAATCATCAATAAATTTCATAAAATAAAGACTCCCACTAAAGGCCTTAGATTTCAAAGGACCACAAGCATCAGAATGTACTAACTCATATACATGTGACTTCCCGTGTATAGGATGATAATTTAAACTCAATCTTCTATTTTTTCTATCCATAGAGTGATCACACATATCTAATTTGACACTATTCAAATATTGAAGAATATTTTTCTTAGTTAAACAACCAATCCATTTCTCACTAATGTGGTTGATCCTCCTTTTCCATAACTGGGAGGAAATACTACACTCAACAACACAAGTAGTATCAAAAGAAATAGAATCTCTTGTCTAGTAAAAACCTATAGAATTCTTCTTTTGACCCACAATGAAAGAACCCTTGGAAATATTTAATTATCCCTAACAAAAAGTACTGATAACCCCTTCATCATCCAGAATTATGGTAAAAATAAGAATCAAGAAAACCTCTATCACATATCAATAATTCTTCAAAATCATCTTACTTCTAGTACTGGTCTCTAAACAAAAATCATGATACCTACAACATCAGTATGACCATCATTACCCATGTTTAAAATCCCAAAATTACCTCGGTTGTATGATGTAAACAGATAATTCCTCGACGTCATGTGGAAACAGGTAACACTATCAACAACCTAGTAATAATCATTACAAGAAATATTGATGGAGCCATAGACAATAACAAGATCACACCCTATAGAGGTGGTGAAATGATCATCTCCATAACCATTTTTATTGCACTAATTTTTATTCATTATATTTTCCCTTTTCAAATGATAACAATACTGTTTAACATTTCTTTTCTTATCGTAATTAAGACATTCAAATTATCTCTGTTTCGACTTGGAATTACATTTTAATTTTATCTTACCTCAACAGATTTGTCCTTGATTTTCTTGATGGGTTATCCCTATGGTCTCTAGGACTGACATATCAAAGGAATATTTATCCTGAGTAGGTCTTATAACTTATTCATTTTAAATAACATAATTAACAAAACTAAATGTCACAGAACCATTTTTATTATAACTAGTTAGAGTATCATGTAAATTCTCCCAAGAATCAGGTAAAGTGTTAAGAAAAAAAAGAGTTAAAACCTCATCTTAAATATTAATACTCATAACAGAAAATTGATTAAAATTTCCTTGATATTCTGTCAAATATTCCGAAATAGATGTAACTTATTTATACCTCAAATTCATCAATTATTTAGAAGAAAAAATTTATCGTAACATGTCTTAGAAGCATAGGCAGTCTTTATCTTCTACTACAAAGATATGGCATGAGAAATAGTGAAAATATGATTCATCACATTGTCTTCAACCCTCTGGGAAATGAAATCACAAACCATATCATACTTAAATTCCCATTCTTCATCTTAGATTTTGTGTGGCTTCTTAGTACTAAACACTGGAAAATGTTTTCACATGATAAAAAGTATATCCTTTATTTTTAATCACCACATATGGTAGTCGTTACCATTAAAAAATCATAAATATGTAACTGGCTTCCATAATATATATGAAATAAAAAACCAAACACTTTGACACCAGATGCTGGTAAAGACAACAAGTGATGAACGTGAAAACAACTGTAAAGTGAACATGTATTGGAAATAAATTTTCATTCCCTTCAAACAAGCCTGAAAAAATAAGGCAGATGTGCAGTGAGAAAATAAAATGTGCATGATAAATAAATGTTGGAACCATAAATTTTTAATGTGGAAAACCCCAATAAAAAAAACCATGGGACCTAGTCAATAAAGTGGATCCATTAAAATCAATGATTACATAGAAGAAACTCCAAAAAAGAAAGGGGTTGCAAAATTATAACTCTCTGATGTAGTATAAGAAAGTATTAGTAGACAAGAGAGGAAGAAAGAATATATTAAAAAATAACATCGTCTGAGAATGATGTGAAAGCAATAAATTTGACCACATGAATATGAAGATTGTCTACTGAATAATAGAGTGCTGAAAAATCACCAAGATCAATAGTAAACTGATTTTCAATAGAAACCGATCAAAAAACTAATTTTTCTCTCGGTGTGGATTTATCTCTCAAAAACATTCCATTTACTCCATCTAAAGGAAAAAATGTGTAGGAAAATGTAACCCAAAACATGTACTACTACAAATCAACCCTTTAATAGCGCTCAAAATTGGCATTAAAAGCTCTCAAAAAGTGTTGTTATCCTCGAAATTGTTAAAAGGATATTTCTTTTATCATCGCTAAAAATGTTTTGATAAAGTCCCCATTTATCAGCACTAACAAAGTGCTGTTAAAATGGGTATTTAATCAGTGTTTTTTAGTACTGAAAAAGTCAAAAATAAATTCCTCTCTAAAAAATTCTGCAAATGAGAGGGTAGACCACCACCGTTTTATTAGCTCTCTATCCCCCTATTAGCAGTTCTCATCTAGCATCCCCGCCCCTTTAATAGTGCTAGGTGGACCTTCACCCTTTAACAACACTATGCACCTACATCACCCCCCCCCCCCTCCGCGCCTTCCATTATAGGGATTCGAACCGCAGAGACCTCCCCCTCATACTCCATCACCTTTCCCACTCCACTATATTTTTTTATTCAATATTTAATGATATATCTAGATATTTATATATATTTCATTACATTTTTATCCATATATATATATATATATATTTAAATACATATATAAAATATGTTTTGTAGGTGTGTGTGTGTGTTTATACATACATACATACATACATACATTTATATAAGTCTGTGCATCTATAAATATAATTATACATATATATATTTATTTAAATATATTATATATCAAAATTTATATTAACATATTAGAATATATAGATTAATATATAAACGTTCCTCAATACACACACAAAAATATATTTATATATATAAACATTATATATACAAGAATTGTATATGTATATAAATATTCATATATTTCTATTTTTAATTAAATTGATATTATTTTTTATTTATAAAAGGTTTCTATTTTTAGAAATATATTTTATATGTAAATTTGTTTACATATATATTTATAAAATTAAATTTTGATGTGTTAATATATACAAAATATTTAAATATTTTTATATATTTGATTATAAATAATAGTACAATATTAAAAATGATAAAATTTTAAAACCATAATATCGACATAAATGTAGACCCTGAGTATAAATTTAGTCCCCACATAATCCAGGTAAAATGACTCCATTAAATGAGGCTGAAACTCCATCGAATCTTAAAAAATTTGGGTACCCCAACTAAAAACTCTATTTTGGAGGCCTTTTATGTCTTTTCTGGATGCAAAAAAATTGATTGGGGGTTTCCCCATTTCATTAGGGCATAGAGATCATTGTAGTCTTTGATTTTATATGTGGTGGAGTGCAAAAGAACACCCAGATCCAATGTTATTTTTGTTTGAAGTTCGAGTTATGTTTTGAACATATATTCGATCTCATATTAATTTTTAGATTTTTTTATATTAAAATTGTTATTAAGTGATTATTAATCGATAATAATTATAAAATTAATAATTAAAAAGAATTATTTAATTTATAAGACATTTTCATTAATTATCTGATATATAAATTATAAATGTCTATTTAACCTTATCTAAAATATATTTAAATATATATATATTATATTATATTATATTTATATCAATATAAATATATTTATATTTTAAAATATTATCTTTAATGAATTTTTTTTAAATGTACCCTTTTTAAAAAATGGTAAAAAAGCATTGAAAAATTGGTTCTCTACTTAAAGAATTGTTGATAAAGGGGGTACATTTATCAACGCTAAAAAAATCACTGATAAATGTGTTCTTTTAATAACACTTTGTTATGAGGTATTACACTAATATAGTTATTTTGGAATTATAATTTTATTATTTTTTATATTGTAGTGTTATTTATAATAATATATATATAAATTTACACATATATACATAGAGGTGTATATTTACTCAAAAAACATTAAGCCACAATAAGTAAAGCCTCACCCCAAAAATGTCCAGGAAACATTGATTCTGAATGCAAACAAAAAATATTTCCAATAAATTCATGTTTATCCTCTCAACTAAAACATTTATCTAAGGTTTCTTAGGAGGCATATTTTATTTTTATACCTTCTTTCCAATAATATTGATCAAATAGACCAAAATTCTCAACCTCATTGTTAGTGTGAAAACATTTCAATTTAGTACCAGGTTCCCTCTCAGTATAAACACGAAATTTCTTAAAAACTACGATTACAAGAATTTTGGAATTAAAAACGTAAATTAAAATATTTCATGAGTATTCATCAGTAAAAGTCATAAAATAAAGACTACCACTAAAGGTATTAGATTTTAAAGGACCACAAGCATCAAAATGTACTAACTCAAGTACATGTGACTTCCTGTGTAAAGGATGAATTTTGAAACTCACTATGATATGTTTTCTATAAATAAATTGATCACACATATATAATTTTACACTCTTAAAATATAGAATAATTTTTTTCTTGTTCAAACAACTAATCTATTTCTCACTAATGTGGCAGAGCATCGTATTACATAACTTGGATGAAACACTCCACTCAAGACCACAAGTAGAATCACAAGAAACTTGAGCTCTAGTTCAGTACAAACATTATGGATTATTACATGTATCCATAATCATATAACCCTTGTAAAGGTTAGATTTTCCATAACCAAAATTACTAATAAACCCTTCATCATCAATAATGATGGTAAAAATAAGATTCAAGCGAACCTCAGGCACATGTCAAACATTATTCAAAATTAGCATACTTATATTACAAGTCTCTAAAAAAACAATCATGATACCTATAACATTAGTGTGACTATCATTACCCATATTTAAAATCCCAAAGATACATGGGTTGTAAGATGTAAAGAGATCATTCCAAAATGTCATGTGAAAACTCGAACCACTATCAACAACCCATAAAAAATCATCATAAGAAATATTAATGGAGTCATAAACAATAACATGATCAATCATTGAAGTGGTGGTGAAATGATCATCATTATCACCATTATTCATCTATTGATTTTTTATCCTTATATTTTCTCTTTTCATATGATAAGAATAGTTTTTAACATGACCTTTCTTATCGCTATGATGACATTCAAATTATCTCTCCATCGATTTAGAATTGCTTCTACCTTTTCTCTTGACTCTACTAATCTTTCCCTAATTCTTTTTGTGGATTCTCCCCCTAGACTCTCTGACTAAAAGATCTAAAGAATATTTATCCTATGTACATCTCTCGAGCTCTTCATTTAAAACAACAGACTTAACAAAACTGAATTTAACCACACCATGAAGAGTAAAACTAGTTAGAGTATCCCGTAAATTCTCCCAATAATCTAGTAAAGTGTTAAGAAACTAAAGATCTGAAACCAAATCTTCAAAGGTATTACTCATACTGTACAATTGATCAGAACAACCCATATATTCTCTGAAATATTCGGAAATATATGTAACTTATTTGTACCTTAAATTCTCTATTAGTTTGAGAAGAATCAATTTATTTTTTCATGTCTTAGAAGCATTGGTAGTATCCATCTTATCCTACAATGATATTGCATTAGAAATGTTGACAATATGATTCATCATTTTTTCTTTAACTCATTGTCCAATGAAACCACAATGATGGGCACCACACCCTCCCATACTACTGCTGCACCTAGAACCTATAGAGTCGTCATCTCACTTTTTTGGTGCACATTATAGATCTTTTGACAATAGAAATGTTAATTAAAATATATAAAATATATGTCTGCACATGGAACATCAGTCAATACTATATATTTGAATTTATTCCATGATACCCTTTATCAATGATAAAAACGCTGATAAAGTGTACGAATATCAACACTTTTGTTTATCACTGATTAATTTATGTATTTTATTTGTGATAAGACCCCTTCTTTGTATCTCTACTAAAATTTATGTTTCAAAAAAATCAAGAAAATAACATATTTATATATAAATAAATAAATATTTTCATGAATATAATATATTATAAAAAATAGGATTTATATAATATTATATATGTAATCACACATAATATATAAGATATTTAGTGAATATGGTTTAGAAAATAATTAAAAATAATATTAATTAAAAAAATTCTAATTATTAATTAGTAATATTCATTTTATAATAATTTAATTATATAAAAATTCAATAAATTAATAAGTGATCTAAAATAATTGGAAAACATGACATGAACATCAAATATCCATAACTTTTGATCTGGGTGTCTATTTTAGCTCCACTGCATATCAAAGTGATGTTTTCAAAAAGTTACATGATTTAGTGACTGGGAGGAACATTAGTCAGTGTATTTTGAGGTCAAACAAGTCTAAAAGTCCACAAAAACCATGTTTTTTGTCGTGTTTCTATTTTTTTAAGCAATTGATGAAATTTCAGCCTCATTAAAGGGGGTCTTCTCATCTTTTTTCAATGGAGGGTCAATTTTTTATCAGAGATTAAATTGATATGGATATTTTGGAATTATAATTTGTTCATTTTTCATATTGTAGTGTTATTTATAATTAAATATATACACATATACACATATATACATATGTTTGTATATTTACTAAAAAAATTTAAGTAGTTGTTAGTAAAGCATGACCCCAAAAAAATCCAGAAATCTTTGCTTCTGATAGAAAACAACAAACTCTTTCCAATAATGTCATGTTCATCCTCTTAAATACACCATTTAGATAAGGTTTCATAGGAGGTGTCTTTTGATGCTAAATTTCTTCCTACATGAAATACTAATAAAACATACCGTAATACTCACCCTCATTATTAATGCGAAAACATTTCAATTTCTTACCAGATTCCCTATCCGTAGACACCTGAAATTGCGTAAAAACACTGAGTATCAAAATATTGGAATTCAAGACTTAAAATCTAATCGTACGTGAGTATTGATCAATAAATTTCATAAAATAAAGATTGTCAATAATGGTCTTATATTTCAAAGGACCACAAACATCAGAATGTACTAATTCAAGTACATGTGAATTCCTGTGTAAAGGATTACTATTGAAACTCACTCTGTAATTCTTTCTATCCATACAGTGATCACATGTATCCAATTTGACACTCTTAAAATATGGAAGATGATTTTTCTTGGTCAAACAACCAATCCCTTTCTAACTAATGTGGCTGAGCTCTTATGCCAAAACATTGACAAAACACAAGAAGTATAATAAGAAATAGAATCTCTAGTCTAGTACAGATCAGACAGATTCATCCATCGAGCCACAATCAAAGAACCATTGGAAATCATCTATTGTACATAACCAAAATTTCTAATAAACCATTCATCATAAAGAACTATGGTAAAAATAATATTCAATATAACCTCAGGCACATGTCAAACATTATTTAAAACCATCTTACTTCCAGTATTGGTCTCTTAAAAAACAATCTCGATACCTAAAACATCATTATTACCATCATTACCAATCATTAAAATCCGAAAATTAGTTGGGATGTAAGATGTAAAGATATAATTCCTCAATCTCAAGTGAAAATAGAAACCATTGTAAACAATATAGTAATAATCATCAGAAGTAATATTAATGGAGTCATAAACTATAACAAGATCACCCCAGGTAGAGGTAGTGAAATGATCATATCCATCACCATTTTTCTTCTATGGATTTTTCTTCATTCTATTTTCCTTTTTCAAATGATAACAATATTGTTTAACATTACCTTTCTTACTATAGTAATGACAATCAAATTATCTTTGTTTCGACATGGAATTTCTTTTTCATTTTCTCTTACCTCAACTACTCTGTCCCTAATTATTTTCATGGATTATCCCCCTGGACATTGTAACCACTACTAAAAATACGGCTTTTATCAGCGCTTAAAATGGCCTTTATCTGCGCTAGAAAACCGATAATAAAGCCGGTGTAGATAAAGGGGGGGTCCCCATTATCCGCGCTCCGAACAGCACTGATAGAGTCCCATTTTATCAGCGCTTTGTTTTAGCGCTGATAGAAGACCTTTATATTAGTGCTTCCTCTATCAGCGCTTTTGTTTTAGCACTAATAAAGGACCCCTTTTATCAGCGCTTTATTAAAAGTGCTTATAAAATGTAAAAAAAATTAATAAAATTAAAAAATTATAAAAAATTTAAAAAATACTACCAATCAGGGGGGATTTTATAGCACTTTTCTTCCCCTGCACAGCGCCCCATGCATCCCACTTCACCCTTTAATAGTGCTTTCTCCCATATTCCCCCATGCGCGCGCGCCCCTGACTCCAGTAGGATTTGAACTCGAGACCTCCCCCCTACACGCCTAAGCCTTTACCACTACTCTATTTTGATTTGTCTTACAATACATGATATATATATATATATATATTTATATATTTAGTTATATTTATTGGTATAGTAATATATATTTGTATTAATATATATATATAGTTATATAAATATATATCTCTATATATATAGATATTTAGTTATATTTATTCATATAGTAATATATATATCTATATTAATATATATAAAGTTATATTATAATATATATATATATAGTTATATTAATATATATCTATATATATATATATATATTTAGTTATATTTATTTGTATAGTAATATATATTTATATTAATATATATAGTTATATTATAATATATCTATATATATATATAGCTATATTTATTCGTATAGTAATATTTATTTATATTAATATATATATAGTTTTATTAACATAGATATAGTTATATTAGTATATATATAGTTAAATTAATATATATATTTATAGTAATACATATATATATATGTAGTTATATTAATATATATATACTTATTAGATTAATATATATAGCTAGATTAATATATATATATATAGTTAGATTAATATATAGGTATATAAATATTCATATATTTGTGTTTTAAATAAAATGGATGTTAGTTATTATTTAGATAATGCTAATATATTTTATATGTAAATATATTTTATTATTTATATTTATAATTAAATTTTTAGGTGTGAATATATAAAAAATATGTATATATTGTTATATATTTTATTATAAATAGCAGTGAATTATAAAAAAGGATTAAATTTTAAAGACATAATATAAATATGAATGTAATACCTTAGAATAAATTCAGTCCCCACCAAAAAAATCCAATAATACCCCCTTAAATGAGACTAAACATCCACAAAATGATAAAAAATCGGGGTACCCCGACAAAAAAACTTAGTTTTGGAGGCCTTCTAGGCCTCTTTTGGACTATAAATTCTCATGAACAGGCTGACCCCAGTCAAAACGATGTAGATCTCATCGCAGTCTTCGATTTGATAGGTGGTAGAGCTCAAACGGACACCCAAATCAAAAGTTAAAGTTGTTTGATGTTTGAGTTGCGTTTTCAACATATTTTGGTTCTTTTATTGTTTTTTTAATTTTTTTTAGTCTTCAAATTGTTATTAAATGACTATTACTCCATAATAATTATAAAATCATTAATTAAAAATATTTTTATAATTTAATTATAAGCCATTTTCACTAAATATCTTATATATTAATTATATTATAAGTGTAAATGTACTTTCATACTTATCTAAAATATATTAAAAATTATATATTACATTTATATCAATATAACTATATTTATATATTAATATATTAATAAAAAATTTAATTTTTTTTGAAGTCGAACCTTTATCAGTGCTTTTAAAAAAAACACTGATAAAGGTGGGCGTTGCGAAAAACTGTTTTTGTTGTAGTGGACTGGTAGATTTGAAGAAGATTTCTCCTGAGTACGTATTCGGACCGCTTCATTTAAAAAAACAAACATAACAAAACATAATTTCACGACATAATTAGGTGTAGAACTATTTATAGTATCACATAAATTCTCCCAAGAATGAGAAGTGTTATGAAACCAAAGATCTAAAACCTCATCTTAGAAGTTAATACTCCTACTAGAAAATTGATCAAAAAATCTATTATATTCTCTAAAATATTCAGAAATATATGTAACTTCATTTTTCATCAAATTAGTCATTTGTTTGAGAAAAAAAAAATTTTCGTATCCTTTCTTAAATAATAGGATTCCTATAACTTATCCTACAAATATATGGCATCAGAAATGTTGAAAATATGATTCCTCGTGTTTTTTTCAACCCATTGGACAATGAAACCACAAAACATCTCTTTCTTAAACACCCATTTTTCATCGGACATTATTTTTGTCTTTTGAGTACTGAACATCAGAGGATGCTTCACTTGATAAAAATCAAATCCTTCATTTTTAATCGCCACATATGGTAGTATTTACCATTCAAAAAATCATCGGAATGTAATTGGATTCCATAATATATATTAAACTAAAACTAAACTCTTTGATACCAGATGTTGGGAAAGACAACACGCGATGAACGCGCAAACAACATCAAAGCGAACATGCAGTGGAAAAAAATTCATTAACATCAAAAAAGCCTACAAAACTAAGGCAGATGTGCAGTGAGAAAATAATATGTGCATGAAAAATAAATTTTGGCACCATAAATTTTCAACGTGATAAAATTTAATGAAGAAAAAAACCATGGGACAGAGACGAGAAAGCAGATCCACTATAATCACTGAGTACATGGTATAAACTCCCAAAATGAATGGGATCCCAGATTTATGACTCTCTTAATCAGTAGAATAAATTATTAGCATACATGAGAGGCCAAAAGTATATATGAAAAAAGAATATCATCTGAGAAAGTAGTGAAAACAATTAATATGACCATATGAATCTGAATATCTTCTACTAAATAACTGTGTGATGAAAAATCACCAAGATTAGAAGTAAACTATGGTGGTTCTAGGTACAACAGAAGCGCATTGGTGGGTGTACCTAACTTTAAATCACTATTAACAACAATCAATATGAGATCCATCTTGATAATAAAACACTAGATCTTCAAAATAGAAGAAATAATTAAAGAAAATAAAGGGTGTACTGAAACCATAGAGAGGATAATCATATGTTGGTTATAATTAATTTAATTAAAAGACAAGAATTACCTTGATGGAATACTTTATTTTTTGATGTCACATGTCACGATCGGCTATGATCCGTCATTGCTTCATAGAATCCATGTGTAAGATTCCTCTAGCAGTGATCCACACATGCTCCACGTATCTCTAGACGTCGCTGAAGGTATCTCTGGCTGTTACGCGGAAGATCCTTCACTTGTGATGTCCACCTTTGATCGCCTTGAGCAGGTGGAGTAGGATCTCTCTCTCTCGTAGCATGAGATCATTCATGTTGGAAAAATAATTCTCTCATGGCTTGAGAGATTTTCTAAATCCATTGTGCACAACCCTGCAAAAAATGGCTAGGCTAATGAAAATTATATAATTGGGATTTTAATTATATAGAATAAAAAAATTAATTAATTACCAAATATAATTTATTCATTTCTTTTAAATATTAGAAATACCACATGTCTAATAATAATTGTTGACTATTATTATTACTTGACATGCGCCCGACGAATTACGCAAAATATTATTAAATAAATAATATGAATTCTCATAAATTCCCAGAAAAATACACGGTGTGTATATTTAATATACATGGCATGTACTTTTGTTTTTCCATTTTTCTTTATTTCTTCCACCATATTTATTAGACCTTTAATAATGGATATTTATTTCTCAAATAAATATCATTGCATTACTCGCTAATAAATATATTATTTCACCCACAATATATTATCTCGAATAACTAGTGTCAAAATAAATGCGATCAAGCATCCCCGAATAATTATTAAACCATAATTGATAATAATCTTTATTTCACTTTTAAAATAAATATTTAACTATGATACTTTGACACACTTAGAGTGTGACCCTCTAGGCATATTTCTCTGTGGAATTAGGTGAAGCCTTTCTAAAGTCCAAGGTTAGCATATAGAAACACGCCATGTAACCCATAGAGAAAGAAGATAATGCCACAATGACATGTCACATCATACAAATTGTTACCATGTAACATAATCCCTTTGTCTCGATATCTCAAATAAAGCGGGTTGCATGCTGGTGCTATCAACCCATGTGCTGAATTAATCTTTCTTTGACTTCCCGAAATTTATCATTCCCATTACTTACCATTGACGTGGATTTATTTAGGCTATATAAATTCCATCAAAATTCCTGAGATATCTACTTTCATTATGTTACAAAAGGTACAAATACCTTCTTGCATTTTCTATTAATATAGTAATACACATGACACACCCAACATATCCTACCTCACTGTTAATAGTGTGTCATCATAGCATTCATAAATAAATCTATGTGTGTGAGTTTTAATACCCACTAATAATAATCTTAAAGTCTATGGACCAATACACACATCCACATATAGGAACATCCAATGACACTATCAAATGTAGATTTCCAACTCGCAAGTCCCATTCTCATAATATCCTCCTAGATAATACCAAGGGTTCATACCATGAGAAGGTGACTCAAATTTTTATGATTCCTCACCCTTAATGGCATGTATTATTCGGGTCACTCAAATAACATTATCCATCCATAGAACATATATTCAAGAATAGTGCTCTGGTATTTACGGGTCCTCTTCTTAATAGGGATCCACTATGACACTTTAATGCAACAACTATCCTTAAGACATTATTACATGCATTATCATGCAAAAGAACAATCATGATGTGATATGGTATTTATTAATGAATAAAGTAAAAATTAGTTGGTTCTAGGCCACCAACTCCAACAGACTCCCCCTTAGACTAGAGCTAACTGCTAACAACATTTAACCCACAAGCTCTCACATGATATTCATGCTTCAAATGAGATAGGACTTTAGTCATCGGGTTTTCAATGTTCTATTCTGTGGACACACTTATCACTGCAACTTCACCCCTTTGATATAAATACTTTAATAGGTGATACTTTCAGAGTATGTTCTTTATCCGTTGATGTGAACTTGGTTCTTCTGCAAGAGCCATCGCTGGAGTATTATCACAATACAATGTGATAGGATCTTTATAGCTAGGAACCACATCAAACTACTAGAAAAAGATCTGAATCCAGAAGGATTCATTGGCTGCATCAGAAGCCTCTACATATTCGGACTCCGCAGTAGAATTTTCAACAACTGGTTTCTTTGAACTCTTCTTACTCACAACTCCTCCATTGAGACAAAGAACATATCCAGATTGAGACTTCAGATCGTTATGGTCTATTTGAAACCCATCATCAACATACCGTCTAATTACAAGCTCCTTGTCTCCTCCATACACAAGGAGAAAATGTTTATTTATAATTAGATACTTAAGGATAGTCTTAACAGTAGTCCAATGATGTTCTCCTGGATCCGCTTGATTCATTCTACCATGATCAGTGCACAGGCAACATCAAGCCTAGTACATAACATGGAATACATCATGGATCCTAAAGCCGAAGAGTATGGGATCTTACTCATTCTACTAATCTCATGTTGTGTTTGAGGACAAATTTTCTTTGAAATATGTAGGCCATGTGACACTAGAACCAATCCCCTTTGGGATTGTTCCATACTAAATCTCTTTAGTATCTGGTTAATTTAAGTACCCTGACTTAGTCCATGAAGCCTATTGGATCTATCATGATTGATCTTGATCCCTACAATGTAGGATTCTTCACCCAATTCCTTCAAGGAGAACCACTTGTTCAACCAGCCCTTAACTAACTGTAAGACTGGAACAGAGTTTCCAATAAGAAATATGTCGACAATATATACTACTAAGATGAAGACCAAATTCCGATTAAACATCTTATAAACAGATGTCTCACATTCATTCTTAATGAAACCAAATTCTTTTATGGTTTTATCAAATTGAATGTTACATGACCTAGATTCTCGATTTAATCCATAAATGGATTTCTGCACTTTTCAAACCCATTTGGATTTACCTGGTGTAAAAAACCCTTCTGGTTGTGTCATATAGACATCTTCCGGAAGGTTCCCGTTAATGAATTTTGTTTTGAAATCAAATTTCCTAATATCATAGTCATTGTAGGATTCTATGGAAATTGTGATTCTTATTGATTTAAACATTGAAATAGATGACATGGTTTCATCATAGTCAATTCCTTGATGCTGTCAGAATCCTTTAGCCATTATCCTTCCTTTATAGGTGATAAATTGACCTCCCATATACTGTTTTCTCTTGAATACCCATTTGCATCCAACATGATTTACATCAACTAGCTCATCGACAAGATACCAGAATTGGTTCTGATACATGGAATCCATCACAGAATTCATAGCTTTTATCCATCTTTTGGCATCTGAGTTTTCTAATTCTTCCTTGTAGGAGAGAGGTTCATCGTTTTCCAACAATAATGATTAATTTTCCTTAGTGACAAGGAAACCAAATCTCTCTAGTTCCCTTACCTCTCTTGATATCCTATATAGTACTTGTGTTTCTCTAACCTCTTCCATGGGGAGCTGTGGAACCTGTTCCTATAACAACTCATGTGTATCTTGAGCATCAACTTCAGCGAAATCAATCTTGATTCCACTATCATTTTTGTGAATGTACTCCCTCTCAAGAAAGATATATTTTCTGGTGACAGTCACTTTCCTGTATGAAGGGTTATATAGGTAACATCCTTTCATGTCCTTGGGATATCCTATAAAGATACACCTTCGGCCCCAAGATTTTAGTTTGTTTCTTGCGAAGGCCTTAGAAATGCCTCACATCCCCATACATGTGTATGTGATAGAATGGGTTTCTTTCCATTCCATAACTCAGAGGGAATTCCATTTTCCACCTAATTCGTAGCTCAGTTTAATGTGTATGTTGCAGTTTGTAATCCATATCCCCAAAAGGATAATAGAAGATCAGCTTGACTCATCATCGACCTCACCATGTCCAATAAGGTGCAGTTCCTCCTTTCACTAAAACCATTTCACTATAGTGTATAAGGAGGATTGAGCAGATATAGAATCCCAGACTCTCATATAAGATTGATGAAATCTTAGTTTAGATATTCTCTCCCTCGATTTGATCGAAGATTATTAATCTTCTTACAAAGATGATTCTATACTTCATTCTTGAATTCCTTAAATTTTTATAAGGACTATGACTTATAAATCATTAATTAGACATATTCATATCTAATGAAATCTTTAGTAAGAGTAATGAAGTAAGAATATCCACCTCTATCTTCTACTGGAAATGGTCCACATACATCTATGTGCACCAATCCTAGAATCTTTGTGTCCCTTTCACCATGTCCACTTAAAGGAGGCTTGGTCATTTTACCATGTAAATAAGTGTGACATCTATCAAGTGGTTTGTTCTCAGAAGAATATAAATACCCATCTTGGAAGATCATTTTCATGTGCTTCTCATTTACATGACTATGTCGGTGATGCCAAAACTGGGTGATGTATGAGTCATGTGAGTTTGTTTTGTTATCGATTTATAACACTTGTTTTTCATAATTTAATACATACAAACCATTATATAAATGTGCCATACCATAACATACATTGTTCTTATAAAAGAAACAAACCTTTTTCCAAAATTTAAAATAAATCCGTCCATATCTAAACATGATAAAAAATCATGTTTTTGATAACACTAAGAATTTAATTAAATTTATGTAAAACCAAAATCACCCATTTTGGCAATGAAAGGTGGTAATATCCAATGAATAATGCTGCCAGACTCACACCATAGGAAGCTCGAAGATCCACCTATCCTCTATAAATCTTTCTAAATCTACTTGGTTCTTGCATTTGAATATATATGTGAGCCCCACAAGCTGTATCTAATACCCATTGTGTAGAAATGTAAAGATTACACTTGATATTGAACACACCTTTATCATCCCCATGCTTCTGGGTGAGGTTCCTCTTCAAGTGGCATTGCTTTCCACATGCAAAAAATACCACCTCTTGTTCCTTTCCCTTCCTCTAGATCTTCCCCATCTTTGAGGGATGGTGCTCCGGGGCTTCAGATAATTTATAAGTCATTGGACCTTTTTGCTTATCCTTCATTTTCTTATTCACTATAAGGACCATCGGTTTGTCACGCCCCATTTCCTTAAATAACTAGAAAATTATGGTCAAAAGTTCTGATAGAATCTTCACATTATTTCTCATGTTGTAGTTGAAAATAAAGTAGATAAGGTCATGGGCAGTGATGATAGGATGAGATCTGTATGAAACTCATCCAGGAACATAATACCTAACATGTCTCGGCATTCAATGTAGCCAATAAGCATGAATACATGAGGCCCAGGTAGCACAAACTCTCCAAGAATAGTTGTAAACAAAGCATAAGAGATCTCATATCTCTCTTGTCTTTCCATCTCTTGATAGAGATCCTTAAGGTGAGACTTTATTCAATACGCGTCCATGTTTTCATGTTTCATAAAGAGATCATTAGACATATACGATAGAATGAATCACTGAACATATATGGATTCATCCATATGTTTCATATAGATAGATAACTCCTCATCACTGGCCTCTTTTCCAGGTACAACTAGAATATACACATCCTGCACATACAATTTCCTCTCGTGGTGAAGGATGATGCGTAAACGCCTCTACCATTCCAGGGAATTAGTGCGGTGAGAAGGTTTTTCTTTTTGAGTATGGTTTACAATGATATGTTTGAAGGAATTTTTCTTGCAGTTTCTACAAATTAATATGATAAATGGTTTATTAATTTATCATGATAAAAATGAGACAAATAAATAGATTAATACTTATTAGTCTCCCACTATTTTATTAAAATCCAATAGCCCTCACCATTGATTTCATAATATTTTGGTTCTAGAATATTATAGTGGAAATGATCCATATTCCCTTTCGCATTACCCCTACTAGGGTTATTCAAGAAACATGAATGGTTTTAGGTAGTAATTCCAAATGACAACTGCATTAACTCTCAACTCCTTTGATCTACTGAGTGGGATCCCCAATCATGAAATCCTTTTATTTTGGATTTCTTCAACCTTTGCCTCTTGTTCACACCAACTCCTACTATGGCAGTCAACCCTTGATGTTAACCAAGTCATGTCAACCCAAAACCTTGAATTAGATTCCCTTGATAATTGAATGCACTCCAACTAGGGTTGGTCAAGAACATTGAACTATGGTTCGATTCTAACCAATATTATAAAAGGCTTTACCGACATAATATTATATTTGAGGGATTTTATCCTTATATGAAAAATTAAATTTTATTATCTTTGATGACATTATTTTTAATATTTAGTGGGATATAAATAAGTTATTAACCATGTCTAAGTTAATATTTATGCATAATCCGGTCTTATTTTATTTGCATCTTTCATGATTTGTTTAATTCATTAATTCTTTGATTGTGACAATAGAACAACAATAAATAAACCATGAAAATAATAAAAATAAATTAAATGGTATGATCATGAGATTGTTCTATTGGTTATTTTATCTGTAGGATGAAAAAATAACAAATGACTTAGGGGAGAAACTCCTTTATCCATTTGGGTTTTTGTTTAGAGTTTTCCACCTGTCCAACTTTGTACCTCCTTGGATTGGTTTATCCTTGTCTCTTAACATGAGCTACCTCCACTATATTGGGTGATCCATCCATTACATATGCTTTTATCTGACTCATAGGTGAGGGGTAAAACCGGTTTTTACATAAAAGAAACCATGGGTTCCCAAGCCCTATATATTAATGAGGAGAATGCTCTCATGCCAACAAATTTAATTAAAATAAACCATTCACATAAAAATGACTTTTCTAGCTCATAATCATCAATACATGCAAGGATATTTACTGATAAATAAAACCAACATTCAATTCATTAATCCTTGTGGTTTAAGATAAATCACGCTTGAATCAATTATTTATTTTTAGTTAATCAATACTTTTATCTTACAATATTTTTATGAATTTCCTTGAGATTCTCATAAATAATAATTTTAAACAAATAAATTCATTAAAAATTATATTTTTACATAACTTTTACCTTGGAGGCAACCATGTGAATTCATGTTCATAACTACACCATTAGTAGAAATGAACATTACAAAGATGTTAAATTAAATACATATATATGAATCACCTATCACATGTTGCGCCTCAGACTTACGCCTGCACTGTCGTACATATATCAAGGGTTTGTATAATATAATAATAAATTTTAATAAATCTGCGTAATTTGGATGAGTACACGGCGTGTAGTTCCGACTACACGACATGTACTTTTGTTCACCATCCAAATGAAGTACATGTCTGGGGAAATCGCATTTAGATATACTTCAGAAATATTCAGAATACCCAGCGTGTTCAGTGGGACACATGCCGTATAGTATCTGTGTTACACTGTTTCCAGCCAGTCAACCTGTGTATGGGGTACACGGTCCAACCCTAACCCGAAGGGACTACACGTCGTGCTCAATGGACCACACAGTGTGTTATCCAAAAACCATGTTCCACATGTTCCTGGTCAACACACGGTGTCATTTATGACATAGAAATACTCCGACAACCAGCCTGATTTGGCGGACCAGTTCGATGCATTGAACCTTGACTACAAGACATGTACTGCTGAATACGCTCCGTGTATTTTGGTGTTGTACGGACAATAACATTTGGAACCTCCGAATGAGATCTCCTATATTATTTTAATCAAAATTAAAATTAAAATTTGTTTCTTGTAATGTGAACAAGAAATGAGAGAGGAGAAATAGATCTCGAGATTTAGATTTAAAGAACAATTAAATAGAATTGAAACAACTAAATTATAAAATGTGTATATTAATAACATAAAACTAAATAATTATAATCAACGATATGACGGATCTGATACCACTTATATGTTTTTGGCACAGCGGAAAAGCGTTGGTGGGTGTACACAACTTTAATTTTTTTTTACAACGATCAATCCGAGATCCGTCACGATAATAAATCACTGGATCTTTGGAACAGACCAAACAAAAACAGAAAATAAAGGGAGTCCAGAAATCATAGAGAGAATCATCATATGTTGGTTATAATTATTTTAATTAAAAGACTAGAATTACCTTGATGGAATTCTCTCTCTGTTGATGTTTCTGGTCACGATCTGATGTGATCCTTCATTGTGTCATAGAATCCAAGTGTAGGATTCCTCTTACAGTGATCCACACATGCTCCACATATCTCTGGATGTCTCTGAAGGGATCTCCAGGCACTAGCACGGATGGGCCTTCAGTTGCGATGTCCTCCTTCGATCGTCTTGATCCGGTGGAGGTGGATCTCTCTGTTGTAGCTTGAAACCGTTCTTGGTGGAAAAATAATTCTATCTTGTCTTGAGAACTTTTCCAAATCCATTGTGCACAACTCCCCAACAGAACTCTAGGCCAATGAGAATTATATAATATAGATTTTAATTGCATAGAATAAAATGATGAATTAATTAACCACAATCATTTATTCATTTCATTTAATTCTTAGTAATACCCAATGTCTAATAATAACATTTGACTACTATTATTACTTGATATGTGCCAAATGAATTACACATAATATTATTTAATAAATAATATTATTTCTCATAAATTCCCATGAAAAATACACGGTGTGTACTTTTGTTTTTCCATTTTTCTTTATTTCCTCCACAAAATTTATTAGACCTTGAATAATGGATATTTATTTCTCAAATAGATATCATTGCATTACTTGAAAATAAATATATTATTTTTCCCACAATATATTCTCTTGAATAACTAGTGTCAAAATAAAGGCAATCACGCATACTTAAATAATTATTATACCACAATTGATAATAATATTTATTCAAATTGTTAAATAAATATTTAATTGAGATACATGGACACACTTAGTGTGTGACCCTCTTGGCCTCATTATCAGTGTCATTAGGTGTAGCCTACCTAAATTCCTAGGTTAGCATCTAGAAATAGGCCAAGGCACCCATAGAAAAAGAATTTAACACCAAAATGACGTGTCACCTCTTACAAATGCTTACCGTGTAATTTAATCCCTTTGTCTCGATATCTCGAATCAAACAGGTGGCATGCTGGTTCCATCAACCCACGTGCTCGATTATTTTTTCTTTTAATTCTCGGAATTGTACTCGATTATTCTGTACCATGTCCACTGATTTATTTAGGCTATATTTATTCCATCAAAGGGACTGAGATATCTACTTTCGTTATGGAACAGAAGGGACAAATCCTTTATCGCATTTTCTATTAATGCATTATTACTCACGATGCACCCAACTTATCCTACCTCACTATGAACAGTGTGTCATCACAGTTTTCGTCAATACATCTAAGTGCACAAGTTGTAATAGACATTAATAAAAATCATAAAGTCTAAGGACAAATACACATTTCCATAGATAGGAACATCCAATGACACTATGAAATGTGGATTTCCTAATGGAGAAGAAGATATCATCTGAGTACATCTCCTGACCACTTCATTTAAAACAACAGAATTACCAAAACTAAATGTCACAACACAGTTAGGAGTAGAACTAGTTAGAGCATCATGTAAATTTTCTCAAGAATCAGGTAAAGTGTTAACCAAAAAATGATCTAAAACCTAATCTTAAACATTAATACTCTTACTAGAAAATCAATCAAAACATCCATGATATTCTATCATATATTCAAAAATAGATGTAACATATTTGTACCTTAAATTCGGCATTTGTTTGAGAAGAAATAATTTATTGTATCATATCATAATGCATAGGAAGTCTCTAACTTCTCGTACAATGATCTGGCATGAGAAATGTTGACAATATGATTCATCACGCTGTATTGAACCCACAATACAATGAAACCACCAACCATCTAATTCTCAAATTCCCATTCTTCATCTGAAATTACTATTGGCTTCTGAGTACTAGACATCGAAGGATGAATTAACTAGATAAAAATAAAATCCTTCATTTTTAATCGCCACATATGGTTGTTGTTACTATTCAAGAAAATAAACCAACTATAATTGAATTCCATAATATATATGAAATTGAAACCAAACCCGTTGATAATATATGCTGGGAAAGACAACAAGCAATGAACGCACAAAAAATTTCAAAGAGAACAAGCTGTGGAAATAAATTTTCATTCCCATAGAAAAAGCCTACCAAACTAAGGTGTATGTGCAGTGAGAAAATAATATGTGCATAAAAAATAAATGTTGGAACCATAAATTTTTAACATAGAAAAACATAATGAAGCAAAAAACTTGGGGACCTAGTCCAGAAAGTATATCAACTATAATAAATGAATACTTGGTTGAAACTCCCAAAAAGAATGGGGTCTCAAATGTATAACTCTCTTATGTAGAAAAAGAATGTATTAGTAGAAAATAGTGGTACAATGTAGATATGACAAAATAATATCATCAGAGAAAGAAGTGAAAACAATTAAATCTGATCTTACGAATCTGAAAATCATCAACTGAATAATTGTGTGTTGAAAAATCACCTAGATTAGAAGTATACAAATTTTCAATCAAAACCGATCAAAAAAACTAAATTTGATCTCTGTACGGACGTATCTCTCATAACCATTCCATTGCTACCTTTTAATGGAATGAAATATGTGTATCAAAAAGTAACCCAAAACATGCACTACTACAGATCATCCCCTTAAGAACGCTCAAAAAGGGCTTTAACAGTGCTAAAACAAGTATTGTTGTCCTCAGCACTAAAAAAAGAACTGATAAAGGGCCCTTTTATCAGTGCTAGAAAAGCACTGATTGAAGTCCAAAATAACTCTTTTTAAAAAATTCTGTAAATCGAAGTGTGGACCACCCCCCTTTTATCAGTTCTCGATCCCCCTTTTAACAGTTCCCCTCTAGCGTCCCCACATCTTTAATAGTTCTCGGTAGCCCCTCCCCCTTTAACAGTGTCGGGGTTGTCATGTTTGCAGTAACTAGTGCAAAGCGAAGACGGTGATTACTTCAATGATGGCGTGTTAGTGGCAAAGATTGAAGTCATCAAAGATGGCATGTGATGATTATGGTGCCATGTATCGGAAGTCCTCTTGGTTGTGGAGATCAAGCAGCGTGTCCCGATTGTAATTATTGGTTGTGCAACAAAAATGGTACATTCATGGTTGTTGGTGTGTTGGGAGAAAAATCATTCGGGTGCATTGTAAAAGGCCTTCGGGTGATGTTAAAAATCATTCATGTGATCTAAAATTCCTTTGGGTTGAAAAATCCTTGGGGTTCTATGTAAAATTCCTTCAAGTGATAAAAGACCATCAGGTGAATTATGTGGTGTTTTTAAACTGCTTCTACTGCAACGTCGGGCGCCATCCCAACAACACCTTCTTCACCCACCCACGTGCACCTACCATTGCAATGTTTCGAACCTCAAAGACCCCCCCCCCCCCTCGGACTCCAGTGCCTTTTCAAATCCACTATATTGTTTTATTCAGTATTTTATGAGATATCTATATATGTATATATATTCTGTTACAATTTTTTTTAATATATATATATATATATACAAAATATGTTTTGTGTGTGTGTGTGTTCATAATTACATACAAACATATATTTTATTTGTGTGTGCTTCTATAAATAAAAGTATACATATTTATATTTATTTAAAAAAATAATATATCAATTTTAATATTCATATATTAGAATATATTGATAAATATATAATTGTCTGTCAATAGACATGCACAGATATTTTTATATATATAAACATTATATATACATTAATTGTATATGTATATAAATATTCATACATTTTTATTTTATATAACATGGATATTATTTTTTATTTAGATAAGATTTTTAGTTTTAGAATGATATTTTATATGTAAATATGTTTACATATATATTTATAAAATTAAATTGTGATGTGTTAATATATACATAATTTTTTTATATTATTATATATCTGATTATAAATAACAGTACAAAAAGAAAAATGATAAAATTTTAAAACCATAATATCTATATGAACGTAAAAACTATGAATAAATTTAGTCCCCACTTAAAACTGGAAAATATACCCCCTTAAACAAGGCTGAAATTCCATCAAATGTTAAAAAATTTGGATACCCCGACTAAAAAATCAGTTTTGGAGGCCTTTTATGCCTTTTTGGACATGAAAAATGTGATAGGGGGTTTCCCCTTTTGTTAGGGCATAGAACTTATCGTAGTCTCCGATTTGATATGTCATATAGTCCAAACGACCACCATGATAAAAATGTAATCATAATCAAGCACCGTAAATGGAATCATTTGTTGGCACAATGTGAATAAAAAAATAACATAAATATTTAATCATTATATGTATAATTTTTTATACAAATAAATTTTTTATTGAATTTTTATTTATTAAGATTTTATTAAAAAAATTATATTTTAAATTACGATGTATTAATAATTTTTATTTATAAATATAATTTTTATATTTATAAATATAATTTTTTAATATAATAAATAGAATAAATTAAATTATATATAGAGAAAATGTAATTACTTATATATAATATATTTTTTTATTTAATAATAAACTATAAATATAATATAATTTTAATCTCCTGGAACCGATTGACCTCTAAAGAGGAGATGATGGGTGCTATGATCGCCGCTATGACTGAACTTGAAGATTTAGTGCGCCAAGGCTATGTTCAGAGTCTAACACAAGGGTCAGAGAAATTGTCTTATATTATGATGGTGGACATGTGCTTCGTAATCGAGGTGATGCTAAGAATTACTGAGAATGTGATTTATGATGGAGATCTCCTATTGGGCACCACTGAAAATAAGGATATGATCTTGAATGACTTGGGGATAATGTGGAACCAAATTGCATGGGTGGTACTGCAGAAATTATACTTGATTATTAATCTCCCCAACCCTCTCCCCTTAAAGGATTTGGCCATTGAGTGCTTGCGTGAGACGGTGCCAACCCTCCCAAGGGCTCCTCTGGAGGTATACGACCGAAATATTCATTTGCTGGATTTGTGGAGGACATGCTTCCTTGGGTGGCGTGATCGTATCTTGGACGCACATAATTATGTGGGGAGGGAGACTATTCAGTCTTCCATCGCTCTTGCTCTGTGAGGAGTGAAATTCAAAAAGGGGACGGAGAGATGCTCAACATCAAGTTCAATTCATCCCAAGGAACATTTACGATACTCGTACTTCCAGTGAACAAGCATATGGAGTTTTTAATATGGATCATCATGAGTTTTGAGAAGGGCTACCAATGGTGCAGCAATGAATTCTCGCTTATTGGTTCTTTATGGCCATGATGGTCACCAATGTCAAGGACGAAAACCTTCTCTGTAATAAGAATATCATACTCAATATATTGGAGAGTCGAGATGAGGTTGTTCGACTCTTAAAAAAGGCGAATCTTATCAGTGTTTGGGAAATTCCAACTTACAACGACTTGTGCTCCGAGATAAACAAGTACTACGAATGAAGGAGCCAGAAGTGGCGTGACACTTTGGGCTTTCGGTGGGACTCGACATCGATCTGGCATAGAATCGGTCTAATCAGGATGACCATTGCTGTGGGCATGGTCATGTATATGGTCTTGCACCATCTTTATGTAGGATCAACTCATTATA
This sequence comes from Viscum album, assembly GCA_963277665.1. NCBI lineage: Eukaryota > Viridiplantae > Streptophyta > Magnoliopsida > Santalales > Viscaceae > Viscum > Viscum album. The sequence goes on from OY728161.1 coordinate 783,168,781, forward strand.
TGGTTTATTATTTTAATACATTTATGTAAGAGGGTTTCGTTGTTTATATTATACATGTTGGTCTGCTTGGATGGGTTAGGGTTTTTATAAAAAAAGCATCTGAAAAATTGCAGTCATTTATTTGTGTTGCGGAAATGATACAGTTTGCTGGGATAAACACAACATAAACACAACCGGGTATAAAACATGTTATCAACAAAGTCAGAAAACCAAAAAATGAATCTTGCAGGAAAGTAAAATAAACAACAGGATTTATGTGGTTCGGGCCTTATGGCCCTACTCCACGGCAAGAACACCAGCACTGATTCTTTATTATTATGCAAACGAAAACAGAGCCAATACAAACAAAGAAGCAGCAAAGACAATCCACGCACGCGGACCACAGAAGCTATCTGAGAACGAAGACCTCTTTGCCCCAAGAGTCAGTGATGAACCCTGGCTCGGAGTTAGCGGAGTACTCTTCCAAACTGGACGGACTAACACACACAACCACAACTCAAGAACAGAACATACAATGCAAATATTGCATGAAAAAAGCAATGGGATCACAAAAAAGAAGCACTGAAATCCATGAATCTCTGCCATGGTTGAGGTTATAATCTCTAGGATCGTCTCCACAGAACTCGCAAAATAGTTCTCCACCGAGGATCACCGAAACGACGTCGAGAAGGCGGCATACATGCGGTGAGTCACAGAACCGGTAGCGGTTCTCCTTCTCAGAGGGATCTCAGCGTCGAAGAACCAGGGAGACGACGAATTGAAAACACAATGGCTAATAAACATAAAATAGCAGTAGAGAAGAAGTGACAAACTGGCAATCACAACAAATGAGGGCCACGCAGTGGGAAACAGACAGGTGGAAGTATCTTGAAGTAGGTGGCGGCTCAACAAATCCCGAACAGCCAACACACATGGACGGCAATGATCAAGCGGCTGACGCTGATAGGATCACCGAAGAAACACAAACGGCAGAACCAGAGCCGTTAGATCTGCATTCATCAATAGCCAGAAAAGAGTCATAACAATAGGATTGCCATGGTGGAAGGCAGGCCGAACAACAAGCGAGCCATAACAGAGAAACATCCCAATGAAAAAACATTAGACAACCCAAAGGTCCAACAAACAAGCATCCCAATATAGACAATAATAATAAAATGAAATCAAAAAATAATTTTTCCTGGAAAAGCTGAAGAAACAACAATGTTTTAATATATGAAAACCCATTTTCACAAATCTACACCCTTTCAAAATTAAAATAAACAGATGTTGTTCTTGCAACCATCTAACAACCAATACACCCTATCACTAGTGCAGGCATATTCTCTACAACAGAAAAACCTAAGTCTACAAATGTTCACCTTGAATGAACATCACTTAGCATGTTCCGGTAGTATCACATGTTCAACCCACACTACATTTCTACTACTAAATTGATTAAACATGCTCAAAAAATTAAACTAAGAAACAAGAATTCAACAATCAAACCCAGCATTTCCCATTGATTAAAGCCAGAATAGTTGGTCTGACATGCACCAACAACCTGAAATTAAAACTACCTTTCCCGGGGGAAAATTAAAATGGAAAAAAACATGAAAAATTAAAAAATACAATGAATAATTAATCAAAACTGTAGAAAACTAAAAACAGTAATCACAGAACAGAAAACCGACATGAGAACATCCTCTCCACCTAAGCCCGAACATCTTAGACCAGCCCACACAAACCATTCTTCTTAACCGTGATTCCTCCACAAAGACAAGTGGATCCAGTCCTTAGAACGCTAGAAAAAAACTACAAATAACCTATGTCTAGTTCTAATGAAGGGACTGATAAAGGAACTAAAGGACTTATGCAGACTCATAATCGGAACACACCACATTTTTCTGGGTCATACTATCTTTTCCTTTTAGATTAGGACAGTAACGTTTAATGTGGCTGATATTACCACACTCAAAACCCTGAAATCCTTTAAACCGACTCTTTTCCTTCCTACCATTATTTTGCATAGGTGCCTTGGTATATAACATTTGAGGGTAACTATTAATAGAACTCAACTCTTCCTTCAAACTGTGCATTTGAAGATCATGAGATAGGACAACAGATATAACCTCTTCTAACGTAATGGAATCCCGACCATATATCATGGAATCTTTTAATGAATTAAAATAATTATTATGAGAGGTTAATAGGATTAAAGCTTGGTCCTCATCCTCAACATCAATATCCATGTTTTCTAAATGTAATTTTTTTATTAAACTCGTCTATATTAACATGAACAGAAGAACCAGGTGACATTTTAAAATTGTATAAATGCATTTTTTTTACACATAAGCCCAAGAAAAGATTTATTCATATACAAATGCTCGAGTTCAGCCCACATCAATTTAGCAGTAGTTTCATGTGATACTTCATGTAGCATCATATCACCCAAAGTTAATAGTAGAGTGTAGTGTTCCTTTTCCAATATACTCGGATCAACATCGACAAAAGTAGTGGTGGACTGACCGTCGGTAGTGACAGTCACAATAGGTTTCTTACTACCCTGCAAATCATTAGCAAGACCATTATGAACAAGTAAAGCACGCATATTAACTCTCCACAAATTAAAATCTTTTTCTCTGTATAATTTATCAATTTCAAACTTGAACGACATTGTAAATAAAACGAGTAATCAGGCTCTGATACCACTTGTTGCGAAAATGATACAGTTTGCAGAGATAAACACAATGTAACCACAACCGAGTATAAAACGTGTTATCAAAAAAGTCGGAACACCAGAAAATGAAACTTACATGTAAATAAAATGAACAACAGGATTTACGTGGTTTAGAACTTATGGTCCTAATCCATGGCTAGAACACCACCACTGATTCTTTATTATTATGCAAACGAAAACAAAGCAAATACAATCAGAGAAGAAGCAAAGAGAAACCAAGCACACATACCAAAGAAGCTATCTAAGAACGAGGACCTCACCGCCCCAAGAGTGAATGATGAACCATGGCTTGGAGTTAGAGGAGTACTCTTCCAAACAGGATAGACTCACGCACGCAACCCCTACTCATGAATAATATCAACAAAGGAAAATAGAACATACAATGCATAGATTGTGAGAAAACAGAAATGGGATCACAAAAAATAAGCACCAAAAGCCATGAATCTCCACCAGGGTTGAGGTTATAATCTCCAGGGTCGTCTCCACAGAACTTGCATAAGTGTTCTCCACCAGGGATCACCGGAATGACGTCGAGATGGCAGCGTATAGGCGGCGGGTCACAGAACCAGCAACGGTTCCCTTTCTCAGAGGGATCTCAACATCGACGAACTAGGGTGACGATGAATTGAAAACACATAGGAAACTAAATATAAAGGAGAAACAGAGACGAAGAGACGCACTGACAATCGCAACAAACAAGGTCCACGTGGCAGGCAACGGATGGGAGGAAGTATCTCGAAGTAGGCGGTGGCTCAACAAATCCCGAAAATCCAACACACGTCGACAACAATGATCAAGCGGCCGAAGCAGATAGGATCACCGAAGAAACACAAACGGCAAAACCAGAGTCGTTAGATCTGCATTCATCAACGTCCAGAAAAGAGGCATAACAACAGGATCACCACGGTGGAAGGGAGGCCGAACAACAAGAGGGCCACAACAGAGAACCAACCCCGTGAACATACATGCCACGTCCCAGAGACCCAGCAAACAAGAAGCCCAATATGGACAATAATAATAAAATGAAAAGAACAAATAATTTTTCATGGCAAAGCCAAAGAAACAACAACATTTTAATATTTGAAAACCCATTTTCAAAAATCTCCACCTTTTCAAAATTTAAACCAAAAATAGATGGTGTTCTTGCTGTAACACCCCAAGATTTCATAGTGTGTTATTTCTTCAAAATAATTCAATAACTTGCACTACACGCAACACCGAGTTCAATCACACCATGAATTACAAAAAAAAATCCATTTAAAAGAGGTCATGAATAGTATTAACTAAATTTTAAACTTTATATAATCCTTATAATTTTAGAATCCATATTATGAGTTTCTTAGTCATAATGCAAGAACAGATTCATTTTCAGTATTGCACTTTTATCAACTTTTGATAGTGAAACCTTTTTAAATACAATATTTTATACTTTTTGACTAAATGGAGACATCAAAAAATTTAAAATGAAACATCCCAAGCTTCCACGGTACGCTTTCCTTTGAATAAAACTGTAGCGTGTGTTGTACGCAACTTCGACTTCTAACACACCGTAACCAATCAAACTAGCTGTTATGAATAGTAATACCTACTTTTTGAAGTTATATATATTTTATATTTTAAAATGGACTTCATTTTTGGATTCGGAATATCAAATTTAGCCTAATGTGAAATTTTGGTACTTTTCGGATAACTTTCATATTTTGATGAATAGTGAAAATTACTAAATTTTAATTAAAAACAACTTTTTTAATCAAAATAATTAATAGTAATAAATTATGAATTTGAGTGGTTTTAAAGTATATTTAGAATATATTTTTACTATTTAATATAATTTTGGTCATTGGACATAATTTTACAATTAAACCGAACATAAACAAGTGTCAATCTTTTGATAGTTATTATGTCTTAAAAACACGCTTTTTGTTTTGACAGCGGGAATTGATTTTAAATTAATTTTTGCCACTTCTGTGTTTTGAATTTAGAAAAATGGATTCCATATTTGGAATCAGGATGTTCAAATTGTGTAAATAGGTAACTTTTATTTTTAGACATTTTGAATAATTACTGCGGTAAATATTTTATTTACCATGGTTAAGGGTAAATCCGGTAAATAAGGGTTAAAAAAATAATATTATAATAATACTAAATTACCCTAAAACGTTTCTTAACCCTATTGGTTGATACATGGTCGACCATGGGAATCTTTGGGTCTATTTTGGGACCCCATGGATCCACTTGTAAGTGATAATGACACATTATATTAATAAAGCTTAAATAAAAATAAAAATGGCATAAGCTTACATCTTTTAGAAGAACAATTTGTACATAGGGTTATACATGTTGGATTTTCGATTATAAATATTCATTAGAAAGATAAAAAGATTTCCTACATAATGATATTTTATTTATAATTTTTAGACATTAAATAAGTTATTTTATTTTTGACACAATGATGATGCAGTAATTACTATAATAGTAAAAAATTAAAATAATTGATATTATAAATACCCAAATAAATATAATATGAAACTTTTAATGAATTAAACTAATTTTCTAGGATAATATGATATATTAGGATTGATTTAATTGACTTTTTTCGAAGTAATCAATCTGTTAAGAGTTTCACAAAAATCAACTATTGAATAGTGTCAAAATTGACATAAAAGAGTTCTTAAAACAAATATTATATTATTAATTAATATTAAATTCCTAAAAATCTAAGGTTCGGCCAACAGACTTATATTATGATAGGTTAATCATTAATGGACCACTTGGGGGTCACTTGGATGTATATAGTAAGTTTATTAACCATATTATATAAAAATACAAAGAGACATTGTAAAAGTGAAACTAATTAACTTAGAGTTAATACTTAAAGATAAGGTTAATATAAGTACCCAAACCTGTCTAAATTCTATTGGTTGAGTGGTTTTCGACCTATCCCCACCTTAACCTTTGAATAATAAGCTTTGGAGCCATTAGAAACCGAATATGAATTTATTATAAATTAATATTTCTAGCTTTTCCAAAGGTGCCCCTCACCCCTCTTATAAAAGGGCACTCCTCCTTCTCATTTTCTCACACCTCTCAAGCCACATGGCTCGTCCAAACTCTGCCCAACTAAGCTCCCCACATCCCTCTCCTCCTCCTTGAAGCTTTCCCTTAGGCAGAAAGCATTTCAACAAGTCCTTTGGTTCTAACCAAAGTGAGTTACCTAAATTAAAGGTAACGATTTCTCTTAAATTATTTTCATTTATTTTGCTTCTCCAACCCCCAAACTCTTTTTATTTCCTTTATTTTGTAACAACACCAGTATCCTCAATATACTAGGATGTTGTTATAAGAAGGATTCAAACTACACATACACAAAACTCCATCTAATGGATGATGAACATAATGTTTCTGTGGATGGCAAACTAACGCCTCACGAAACGATGATTGTTCAAATACATCTTACCGCCTCTCATGGTGGCCATTATGATGGCACTGTAATTAAATATGATATTAATGACATATATTTTATATATAAGCTTCTGTAATTCCATTTTATTTCATACCATTATTCATTTCATGTTGTATATACATACGATAATTTCATTTGAGGAAGTGCGGACTACCGCCCCCTTAAAATGATATGACTCGTTCATACAACACATGGAACGTATAAAGGATGGTGTTAATGAACTTAAGTAACATATATAAAATATTATATTATACTGGAATAGTAATATACCTATGTATAATTTGGATTTGATTCTTTTAAAATAAAAATTTAATGGAAGTAGCGTTCGTGCGTACGTACGGACTACCGTCTCTACGAACGCGATAAGATTCATTCTCCATCATATCCATTCAAGTATTATTCTCATTTTAGGGTTAAAAATAATGTTAATATCAATCTGATTATGAATAAGATATTATCTATCCATTAAAAACATGTATTACGTAACCAAACATTTAAGAAGAACGAATCGATTATCACCCAAAACGACGATAATACTAAGATATTATTAATAAAGCAATGTTAAAAGATCATATATGATATCATATTAATGTATATGATTCTTGTATAATTTAATAACAATTATTTCACCATTATACAGGAGGTTAACCTACCCCAACCAAGGAAAAGTACAAGGTAAGGGTTATTTCACAATCTCTTCATTATCCGAGGTTGTATTATACGTAATAATCTACTGGGATCTCTTTATCATCCACATCCATGTTTCTTCGAAATGTATTTCAAAACATTTTTACTATTTACAAGAATATGTGTTAAAGTCATTTATACCCTTGTTTGACTTTTTATAAGAGGTTTATAAAGGAATCTTTCCGTCGTTTTCAAAACAAGGTCTTTTTTAACCTTTTCGACAGAATTGAGGTAAGAATGTTTTTTTTAACTTATACGGCGGGTGCGGTTATTTTCCGCCGTTATAAAATCGTCGAAGCTTTCCTTATAAGCTTATAAGAATATTTTCAAAGAAAATGTTTTATTTTATATGGATCTTAAATGATTTCAAAATAAAAGGAGATACTTCTTTTAAAAGAATTTTGATTTCATCTATGTCAACATCCTTTGATGGATTTTAAGATTATTTGAAGTTGATTTATTATAATACAAAACTTCTATATTGTATTGAATGTTTTGTGATATGTTTGACTGTGGATGTGCTATTTTATACCATTCATAGTTTATGGTGAAACTATTGACATTTCGTATGGTATTTTTAATCCGAATGTTTATGTTATATTTCAAACTTTTCTTCAGATGAATGTGCTAAAAAAGTATGTTCCGGGTTGGGGACCGGTAAAAGTAAGCCCTCCAGGTTGGGGACTGGTTAAAGTAAGCCCTCCAGGTTAGGGACTGGTAAAAGTAAGCCCTCCGGTTTGGTCTCCGGTTATTAGAGGTACTCCGGGTTGGTGTCCGGTTATTAGAGGCACTCCGGGTTGGTGTCCGGTTATTAGAGGCACTCCGGGTTGGTGTCCGGTTATTAGAGGCACTCCGGGTTGGTGTCCGGTTATTAGAGGCACTCCGGGTTGGGTTCCGGTTAGAAGTAACCCCTAGGTCTTGGGATGAGGCCTAGACAATAAAATTAACGTTTGACATTATGCATTCCAACATTATGAAAGTGGTTATTAATATTGCATGTGATTATTCGATTAGTAGAATATCCATGTGAACAAGTAAATGGAATTATTTCATTTTACTTTTGCCATACTATGTTGAAGTTAAATTTTAAAAGGCTTTTGTTTTAGTAATTCATTGCCTTAAATGTTTATGCTTATTTTGAATGTTCCGCTATATTGTTATCCTTACTGGGCATTTGAGCTCACCCCTTTTCTATGTTTTATTTTTCCCAGGAAGTGAAGAAGTAAGTTATGAATGACCTGCAGGGATATTATGTGGGGATATGAGTGTGGATTATGGATACAATATGTTGTTGTAGTAGTTTTTCGTTTTATGATGTAATGTAAAACTTATGAATATATCTAGTGTTTCCAAGGCTACTAAACCAATCGGTCTTTCGAGATTTGATCTTTCTTGTGATCATGCCAATGTTATGTAATTAATGCACCGACTCTGGGCAACTGGGGTCGGGGCGTTACAGTTGGTATCAGAGGAAGTTTAGTACAAACCTTGGAAGCTAGATTTAGATAAACTCTGATTAGAGCACGTAGACCTAAGGTGAACTTTGAGGATTAGTATAGAAGAACTTCCTAGAATTTTGGTATTGTAGAGATTTTGTGAGTTTTCCGAGCAATACATCCCTGTCTGGATACGAGCAGGTAGAGGTGGCTCTGGCACAGATGTACCTAGGGGTAAAACCCGAAAACACCGCTTTGAGCTAGACTCGAACGGGAACTGGTGCACGACAACGGGCCTTGCTGCACTCTTGGTTACGACACTCCCGGGGGATATGCTTAGGATAATTCTCATTTTCATTACAAATCATTATGAAGGGTTTATGAGTATATACTTCCTCAAAGAAAACATTCTTATGATTATGGATTATATCCATAAATAGTTCAATTTATGTTAAGTGTTTTATAAGTATGGGATTATGTATTTTGATTCATAAACTGATCTAGTTTATGCCATTGTTTGGAAATGGCACCCAGTAGAAGGAATGAGAACTCCAGCAATGCACATGATCCAAAGAGAAGGAAGGATCATATATTTCATGGTCTTAAGCTAGAATTTATAAGAGAAATAGTCTCCCATGTATGATCATCATATGATGAAATAATATTATGTGTTGATAAGATAAGTAAAGAGTTTACTGAGTCCTATGGCTTTGAAGGGAAGCAAGAGAAGAAAAGGATGGAAGAGAGAAAGATGGATAAAGGGAAGAGGGAAAAGAATAATTTTCCCATATGTGGTAACTGTGGAAAGAAACACCCTAGAACTTTCCTGAAAGGAATGAGAGTTTGTTATAAGTGTGGAGGAAAAGGGCACAAAGTACGTGACTGCAAGGGTAAGAAAATGGTTTAAAATGTACAATGCTTCATTTGCAAGGAGTTTGGACACTACGCGAACCTTTGTCCCAATCATCAGACTATGCCGCAAATGATGCTATTGGATAATAATAAAGTTATGATACTACCACATATGAAGAGGAATGATTAGAGTTCTTATGTTGATTATGTCAATTGAGTGTTGTATCAACAATGTACTTGTTAAAATAATTATGGAGTATATAAGGATTGTACTGCAGTACTATTTCATTAGGAACAAAGAAAAGTGACTCAATAGCAGGATAAATTTTTGGAAAATATATGGTTGAGAGCATGATAAATCATAATATAGTTCTGATACTGAGGTAGTGATTTTGGAATAATATGTGATTGTTTTGGATAAATTATATTGGATATTCTTGACTACCCTGGAACTGATTAATGATTTGTATATTCCATCATTGTTGGGGTTTAAAACATTTTTGGATTAATGAAGTATATCCAGCATTCTACATGGAATAAGGGAGCATGAATGTAATCAATAAGGAATATGGTAATTCAGGATGTTTCAGAGTATTAAAAGAATACATGATGAAGGTATTCATATGCTATTACGGGGTAAAAAGAATCTACATTATGCTTACCTTCCTTATAAATGTTGGACTATGAGTTTGGACAGAAGTATTTTGGATAGTTCTAGTTTGGATTATTTTGGATTGCCATAAAAGGACAACCCAGAGGTCGGGCGGCAACCCGTCGCGTCCGGCAAGGCTGTGAGACTTGAACCCGCAACCGAAGGGCGACAAGGGTGTATCACCTACCACTGGCCCAAGAAATGTCCTGGATTAAATAATGTAGTTTTTTTTAAAAGATCTGATAGATGAATTATAAATTCGTTTATTTTGGAACCCTATACGAATAGTGTAAATAGAAATTTTTACATTCTATTATCTTTTAGAGTGAAAGATGAGTTTGTGGTAGAAATTTATTAAAGGATAAAACTATAATTATAAAGTAAGTATACCTCCTTATGATCTTAGCCAAACTCATAAATAAATTCCTCAACATTAATAAAAGGAACTTAGAACAAAAATGTTGTCCTAGATGGTACCTTAAATCATCACTAATTTATGGCTTTGGGATTTTTGGCCTTTTCATAGCCATGTTCTCTACCACTCTCCATCAGATAATTGATGGTTAGATTTCTCCTCCATATCCATATTTTCCTACATGGAACCCTAGTATGTGTTATGTTCGGTAATCTTCATACTTTCCACCCTTTGTTTAAAATAGAGGCCTCATTAATTCATTTTTCGATGTGGGATTTCAACTATGATATTTTGAAACATCAGAAATGTGTTATCCTAATACCCTATGTTTTGTTGAACCGATGGTATTTCAAATCATCATAGATTGATGAATTTAAGGACCTCAATTTTACACTTGTTTGTGATTGATGACCTCAATCAATACCTATAAATATTTACGTTTTTCCTCCAATTATATGTCTCTAATTGCCACCAATGTTCTCCTAATCGAGATCATAATTTGGTGGTGACCCTTTCATTTCTCTTTTCCTCATATTAAGACTAAATTTTAGTAACCCAATTTCCGATGTGGGTTTTCCCACAAAGATATTTTCTATTTTCAACCTTTTATTTTCGAAGAACAATTTCAAATTGCGAGGACGCAATTTATTGAAGGAGGGGAGAATGTAACACCCCAAGATTTCATACTGTGTTATTTCTTCAAAATAATTCAATAACTTGCACTACACGCAACACCGAGTTCAATCACACCATGAATTACAAAAAAAAATCCATTTAAAAGAGGTCATGAATAGTATTAACTAAATTTTAAACTTTATATAATCCTTATAATTTTAGAATCCATATTATGAGTTTCTTAGTCATAATGCAAGAACAGATTCATTTTCAGTATTGCACTTTTATCAACTTTTGATAGTGAAACCTTTTTAAATACAATATTTTATACTTTTTGACTAAATGGAGACATCAAAAAATTTAAAATGAAACATCCCAAGCTTCCACGGTACGCTTTCCTTTGAATAAAACTGTAGCGTGTGTTGTACGCAACTTCGAGTTCTAACACACCGTAACCAATCAAACTAGCTGTTATGAATAGTAATACCTACTTTTTGAAGTTATATATATTTTATATTTTAAAATGGACTTCAATTTTGGATTCGGAATATCAAATTTAGCCTAAGGTGAAATTTTGGTACTTTTCGGATAACTTTCATATTTTGATGAATAGTGAAAATTACTAAATTTTAATTAAAAACAACTTTTTTAATCAAAATAATTAATAGTAATAAATTATGAATTTGAGTGGTTTTAAAGTATATTTAGAATATATTTTTACTATTTAATATAATTTTGGTCATTGGACATAATTTTACAATTAAACCGAACATAAACAAGTGTCAATCTTTTGATAGTTATTATGTCTTAAAAACACGCTTTTTGTTTTGACAGCGGGAATTGATTTTAAATTAATTTTTGCCACTTCTGTGTTTTGAATTTAGAAAAATGGATTCCATATTTGGAATCAGGATGTTCAAATTGTGTAAATAGGTAACTTTTATTTTTAGACATTTTGAATAATTACTGCGGTAAATATTTTATTTACCATGGTTAAGGGTAAATCCGGTAAATAAGGGTTAAAAAAATAATATTATAATAATACTAAATTACCCTAAAACGTTTCTTAACCCTATTGGTTGATACATGGTCGACCATGGGAATCTTTGGGTCTATTTTGGGACCCCATGGATCCACTTGTAAGTGATAATGACACATTATATTAATAAAGCTTAAATAAAAATAAAAATGGCATAAGCTTACATCTTTTAGAAGAACAATTTTTACATAGGGTTATACATGTTGGATTTTCGATTATAAATATTCATTAGAAATATAAAAAGATTTCCTACATAATGATATTTTATTTATAATTTTTAGACATTAAATAAGTTATTTTATTTTTGACACAATGATGATGCAGTAATTACTATAATAGTAAAAAATTAAAATAATTGATATTATAAATACCCAAATAAATATAATATGAAACTTTTAATGAATTAAACTAATTTTCTAGGATAATATGATATATTAGGATTTATTTAATTGACTTTTTTCGAATTAATCAATCTGTTAAGAGTTTCACAAAAATCAACTATTGAATAGTGTCAAAATTGACATAAAAGAGTTCTTAAAACAAATATTATATTATTAATTAATATTAAATTCCTAAAAATCTAAGGTTCGGCCAACAGACTTATATTATGATAGGTTAATCATTAATGGACCACTTGGGGGTCTCTTGGATGTATATAGTAAGTTTATTAACCATATTATATAAAAATACAAAGAGACATTGTAAAAGTGAAACTAATTAACTTAGAGTTAATACTTAAAGATAAGGTTAATATAAGTACCCAAACCTGTCTAAATTCTATTGGTTGAGTGGTTTTCGACCTATCCCCACCTTAACCTTTGAATAATAAGCTTTGGAGCCATTAGAAACCGAATATGAATTTATTATAAATTAATATTTCTAGCTTTTCCAAAGGTGCCCCTCACCCCTCTTATAAAAGGGCACTCCTCCTTCTCATTTTCTCACACCTCTCAAGCCACCTGGCTCGTCCAAACTCTGCCCAACTAAGCTCCCCACATCCCTCTCCTCCTCCTTGAAGCTTTCCCTTAGGCAGAAAGCATTTCAACAAGTCCTTTGGTTCTAACCAAAGTGAGTTACCTAAATTAAAGGTAACGATTTCTCTTAAATTATTTTCATTTATTTTGCTTCTCCAACCCCCAAACTCTTTTTATTTCCTTTATTTTGTAACAACACCAGTATCCTCAATATACTAGGATGTTTTTATAAGAAGGATTCAAACTACACATACACAAAACTCCATCTAATGGATGATGAACATAATGTTTCTGTGGATGGCAAACTAACGCCTCACGAAACGATGATTGTTCAAATACATCTTACCGCCTCTCATGGTGGCCATTATGATGGCACTGTAATTAAATATGATATTAATGACATATATTTTATATATAAGCTTCTGTAATTCCATTTTATTTCATACCATTATTCATTTCATGTTGTATATACATACGATAATTTCATTTGAGGAAGTGCGGACTACCGCCCCCTTAAAATGATATGACTCGTTCATACCACACATGGAACGTATAAAGGATGGTGTTAATGAACTTAAGTAACATATATAAAATATTATATTATACTGGAATAGTAATATACCTATGTATAATTTGGATTTGATTCTTTTAAAATAAAAATTTAATGGAAGTAGCGTTCGTGCGTACGTACGGACTACCGTCTCCACGAACGCGATAAGATTCATTCTCCATCATATCCATTCAAGTATTATTCTCATTTTAGGGTGAAAAATAATGTTAATATAAATCTGATTATGAATAAGATATTATCTATCCATTACAAACATGTATTACGTAACCAAACATTTAAGAAGAACGAATCGATTATCACCCAAAACGACGATAATACTAAGATATTATTAATAAAGCAATGTTAAAAGATCATATATGATATCATATTAATGTATATGATTCTTGTATAATTTAATAACAATTATTTCACCATTATACAGGAGGTTAACCTACCCCAACCAAGGAAAAGTACAAGGTAAGGGTTATTTCACAATCTCTTCATTATCCGAGGTTGTATTATACGTAATAATCTACTGGGATCTCTTTATCATCCACATCCATGTTTCTTCGAAATGTATTTCAAAACATTTTTACTATTTACAAGAATATGTGTTAAAGTCATTTATACCCTTGTTTGACTTTTTATAAGAGGTTTATAAAGGAATCTTTCCGTCGTTTTCAAAACAAGGTCTTTTTTAACCTTTTCGACAGAATTGAGGTAAGAATGTTTTTTTTAACTTATACGGCGGGTGCGGTTATTTTCCGCCGTTATAAAATCGTCGAAGCTTTCCTTACAAGCTTATAAGAATATTTTAAAAGAAAATGTTTTATTTTATATGGATCTTAAATGATTTCAAAATAAAAGGAGATACTTCTTTTAAAAGAATTTTGATTTCATCTATGTCAACATCCTTTGATGGATTTTAAGATTATTTGAAATTGATTTATTATGATACAAAACTTCTATATTGTATTGAAGGTTTTGTGATATGTTTGACTGTGTATGTGCTATTTTTATACCATTCATAGTTTATGGTGAAATTATTTACATTTTGTATGCTTGTTCCAATAAGAATGTTTATGTTATATTTCAACCTTTACTTCATATGAATGTGTTGGACAAGTATGTTCCAGGTTGGGGACTGGTTAAAGTAAGCCCTCCAGGTTGGGGACTGGTTAAAGTAAGCCCTCCAGGTTGGGAACTGGTAAAAGTAAGCCCTCCAGGTTAGGGACTGGTAAAAGTATGCCCTCCGGTTTGGTCTCCGGTTATTAGAGGCACTCCGGGTTGGGGACCGGTAAAAGTAAGCCCTCCAGGTTGGGGACTGGTTAAAGTAAGCCCTCCAGGTTAGGGACTGGTAAAAGTAAGCCCTCCGGTTTGGTCTCCGGTTATTAGAGGTACTCCGGGTTGGTGTCCGGTTATTAGAGGCACTCCGGGTTGGTGTCCGGTTATTAGAGGCACTCCGGGTTGGTGTCCGGTTATTAGAGGCACTCCGGGTTGGTGTCCGGTTATTAGAGGCACTCCGGGTTGGGTTCCGGTTAGAAGTAACCCCTAGGTCTTGGGATGAGGCCTAGACAATAAAATTAACGTTTGACATTATGCATTCCAACATTATGAAAGTGGTTATTAATATTGCATGTGATTATTAGATTAGTAGAATATCCATGTGAACAAGTAAATGGCATTATTTCATTTTACTTTTTCCATACTATGTTGAAGTTCAATTTTAAAAGGCTTTTGTTTTAGTAATTCATTGCCTTAAATGTTTATGCTTATTTTGAATGTTCCGCTATATTGTTATCCTTACTGGGAATTTGAGCTCACCCCTTTTCTATGTTTTATTTTTCCCAGGAAGTGAAGAAGTAAGTTATGAATGACCTGCAGGGATATTATGTGGGGATATGAGTGTGGATTATGGATACAATATGTTGTTGTAGTAGTTTTTCGTTTTATGATGTAATGTAAAACTTATGAATATATCTAGTGTTTCCAAGGCTACTAAACCAATCGGTCTTTCGAGATTTGATCTTTCTTGTGATCATGCCAATGTTATGTAATTAATGCACCGACTCTGGGCAACTGGGGTCGGGGCGTTACACTTGCAAACATCTAACTACCGATACAACCTCACACTAGTGCGGGTAGATTCTCTAAAACAGAAAAACCTAAGTGTACAAATGTTCACCCAGAATGAACAACACTTAGAAAGTGCCGGTAGTAGCACATGTTCTACCCACACTACATTTCTACTACTAAACATATTACATATGCTCAGAAATATAAACTAAGCAAAATAATTCCACAAACATACCCAACATTTACCATTGATTCAACCTGGAACAGTTGGTCTGACATGCACCAATAACATGAAATTCAAACAACCTTTCCCGGGGGTAAATTAAAATGACAAAAATCATGAAATATTATAAAATACAATGACTCGTTAATCAAAACTGTAGAAAACTAAACACAGTAATCACAAAATAAAAAACCGACCGGAGAACATCCTCTCCACCTAAGCCCGAACAGCTTAGGCCAGCCCACACAAACCTTTTTTCTTAACTGTGATTCCTCCATAAAGACAAGTGGAGCCAGTCCTAGGAACACATGAAAAAAACTACAAAGAACCTTTGTCTAGTTCTAACGAAGGGGCAGATAAAGGAACTAAAGGACTTAGTAAGACTCTTAATCCGGACATACCACATTTGTCTGGGCCATACTATCTTTTCCTTTCAGATTAGGACAGTATCATTTAATGTGGCTGATATTACCACACTCAAAACACTAAAATTATTTAAACCGGCTCTTTTCCTTCCAACCCTTATATTGCATTGGTGCCTTGGTATATAACATTTGAGGCTCACTCTTAACAGAACTCAACTCTTCCTTGAAACTTTGTGTTTGAAGATCACAAGACAAGACAACAGACATAACCTCTTCCAACATAATAGAATCCCGACCATACATCATGGAATCACATAACGAATTAAAATAATCATCAATAGAGGTTAACAGGATTAAATCTTGGTCCTCATTCTTAACTTTAATATCTATGTTTTCTAAATCTAACAGAATTTTATTAAACTCCTCTATATGAACATGCAGAAGAAGTAAAAGACATTTTAAAATTGAATAAACACATTTTTTTATATAGACACCAAAGAAAAGGCTTATTCATATACAAATGGTCGAGTTTAGGCCACATCGATTTAGTAGTAGTTTCATGTGCTACTTCACGTAGCACCTTATCACCCAAAGTTAACAGTAGAGTGCAGTGTGCCTTTTCCAATATACCAGTATCAACATCGAAAAAAGTAGTGGTGGACTGACCATCGGCAGTGACAGTCACAATAGGTTTCTTAATACCGTGCAAATCATCAGCAAGACCATTATGAACAAGTAAAGAATGAATTTTAACTCTCCACAAATTAAACTCATTTTCACCATCAAATATATCAATTTCAAACTTGACAGACATTGTATATAAAATGAGTAATCAGGCTCTGATACCACTTGTTGTGGAAATGATACGGTTTGTAGAGATAAACACAACATAAACACTGCCGAGTATAAAACTTGTATTCAACAATGTCGGAAAACCAGAAAATGAAACTTGAAGGAACGTAAAATGAACAACAGGATTTATGTGGTTCGGAACTTATGGTACTACTCCACGGAAAGAACACCACCACCAATTCTTTATTATTATGAAAAAGAAAATAGAGAAAATACAAACAGAGAAGCAGCAAAGACATACCATGCACTTGGACCACAGAAGCTACCCAAGAACGAAGACCACTCAACCCCAAGAGCCAGTGATGAACCCTGGCTCGGAGTTAGCGGAGTACTCTTCCGAACTGGATGGACTCACGCACGCAACCCCGACTCAAGAACAAGATCAATAAAGGAAAACAAAACATACAACGCAAATATTGCAAGAAAAAATAAATGGGCTCACAACAAAGAAGCATCGAAAGACATGAATCTCTGCCTGGGTTGAGGTTTTAATCTCCAGGATAGTCTCTACAAAACTCGCAAAAGAGTTCTCCACTGGGGATCAACAGAACGACGTCGATATGGCGGCGTATAGGAGGTGGTTCATAGAACCAGCAGTGGTTCTTTTTCTCAGAGGGCTCTCAGCATAGAAGAACCAGGGTGACGATGAATTGATAACACAGCGGCTAATAAACATAAAAGAGCAGCAGAGACGATGCAAGACATTGAAAAGTGAAATACACGACGGACACACGGCGAGAAAAAAATGGGTGAATGTATCTCGAAGCAGGAGGCGTCTCAACAAATCCCGAACAGCCAACACACATGGACGAAAATTATCAAGCGACCGATGCAGATAGGATCACTGAAGAAACAAAAATGTCAAAACCAGATCCAATAGATCCGCATTCATCAATGGAATGAAAAGAGGCATAACAACAGGATCGTTATGGTGGAAGGGAGGCTAGACAATAAGCGGGAGACAACAGAGAACCATCCCAATGAACAAAAATTCCACGGCCCAGAGGCACAACAAACAAGCAGCCCAATATGCACAATAATAATAAAACAAAAAAACAAATAATTTTCATGGAAAAGCCGAAGAAACATCAACGTTTTATTATATGAAAATCCTTTTTCACTAATCTTGACATTTTCAAAAATAAAACCAAAAACAGATGGCGTTCTTGCAAACATCTAACTACCGATACACCATATCACTAGTGCAGGAAGATTCTCTACAACAGAAAAACCTAAGTCTACAAATGTTCACCACGAATGAACATCACATAGCATGTGCTGGTAGTAGCACATGTTCAACCCACACTAAATTTATGACTGCTAAATAGATTTAACATGCTCAAATATTTAAATTATGCAAAAGAATTCAACAAACTTACCCAACATTTACCATTGATTAAACCCGGAACAGTTCGTCTGACATGAACCAACAACCTGAAATTCAAACAGCCTTTCCCAGGGGTAAATTACAATGGAAAAAAACATGAAAGATTAAAAAATACAATTAATAATTAATCAAAACCGTTGAAAACTAAACACATTTATCACATAACAGAAAACCGATAAGAGAACATCCTCCCCACCTAAGCCCGAACAGCTTAGACCAGCCCAGACAAACCTTTTTTCTTAACCGCGATTCCTCCACAAAGACAAGTGGATCCAGTCCTAGGAATGCAAGAAAAAAACTACAAAGAACCTTTGTCTAGTTCTAACGAAGGAGCTGCTAAAGGAACTATTGGACTTATGCAGACTCATAATCAGGACATACCACATTTTTCTGGGCCATACTATCTTTTCCTTTCAGATTAGTAAAGTAACGTTTAATGTGGGCGATATTACCACACTCAAAACACCAAAATCTTGTAAACTGACTGTTTTCCTTACTACCCTTATTTTGCATAGGTTCCTTGGTATATAACATTTGAGGCTCACTCTTAATAGAACTCAAATCTTCCTTCAAACTGTGCATTTGAAGATCACGATACAAGACAATTGACATAACCTCAACTAACGTAATGGAATCCCGACCATACATCATGGAATCTCTTAATGAATTAAAATAATCATCAAGAGAGGTTAACATGATTAAAGCTTGGTCCTCATCCTTAACTTCAATATCCATGTTTGCTAAATGTAACAGAATTTTATTAAACTCGTTTATATGAACATGCACAGATTAACTAGGTGACATTTTAAAATTGTATAAATGCTTTTTTTTACACAGAAGCCCAACCAAAGATTTAGTCATATACAAATTCTCGAGTTTAGCCCACATCGATCAACAGTAGTTTCATGTGCTACTTCACGTAGCACCTTATCACCCAGTGTTAAAAGTAGAGTGCAGTGTGCATTTTCCAATATACTAGGATCAAAGTCTACAAAAGTAGTGGTGGACTGACCATCGGTAGTGACAGTCACAACGAGTTTCTTACAACCGTGCAAAGCATCAGCAAGACCATTATGAACAAGTAAATCACGCATTTTAACTCTCCAAAAATTAAAATAATTTTCTCCTTCAAATTTATCAATTGAAAACTTGATATACATTGTAAATAAAATGAGTAATCAGGCTCTGATACCACTTGTTGAGAAAATGATACTATTTGCAGAGATAAACACAACGTAAACACAGCCGAGTATAAAACGTGTTATCAACAAAATCGGAAAACCAGAAAATGAAACTTCAAGGAAAGTAAAATGAACAACAGGATTTACGTGGTTCGGACCTTATGGTCCTACTCCATAGCTTGAACACCACAACCGATTATTTATTATTATGCTAAAAAAACAGAGCAAATACAAACATAGAAGTAGCAAAGACAGACCACACACACGGTCCACAGAAGCTATCCAAGAACGAAGACCTCTCTGCCCCAAGAGCTAGTGTTGAACCCTGGCTCGTTGTTAGTGGAGTACACTTCCGAACTGTATGGACTCACGCACGCAACCCCGACTCAAGAACAAGATAATGAAGGGAAAACCGAACATACAACGTAACGATTGCAAGAAAAAAAAACTTTCTCACAACAATGATGCACTGAAAGCCATGAATCTCTGCCAGGGTTGAGGTTCTAATCTCCAAGATCATCTCCACAGAACTTGCAAAATAATTCTCCACCCGGTGTCACCAGATTGGCATCCAGATTGCGGCATACAGGCGGCGTGTCACATAACCAGTAGTGGTTTTCTTTCTCAGAGGGCTCTCAGCATCTAAGAACCAGGGCGACAATGAATTGAAAACACAACATCTACTAAACATAAAGGAGTACCAGAGATGAAGTGACGACACTGAAAAGCACAACAGACGAGGGCCACGTGGCTGGCAAAAGATTGGCGTATGTATTTCGAAGCAGGCGGCGGCTCAACAAATCATGAACAGCCAACACACGTGGATGGTAATGATCAAGCGGCCAACACGGATAGGATCACCGAAGAAACAAAAACTATAGAACCTAAGCCATTAGATCTTTATTCATCAACCACAATAAAAGAGGCATAACAATAGGATCACAATGGTGGAAGGGAGGACTAACAATAAGCAGTTCACATTAGATAACTAGCCCAGCGAACAAACATGCCACAACCTAGAGGCCTAACAAACAAGAAGCCCAATATGCACAATAAAAATAAAACCAAAACAATAAATAATTTTGCATGGAAAAGCTGAATAAACAACAACGTTTTAATATTTGAAAACCCATTTTCACAATTAGAAAAGGGAAATATTATTTGATCAACCCAAAATATATTTATAATTACGTTAAACAAAAAATATAGATAATTTTTCCCGTTTTGGTAATTAGTGATACCGAAATATATTTATATTTATTATAGTTTAAAATATAATCTTATTTAGGATTATATTTTATTCAAAATTGATTATTAGATAAAAAATTAATTATATATACATAATTTTATTTATTATAAATAAAATTGTTATATTTATATATTTAAATATAAATATTTTTTTTCTTATATATATAATTATAAAAATATAAATAGAATTATGTTTTCACTTATTGTGCTTTCAAATAACAAAATACTACAAATTTTCTTATATTTACAGTTTATAATTAGGTAAACAATATATTATATACAAATAAATATATTTTCTATATATAAAATTTTATACCTTTTATTTATTATATTAAAATAAAATTATATTTATAAATATTAAATTATATTTATGTATATTAGGGTATTGATAATAAATATATTAGTATATTTATATATTTTTATTTTTATTATAACAAATTATTAATACAATGTAATTTTAAATATACCTTTTTATTGAAATCTTATTTAATAAAAATTTAATTTTATATGTATTTGTATAAATAAATATAACTATATTTATATTTATAATGAATATAAAAATATTTAAATAGTTATTTATGTAATTATATACCAATGTTATCCATGTAATAAAAAATTGTCTTTATATCAACACAATATTTATGATATTTTCTCATCGCACTTTGCTAACGCATGAGTTAAAATGAACTTAAGCAGAAAAATTAAAATGAAATCTATCAATTTATGGTCATGGATTGTGCTTCCATTTTAAATTTAAGTCCATATTTTTTATATATATTTGCGGTGCAACCTAGTATCTAACCCTACTACCACATAAGACTCATATGTGTAAGTATATACTCAGTAAACCCCCTTTAAAGAAGAATTTTAAAGTATATCATGGTTGTGCAATAAAAAATTCAGAAGATACATATAATTAAAAATCTAAAAATTAATTAATCTAATAAAATAATTAGTCTCAAATCATCTTAAGCGGTTTGAGTCATTAATAAAATATGAGGAACCTTCATATAGAAGGTACACATCTTAATAAAATAAAGAAATCACTAACAATATGAAATATTGTGTACATAGAAATAATTTCGATAAAACGAACCTTGTTAATAGATTTTTTTTTGTTTTGATTAAGATTATTTCAAACATGAATCACAAGTTATAAAAACCACGCAATATGTTTCCAACTTAAAAATAACATTCCTATTCTAAAACAAAAATTTTAAATTTTAAATAACATTTTTAATCAATAATTTAATACAAGTATTAATAAAATAAAAGTCAAACCTAAACAGAGTCATATTTATTTTTTATTGACTTCCTTTTTTGAAAAATATTTTATATAAAAGTCATTAAGATATAAAATCATCTAACATGATATATAGTTATAAATATTAGAGGTACATATTCAATTCTTTTTCCACCAAATCCATATCTCTATGTTTTTTTAATTAACACATTTTTAGGGTTTAGGGGGAACCCAACAACCAATCACTGCATATATTCATATTCGCTCTCAGAAAATTATGAAAAATTAAATATAACATTTCAACAAATGAAAATATTACCAAAATCTCCATTGGATAAAATTTATTATATTTTGAATATATATTTCTTAATGTGATTTAATTAATAATTATAGTTTATTTCATTATTAATGATGTGAAAAAACGTAATTTTAAGATAATTTTTAATAATTACGTAAAATAATTATTTCAAAGAATAAAAATTTGAAGATATATAAAAAATATATTTAATTATTGAAAATTACAAAAAGTGCATATATTATTTAATATGATTTAAAAAACATGTATGCTTTATATAATTATGAATGCTGTGGAAAAACATAATTTTAATAAAAGTTAAAAAAATTATAAAAAATAATTATTGAAATGAAGAATTAAATATTTGTAATGTATATCTTTAATCCCTATAGATTCCTACAACTGTAGCCCATAAATTGTTTTATTTTTTTAATTTCACCAATCCATTCAAGTTTATATCATAATAAAAAAAATGATGAAAATGAATAAATTTATTAAATATGAACGAATTAAAATGAATAAACAACAAAATAAAATTGATGTCACAAACCCCTATAATAAATATATAAAGTAATTTTTTTATGAAACAAATGAATCCCAATGGAAAGATGGTGTTGTTTTTTTCAGGTACTCTCGCATCGCTCTCTCATCTGGAGATTCTCTCCTCACGCTCACAATCTACGAAACTCACTTCCCTTTCATTGAAATGATTTCAAGGCTGTGTTATCCCCTCATTCTTCCTTCCCCTCTAGCGTTGTTTCTTTTTTCGGTGCATCTCCTATTATCTGATTGTTCGTCCCCCCTTCATTTCTTTCACCTCTTGTTTGGAATTGTTTCTTCTTATCAATTTCTCATCCCCTAGTTTTCTCCTTCACCTTGTTCGATGAAACTCCTCTCTTGCTGCATGAACCATCAGGAATATACCCCGTCCCAGCTGAGCTCGATGCAACACCGACATCTAGATATTCTTCCGGTTAGAGTTGTTCGGTGTTCCTCCTGGGAGACGATGTTGGTCTCTATGTGTTCTTCTCCTAGTGGTGGCTCTGTCGGCAGGGTTCAGTGGTCATGGAGATACCCGCATCTCATTGTTGTGTCTTTGGTTTGTTTAGGGATCTTTTATGTCTCCTAGTTGCCTCCAATCTTCTCCTTATTGGATTCAAATAATGGTACTCAAGGTGTTTTAGGATGTGAGTTTTGAGTAGTCGATGGCATTTTAATAGGTGTTTTCCCTACACTGGCTTCGACTCTGATTATAAATACCTGAAGGGCTTGAACTTCACAATGGTTTGTGCTTCCACTTCAACCCTTTGTGGATTCGATGGTTAATGATGGTATTTTTTGGTTTTCAATGGTGGTGATGATGGATTTTTGTTTTTCCTACTCCGGCCATCATCTCTGGTGATCTGGATGGTGTTGGTGTTGATCTCTATGGTAGAATTCCTTGGTAATGATAGAGGATGATTGTGACAGGAATCCAGGTGATGCGGTGATGCCCTGATCGGGTGCTCATTGGGTTTGGTGTAGGTTTTGAATTTTTAATTTCTCTTAACCATCTTGTAACATCAAATTCCCACGTGATGGATATGATTACCGATTTTAATTAAAGTGGATATCATTGAACTGAACGCACTATACTATATATTGGTGGAAAAATTGGGGAATTCATGGAATGGAATCATTCAAAACTTTTTCTTTGTCAACCTATAGTTTTTATAACGATATTGGTTATAATTGGGAGGCCCTCATGCATGGTATTTTCCTATCAATGGAGTGATCAAAAAAATGGATATTATTTGAATATGAGAATTTTCCAATTTTATTTTCTTCTTTCATGGTTTCTTGGGGAATATGCTGAAAGACTACACCACCAAGACCACTAATGATGACAATAATATTTTGTTATAGTACGGTCTATAGATGCGTGTCGAGAACCTGGGTGGTTCATTTACCCTAGAAACCAAAATAAAAGAATAGAGACAAAACTTCCAAATCCTTAATGCTTAATCATCATCGTACTAAAACAATGGTATCATATTGGGGATTCCCAAGGTCCCTATATATACAAATGTCCACCACCGATCAATTGAGGTTGAAAACCAAAGTACTAGGGTCACTTTAATCGATCCGAGAAACATATAGAACCTTCCTAGCTACCCATATGGGGTGATTTCGACATCCATTATACATAAGTTATCTACACCTGTTGAAAAAAATAAACCCCTCTCTAATACAAAAAAAATGCTCTGACAACCCAGACAACCCCCTACACCCGCTCTTGGATATTCCTCTCCCATTTTGGATTTAATCAAGGATCCCATTTCCCCCTTGGTGACTGGATAGAAAAAACTCAGATGTGGAAGCGGAAACCAATAGGGGATTATTGATAAAATTTAATAATGGGGGAAAATAGTGGGTCTAAAAGAAACATGGAGGAATCATTGGTTTTCGTAGAAATTCCTCAAAATATGGAGAGTATCAGAATATGGATCCATTCTTGAAATCGAAAAGGTGTAGACCTGAGTGAACCATCACCACCGATCCCAATGATCATTATATACTGGAACTATCATGGGATTGGAATCCAATGATCAGTTCGAATGCTTCAGTGCTATTGTGCTATAAGTTTCCCATATATTGTTTTATTGTAAAAAACTATATTGGAATGTAAGTACATGGATACTATCTCAAAATAGAGGGATTTAAATAATGATTTTTTATTTCCTGTAATGGCCATTGGGGGGGGGGGTTCCTCCATTGGAAAGAAGACTTAAATTTTGGAATCTCCACTTTCCCCCTAACTACGTGGCTGCCACCATTCACCATCCTAACAACCCAACATAGACTATTGGTGGCTTCTATAGATGGATATCTCTAAAGGAAAAAATGCAAATCATAGAGGTTTCTCCAATCCTTTCAAGAGAATATACCTGGAACCCTCTTTCATTGAAGGGATTTTAATGAAATAATGTTCTAGAATTAAATGAGAAGAGCTGCTCACAGACTTCTCTCCCAAATACATGATTACTGGTAAGAAACACAGTTGGATAATCTTGTTAATATGGGGTACATTGGTATTATTTTTACCAATTTTAGAGGAGATTTAGAAAACAGCATCAATCCTTAAAGATTTGACTAATTTATGGGTACAGTTGAACAGACCAACATCAACCGGAAAATCAAAGTTTCCCATTTGGCCCATGCTACTTCCGACCACTTCCACATCTTGTTAGATACTTCACACCATCAAAGGAATAGGAACATGAATGTGTATTCATATTTAAAATTTTTGGACCTAAGATAAGGAGTTTGGGGATATTGCTCACTAATGCTTGAATGTGGGAAACTCTGGTACTGAAAATAATATTCTGTAAGTGGCTACTAATTTGAAGATATGGAGTTATCATAAGTATTTATAACATGATTTGGGATGAAATAACATCTAAAGGATACCTAAAACCCTTCAATCATGTCCCACAGAAGATACATTTTTATACAGAATAGGAAGTCTAGAAAAGGAGCTGGATAAGGCTCTTCACACCAAGGAAAGCTTTTGAGCTATGTGGGCATTGAAATGTCACACCAAAGTGGGTTACACCAACACTTACTACTTCCATAAAAATAACTTGAAAAGGAACCACATGAACTCTATCATGAGCCATAACAACTCAAAAGGTTGGTGTATTTCAAAGGAGGAAGTGATTCGTGACTCTCTTATTCTATTCTTCCATAAGCTCTACAATTAATGTCCTAAAGGTATTTTTTTTGGATAATCCGCCTTTTAAGGGTTGATGTGGATCCATTACATGACCCATAAGCTCAATGAAGAGGACCCAAAAAAACTCTAACATGACTTACAATCCCATGTCAGAATTCCCATTTCATGACCTTGAAGGAACACTACCCTGACTCCCTTGAAACAACCCATCCCCATCATCCACAGCTTAAAGGCACCTTGCTCCCCACCTCGCATGGAAGATCGACTAGCAATTAAACATGCCGAGAATCATGGTGCATAGTCTCGATGACAGTTTCCATGCCCTCTCATTCTTCCAATTTAGTTTTATCTACTCTGGTGGTTTCTATTTTTTTCTCTGAATCCTTATCAAGGTTTGCTCATGTGTGTTCTGTCCTCGATTCCTTTTTGGTATTTTATATGGCCCGAAAGCCATGGGGCCTGAAGGCCGTTAGTGGCCCAAGAGCCTATAAAACCCAAAGGACCTATGGCCTGAAGGAATTTGGTGGCCCGAAAGCCTTTAGATCCATAGGCCCAAACTGGTGGCTTAAAGGCCCAAATCATATGAATAGTTCAAGCTACTACAATACGGAACAATGCTATCTATAGTAATCCTATAATACCCAGGAATTCACCCCCACTCGGAATTGAACCTGGGATTATTGGATGCCAAGAATGAGCCTCTACCACTTGGGTACTATCACTTTTTCTTCCATAAACTCTACTAGTTGGTGATCCTTCTTTATCATATGTTTTTTCTTCTTTTATTAAACCTGTCATCATAGATACTAGGAATTATCTCTTACATGAAATCTTTATGATGAGATAATTATAAGGGTGCTCAACCAAATTCACTCCACCAAATCCCCTAGGACGGATGGCTTTTGTGCCCACTTTTTTTAAAAATTTATATCATATAATTGGTAAGGATAGCTCGACACATATGAAGGATATTTGGGAGGGAATTGCTAATTTTTTTCAATTAATGAAATCATCATCACTATTATTCCAAAAATAAAAAAAATTGCTCCATGTTGTGGGTTTATGACCTCTTGGCTTACATAATGTGGTTTATAAGATCATTTCAATGATTCGAGTGCATCACATGCTCTCCCAGAATCCCTTTAGAATCTCCAAAAATCAAAGCTCCTTCACCTTCATGATTTATGCTCCCATATTCTTAAATACATGTATTTTCACCACTCTCATTTCAGTGGGTCCTCACCCAAACATTTGTTATAGATACATCTGGGGTACTCATACATTGATAAGAATGGATTTTTATAGAGGATTGGGAATGGATCCTCGATTAGAATGTGGAAAGATCTCTAGATACAGAATCACAAAGTTGTAGTGGAAACCTCTCTGGTGGTCCTGAGGATAGAATATTCTATGGTTGGATCTCTCTTTAATGTTGTAGGGAATGGTTTATGCGTGGAAAATCTTGAAAACTAATTAAATGAAAGATATTGAGATATTATTTTTAGTGTCCCTTTATTGAAATATATAGGATAAAATAGCATTTACTAGTGTAAAGATAAGTTAGGTGCATTCACTGTAAATTCCAGTTATGTTGTGGCTCACCGTATCCTGGTCCTAGGGGATGAGAATTTATAGATGTCCCCATGGCATATTTTTTGTCCTCACATAGTCTATTGTTTTTTGTGGTAGGCTCCACTCCATTTAGTTACTATTTCACTACCATTCTGTTGATTACCCATCATCCCCCCTTTGCATGGATGCTCAAGAATCTACCTTTCTTGCAATCATTTGTTGTCATGGTGCATGGGTTGTTTGGAATTCTAATATCTATAAACCTGATCATTATTTATCAATTTCCCCATACCCTCCTTCACTTCTTATATTTTGTTCTTATTATCTCCTAGTGGTGATAGTGGATTCTGTATTCACTATTGCATGGTTCATTTGGGTAAGAATAAATGAGCTAGTTTTCAACCATATTTCCACGCCACGTTTTGTATGGGTGGAGAGGGATAGGTCATGGCTAGATAAATGGAATAATCTAGTCAAACAGAAGTATATCCCAAGGCCCGATCAACTTTTATTCATGTATACCCCCTAACACAATAGGATGTCCTTAAATTCATCATTGATGCCTCCCTCATCAGGAATGATAGTACTGACACTGGAGTCATAGCCTACAATTATTCCGATCATATCATTGTGGCTCGCCACACATCACTCAATGCTTTTTGGGACCCCTTTTGGATGAGGCCAATGTAATATATGTCAGTGTGACCTTTTATATCGAGAGAGGCTAAAAGTCTACCACTTTTGAATCAGATTTTATTAAGGTTATCAATTGAATTCAAGTGACAGATAATTGCTTTAAATCATTTGGCCCTTTGATTTAGATGGTATGGACTTTTCTCCACCACTTTATGGCTTGTTATTTGTCATTTATTAAAATAGAGGGGAGCAAATTTTCTCACCATATGGTGATTACGAGTATCATTTTTGTTTATCTCACATGGTTGGATGTTTTTCCACCATGGTTATTATCTCTTATTACATTGGAACTCCAATCCACTTAATATAATTTTAAACATTCTTCAATAAAATAAGTAAATAGAAATATAAATTTTCACTAAAAAACTGCATTGAAAATTTACACTAAAAATATTTATTTCAAATTATCCTTGAAAACTTATTGTGAAAATTTCCATTAAATATTCCAATAGAAATTCCCAATGTATATTTTGCACTATTGATTTTAATTTTAAATTATTGTTAAAAATATTTAATTAAAATTTCAAATAAAATCTCAATATAAGATGAAACTTTTCTATGTAAACTGAAAAAACAAAAAACACACATACACGTACAAATATAAATGATGATATTAAATTATAAATTTCTTATGCAAATTGTACTTTGGGAATTTTTAATATGTCTATAAATAATTCATGTAAATTTATTTTTGAATTTTATGATTCACATTAACTTAGAAATATCCAACGATAT
Source organism: Viscum album (assembly GCA_963277665.1). NCBI lineage: Eukaryota > Viridiplantae > Streptophyta > Magnoliopsida > Santalales > Viscaceae > Viscum > Viscum album. The sequence continues at coordinate 783,197,768 of OY728161.1, forward strand.
AAATATATACTTAAAACATTTAATGAAAATTCACACAAAATGTGAGTGCATAAATATAAACATACATACATAAATGTATATATACATATGTAAATATACAATATAATTTTCAATCACAAATTTACACTAGAAAGTCACATAATTTCATTGAATATTTATAATAAAAAATCGCACTGAAAATTTATAGTTATGAGTTGAACATATATTTTTTGCTGCAAGATCATTCCTGGTATGATCATTTTTTAGCATTATTTTCTATTCATCTCATGATTATTCAATCGAGGATAGACATTGAATGTATTTGGATTTTATTTTTCTACCTAGGATCATAGGATAACCCCATCATTATCATAAAATGCTTTTGGAAATTTCCTGTGCGAAGTATAAAAAAATAAAATTTGAAAATTTTCAATGAAATTTTTCATTAGATGTTTTCAATTCGAATTTCTTCTAAAATTACAAGTGAAAATAAATTAATACATAAATATGTAAGGAAAATTTGGACTGGAAAATTATAATGAAAATTTTAAATTAACATTTTCATCTAAAATTTATTGTTTTAGTTTCTAACAAAATTATAAGTCATAGTATAATAATACAAAAATGAACCATGAAAATTTCCAGTGAAAATTTCCATTTTTTATTTCCACTGGAAATTTACATTGATAACATCCACCATAAATTTATTGTGTTTATTTCCTACAGATCATATGATTCCTATTATTAACATAAAACTTATTTTTTACATGGTAATTTATAATAATATTTTTCAATGTATGCATACATAATATAATAATATACAAAATAATGATAAATCTTATCGCACATTTATAGTGACAAATTTCACTGCACATTTCCACTATAAAGTTGTAGTTCAAATTTCTGCATGAATTTACAAATAAAATTTTCAATACATATTTTATTCACACCAAATATTTCCTTATATAAATATAAAATGTAAATTTTTATGAAAATATTTAGTGTGAATTTCAAATAAATAATGAAAGGTATGGAAAATGTGATTATCAAAAAAGAAAAAATTCCCTTAGAATTTGAATTTTAAAAAACATTTATATGTAAATTAATGTACAATTAATTGATATATAAGTATTTATAAAAATTATTGGTAATTATTATATATTTATTTTAGAGTAAATAAATATTACAAAGTATATATTTTAAAAAAATATTTGTAGTTATTATATATTTATAAACATATAACTAATTATTAGTTATTTTTATATGTTTAGTTTTATTACGATTATGATATATTTATTGTTTTTTTCTATTTTTACCTATCATTATTTCTAATTATTTGTAATTATATATATATATTTATGTACTTATCTAATATTTATGGATTTGAGTTTTTTTTAAATCATATTACAAGTGAAACAAATGGTATTTCAGTACAACGCATTGAAATAAATCAATTTGATTTTTAAAAATCAATCAAATCTAAATTTTAGGTATATGGGGACAAAATTTTTTTACATGGGGAAAGAATATCATGATGAACCTGATACTTAGGTCACTACACCAATCCTAAGATGATATTTTCCCAGTCTTGAGGATGACTCTTCTTTTTTTAAAAAAATTTCAAATAAGCGGAAGATGAAAAAAAGATAAATCACATATGGATAATAAAATATTGGGGAGACACTGGAGGAGGTTGAGGTACACAAGTTCCTATAAAAGAAGGAGGCTACTATTATTGGAGAGTGGGGATTTTGTATTTAACACATGATGAAGGATTGAGGGAGAATCTCTGTATAAAAGGCAATTATGTGGAAGTAAGGTCCAGGCAGACCTGCTACCTCCCCCATTCTGGATACCTAAAGTCTCTAATACCCTTCCCATTTTTTCATTAATTAAACTACATATTCTTCTTAAATGACCCACTTTAATGGTTTGAAATTTTCATTTTCAAAATTTAAATTTAATACAATAATATTTTTTATGAAATTATAAATATTTAATTTATCTTGATTAAGAAATTCATTCTCGCTATCCTGCGTTTTGGATCACACCGATTGGTTATCCTAAAGTCATTGGAAGAAATGTTTAGTAACTAATAAACACATGAGGAAGTAAAAGTGGACTAACTTTCATGTTTTGGATTTTCAATATCGAATTAGGTATTGCCTACATAATTCATGGTAGACCAATTAGGAATTTCACACATTGGATGGTGAATAATCCAAGCAAAGGAAATTGTTTGATATTATTATAATTATAATCGAACTTCCTTAATGATGAAAATAAGGAATATTGTTTTAATCCATTCATTTAACCAATCAATAAATACAATAAAATAATTTCAAAAGGACCTTGATAGAATTACAAAAATGAAGCCAAACCTAAACCCAATCACTTGTCTCTCATCTGAATTTCATAATCCAAGTTTCTTCACTTCCTATTCATTACAACCATGTACATTTATTTACTTTTTTCACTCATGAAAACTATATTAAAAAATTTCATCATGGAGATGAATTTGGTCACTACTACTACTACTATTACTACTACTACACCCTTAGGGGGAAAATAAATAGTTTTTTCCACACTCCATGATAGGTGTTCATTACACATCTATCTGGTTTGGTATTTTTGATGAGAAATGACTTGAAATTACATTATATAGTTAGAATTAATATAATTATATTTTTTATTGGCGTTAATAACAAATTAGAATAACCATTGGAAAACCAAGGACCACCTCAACCACATATAGGACATAGGTGGTCAAACACATTTTAGACAATCAACTTTGCCACACATGGGTGGTATGTGAGGATGTATAAGGCCTATTTAATTGGATATTTAATATATAGACCCTGAATAATGTATTAATATTTTGTATACAAAATATTTTATTAACATGTCTTAGTTGTTTATTATTTTTCTTCAAAAAAGACAAGACATTCAATTTTATACTAAGGATTTATCTATGTATATTTTTTATGGGAATAAATAAGAAATTGGGTCATACATTTGAAAACCAAGGACCACATCATCAACAAATGGCACCTTGGTAGTCAAAATGTGGTAGGCAATCAACTTGGACTGCCCTGGGCAGTAAGTGAGGATGCATATGGCCTATTTCATGGAAAATTTAATGTGGTGACCAAGGAGAATGCATTCTTATTTTTAATATGGAATATTTGGTGAACATATATAATTGGTTTGGTATTTTTCATGATAAATGACTTGCCATTATATTACATACATAGAATTTACCTAATTACATTTTTATGGGCCTTAACATATAATTGGTCTAGTCCTTGGTAAAATAAGGTCTACCTTAACCACATAAGGGACCTAGATTGGATATTTGGAAGGAATACATAATAATTTTGGTATTTTTGATGAGAAATTACATTATCTACGTATATTTCAGATGGGAATTAGCAGAAATTGGACCTATCCATTGGATGGCTGAGGATTACATCAACCACATAAGGGACAATGGTGGAAAATGAGGATGCATAGGGTGTTTAGAGGTAGGGAGACGTTCGCATTGTAGAGTATCACATGAGATATGTATTTTATACAAGTGTACACAATATGTGTAGAGCCTCTATTGTGAAACCCATGCTTTAGAAGGATAGCATTGAGCTTAGTTTCCACACTCTCAATGCTTTGTAGAGGCTATAGTGTATTTTTTGGAGCAATAACACATTGTTCTTGTGGTTTTCAATGATGAATCTAAGATATTTCTCAAAATATGCCTCCTTTTGGAGTACTGATGATGTTTGGGAGTTGGTGAAATGAGGGCATGGAGTGTGGAAACATGAATCAATCAATATTTATCTGTTAAAAAATGTTGGAAATTCCCAATTGAACAAGACTGAAAATATAAAAGTAAAAGTATTAGAAGGACAAAAGAAAATTCTAGAACATAATAGTTTGTTTTGACACACCACCTAGTCGAATGATTTTTCAGGATAGTTTTCCATTGATTTACATACACACAAGTATTTATGACATAATTAAAAACGTGCTGATACCTTAATGAGGTCAAAAAATATTGATCCATAGATGAGGTGGAATAATGAGGGGGATGGAAAATAATGGTGGAATAAATCTTCATTATTGAAATTTATCAACATGAGGTGGTCGTTTTTCTATTAAAAAGTAAATCATTATGAAGAATTTTATTTATCAAAGAGATGATATGTCGGATACCCTTTTTATATGACGGAAATTTCACGGCCTCTTGATATATAAATCACATACTCAATGTTTTCTCCATGAAACTGTGAAACAAGGCTGCAAAATTCACAGATTCATAAAGAAAAATGGTTATGAATTCCTATTTCTGTGAAGGAATATCATGGTCTATGTAATTCTTTAATATAATAACTTGCATGCATAAGGTTGAGTGATATTATATTGTGAGTTTGATGGTTTCACAACAAAAGGATAGAAAAATTTCATAGAATAAGTAAATTAGTGTGAAACCAAAAATAAAGATACGAAATACCACATGTAGTACAATTCATTACATGAATATGAATGTATGAACAAAATTTAGTGAAAAAATAATTATAAAATAAATTCAATAATAAATTTCATGTATTTTTAATAAAAATGAGTTACACATATTTTAGTTCTTCATTGATGAAAGTACATGAATTTGAACTGTAGTTGTGTGTGAATTGTTCAAAGCATTTTAATGAAGACATATTGTATTGTTTTTAGGTAGTGAGACCATACATTTATTGTACTAGAAATATTAGTGAGTATCATAATATGACAAGTTATTATTATTAATGGTGATCAAAGATAATGATTTTTCGAAATTAGATTATTCACTGTGGACTTGAAATAGAACAAGGCCATTGTGCACATTTTACAAGTTAGAAGAAGCATTTGAAGTCCTATTTATAAGTGGTTAGTAAGTCCATTAAAGAACTCGTGGGATTTCAATATATAAAACTTGATTTTCTCAAAAGATACTCTATTGGAGGGAGTAATTATAATGAAAAATGATGGGATTCCCATCTAACAATCCCTTCAGGAGATGGTCCACTATAATCATTAATGATCAAGAATTACGAGAGTTTATCTACCAGGAATTATGGAATATTTTCAGTACTTATAATCACTTATATTTAATATTAGGGAATCTATAACTCAGATAATATCAAACACAATTAGAATGTATTAAACCACATTGGGGGAGAACCTCATAAAAATTTGTGTGTTCTTTTTAGTGATTTCATTTGTTTTCATGCGGGAAATGTGAGGCCTTAATAATAATAGATCTAGATATTAACCAATCAAAGAGGATGATTTGAAAATAATAAATTGTAAATGGAACATCACTAATTCTCCCCCACCCCCTCTCTATGATATATCTTAAATTTTACTTTATAAGTGGTACTAAATTTCTTGGTTACCTCTGAAAAGAACCAACCATTATTAAATACTAATGATGGGGAGTTTTAATTCATTCAACAGTAGAGGAGTCCCTTTCTTTTACAGAAATATTTATTATGGATGGATGAACTGAATTCTTCTATATTTTCTTTCACAAGGACATAAAACATGTTGATATGTGAAATATGTAAGTAGATGAGAAAGCCATAAATTCTATTTTAACATCCTTCTCTAATAAAGTGTTCACTAAGGTGATGGGGATAAAAATAACCAAGGTGATGTGAGATAAACATGATAATATGTATGAAGGGATGTTAATATCAATGGATACAAAAAAATATGGAGATCTATGTATGAAGATATCCAAATGGATGGTAATGATACAATAAAGGACTACTATATGAGGGTAAATGAGATAGTAAGTAATATCAAGGGCTTTAAAAATACTTTGGATGATTCATTTGTTGTCAAGAAACTGATGCGTATTTTTACTAAAACATTTGGTCCAAATGTTTCATTCCTAGAATAAATTGGAGACCTATCAATTGATGTGATTCATAATTCACTCCTCAATTATGAGATGATAAATGATCCTACATTCAAAAAGAAAGATAATGAGTAAATAGCATTCAATTCAATTGAAAGCCTCATGTTGAAGGAAAATAAATATAAACCATCCATAGATTTTCATTAGGATGAGGTTTGTTATATAGATTATAATATTTGTGTCTTTTATTTTCAAAAGGATAATAAGAAGAAAGAGAAAATTTAAAGGTGTTCTTCCTTTAAATTTCGTTAATTATGGTCAAATTGGACATTTTTGAATAGATTTTAAAAATAAAGAATCTAATGATTTATAGAGTGATGATAAAAGAATTCTACAATAAGAATAGATTTGGAGAAATGTGGAAAGGTGATAATAGAAATAATAATATGATGTTTTCAAGGAAGTGTTAGAAAAATATATTGATTATGAGAGTTGATAAATTCTATTCGACTTAGAGTGAATCCAAAGTTGAAGGTTTAACTAAAAAAACATAAAACATCCATAGATTAAGTTATGATACATGGAAATTATTCAACCTGTGATGAGATAGAATAATATATCTACCATGAGTATAGACTGAGATATGAACTTATAACATTTATTTATCGAAACACTCTACTCAATAAAAGAATCAATTGGTTGAAGAGAGAAAATAAATGAATAAAAGAAGGAGAATGATCTTATTTGAGAGATCAAAACATTCATGGTGAAAAGTATACAATATGATAAGATATTGAAAGACTTCAATATACAAATGAATGTTAAAGAATAATAACATAATAAGACATAATCTAGGTTTATGAAATAAGAAAATACATGATGATGATAGATGATTTTGATAAAGTGGTGGAAGATCAGGATTAATCATCCAAATTTTTGATGAAGAATAGTGCAAGGAAGATGGTGCATGTTATTTTTAATTATACCAGGGATGCTAAATCTGTTTCATCTATTGGTGCAGGTTATAACAAATAAACTAGAATAGTATAGACTGATGAAAAAAGTGAGAACCTAAATTAGTTAGAAAAAGATTGTTCCCCAACAATAAGGAAAAATAATTTCTGGAGTGTATCCATAAAACAAGTAGTTTATCACCAATATAAAATTTAGAATTATGAAACATGAGGTTTCACAAGTAATTTTTGTAGTTTTGGTAAATTTGGGAATAAGGCCTACAACTACTAGTATAATATGTCACATTCAATTAATTGGCATGCATAAATGTGGAGAAATTTTGGAAAGAAAAAAACATATTTGTTTTAAGGAGGAACAATCATATAATGTTGAAGTTTGTTGATGAGAAAACAACAAATATATCTACTTAGAATAATTTTGATTGATTAAATTAAATACATACAATATGTGACCAACAAGGTCATTGTGATTATTTTTGCATGAAAAATACTTCCAGCATAGTTAGTATAAGATTCTAAAAAACTAATGATCAATGAAGTGAAAATACAACTAACTATTTTATTCAAAGAAATAATTATCAGTATGGAATGTTGAAGGAAACATATGAAAATGTTTGTGCTAATGGAAGAATAGATATTTCAGCAGATGATGTTGAAACCCATTTGATGTTTCAAGAATATAATATCTAGAAAGATCAAGAGATGTTTTGCAGATGATGAAAAAGATACTGATCATATTGTAAAGAACTATTTGATTTGTCTACCTACACAGGAAGGAAAAACAAATAAATTAAAAAAGTAATCATATAATGATGCATGAGAATTTATGGATAATACTAGGAAGAATATTACAACCATTACACCCTCAAATTCAAAAAACTATAATGTTAATGGAGGTACTATCATGATGATAATTGGTGTCAGATTGAAGATAGTTTCTGGGGGGAGAAAATCTAAGCCTTGATTCTGGAATTAAGGATCATTGAAGAATCTCCATATTACATTTTTTATATGTCTTGTGAAAACATGTAGGGAATTAAAGGATAAGTTTGAGGCTATCACTACTTTAAAACATGAATAAATTCACCTCATAGAGTCTATTAACTACTATGAAAATGGAAAAAGAGAAGTGGATCACTTATGTGGGATAAACTTTGATAAGAATATACAATTATAGTAAATTCCCATGAATTTGAAAATCCTAGGAAAATTTTAATCCTGAATTATAATGGTGTGACTATGACCTTTGAGAATCTTCCCTGATGATGTAAAATAATTTTTCAAGGGGGTGATGAGTCACTTGTAAGATGATTGGAGGGGGAGTAATTTTTATGCACTTGATATGTTTTAATTCATTTGTCAAGATGGTTGTAGAATATATCTTAAAAAAATTCACCTATATTTCTTGTGATGAATAAGTTGAATGAGAATGATGATGGTATCATAGATAAATATTCTATTGGGACATATGTGATGCTATGGTAACATCATTCTTGTTTTCTACATCAGGTTTTCCCACATAAACTCAGAGTTGAATAAATAAAATATCAATACATTAAGAAAGATTATGATTTTGTTATTTAAGAAAAAAGAAGTATAATGAAATAATGAGATGTTAATATGTGATCCCCTAAACAAACTTGTGTATTTATATTAATTATGGTGGAGAATAAAAAGGATTAGATATAACATATTAACTGGGAAAATTGTTAGGGGTATAGAAAAAAACTTAATGGGGCGGGGATTACTAAACCCAACGGAATTGAATGGTATTTATTGTAAATTAAGGTCCAAAATGTGATAAATATTATAAACGTATATGATTTAGAGGATCGTGGAATGTTACAATTCTATATATCCTACTGTGAAGATTTATGAACTATTCTTAATGTCTAAGGACAAGTTCTAATGGTGTGCAGAGCAAGAACATTTTCCACAAAAATGAAGATGATAGAAGTTCCATACATTTATGGATAAATATAAGTTACAAATAATTATAAGTATATTCAATTTACTATAATTTCATGATATATTTAATTTTAACACCATGAAAAATATATTCCAATTTTTCATATGGAATATTTGTTGACGACGTCTAAGTGGTTTGGTATTTTTGATGAGAAAAATATTAAAATTTCAATATATACATTGAGTTAATCTCTATATATTTTTATGTGCCTTAATAAAAATTATACTATCCCTTGGAAAACCTAGGATCACCTCAACCACATATGGGACCTAGGTGGTCAACCAAATGGGTGGAAATCAACTTTGCCAGCCCTGAGCCGCAAGTGAGGATGCATAGTGCCGGTAGCGGTAGGTAGGTGTTTCTGGGGTGGTTCAATGGTGATGAGTGAGTGCATATCACCCCCAAAATAGACATTTTTATTTATTTTGGTTAAGAGTGAGAAGAAAAAGGATGATATTTCATATGTTGACATGGGGAATTGTTAAAAGAAATGAAAAAAAAATTCAAAGGGGGGGATTGTTGAACACAGTGGACTTGAAATGTATTTAATTTGTCAATAATGGGTCATTCTGTGTTGGAGATTATAAAAGATGATGAATTTGAGAAGCATATACAATTACTATTCTCTATATCTTGGTTTCATGATTGATTAGTTGTTCATAATGTTCACGGACCAGTGTTAATAGTGTGCGGAGAAAGAACGTTGTCTACAAAAACAAATATTATTGAAGTTCCATACCTTTGTGAATGAAGAGAAGTGAAAAATTTGTAGAAGGATATGAAAAATACAACTATTGTATGATAAATTTAATATGAATACCATGCAAAATATATTTCTGTTTTTTATATAGAATACATAGTCAAATCATTTTAGTGGTTTGGTATTTTTAATGAGAAATGGTTTGATATTACATTCTACACTCAGAATTAATCTATGTATATTTTTGAAGGGCCTTAACAAAAAAATCGGGCCAGCCCTTAGAAAACCAAATGTTACCACAACCACATATGTTACATATAAAATCAACCATGCAGGAGGAAATCAACTTTACCAGCCCCGGGATGCATATGAGGATGCATAGCACCTACTGTATGTGAGACATAATGTGGAGACCAAGAAAAATATATTTATATTTTTCGTATATAATATTTTATGAAGGAATCTAAGTGGTATAGTATTTATTTAATGAGAAATGGTTTGATATTCAATAATATACTTAGAATAAATCTAAGTATATTTCTGATGGTCCTTAACAAAAAATGGGCCAACACATGGAAAACCAAGGACCAGCACAACCATATTTTGGAACCAGGTAGTCAACCATGTGGGAGGAAATCAACTTGGAAAACCCTGCGTCAGAAGTAATGATTAATATCCCCTATTTCATGGGATATTTAATGTGAATACCATGAAAAATAGTTTATTATTTTTCATATGGAATATTTGGTGAGGACATGAAAAATATATTCCTTTTTTGCTTATGGAATATTTGGTGAAGACATCTTAGTGGTTTGTTATTTTTTATGATAAATAGTTTCATATTCCATTATGTACTTATAATTAATATAAGTATATTTTTAATTGGAATTAACAAAAAATATGGGCTAGTCCTTGGGAAACCAAGGACCACCTCAACCACAAACGGGAACTAGGTGGTCAACTACAGGGGAGGCAATCAACATCACCAGCCACGGTCTACAAGTGATGATTAAAAACACATAATTAATGGTATTTTAAATGTAAAGACCATGAAAAATTTATTAACATTTTGAAAGTGGAATATTTGGTGATGATAAGGTTGGATTGGTGTAGCTTGATCTCTTCTGGATAAAGCTGGGATGAATGCTTGTGACCCATACTATGCACCACACTGCAATTATGTGTGTCGACATCTACAGTGAGATCATTGGGGGTTACATGGGGCAACACACCACTACTCCAGTTGTCTAGGGAATGAAGGTTGGCATACATATTTTTGGGTACTATAGCAACTGTGACCACTATAGGAGAGTTGACCGTACGAAAATGATAGGGTACTGTAGCAGTGCATACTTTTGGAACTAATACCATAGTAGGTTGAGCTTTCGAGACAATAGTAATGTAGCTCTATTGACTTCTAGCCACTGACCATTTTAGCAACTTGGACATGGGTGGTTGTGGCACTGCATCGATGCAAAATTCCAGTTGCCGTTCACAATAGTGATGCAAACATTCAATGCGGTTAGTGTTATAATTATTCATCTTTATTATTATCAAATTTTAGGTTAGGGATTCTATGTTAAAAACTATGATATCATCCTAAAATTTATGCTCAAAATTCATAGTGATATTTTTGGCTCTCGATTGACATAGAGATTATTCCCAAACCACGGAAATATCTATGCCACATATGTTTCCTTCTTCGATCTTTTATTCATCTGTGAACCTATTATGTCTCTAAAACACCTAATGTTTCCTTAAAATACATTTAATATGTTTGGTATTTTTGATGATAAATGGATTGATATTCTATTCTATACATATAATTATTCTATGTATATTTTTGAGGGGCCATAATATAAAATTAGGCCACCACAATGACATATGAGAACTAGGTGGTCAACCACATGAGAGGAAATCAACATCACTAGCCCTACCATAGGCAGTAAGTGTTGATGAATAACACCTATTTTCAAAAGAGATTTAATGTGAAGACCCTGAAAAATATATTCCTATTTTGAAAGTGGAATATTTGGTGAACACATCTAAGTGGGTTTTTATTTTTGATGAGAGATGACTTAAAATTCCATTATATACCTTGAATTTATCTAATTATATTTCGTAGAGGCCCTAATAAAAAATCGGGCCACATCAACCATATAAGGGACATATGTGGTCAACTGGAATGTGAGGACACATAGCATCTTTAGGGGTGGGAAGGTGTGTGTATTATGATTCGCGAGTGAAGATTACTCGCACTGTACCCTGAGAGAGCACATGATCGAGGTCAACTAATGTTTGGACATCTCTTATGCTCAATACTAGATCATGAACAAAGCATGATTGAGCATCCCAAACCCATGAATGCAATCTATGTTTTGGATGCATGTGATAATTTGATGTTCAATAACAACTATCATATGAATTAATGGAATAATGATCATATGGGAGTATGGATAAATGTGATTCTATACACATACATTTGATAACTCATCAAATAAGAATAAGTTGATCACAAAAGAGAGGATTCCATGAATCTCAACATCATCATGTGATAAAAAATAATCCCATGTTTGATGATGTCAAAATTTCGAGATAATCAAGTACTGAAAATAATTCATTGACATGACATTATTCTCGAGCACTGATGTTTATGAAAATAAGATGAGATGCGATGAACAACTCTCCTATAAATACTGATGGATTGAGGTCTACTATGCTATTGTTGACTGAGATAATTGAGTTTCTCCTTTATTTTCATTGAAAAATTGAGCACCATGAAGTTGTTTATTTCACAATGTTAAGATCTATGGGCCACCCTAGTCAGGAAAAGGAAATACCATGACCCTTAACATTCCAATATTTCACTGAAGAGTTTTGAGATGAAAATGTGAAATGAGTATTGCCAGCTTCATAGCATCATATAGAAATGAGGTTATGTACTCCAATTTGGGAGAAGGAATACCATGATCTTCATAATTCATGCATATGATAACATGGATTCAGGAGGTTGAGTGATATAGTATCGTGAGTTTGATATTTTCATGAAAAAAGGCTTGAAACATCTGTGAAGAAGAAGGGAACAAGTGTAAAACTAATAATAAAGAAAAAAATACTGCAAGAAGTACATTTTGTATCTTGCAATATACATGTATGAATTTAATATATTTAGAAGAACAATGATAAAATTCAGGAAAAAATAAATTTCATTTATTTAGTAGAAAAGCGACTTTCAATTGTTTGAGATGTGAATAGTAAAAAAGTACACATGTGTGACATTCGTGTGATATGAAGTGAGAATAAGAAATAAGCGATAATATACAATGTAGTTGTGTATGAATTATTTCAAGAATATCAGTGAAGATATATTTCATTTTTTCTAGGTAGTGATACCAAAAATTTATTGTATTGGGAATATTTGTGTGTATCTAAAGCTAATAAGTTCATATTATTAATGTTGTGCAAGTAATTTTTTGTTTCTAAATAAGATTATTCTCTTTGCACTTGAAATTGAGAAATTTCAACATCGCCAACCATTAGTTTTAAACAGGTTGTGCGGATGATTTAATTTTCATTAGGATAAAACTTATTACCTCTCGACCCTAGATAATTCTCAAGATGATTTTGGAGTGCCAAACCCTCTTCCAATCATCACATTTTCATATTCAATCCCTATAATTCATTTAGCTTAGGTTTCTTCCATATCTCGGTCCATCTCCACCCATTGTGGTGAAAACCCTTTACCCATTTGCATTGTTAGTTTTCATTTTGATCATTTTTTATCTACAAAACGCTTAGCAATCACCTGAACCTTCTTCCTCATATTGTCATAGGAAGCATTGTTGGATCATAGGTATAAGGTAATGGGTCGAAATCTAAACCATTTGGTTTGATATTTGTCAAGTTTATGAAATATTGTGATCACCCCAACATAATGTGTGCATTTTAATTTAATAAATAAGTAGATGGGATTATTTCTTTATATCCTTTGATTTCATATGAAATTTTAATTGGTTTGTTGATTAATGTATGTTTATAATGAAATGTGACCAAGTGTGATTTTATGATATAGAATCCCTAAATCGTGGTTTATCACTTTTGATATAGTTGTTAATTAATTGTGAACTGAATTTCAAAGTGGATTAAGAAAGAATAATGATAATTCATATAATTAAACAATTATATATATGATGTGATATTGTGATATTCATGTTATATAATAGGGAATGTGTTCTAAGACGAGATACATATATAATGGTCTAGGATTAGGCACTTCCACATGTGTATCTACTAATGTTTATAAAGAGTGGGTTCGACCGACCCTCTGATGTAATAAAAGGGAATTTATCATTAAATGTTTTAACGATTATAAGGTTTTGACTTGTAAATGTAGTAATGGTTATAGGGCTTTTACATGGATTGTTTGTTGTGATTATACCATGGGAATATGGTTGTGGGTGGATGGTTTTAATACATACTTAGAGATATTTTTGGGTCGGACCCAATCTATTATTTTGATCATTTTTTATCTAGAAAACACATTAAAATAATCTAAACCTTCTTCCTCAAAGGTGTTGGTCGTAGGAAGCATTGTTGGATCATCGATATACAATGGGGGGGTCTAAATCCAAAACTTATGGTTTGATATTTATTATGATTATGAAATATTGTGATCTCACCAAAATAATGTGCATTTGAATTAACTAAATAATTACATGAGATTATTTCTGGATTTCCTTTGATTTCCAATGAAATTGTAATTGGATAATGTCTTAAAGTATGTTTAGCACGACATGTGACCTATAGTGATTTTATGTTATCAAATCCCTAAACTATGAGTTATCACTTTTGATATAATTTTTAATCAATTGTGAATTGAATTCCAAGTTTATTATGAATGAATAATGGTAATTATCATAATTAACCATTGATATATATGATGTAATATTGTGATATCCATGTTTTATAATTGGGGATGTGTTCTGTGCTGAGATTCTTATATAACGATCTAAGATTAGTCACATTCACACTTACATGTTGTAATGTTTATAAAGAGAGGTATCAACCCAATATATGATGTAATTAATGAGATGTGATCTAGAAATGTAGTAATTATTGTAAGTCTTTGATCCAAAAATGTTGTAGTGCTTATTGGACGTCGACATGGATTGTTTATTGTGACTATACAATGGGTATATGGTTGTGGTTGGCATGGTTGTAAGACTTGATTAGAGATATTTTGGAATTGTGCCAAAGTAGGTTATCCTAACTTGGTTATATGGTTATGGTTGGCATGGTTGTAAGACATGATCAGACCTATCTCGGTATGGAGCTGAAGCAAGATATGGTTGTACTTTATTAATGGTTGAATTGATTAATACACATGTTTATCAATTTATTACATACACTTATTATCAAACTTATTTTTAAACACAATGGTGTTGACCTGCTATGTTTTACTCTTTAACCTATTCGGGCTACCATTTGGAACCTAAGTAGTTTTTATAGATACAGGTTTGGACATGGACAAAGGACCTTGAGGTTGATTGTTTTTTTATGGTTGGGTTAGAGATTGGAGATGGGATCAGCATGGGGTTAGGGAACCAAGACATGTGTCTTTTATTTGATTTTTCTGGTATATTATTGTATTTTTATTTTATTACATTTAGCTACATTCCATCACATCATTATATTATTTATTTATTATTACTGGATTATTCGGTTTGATTTTATTGTTTTCCTTGGCATTGTTTTATTTTGATTATTATTATTCCTCTAATTATTGTTTTCCTTATTATATTTGAATTTTTTCTTCTGAAGTTACATTTCATACCAGGGGGTATAGACTTCACACTATACATTTCACAGCAGTGATGCAAGTCAGCAGCCTCCAGCGTACTGGGAGGCACACTTGAGTTAACGTAAGCAATCGTTTCTAGCCACGTGAGAGAGTGCCAAATTGGGTAATGTTGCAAAGTTGTATAAGAGAACCCATTAAAAATATTTCCTTTTGTTTTAAAATATTGGGAAGTTAAAAATGATACTAAGAAGTGTTAGGACTTGGTAATGAGCTTGTTCATGGGAGTGGGTAACTCATGTACAAGGGAGAATTTGAGTACCCAGGGATACAAATCTTTTTTGTGCTGTGTGATTTTTTATGATGATGTTATATCACCATAGGTAATTAATGTGTTGGGTGAGGATATTGTTTTATGATTATTTTTCTTCTTGATATTATAATCATTGTGCGGAATGGCATGATATAAGAGTACATGCATCATAATATCCTCATGGGGATATAATGACAAGCATTTTTCATGATAGGGACATATCTATTTTTCATGTAGTATATACTTGAATTTTGAACTGTGATATCAGATATATTATTAATTGAATAAATTAAATGAGTTTTCATGTCATTCTAAAACACATGAAAGTCGTGATTATAGAGACCGTGAATTCGTGGTTCTATGTTGTAGTCACATGTTTGGTATACCTTGTTGCTAGCCAATTCTCTAAGGTTTTTCTTTGTATTTCAGAGAGAATGCCTCCTCATCAACTTCGACTTGGGCTTCAGGAGAGTGGAAATCATCACACATATAACATAGCTAAAACATAACTTTTTATTATTCCAAAGGAGAAGATGAATGTTCAACTTCGTGGCAGCTTACTAAGGGTCATGTGATGCATGGAATGTTAGAAAGTTCCTAACATTCCTTTGATTTTTCAGTTGAAAAGAGAGTTTTAGATACAGTATCTACTTTTCTTTACTGGGGAAGGGGGCCCTAGGAAACCAAGTTCTGGGTTGATCTAGTCCAGATAGTCCTTAAGTATCTCAAAAAATTGGGAGATGAGAGGGTGAAACTTATCATGTATATGTTTCATGAACCGTCCAAGAATTGGTAGGATATTCTGGAGGAATATAGGTAGAGACATCAGATATCTTGGAAAACATCATGATGAAGTTTTGGATCCATTTATATCCTGAAAACTTGAGGAATGAAAAAGCGCGAGAGTTTAGGCATCTGACATAGAACGGTTTTTCAATGCTGGACTATGCTAGATGTTACACCGACCAATAGTTCTTTATGAAATATTTGGCAATGAGATCTACAGGGAGAGACATTTCTAGGATGGTATTCATTTTTAGATCAAGTAATAGGAAAATATTTTTCATTTATGCAGATTTGAAGATGTCAAGAATAAGACACACATCACAGAAGAGAATATGAGAGGCTCGGACTAATGACCATGATGTTTCAAAAGAGAAATCTGGATGTTTTTTTAGAGTGGTAATAAGAGATGTTATGATAGTTTTTGTAAATATAGTAATCGGTAGAGTAGTCAGGGAAGCGGACTACCATCTCATGATCATGTTTAGTTCCAGGGCTATTAGTGTAGAGAGTTTGGTCAAAAACAACCATATTTTCCTTACCCGAAAGATGAGTGTTATAACACCCAATAATGATAAAGGGTTAAATGACTAAATTCATATATAATCATAACTCCGTAGTTAAGCATGTTTTTCCTAGAGTAGTGAATAGGAATGGTTACATTTTGGGTTGTTTTATAAGATGGGTGTGAGTGAGGAAAAATCACACTGGAATGAACATGTGTTGGTATGTGGGGATAATCATTAGTCAGATAACCCATTCGGTAATGTGGGTGGCCCCCAGCGAGGGTAACCAATGTCTGTGGGGAAACTGGTGGTACCTAGTATTTTAGGACCTGATCGTCATGTTATGGAAGGGTATTTATGCTATCAGTGGGGCCTAGTTGTTACATTTTGTATCAGAGTAGTAACCCATCCTTAAGTGTTGTGAAAATATTTGGGTTGGGATTTAGGGCCCCCAATGTGGATGTTGTTCACTAAAGGGGGTTAACATGACACCCAATAATGATAAAGGGTTAAATTACTAAATGATATGATTCATGTTAAGAAGGTTCAACATTATTTTTGGGAGCCTACCTGATTAGAACTCCATAGTCAACCGTGCATAGCCTGGCATAGTGAACAAGATGGGGGAGATTCTAGGAAGTTTCTTAGGATGTCTGTGAATGTGGAAAAAGCACACTGGAAAAAATATGTTTTGTCCCATGAGGACATTCATTAGTAAGATGACATGTTCGGGCACGTGGGTGGACCCTAGAGAGGGGAACTCGTGTCTGTAGGGAAACTGCTGGTACCTGGCGGGGTACGACCCAATGACCATGTTAAGGTGGGGTGTCTATGTTATGAGTGGGGACCAATTGTTACATGTTTTATATATTTGTTTGACTAGGTCATCTTTAGAGGTTATGTATGATCTTTCCTCAGCAAAACAGTGGTAGAGGATCAGGAAAAGCACTATAATCGGGAAGGGTCTCGGCTACACCTCAGTA
Source organism: Viscum album (assembly GCA_963277665.1). Lineage (NCBI taxonomy): Eukaryota > Viridiplantae > Streptophyta > Magnoliopsida > Santalales > Viscaceae > Viscum > Viscum album. The sequence continues at coordinate 783,215,665 of OY728161.1, forward strand.
GGATGGTAGTTGGAGTTCTACATTCCATTTAGGCGGAGGCATGGTATGTGGTACCCCATTTCAAGAGAAATAATACCAAGCAAGGGATTTAGTTCATGATAGTCATACTGGATCCCAGGGTAGAAGGACAAGTAAGTTTCTCGTTATGTAGACAACTCTCACTAACGCGATGTAGGGCCATCTATCGTCAAAGGTATAATTCTCATATAATCTACCTTATCTTTTTTTTATATAGAATAGTTATATTCTTTTCTATCTTCTATTCATACAATTTATTTTGGATTGTTTTTGGAAAGAGTATATGGTGTTTTAACCATGGACACACAGTTGGGACTGTGGTCAGAAAATATCAAACGTTTCAAGGTGTGTTTTCTAGATATTTTTGGTTATCATATCTGGATAAATAAATCACACTTATTGTGTCATGTTGTATCAGCGTTAGGAGTGTTAGTTAACCTATATAATTTCTCAAAAATAGTATATTGGGAACAACCTAGGATTGTCTTCAAAATTTTGAGCATTCTCGGTTTACCTGGATATTACTGGAATTTTATATAATATTTCTCCCATTTGGAAGAAACAATGTCTAGGATGACCCAGAAAGAGATGATGTTTCTTTGTTTTCGTGGTTGAGAAATATTTTCCAAGAGTATAAAGATATTATGACCACACCACCAATCCTCACATTACCTATACTAGGAGAATATTATTCTGTGTTCTGTGACACATCCAGAGTTGGAATTGGAACAATTCTAATGCAGGAGGATCGTGTGGTATCCTATTGCTCTAAGAATATAAGACCACATGAGAAGAATTTCCCTACTCACAATCGAATGTTTTCAGTAGTGGTACATGCCCTGAGATGTTGGAGACAATATTTTATGGGTGAGATGTTTGTAGGTGGGTCGAGTATTTGCAGTATTTCGACATTGAATTGGGTTATACACTAGGAAAGTGCGATGAATATTCCAACGCTTTAGATGAAAGACAGGGACAGTGGCCGTATGGAAGTATTTTTATGAGTGGTGAATAATGACCCTTGTAATGATATTCATCTAGATGTTATATAATCTCATGGGATAGTAGATCTGACTTCAGTATCTGTTACACCCGTGCTTTTGGATCAAATTAAGACTGAGCAACTGTCTTATCTAGAGGGAATAGTTATAATAGAAAAAATATATTTCAGGGAGATTTCAATGATATGGTATCTTGATAGTGGAAATTATATTTTCTGTTTGGCTGAGTATGGGTTCTTATGGGCTTCCATGAATAACTAATGTAGTTTCATGCTTTTATGTGGGTGGCATATCTTGGTTTAACAAAGATTTATCGTGATCTCTATAAACAGTACCAGTGGTTTGGAATGAATAAGGTGAAAAGCGTCATGGAGAGATGTTTCACATATCAGCAGGTGAAAGATGAGCATCAGAGTCTAGTTGGACCTTTGAATCCATTATCCACCCTTAAGTGGAAATGGAACAATGTCACATCAGATTTTGTGATAGGATTTCCCAGGACAACCCGTAGGAATGATGTTGTATGGGTTTTCATGGATAGGATGGTGAAGGTATTCCACTTCTTTTCTATCAAGGAAACTGTTAAAGTTGAAGATCAGTGAAATCATTATGTGGGAAAAATATATGACCAAACAATGTAGGTAGAAATCATACTCGGAACATCGATAAGGCCTCTGGAATTCAAGGTGGTGATCATGTTTTTCCTTTGGTTTTAACAATGTTGGGTTAGTGTCGTAAAACGAAACTGGGAAATCTAGCACACAGGTTTGTTGGGTCATTTGAAGTAGTGGAGAGGGTAGGTCCAATGGAATACCACTTAACACATCCAAAGAGCTATAGTGTCATGCATGAGGTGTTCAAAAGTCTCAATTATGAGGATATCTTCCTGAATCATACCATGTGATAAACATACTCGATGTTGAGTTTGTGCCGATGCACCCTTCAGAGAGCATTTGACACGGTTTGTGGATCATAATGAGAAATATCTTTGGGGTTGGACTAAATCATTGGTTCAAGTATATTGGAATCATGGGAGTGTTCAAGAGGATACCTGGGAGAGGGAATCTAATATGCAAACACAATGGTTATGTTTGTTTACTGAGACCTCACAATGATTCTTGATTTACCTCAGGGACAAGCTGTTAAAACGCGGGGAGTTTGTAAGATCCCATCTTTCTCCAGGCATGTCCCTCTAAGAGTTTTTTGTTTGAGCCTTGGTGATCAGGTATTATTCAGATATGGAGTGCTTTATTTGATAAAATAACCTAAAATTCAGAGATGCATGATTTTTTGAATTATGGAGTCCGAATATAAATGGGTTATGTGTTTCACAGGTTCTTATAGAGTTAAAAATATTGAAAGAGGTTCTGGTTGCTTAAAATTCAAATGTGCTAAAAACTCAACTAAAGAAAATTTACATGCTGTGTAAGGGACTAAATGTTGTGTTATTGTTTGGGGTTCTAATTAAATAAATCTGAGACAATTTTTTTGCGTATACCATTAAAAAACATTACACGACATGTACCTTCATTACATGATTTTTAAATTCCCTACCTACAATTTTAATCTAGTTGTGTGGCTGATATATTTTTTATTAGGATACTAATTCTTCCCTCTCAACACTAAAGAATTCTATAGATAATTTTGGAGTGTCAGACCAACTTCTGAATGTTGTTTTTACATCTTCAATCCCTGGTATGTCTTTTTTGATAGGTTTCTTTCATCTCTACCTTCCTTTCCATCTACTGTGTTCAAATTGTTTTACTCATTTTTGTTGGTTTTTATCTTTATCAGTTTTGATCTTGATCATTTTTTATCTAGGAACCTTTTTGTAATCTTCTTAACTTTCTGCTAAATTTAACACTATGGTTTTATTTTGTCACGTTAATGAAATATTGTGATAATGCTGAAAAATGTGCATTTCAATTGATTAAATAATTATATTGGATTATTCCTTTATTTACATTTATTTCATATGAAATTTTAACTATCGAATGATGTAACGCCCCGGTCTTTCATGGCATGGTTCTTATTAATTATTAAATAGCATGTCCACACACAACACCAAGTTCATGCCCACCATGTCCTATCAAACTAACCATTGAAAAAGTAGTTATATATAGTATTAAACACATTTTTAATTTTATATATATCCCATATAATATTAACATTCATCTTATGTGTTTCTTAGACATAATATAAGTAAAAAATTCAATTCTTTTGATAAAAGTTTTTTTTCGAAAAAAATATAGTTTTTCTACCTTTTAATGGAGAACACCTTTTAAATCCAATATTTCAAACTTTTATATATTCAATTTGACAAAATATAATTATTATTTATAATAAAGTCATTAAAATGTAGTTTGGAAAAATGTTTGGTGTTTTTCTGATAAAATCCATATTTTAATTAATAGTGTGCAATACTACATTTTAATTCAAAACTGCATTTTCATCTAATTTATTTATATAGTGTGATTTTAAATTTAATTGGTTCTAAAGTATAGTTTTATTATGTTTTTATCATTTAATTCAATGTTGGTAATTGGAAGTAATTTCACATTGATATTAGAAATAAACACGTGTCAATCATTTGATTGTTTTTACTTCTTAAAACCCTGTTTTTTGTGTTTAACAAGACGAATTAATTTTAAATTAATATCTTACAATTATTTGTTATTAATATTTAAAAATGAATTCCATATTTGAAATCATAATTTACAAATTTTTTAAATAGGTATCTTTTATTTTTGGACATTATGAATAGTAACTTAAGTATTTTTTTAATTACCATGGTTAAAGAGTAAATGAGGTAAATAAGGGTAACAAATTAATATTATAATAATATAAAACTAACCTAAAACATGTCTTAATCCTATTGGATTGTATATGTCCGGCCTTGATCATAATAAGATCGATTTTAGAACCCCATGGATCCACTTGGGTGTGATAATGACCTTTTATAAAGTTTAATTTAAAGAAAAGGGAAATACAACATAAACATTAATCACCTTACTACGAAAATTAATACCATATTTATAAATGATATTTTAGACTATCAGTAGTAATTAGAAATATAAATATATTTTCTACATATTGTTAATTTATTAATATTTTTAGACCGTAAATAAATAAATTTATTTATGACACAATGATGACACATTTATTTTCTAATTAATGAATGCTTGAAATAAATGACATAATAATTATTAAAATAAATATGAAATGAGATTTTTGATTCCATAAAAGATTTTTTTGGATAAAAATGAAAATTTAAGGATGTGTTAATAATTTTTATTCTATGTAATCAAGTTGGTAAGACTTTAACTAAAATCAATTACTAAATCGTGTAAAAATTGACACAATTTGTTTTAAACAAGCACTATTTTATTAAATGATATAATTGTCCTAAAAGTATAAGATTCCAAAACATTACTTATATAGTGTTAAAAATTTCATCAACGATCCACTTGAGTTTATATTGTCATTTTATAGTAACTATATTAACCATATAGTATAAAAATATAAGAAGACATGGTAAGAGTTAACTTATTTAACTAAGTGATAAATCCAAAAGATAAGTTTATATTCATGCCCTAAACTTGTATAAAACCTATTGGTGGAAATTATTTCTAACCATAATCATCTAATACTATAAATAAATCACTTTGGATCCATTATAAACCGAAAATCATTTTATAATAAATTAATATTTTAGACTTTCCGAAAGTGCCCCTCACCTCTCATAAAAAAGGGAACTTCCCCTTCTCTTTTACTCACACCTCCAAATCCCTTTGTCTTGAAAAAAACCTAAAAAAATATCCTCCATACATATCTTAATTCAACATATAGGCCATTATTTAGGATGAAAACAAACTTAATTATTCCTTTAGTGAAAATCAAAAGGAGACACCTGAAGAAGAGGTTATCGTTTTGTCTCTTCAAAGATCTTTTCTTCTTCTACTACATATTACTATGTTGTTACCACACAAAAATAATATCCCAAACAACCAATATATTTTTATATTTTGTTAATATTATGGGAAAACAATATTCCCCCATTTACCCATCATATGAATAACAATATCACTATGCGTGCGTATGTACGACTTACCGTCTCCACGTTGTGGTGTAAAATGTTTTTCTTCTATAATATATTTCAATGGGTATAATTATGAATATAAATAAATTAAATAAAATATATAAAATTATATTATTTCATTAAAATTAATATTCCATCCAATTCTATACCATTTAAGAATTAGGGAAATGATAAAGTCGCTCGTGTATACGTACGACTTACCGTATCTACAATGCGATGAGACTCATCTTCAACGTTCACCATCCAAGAATGATTATAAATATATATATATATATATATATTATGAATAAATAAGAAATCTATTATATAATAATTATAATTTAATAATATTTATATGTATTTATGTACATATATGTCATTCACATACTTCCATTCAACATGACAAGAAAATGGAACACTGTTCATGCGTACGTACGACCTACATTCTGAATGAACGGTGTATTCCATTTCATATATCTATCTATTATATAGGTTTGTATTATGAATATATATGATATAATAATCATATTATAAATTATTTATCTAATTAAATTATGATATAAGTAATATGATCAATAATAACAAGTCAAAACACGTACGATAATCAAAGAGATTATTATCCAAAATGTTTCATTAACTTGGATTTTTTAATATATGGGTAATATAAATTCATTAAATAATCATAAGTGATATAATAAATATTATTTTTATTTTGATATAAGGTAATAATATATTTATAGTCATTATATAGGATTTTTGGACAGGTAAAGAGAATATCAAACCTAAGGTAATGGTTAATTTTGAAATCTCATTATTATTTGAGATTGTTTACGTATAAGTGTTAAATAGGAAATATTTATCACTCATGTCCATATTTCCTAAAAAATAATTCAAAATAAAGATTTTTAATTTTTATGTAAGGTAATATTAAACTAAAAAATGTTATAAATGTTTTAATGATTTATACTTCTAAACCTTTTACATTAATTTCCATGTTTTCAAAAAGGTTTTAATGATTTATTTATATGTACATAAATTTTTTAAAATGTTAATTCCTTTCAAAAGTGTAAAATTGGTATGGGACAAATTGTTTCAAAAAGTAAAAATGTATATTTCACTAATTTTTTTTATTTATTTATTTAGAATATTTTCAACTATGACAACATAATTTGTTGGATTTTATGCTTAATTGATATTGATTTATTATGATACAATCATCCTTATTGTATTAAAGGGTTTATGATATGTTTGACTACGGTTTTTCTATTTTAACACCATTCAGGGTTTATGTTTAATGTATTAACATTTCTTATGATTGTTTTAATATGAGTGTTTATGTTATGTTTAACCCTTTTCATATGAGGAATGTATTGGACTTAGTAAGTGAAGAGTGGGGCCTGATATATCCCCTAAATTAATTGGTATTTCTAATGAGACAAACTAGTGTATTGGCATAAATACTTGACATAATATTTGTGAATGGTCTTGGAACGATGCATTGTCGTAGTGGTTATGATGTCAGTCATTATGAATTATCTCATTGTGAGATTAGTTATTGACTTTACATGTGATTATTTGACTAGTAGAATATCCATGAGAATATTTAAATGGATGTTTTTGATTTTTTTTGATATATTATACTGAAGGTAATGTTTTAAAAGGATGATGTTTTAGTTTTTTTACATTTCCATAAAAGTGTTATCTTATTTGTGATAGCTTTAGCTATATTGTTTATCCTTACTGAGCATCTGAGGTTTATGTTTTAATTTCCCAGGATTCCATGAAGTATTTTATAATTGATATATAGGGTTAATCTGGGGGAATAATCTAATTCTCAAAGGATTATCAATGTTGTATTATATTTAATCTATGTTTCAAGCCTGTTAAACTGGTCATTATTTTTGGATTTGATTCCTTGTAATTATTCAAATGTATTAAAATAATGCACTGGCTCTGAGATTCTGGGGTCGGTGCATTACAATTGGTATAAAATAATGTTTAGAAAAAACCTTGGAAATAGATTTACAGCACATAGATTAGGGATCAAAACCTATGATAGAATTTGGGGATCAGTATAGAAGAACCCCCCTAGAATTTTGGCAACGATCATGGATACCCTAATATTAAACAAAAGATGTTGTAAATTGAAAGTATCATCCCTTGATTATGTTGTTTTATTCAGTGGGATATGTTTCTCGTCCTGTGCTTTATAGTCATTATTAATGGAAGAAACAAGAAGGAAATTGATTAACATTTATTTTGTTGGAAAATGTAGTGATTTTGAACAACAAATTTGGATAATTATTAGAGGAAAAAATAGTGTGATTATTCCAAATCAGTTATCACGATATATGATTAATAGTGTGATATTTGATTATTTTTCTAACACATTGCATAAGAGTAAGATGAATGTTTATAAACGTTCAAATTTTAAGAAGCATAGAGGATATAAGATTCATCTTCATACACGTCACAAGGACGGGGAAAGGAACCTTGAGAAATACCTCAAAAGGTGGGGAAGATTTATCTATATGGGAAAAAGGGTCGTAGAGTGACCAATTGTTAAGAAGTTCAATGTATCATATTTGGAAATCAGGGGAATTACCCATCTCAATACCCAAACATAAGAATCGACTTCTAAACCAAGGAAATACCTATTCCATGACAATCATTAAATTGGAAGGATTAAATTATTTATATATTTGGATCTAAGAATTATAAATAATTAAATATATAAGGAATATTTAGTTTATATTTATCGCTATGGATTTTCATGAATATGTTGAATAGTTAAAATGGATAAGAAAATTGATTTAAGGGTAATATTATATATGGAGAACATATTATTAAGGAATATATAACCCTTAGTATGTTACATTTGTTAAGATAATGTTGTTTGTATAAAGATATGTTGGATTTGAATAAGTAAATTGGATGATGAAAATTTCTTGAGAACTAATTATTGATTTTTTACAAGATAGTTATGCGATCATGTTTGAAGTATTAAAATTTTTGGTACATAAGTAATAATTCACTATGTTTTGGAATAAGGAAACATAAATTTTTTTCAATAAGGATATTTGATAGTTATGGTTGTTACCATCACACAATAGAATACAAGATGAATGTGTTCAAATATTTGGAATGTGACAACTAGGAACTTCCCTATGAGATATGTGAGGTAAATGCTAAGCCGATATGGTTAACCTATTTCTAATGTTGTAAATTTTACTTTCTTGGAAAGATTGTAAGGTTCTCCATTCATTGATATTATATGTTATACTCCGATGGGTGTTTGTTAGATTAATTTATTGTCTCACTATATGTGGACTTACACATATGTGATAACATGTGATAACCTTTTTTAGTTAAGATAGATTGAATGAAAAAAATATTCTATTTATGAATCACTTGATCTTTCAACACTTCATGAATGAAAAATTCAACTTCATTTCTTTGAATAAGAGATGAATTGGAAATTTTTCAAGGCATGAACAATGGTGATATTGTTTGGTAATCAAGTATTTCTTATAATTTTCATCAAATTTAAGAAAGGGATCTAGAAAACCAAAAATCATTTCCTATTATATTCTTCTGTGATTAATCAAATGGCCCATGGATTATCAATGATTTATACCTTTATGGTAGTTAACCATTTTCTAATAATTATCTCTGTCACTCTCTATAAGAACATGATCATTATTATTTTTTACATATCCATATTTTTATACATGTAATCCAATAATATTTTATCTCTCGTGACCTTCATACTTCCCTTTCATTATTTTAAAAAGGAGGTCTCATTAATCAATTTTCGATGAAGGATTTCAATAAATATATTTTAAAAATTCTATGCCATAGTTTTCAATTATAATTTAAAATTGTGAGGAAATAATTTATTGAATTATGGGAGAATGTAACACCCTAAACATCCACAGTACACTTCATCTTAATATATTAATAGATTGCGCTACACACAACACCATGTTCGAGCACACAATGACCTGTAAAAATAAACATTTAAAAATTAAATTATAAATATTATTAATAATATATTGATTTATATATATATTCCATATAATATTTTTATTCATCTTATGTGTTTCTTATAATTAATATAAGTTAAAATTCAATTTTTCAGATAAAAGAAGTAGTTCAAAAAAAATGAAGTTTTTCTACCTTTTAATGAATAACCCTTTTTAAATACAATATTTTATACTTTTATATATTCAATATTAGGAAATTATATTATTATTTATAATATTCTTATAAAAAAAAGTAGGATAAATTTTTTGTATTTTTCTGATAAAATCCATATTTTAATGAATAGTGGGAAAGAATACATTTTAAATCAAAAATGTTTTTTTTCATATAAATTATCTATGTAGTTATATTGTACTTAAAATTGGTTTTAATGTTTAATTTGATTAATTTTTTATAATTGAATCCAATTTTTTTACTAGGAATTAATATCATAATGAAATTATACCTAAACACATGTCAATCTTTTGATAGTTTTTACTTCTTTAAAACTTATTTTCTAGTTTTGACAATAAAAATTAATTTTAAATTAATTTCTACCAATTATGTTTTTTGAAATTGGAAAAATTTACTCCATATTTGGAATTAGAAGTTCCAAATTTTGTAAATAGGTACCTTTTATTTTTGAAAATTATGAATAGTAACTTCACAAATTATTTTTATTTACAATTGGTAAAGGGTAAATCAGGTAAATCAGGGTAAATAAATAATATTATAATAATATATAACTATCATAACACGTGTTTTATATAACGACCCATACTTTACATACATTTTTAATACTTAAAAATTGAAGCACACTTATTAAAACATATAACAAAACCACGAAAGGACCGGTTAGGTATAGTGTCTTTAGAAACTGGGAAACATAACAACTGGTTCATAAAGCATCTACACTGTCTCCCATTTATTTCAACATATCTATAGTTTCTTTTGGGATATCTTACTTAATAACCTTCTTCCTGACCTGGGGAAGGAAAACATACAAAAGGGTGAGCTCAAATGCTCAGTAAAGGTAAACAAAAGAAATATCAATCACATCATATACATAAGCACATTAATTTTGGAAATCTTAACCTGAAAAAGCGATCATAATTTCATAACATGGGATAAATCATTGCAGTGAAATGTAATCACAGTAATCATAACTTAAAACATGAAATTTTGTGGCATACACACATAATCATACAGAATCATTTCTTGTTAGTCAAGACTCATTGCCAAGACTATCTTAGTGGATAAAGTCCATTTCTGAACCGAGTCACCCTCGTTTCAGTCCTGTTTCACTGAACCGGTATAACCTTCCGTTCCAGCCATGTCTATCTCAGGAGATATAAAATCTTTACCCAATGCATTGGAGGGAGATATAGGTCCCACCCATCTCATAATGATACCATTCTTATGTGTGCCACAAAATCATAAATCATACATCATTGCATAACCCATGTAATAAAAATGGGAATCTTAATCATCCTGACATCATAAAACAATTCATATACGATAAAAGAATTCATAAAAATAATTCCATCACAACATAATCAAATCAATGTAATAATAGGGATAAAAACAGATTCCTTTATTATCTTAGATGGAAAATAATTTTGATAAAACACTTGATCTTCATTCTTGAGGAAAATATCCTTTCTACTTTAAAAACACTTTTCCTTTCTTAACTTGTCATACAATTTCAAACTAAAATAAGTTGATTAAAAATAAACTTGAAAACTTGTAAAGGAAGCTTCTTGGAAATAATGTTTTAAAAATCCATTCATTCCGTATAAGTTAAAAAACATTCTTCTCGTACTTTTGTCGGAAAAGTCAAAAAAAAGTACCTCGTATGAAAAACGAAAAAAGATTCCTTTCATATATTTTACTAAAAACTCACCGAAGGGTAAAATAGTATTTAAAAAATTGTAGGTGGATGGAAATAAAATTATATGTTGAAGAAACATGGATGTGGATGATAAAATACACCCCAGTAAATTCCAAAGTATAAACAATCTCGGATAAAAATGAGATTGTGATATTTCCCTTACCTTAGGTCCGATTTGATTTGTACGTGTCCGAAGCTCCTGTATAATGGTTTAAATAATGTTATTGACTTATTCCAGAATCATAAATATTTATATTATATCATATATGGTCATATTCTTAACTTCTTATTAGTAATATTTCATTGTTACTTGTTACTCGGGTCTTTATTGCCTTTTGTTCTTATGCGTGTTTTGCCGAATAAATTCTTATTATTATTTTATGGTTATAGATAACTTATATCCAGAATGGTATTAGTGTAACATATATCATATTTATGCATTCAATTCATTTATATAATTACTATGTAATGATGATCATGTAGAACGAGTCGCATCACATCGTGGAGACGGTATTTCGTACGTACGCACGAGCGATGATATTATTCCCATGATGGTGGAATTGTATTTAAGTGTATTTATACTATTTCAGTATCAATATCACTTTGTAATAATCATATATAGTTACTCATTAAACCATTATACCCATCCTTGTAAGGTGATGGTGGAAAATAGATTACACCACGGCGTGGACACGGTATTCCGTACGTACGCACGCTCGGTGATTTAATTTGTCCGTAGGATGGATAGAAGGTGAATTAGGGTTGTTTCATATTTATAATAACATATAAGTAAGTAAGTAATACTGATGTTATTACTTTATCATGAAAAAACTAAAGAAAAAGAAGTTGAAGAAGAAAGAAATTGAAAAGATCGGTAATGGATATTACTTCTTCTTTGAAACGCCTCTTTGAATCCTCCACTTAGGGAACTAAGATTGGTCTTTGAAGAATACCAGGACCTCTAGGATTATTCTAGGGAAGTGGAGAAGGGATTTTGGCAGGTGTTTTCGAGCTTGAGTGCTCAAATTGGTGTGAGGAGAAGGGGGAGGAGGTGCCCTTTTATAAGGGAGGAGAGGGGCACCTTAGGAATATCTCAAAATATTATTTTATATTAAAGTCAAAATCGGTTTATAATGGTTCCAAAGGGTCTTATTTCGAAGGTAACGTGGGGATGGGTCGAAATACTATCAACCAATAAGATTTATCCATGTTTAGGTTATTATTTTAACCTTATCAATTAGATTTAACTCTAAGTTAAATAATTTAACTTTTACCATGACTTTTTGTTTTCTTACACTATATGGTTAATACACATACTATAACATGCCAAAAGAACCCAAAGTTGTTTATTATTAATATATATATCCTTATCTAAGTCATTTGGCAAAACCTTAGATTTTTAGGAATAAAATAACAATTAATAATATAATATTTGATTTAAAAACTATTTTGTGTCAATTTTGACACTATTTGATATATGATTTTTGTGAAAGTCATAACAGAATTATATGTTCAAACCAGGTTTATTAAATCAACACTAATATATCATAGTAACCTAGAAAATTAGTGTAATTCATTAAAAAGCTCAAATTACATTTATTTGAGAATTTATAACATCAATTATGTTATCATTTCCTTAAAAGGGTAATTACTGCATCATCGTTGTGTCATAAATAAATTAATTTATTTAAAGTATAAAAATTATAAATAAAATATAATTATGTAGGAAATATGTTTATCTTTCTAATGAATATTTATAGTCTAATTTATCTTATGTATAACCCCATATTAAAAATATTTTAGTTATCAAACGTTTGATTTTAACTATTTTAACTATTCATTAAATAAAATAATATTAAATGTCATAATCTAATCCAAGTGGACCTAAATGGTCATATTATATTCATAAGGTTGTTTTTGGTCTAATTACACTTATACAATAGAATTAGGACATGTGTTAGGGTAATAGTAATATCATATTTACCCTTAGTTACCCTATTTACTATTAACTGCGGTAAAAAGAGTAAAAAGTTACTATTCACCAAAAATTTATTTTTTTCTCATTGAACCACATTTATTTACTGATATCAACCGTGTCTGTCAGATTTTCTAAATTCCAATCACAGAAGCGGTAAAATTATGTTTTATGCAAAATTCAGTTTTTAACCTACCACTTAGTGGTTTCACTATTCATCAAAAATTGAAATTTTCCAGAAAAATACCAAAATTTCACCCTAGGCTAATTTCGGTATTCCGAATCCAAAAATGAAGTCCATTTTGAAAAATATAATTTATAAAATTTCAAAAAGTGGTTATTAATATTCATAACGGCTAGTTTTAATAATATTTTAATAGCATATCGTTGTTTAGTGAAACTCGGTATTGTGTACAACGCTAGCTATCGAGGAAGGTCACGATTGCTTGTAAAGTAAGTCAAGCTAGTGTGTAGTGAAAGATTCCTTTGATGATATACATATATATAACATAAAAACAAAATATTACTCATAAAAATCTCGGGTGTCACATTCTACCCCCCTTAAAAAAGAATTTCGCCCTCGAAATTCATCACTTTGTAACAAACAGATGAGGATACTTCTCCCTCATCATATCCTCAATCTCCCTTGTAGCTTTTTCAAGTTGGTGGTTCCTCCATAAAACTTTCACCAATCGAGTGGTTTTGTTTCGTAGGAAGTTTTCACTACGATCCAGAATCTCTATCGGTTGTTCTTCATAAGAAAGATCTTGCTCCAGCGGTACAACTTCTGAGCTGAGTACATGTGAAGGATCAGGTATGTACTTTCTCAGGAGAGATACATGGAACACATCGTGAACTTGAGAGAGATTTGGTGGAAGCGCCAATCGGTAAGCTACCTTTCCAACACGATCCAGTATTTCGAAAGGAATGATATATCTAGGGCTTAACTTCCCCTTCTTTCCAAATCTCATAACCCTCTTCCAGGGAGATATTCGTAAGAACACTTTATCACCCACTTCAAACTCTAGGTCTTTTCTTCGGTTGTCGGCATAACTTTTCTGTCGACTCTGAGCTGCTCTTATGTGTTGTTGAATAGATCTGACCTTTTTTGCCATTTCATCAACAAGATCATGTCCTAATAGCTTTCCTTCCCCTGCTTCATCCCAGCAAGTTGGAGTCCTGCATTTATTTCCATAGAGAGCTTCATAAGGAGCCATCTGAATACTGGAGTGAAAGCTATTATTGTAATAAAATTCCACCAAAGGTAGTTGTTGATCCCAACCTCCTTTGAAATCCATAGAGCAAGCTCTCAACATATCTTCTAGGGTTTGAATTGTTCTCTCAGACTGACCGTCTGTCTGAGGATGATAAGTATTGCTGAAACTCAACTCTGTATCCAGAGTATGCTGAAGACTTCGCCAGAACTTCGAGGTAAATCTCGGATCCCGATCAGATATAATATAAAGTGATACTCCATGAAATCTTACCACTTCCTTTACATATATCTTGGCAAGCTGATCTAGAGAGAAATCCTCTCTAATAGCAATGAAGTGTGCAGACTTTGTAAGACTATCAACTATGACCCAGATAGCATTATTGCCTTTGGATGTTTTAGGAAGTCCTATGACAAAGTCCATAGTGATGTTTTCCCATTTCTATTCATGTATGGGTAATGGTTGTAACATCCCCTTAGACTTCTGTCTCTCAACTATAACTTGTTGACAAACCAAGCATCGAGAGACATCTTCAGCAACATCTATTTTCATGCCATCCCACCAGAAGTACTCTTTCAGGTCCCTATACATCTTCGTGCTTCCAGGATGAATAGAGAATGAAGAACTATGAGCCTCATCCAGCAGCTCCTTCTTTAACTCGGGGATGGGAGGAACACAAACCCGATTCCTGAACATTATTATCCCATCACAATCAAGGGTGAACTCAGGAACATTTCTCACCTTCTTTTGTAACTCGACATCTTCCTTCTGTGCCTCTTTAATCTTCACATGTATAGATGGTTGAACATTCATTTGAGAAAGATAATATTTTTCCCCTTCCATTATAATTCCCAGTTCCATCCTTTCTAAATCCATAAATATTGGATCTTTTGTGATCCTCATCATGGATAAACTAGCATGGTCTTTTCGACTTAATGCATCTGCCACCTTGTTTGCTTTCCCAGGGTGGTAATGGATTGAGCAGTCATAATCCTTAATCAGCTCCAACCATCTTCTTTGACGCATATTCATCTCCTTTTGTGTGAAAATATACTTTAAACTTTTATGATCAGTATAAATATCACACCTTTCACCATAAAGGTAATGCCTCCAAATCTTTAATGCAAAGATTACCGCAGCTAACTCCAAATCATGTGTTGGGTAATTTTGCTCATGGATTTTCAACTGTCGTGAGGCATAATCTATCACCATATCATTTTGCATAAGAAAACACCCCAATCCATTCTTGGATGCATCACTGTAGATCACAAACCTTTCTCCACTACAAGGCAGTGTGAGCACAGGTGCACAGGATAACCTTTTTTTCAACTCCTTAAAATTCTCTTCACATTCCTCTGTCTAAACAAACTTAACTCCTTTCTGAGTCAACTTGGTGAGTGGGTTAGATAATCGTGAAAAATATTTTACAAAACGTCGATAATATCCAGCCAAACCAAGAAAACTTCGGATCCCAGTTGCTGTTGTTGGTCTCGACCATCTTTCGATAACCTCTATTTTTGCTGGATCAACAGATATCCCCTCTTTTGAGATTATGTGACCCAAAAATGCAACTTTTTGAAGCCAAAATTCACACTTTTTAAATTTGGCATAAAGCTTCTCCTTTCTCTAGGAGATCAATATAATTCTCAAGTGATCTTCATGCTCTTCCTTGCTCTTTGAATAGACAATAATATCGTCTATAAAGACTACCACAAATTGATCAAGATAGTCTCTAAAGACTCTATTCATTAGATCCATGAAGATAGCAGGGGCATTGGTAAGACCAAATGGCATCACTATAAATTTATAGTGTCCATACCTTGTACGGAAAGTCGTCTTTGGTATATTCTCCCTTTTGACCCTTAATTAATGATACCCTGAATGAAGATCAATCTTGGAAACGTATTAAGCTCTGCGTAGTTGGTCAAATAAGTCATCAATGCGTGGGAGAGGTTATTTGTTCTTGATAGTGATCTTGTTAAGTTCTCGATAATCAATGTAGAGTTTCATTGATCCATCTTTCTTCTTAACAAATAGAACAGGTGCTCCCCAAGGTGACGCACTAGGGCGTATGAATCCCTAATCAAGATTCTCTTGGAGTTTCTTCTTCAATTCCTGCAACTCAATTGGGGACATTCTATAAGGTGTCTTTGAAATAGGCAACACACCTGGTACGAGTTCTATTGAAAACTCAACTTCACGATTTGGTGGAAGAGCCGATAATTTCTCCGGAAAGACATCATCGAACTCTCGTACGATGGGAATATTCTTAATCACGAGTTTCTCACCAACCATTTGAGATAAATAACCTTCATTTAGTGGAATCAATTCCCATTAAATGGAAGAAATTTCCACTAGAAGGTTATGTTCATCCTTGCATTGATAGACGATCATAGATTGATCTGGAATATGAAATGTGACTTCCCTTCTTTGGAAATTGATATGAGCTCCGTATAAAGAAAGCCAATCCATGCCATGAATCACATCGAATTCCACTAAAGGAAGGATCACAAGATTTGCAGGAAGCACTTTCCCACAAACGTCAATTGGAGAAGAATTATAAACTTTTGATGCAATTGATGTGCCATTAGGTGTTGTCAAAGCTAACTCAACATCTAGTTGTTGAGGTAATACGGTGATACCCTTAGAAAATTTTTCAGAAATAAAACAGTGGGTGGATCCAGAATCAAATAAAACATTTGCTACTTTAGAGTGGATGGTAAGTGTACCTTTCACCACTTCGTTATCATACTCCACATCGCTGATAGAAATTGCATGTGACTTTCCTTTGTCTTTAGCCTTAAGAGTTTGTTGATGTAGACCATCATCATCAACCCTTGGATTTGGGCATTGATTGGCATAATGCCCCGTCTCCTTTCACTTGAAACATTGAAGTGTAGTAGGGTCATTCTGTGTATCCCTTCATTTTTTTTGCATCATTAGACATATTCTCCCCATTATCGCGGCATTCAAATGCCCGATGACCTTCCTTTCCACATTTGAAACATTTACTTGTCCCTTTAAGACAACTCCCTCCATGTTTCTTTCCACACTTTGAGCATAAGGGAAAGCTCGTCTTCTTTTCAGTTTGATCTCTAGATTTTGCTTTGAATTCCATTTTCCTCTTCTTATCAAACCCATATGACTGATGGGTTCTCCAATCTCTATCTCGACTTTGAGAGCACATCGAACGATTTCCTCGTAGCTATTGAAGTCCCTTATGGCTAACGCCCTTCGAGGACTTGGTTTTAAGCCACTAAAGAATCGATCGATCTTACTCGCAGGTTGGATAATAATACCTGAAGCGTACCTTGCAAGTCCTGTAAAATTTTGTTCATAGGTAACAACAGATTCATCATCCCTTTGCTTCAGTTCAAGAAACTCTTTCTCCATCTTTGTTCGGAGAATACGAGGGAAGTACTTATTGAAAAATAAGTTCTTGAACTGTTCCCATACCATGGACTCAATTTCATCCCTTTGCCTCGTATTCTTAATAAGATTCCACCATTGATCAGCATCTCCTTCCAAGCGATACACTGCTAGGATGACTTTATCATGTTCAGAACATTGAAGAACTGAAAAGATATTTTTCAGTAGTACTAATCCATTGTTCAGCAACTAATGGATCAGTAGACCCGCTGAAATAAGGTGGACGCTGCCTCATGAAGGATTCAACAGAATGTTGCTCCTTACTTTGCTCGTTTGGAAGTCTTGCATGATTCATAGCTTGAGAAAGTTATGTGTGCATGGCTACAAGATTTTGCATTCCAGCTCCCATATCATTTGGTTGCTCAGGGGGACAATCATTTCATTGCCCATCGCATTCTGCATTAACACGGTTCCTTCGGGTTCCAGCCAATGACTAAAACCAAGAAGAATAGTGTGAGCAACACTAATTATAATAGGAAAATCACATAATTCAAGAATAAAATTTTCACGCTTAAGGTCTTATCCTAGGTTATTCATGGCCATTTCTAAAACACTAAGATTGTGTTCTATGCTTAGACTTATCCTTAGGGTTCTTACTAAGGCTTTCACATCCTAGTTTCCAAAGGTTGACTATACCTTTCATCTGATACCAACTATAACGACCCATACATTACATACATTGTTAATACTTTAAAATTGAAGCACGCTTATTACAACATATAACAAAACCACGAATGGACTGTATAGGTATAGTGTCTTTAGAAACTGGGAAACATAAACAACTGGTTCATAAAGCGTCTACACTGTCTCCCATTTATTTAATCATATCTATAGTCCCTTTTGGAATATCTTACTTAATAACCTTCTTCCTGACCTGGGGAAGGAAAACATACAAAAGGGTGAGCTCAAATGCTCAGTAAGGGTAAACAAAAGAAATATCAATCACATCATATACATAAGAACATAATTTTTGGAAATCTTAACCTGTAAAAGAGATCATAATTTCATAACATGGGATAAATCATGGCAGTGAAATGTAATCACAGTAATCATAACATAAAACATGAAATTTTGTGGCATACACACATAATCATACAAAATCATTTCTTGTTAGTCCAGACTCATTGCCAAGACTATCTTAGTGGACAAAGTCCATTTCTGAACCGAGTCACCCTCGTTTCAGTCCTGTTTCACTGAACCGGTATAACCTACCGTTCCAGCCATGTCTATCTCATGAGATATAAAATCTTTACCCAATGCATTGGAGGGAGATATAGGTCCCACCCATCTCATAATGATACCATTCTTATGTGTGCCACAAAATCATAAATCATACATCATTGCATAACCCATTTAATAAAAATGGGAATCTTAATCATCATGACATCATAAAACAATTCATATACGATAAAAGAATTCATAAAAATAATTCCATCACAACATAATCAAATAAATGTAATAATAGGGATAAAAACAGAATTCATTATTATCTTAGATGGAAAATAATTTTGATAAAACACTTGATCTTCATTCTTCAGTAAAATATCCTTTCTTCTTTAAAAACACTTTTCCTTTCTTAACATGTCATACAATTTCAAACTAAAAGATGTTGATTAAAAATAAACTTGAAAACTTGTAAAGGAATTTTCTTGGAAATAATTTTTTAAAAATCCAATCATTCCGTATAAGTTAAAAAAACATTCTCCTCTTACTTTTGTCGGAAAAGTCAAAAAAAGTACCTCGTACGAAAAACGAAAAAAGATTCCTTTCATATCTTTTACTAAAAACTCACAGAAGGGTAAAATAGGATTTAAAAAATTGTAGGTGTATGGAAATAAAATTACATATTGAAGAAACATGTATGTGGATGATAAAATACACCCTAGTAAATGAAAAAGTATAAACAATCTCGGATAAAAATGAGATTGTGATATTTCCCTTACCTTAGGTCCGATTTGATTTGTACGTGTCCGAAGATCCTGTATAATGGTTTAAATAATGTTATTGACTTATTACAGAATCATACATATTGATATGATATCATATATGGTCATATTCTTAGCTTCTTATTAGTAATATTTCATTGTTACTTGTTACTCGGGTCTTTATTGCCTTTTGTTCTTATGCGTGTTTTGCCGAATAAATTCTTATTCTTCTTTTAAGGTTATAGATACCTTATATCAAGAATGTTATTAGTGGAACATATATCATATTTATTCATTCAATTCATTTATATAATTACTATGTAATGATGATCATGTAGAACGAGTCGCATCACATCGTGGAGACGGTATTCCGTACGTACGCACGAGCGATGATATTGTTCCCATGATCGTGGAATTGTATTTAAGTGTATTTATACTATTTCAGTATCAATATCACTTTATAATAATCATATATAGTTACTCATTACACCATTATACCCATCCTTGTAAGGTGATGGTGGAAAATAGATTACACCATGGCGTGGAGACGGTATTCCGTACGTACGCACGCGCGGTGATTTCATTTTTCAGTAGGATGGATAGAAGGTGAATTAGGGTTGTTTCATATTTATAATAACATATCAGTATGTAATTAATACTGATGTTATTACTTTATCATGAAAAAACTAAAGAAAAATAAGTTGAAGAAGAAAGAAATTGAAAAGATCGGTAATGGATATTACCTCTTCTTTGAAACGCCTCTTTGAATCCTCCACTTAGGGAACTATGAATGGTCTTTGAAGAAGAACAAGACCTCTAGGATTATTCTAGGGAAGTGGAGAAGGGATTTTGGCAAGGGTTGACCGAGCTTGAGTGCTCAAATTGGTGTGAGGAGGAGGGGGAGGAGGTGCCCTTTTATAAGGGAGGAGAGGGGCACCTTAGGAATATCTCAAAATATTATTTTATATTAAAGTCAAAATCGGTTTATAATGGTTCAAAAGGGTCTTATTTCGAAGGTAAAGTGGGGATGGGTCGAAATCCTATAAACAAATAGGATTTATAAAAGTTTAGGTTATTATTTTAACCTTATCAATTAGATTTAACTCTATGTTAAATAATTTAACTTTTACCGTGACTTTTTGTTTTCTTACACTATATGGTTAATACACTTACTATAACATGCCAAAAGAACCCCAAGTTGTTTATTATTAATATATATATCCTTATATAAGTCATTTGGCCGAGCCTTAGATTTTTAGGAATAAAATAATAATTAATAATATAATATTTTATTTAAAAACTATTCTGTGTCAATTTTGACACTATTTGATATATGATTTTTGTGAAAGTCATAATAGAATTATATGTTCTAACCAAGTTGATTACATCAACACTAATATATCATAGTAACCTAGAAAATTAGTTTAATTCATAAAAAGTCTCAAATTACATTTATTTTAGCATTTATAACATCAATTATGTTAACATTTCCTTAAAAGGGTAATTACTGCATCATTGTTGTGTCATAAATAAATTAATTTATTTAAAGTCTAAAAATTATAAATAAAATATCATTATTTAGGAAATCTTTCTATCTTTCTAATGAATATTTATAGTCGAATTTATCTTATGTATAACCCCATATTAAAATGTTTTAGTTATTAAAATTTTGATTTTAACTATTTTAACTATTCATTAAATAAAATAATATTAAATGTCATAATCTAATCCAAGTGGACCTAAATGGTCATATTATATTCATAAGGTTGTTTTTGGTCGAATTAAACTTATCCAATAGAAGTAGGACATGTGTTAGGGTAATAGTAATATCATATTTACCCTTAGTAACCCTATTTACTATTAACCGCGGTAAAAAGAGTAAAAAGTTACTATTCACCAAAAATTTATTTTTATCTCATTGAACCACATTTTACATACTGATATCAACCGTGTCTGTCGGGTTTTCGAAATTCCAATCACAGAAGCGGTAAAATTATGTTTTATGCAAAATTCATTTTTTAACCTACCACTTAGTGGTTTCACTATTCATCAAAAATTGAAAGTTTTAGGAAAAATACCAAAATTTCACCCTAGGATAATTTCAGTATTCCGAATCCAAAAATGAAGTCCATTTTGAAAAATAAAATTTATAAAATTTCAAAAAGTGGTTATTAATATTCATAACGGCTAGTTTTAATAATATTTTAATAGCATATCGGTGTTTAGTGAAACTCGGTATTGCGTACAACGCAAGCTATCGAGGAAGGTCGCGATTGTGTGTAAAGTAAGTCAAGCTAGTGTGTAGTGAAAGATTCCTTTGATGATATATATATATAACATAAAAACAAAATATTACTCATAAAAATCTTGGGTGTTACATTTTAATCCTATTATATGATATAATAAGAAATTAATCATTCTTAAGTCGATTTTAGGACCTCATGGAGTCACTTGGGTGTGATAATGACCTTTTATAATGTTTGAAATAAATGATATTATAAATATTAAAAGAAATGTATTTTGAGATTTTTTACACCATAAACTATTTTTCTTGATAAAATTCACTTTTTATGAATTAGGGAATAATTGTTTATAATTAATAATGTTGTTATGACTTAAAAAAACCAATTACTAAGTAGTATCAGAATTGATATAATTGAATTTAAAAAAACTCTATTTTATAAAATGATATAATAGTCATAAAAATATAATATTCAACCAAATGACTTATATTGTGTTAAAAATTTAATTGATGATCCAATTTATGTTTACTTGGCTTTTTATAGCAAATATATTAACCATATAGTTTAAAAGTATAAGAAGACATGGTAAGAGTTAACTTATTTAACTAAGTGTTAATGCCAAAAGATAAGGTTAAATTCAAGGAATAAACATTTCTAAAACCAATTGGTTGAGTGGTTTTAGACCCATACTCATCTTGTTATTGTACTAAATTACTTTATATCCATTATAATTATAAAATTAAATTATAATAAATTAATATTTCATGATGTTCCTAAAGTGCCTCTCAACTCTCCTATAAAAGAGCACTTCTCCTTCTCTTTTATTCACGCCTCCAAAGACCATTTACTCGACAAAAACCCAATCAACTCTCCTAAAACATCCCTATATTCATCAGAGAAGACAAACTTTTTGAATAAAATCATCTTAATGAGTCATTTTGTTCAAATTAAAAAGAGACACCCAAAGAAGAGATAATCGTTTATCCCTTCTTTCAAAGTTCTTTTCTTCTTCTAATTCCCCTTCCTAAGTAGTTACAATAGTAAAATAATAACTCTAGAATCCACTATATTCAGATATGTTTTTATGATTATGGTACAACCATATTTCTCATTTTACCCACCCTAGGAAAATAATATCACCATGCGTGTGTACGTACGGCTGACCATCTCCACACTGGGGTGTAAACTGTTTTTCATCTATACTTTATTTCAATGGGTATATTGATGAATATAAACGACTTAAAAAATAAATATAACATGATATTAATTCTGTAAAATTACATACCATAAAATTACATACCATTTAACCATTAAGGAAATGATACCATCACTCGTGCATACATACGACTTACCATATCCAAGACGCGATGACACCCATCTTCAACGTTCACCATCGATGAATGATTATAGAAACATATATATTATGAAAAATTATGAAATATATTACATAATAAGGCTACTGGAATAATATATCTATATTTATATATTTATATATTTACATATATGTCATTCACTTACTTCTGTTAAATACGATATGAAAACAGAAACACCGTTCATGCGTTCATACGACCTACCGTCTCCATGAACGGTGTATTCTATTTCATATATCAATCTATTATATATATTTATATTATTCATATATATGATATAAAAATCATATTATAAATTTTTTAAGTCATTAAATCATGATATATGAAATATGATCAAGAATAACAAGTCAAAAAATGTACGATAAACAAAGTAATTATTATCCAAAATGATGCATTAACTTGGAATTATTACGAAATGAGTAATATAAAGTTATAAAATACTAATATATGATATCATAAATATTTTTTTATCTTTATATAAGTTAATAATATGTTTAAAAACATTATACAAGAGTTTCATACAGGCACCAAAAACATCATACCTAAGGTAGTGGTTAATCTTAAAATCTCATTATTATCAGAGATTGTTTATACATAAGTGTTTGATGGGTCATATTTATCATTAATGTCCATGTTTCTAAAATTTGTTTTAAAAAGGAATATTATTTATGTTTTATTTAAAGGTATATTATACTAAAACATCATTATAAATATTTAAAGATGTATACTTCTAATACATTCTCTTTAATGTCCATGTTTTCAAAAAAGATTTATTGATTTTTTATATGGACATAAATGTTTTAAATTTTTAATTCCTTTAAAAATTATCAATTTGGTATGGGAAAATATGATACAAAAATTTATTTTAAATGTATTAATTTATATATTATTAAATATTTAATGTTTTCAATGTAAAAGGGGATATTTCTCAGAAAAAGTTTTAATGATTTTATTAGATTATTTTAATCTATTTCAACATCCTTGGTTAGATTTTATGTTTAATTTGGATTGATTTATTTTGATACAATCTTCCATAATTTATTTATGGTTTTATGATATGTTTCACTAGAGATGCTCTATTTTAATACCATTCATGCTGTAGGGTTAAAGTATTAACATTTCATGATCTAGTTTTAATATGAGTTTTTATGTTATGTTTCAAACATTTCATATGAGAAATTTATTGGACTTAGTAAGTGATTGGTGGGTCCTGATAGACCCATAAATTAATTGGTACATCTCATGATTCAAACTAGGGTCTTGGTAAAATTCATTTATATAATATTTTTGTATGCTCTTTTACAATGCCTTGACGTAGTTGTTATGATGTCCGACATTATGCACTATCAGATTATGAGATTAGTTTTTAATTTTACGTGTTATTATTTGAAATGTAGAATATCCATGTGAATTTTTATATAAAATTATTTTATTTACTCTTTTATATTATGTTTAATATAATTTTTTAAAAGGATGAGGTTTTAGTTTTCTACCATTAAAATTTAATTTTTATTTGTGATAGATTCTACTATATTGTTTATCCTTACTGAGAATCTGAGCTCACACCATTCATATTTTTTATTTTCCCAAGATTCCATGAAGTATTTTTTAATTGATATTTAGGGTTAGTCTAGGGGACTAATGGTACTCTCAAAGGATTATATATGTTGTATTTTATGTTATAAATATTAATGTAAAGTTCATGTATGTAATATATTTTCCAAGGTTGATAAACTATTGGTTTATAGGGGTTTTTATTCTTTATAATCATACCAATGTATTAAAATAATGCATTGGATCCAGGATTTTAGGGTTTGGGCATTACATATGACATAAAGTATGTTTAGCATTACATGTTTCCTATGGTGATTTCTTGATGTAGAATACCTAAATTTTGGTTTTTTACTTTTGATATAATTGATAATAAATTTTTAAGTGAATTGAGAAGTGTATTATAAAATAATAATATTAATTCACATAATTAACCATTGATATATATGATCAGATATTGCAATATCCATATTGTAAGAAAGGAAATGTGTTCAATGATGAGATGCTTATATAATGAGCTAGGCCAACAAACTTGCACATATATATGATGCAATGCTTATAGAGAGTGGGATTAAAAAAATTCCATGTTTTAATTATTATGAGGATTTGAAATGGAAATGTTGTAATGCTAATTGGGCTTTGACCCATATTTTTTGTTGTGGCTGTACCATGGGTATATGGTTGTGGTTTACATTGTTGTTATTATTATGATGATTGGTTTCCTTTTCGAATATGAATTGTTTCTTCTGAAATTGAATTTCATACCGATGGGTATAGTCTACAAACTATACCTTTCAAACCCTCACTACTATTCAAAAGCCTCTAGTGTACAAAGAGGATCTCTTTGTATCTTGTAACCAACTTCTTTCATCAATGGGAGGGAGCTCCGGACTGGGGAATGTTACATAATTAACCCCCATCCAATTTGTGTCTACACAATCCCTCGAGCTACATCAAAACTATCAGGTCAAGCTAAATAAGATCCAGTGGATCAGATCAACAATGGTGTTGAAGTTGAATCAGTTGAATTTGTAAGTATTGACATTATTTACTCTAATGAATAAGTGAATTAAGAGAAACCTTTGTGGGTAAAAGTGAGAAGAATAAAAGTTCATCCTTCTCAAGTTGGTGTGGACAGAGGAAGAGGATAATTTGGACCTCAATAAATTTATATGGAAAGAGGAAGAGAATTATCCTCATTGTTTTGTTTCATATATGTTTTTTGAGTTCCACATAATGGAAGGAATGTAAAATTTTAAAGATGATATTAGGAATCTAGAGAGTGAAATCTGATTTTGAAAGTATAAAAGTTGAGATGGTCTCTAAACCAAATATTGATGCATGAATTGTAGAGATGATATTTAAAAAATACTTTAATTTAGTGAAGAAGATGATGATATTCCAGTTAGAGATCATAAAAGGACTCAAACCAAATCAAACAAATGTATCTTCACT
This sequence comes from Viscum album, assembly GCA_963277665.1. Lineage (NCBI taxonomy): Eukaryota > Viridiplantae > Streptophyta > Magnoliopsida > Santalales > Viscaceae > Viscum > Viscum album. The sequence goes on from OY728161.1 coordinate 783,241,838, forward strand.
TATTTGACAAGCGTATGCGACTATTAAAAAAATATTAGAAATATATTTCATTAAATTTGGAATTTTTAAATGAAAAATATTAGTTCCATATAATATTATATTGTCTCTCTACAATGAGGAACCTTTGTAGGCGAAATATAGAAGAATAAAAGGTTGACCTTCCCATATTGATGTGTAAAGAGAAAGAGGATCATTTGAACCTTAATAAGTTGATGTGGAAAGAGGAAGATAATCATCCTCTGTAATTTTCTTCATAGATGTTTTTTGAGTTCAACATAATGGATAAAATAAAAAATTTCAATGACATGATTAGGATTCCAGAGAGAATAATCTGATTTTGAAACTATAAAAGTTTAGATGGTCTCTAAACCAAATATTGATTCTCGAAGGGATGATCTGATATTTGAAAAAATACATTTACGTAGTGAAGAATATGATTATAAACCTTTATGTGATCATAAAATTTCTCAAACAAAATCAAACACATGTCTCTTCATTTATTTTACACAGGGATGAGACTCTTAAAAAATAATAGAAATCTGTTTCATTAAATAGAACTATTTTATTTGAAGTAAAATTTTATAAACTCAATCCAGTCCCCCTTTTGAGTTTGTGTGCAACACCTTCATTATTTTTATTTCCACAATAAGAGAAGTTGAATTCATTTAACTCATGATAATCATTCATGTGTATGATAATTGAGATAAACATTGTTAAAATTGGGTTAATAAATAAGATAGATTGTGTGGGAGGTCACATGATTATCAGTATAAAATCTTGTTTTGAGAAAAATTAGTGGAAGGATAAATATTTTTTAAAATTGTGATTTTAAAGAAAGATATATATTATGAGTATAAAATATTAAATAATGTTGAAATTGGAATTTTATTGTTCTGCTTTTAATGATTTTAAAAGTGTGTGGGATTTAATGGACATGGAAATCAATGATTTTCAAAAAAAATTAACTCATTAATTAACTAATTTTATAGTTTTTCAGATGTTTATAAATTGTTAAAAAATTTAGTTAATGATATATGATAACTAGTTATTATTATTAGCAGTAGATAAGAAAGAAAAAAAGTAAAATAGAGAAAAAAATGAAAAATTTAAGCAAAACTAAATAAAGGACATACTTACAAAATGGATGGATAATGTTTATTTCATAGTATATCATACTCATAATAACAATAAAAATGGAGAATGTTAAGACAGATCATGAATTAATGCGCATTGACAATGAATTAAACTAAATTTGATTATAATGAACATAAAAACAAAATAAATGAATAGAACATGATATCACTCATAAAGAAAATAATTGATTTATGGAAATTAATTAATGGTTTGAAAAATAATTATAATGAAAAGTAAAAGAATATAAATTATATTATGATCCATTTGTTTCAATAAATGGCTTTCATATTTTCTATCAATCACTTCTAAATTTGCAGCTATTCATGTTAAGTCTCTAGATGCATGTGTTTTTTGGAATGGTATTAGGATTAATTGTTTGAATTCAAAATGCAAACAATAGTGCATGACCAAAGAGGTAGGTGAACAAAGCACTAAATATTTGAAAACTCAACAATGTTAATTATTATTTTCATGAATCAAATATAGGAGTCTTACCCATGATGTTCATGAAACTTCATTCCACCACATCATGAAGCTTTTATCGTTAAATTGTATCTAGTGAAAATTGATTTTATTTTAAATTCACCACTCAAATTTTAGATTACAATACAATTGTAGTGAGAATTCATAAATCAGCATGAAAAATAGTGTAGTCATTCATGTTATCCATCAGTTATTTTTAACCCCCCTAAAAAGTATACTACATAATAATGAATTAGTAAATATATAATTCTACACAGTTATATAGAAATTTATAACTGGATTGATCAAGAAATAAAAACTGAATTTCCTTCAAAAATAAAATAACTACTTCTATTTTGTAATAATAACATATGATATAGAAAAATTTCATGTGAAGTAACATACATCAAATGTAAGAAAAATAACTGAGAAACACAAATCAATTGAGTTCCAGAATAAATTGTGGAGTATAGGTTATGTGGCATAGAGAAAATATAATTGAATGGTTCCACAGTTTCTAATTGGTGATTAACAGAGGCTATAATGTAATAAAATTAAAATAAATGGAAGAAAACATTAATTAATTGACGGAAATATTAAAAATGTGAATGAAAAAACTAACCTTCGAAGATAAAAATGGAATGAGGGGATATATAATATTTGATGGAAAGGAAAAAATGTGAATTAAAAAAGGGAAAGAGGGAAGAGGGAATTCAATCCTCATAGCCTAAGGAAGAGGGAAATCAAAACATAGAGCCTATGGTTGAATTCTATAATAGAGAATAAAAAAAACCCTGGATTTTTTATCTATTAATAATAGTTAACCCAAATAATATAACCGTGTAAAAGGATTTAACATCAAAACTATAATGAATCTGTATCAACCCACAAATTATAAACCAAACCTGAAGGTGTGTGTAATTCCCTATTTACTCTTAAAAAAATACAAGGTGATTATGAAAATGAATGCATTTGGAATAAGATGTTGTAACAACCAGATATTTAATAAAAGGGAAACTAATAATTTTTAGACATGAAATTGGGGTTCATAACTAATATTAAAAGAAGAATATGTTGTTAATGAGTAGAACCGATAGAAAATGATGCATAGAAAGATTCAACGAGTTCAATGAACATAACCTGACCTCGTATTTATGATAATATATGCATCTCGATTTAAATTGGAGATTAATTAATGTTCTATAAAACTAAGATACTAACATTTTAATTAGAATAATTACTTTTTTAAATTTATTCTAAATAAAAAATAATCGACATTCATGTAAAATAATATACATAAATATCCACTAGGAATGAAGGCTTATTATTATTTATAGAGTATTTTGTTTGGACATTGATTTATATAAAACAATAATACTATTAATAGGATGTATATAACATTCAAAAACATAACTAGGACTTATACCAACGAAAATTAGAGTTTTTAAGGATCCTTTTTCATGGACCACTAAAAATAACTAATTCAATGAAAAATAAAATGATTATTTTCTTAAATTTTCAAAGAAATGTTATATAGGTAATATGGTTTTTCATTTAGGAATTCTATAGTTGTTGAAGAAGAATATTAAACCCACCAGTGGTAGACTGAATTCTTAATGTAAATAATTCAATGAAAATAGGGAAAAACCTAGGGATTCAAAAAACCATTTATGTGGGTATCTAGAAAATTTGTAGATAAGATAAAAACCAAATAGTTTGTGAAATGATTTAAACCAATCAATATACTTAAAGATACTAAATTTGTAAAACAGTTATGCACTAAGATCGTTTATTATAGAAACCTATGAAACAAAATAGTTGAAAATAACTATGATGATTGATATACACATAGAAATGTAAGGCTTCACAAAATGTGGGGCACTAATAACATGGTAATAAGAAGATAAGAAAACCAAAAAGATTGAAATTTTGAAATTGATTGCTAAAAGTGGAACATGGGGGATACATGGTGGATTCTGGAAGTTGGAGGTAGAGGTATGGAAGTGGATGTGGAAATGGGTGGTAAGGAAGAGATGAAGAGACAGGGGTCCAAGAGTGGGATGGGTGGATCAGGAGTGTAAGGTACAGGCAGTGGGGAGTGGAGGTAGATAGGATAAAGTAGCGAGGGAGGGAGAATCGATAGACTATGAGAAGGTATAAGATACAATGTGTGTGGAGGGAAATATAAATTCAGTATAATAACTCATACTTCAGGTGTGAAAATGCATGGGCCTATCCACCTTTGTGTTAATATATGCTCATATTTTCTTATTGTAGATAATAATTTTCAAGCATTTTTGATAAATAATGTCACTGATGAGAAAAAAAGTCAAAATCTTAATTATTTGAGTGGTTTTTATGTTTGATCATGATTGAAATAGAAAATAAAATAATCTCATGAACGTTTATGTAGAGCAGTGAGAGAACATTCACAAGCATACCTCTGAGACTTTCGCAAGATTACATAATTTAAATGAACATTAATATTGTTCATTTCATGCAGGAACAAATGATGATATTTCTTACATATTTAGTAAAGGAGACATCATATATCAACAAAAACAATATGAAAATTATTAAATAAAATTTCATGCATATTGAATATAAAGTACAAATGATATGTTAATTCATTATGCATACAGAAGGAAATTGACTTCAACCAAAAGAAAAAACATGTATATTGATATAAACTGTAATATATACTACTATGTAAATAAAAAGGTAATTTCAATTTCATTACATGATAATGAAATATAAAATTCAACATAAACTACAATAAAAAGTTTTATCTAAAATGAAATATAAATAGGAATGTAAACTTCCATTTCACTACACTATAAACTATAATTTAAAGTTCCATATATACTAAAATATAAACTGCAGTTTTAGTTGACGATAAATAATACACAAGGAAATTGAGTTCCATAGCATGAAACAACATGTATACTAATATAAATTGAATTATAAATAATATATATATGATTTAGTTAACTATAACACAAAAATGATAGGTAAAGACTCGAAAATTTCACATAAATTGTTTTCCTAAATACTTTGTAATTTTATGAGACCGCAGTTTCTGACACCGCCTAATTCTGAGGCCCGGTGTGGCTGGAATAAATTTCTGAAGTTTTTTTTGTGTACGTTCAGTGAACGTACGAGTGGTATTTTCTTCCTTATAAACCGGTTCTTGGAATTGAAAAATGAGGGCACTGATGAACTCACAGTGTCGGTATTTTCTTAAGGGGACCATTACCATATTTTCGTTTTATCGGGAAGAGAAGTTAATTTTTGGGGTTTTTCATTAAAAAATAAATAAAAATATGAGTTAAAAATTTTTATTTGGTGGGTGGATATAATCTCTATAAGGAAGTTGGAGGTGGGACCCACACCCGCACATAACCACCGATGAGAGGATTTTGTGTGGTGGGGCCCACACGAACCCAAACCCTTTCACCTGCCCTCAACTCCCTTAAACTCCCCATTATCACCCCTTAATTAATTTTACAACCTCCCTCTTTTAATGTGAACTCTCCACCTCCCTCAATTGATTGTGGTAACCCCATCAATTGAATTAATTAAGCCCCCTTAATTAATTAATTCGTGTGTCAAAAATTCATTTTGAATAGTTTTGAATTGCATGGCGATTTTTTTTATATTGGAGGGCCTTTTATTTTTTTTCTTGGAAAATATTCTTGGGAAATATTTGGGAAAATGATTCTTGGGGGAACTTCCGTTTCTTGACGAAGAAAATACCCAATGAAGAACGTGAGGAACGATATCCTCTCGATGACTGAGGAAAGAAAATGAGGCGACTCTCATGAGGAACACCATCATTCTTCTTCATCATCCACGTCAAGGGAGGAGATGTCATCCATGAGGTAACATCAACTGTGCTTCCTCCACGGACGCACCCCGACGTCGAAGAATCGACGTCGTCTTCGAATCCTCTTCCCGAAACACGGACAAGCGACCATCAGAATCATGGTAGGGGAAATATGGAATATTTATTTATTTATACGTGTGTATTAAACCTCGTACCTTGGCATTTATTTTGATTGGTAATGATTTAGTTGTTATCATCTAATGCGGAGGGTGCGGGCCGTACATACAAGGCCTGACGACCCTCCATTGAGTCATGCTTATGTTGGCGCCGGAGGAAGGATTTCACATGAAAAATGATGCGGCGGCGTCAGTGACCAGAGGTAATGGTGGAGGTGCACCATATGTGTGTGGAAGAACCGTGGCCCGTAATCGCGGGACGTTAGGCATAAGAAGAACCGACCAGCCTTAGCTAGCCAGGCTGGAGAACCGCAGTGCCTCTTGGTGCTGCACTGTGGGAAGACCACGACCCACGTTCTGATGGCCTCCGCGGCGGGCGAACCGGCCGGCTCGCCAGCCGGCTGGGCCGAAGGAACCGCGACGACTATAGGCGCCTCATGCGGAGGATCAACGGCCTGCCCGTGAGGGCCGCTCGGGCTGGGGAAGAATGACCGGCTTTGGTCATCCTAGTAGGAGGGGCGGTACCACTCGGCGCTGCCAGTTTCGGAAACCGGGGGGTCGCGCCCCCCGGATCGCTCGGCCAGCCGAGCCATGCCCCGCCGGGCCAGGCCGCGCCCCACCGGTTCGGTCTGCGCCCCACCTAGCCGGGCCATGCACCACCGAGCTGGGCCGACCCTCAGTCGGGTCTGACCCGCAGAACCAAGTCGGGCTGACCCGCCATCCCACTGGGATTGACGGGCCGGGCCCGTTTCACTAAAACAAGAATAACATAAAGAACACGCACCTGATTGGCGTGTCGTCTATAGTACTGGGACCCTCGCATCGAGGTAGTCCTTTTAAGATACCCTAACTAAGTTTTGGACAACTTTGGAAAACGGTCGGGTTTGGTACGAGAAGAATTTCAACCGGGCCCTCGGAGCGGAAACACTTATAACATAGGGACATGAAGTCTGATTGGCGTACCATCAACTATGTAGGTTTCCATTTTATGAGATGGTTTTTTGGATTAATCTACTAGAGGTTAAGATTTAGTTGGAGTACGGTCGTGTTGGTTTGAGCCTAAAAACCAACCGGGCCCCTGGAACAGAAATGCCTATAACTCACATACCGGGTGTCTGATTAATGCGCCGTCTGTTGCGTTGATACCCCTACGACGTGGAGGTCCATTGAGATACTTCAACGTTAGACTTCATGACACATGGAGTATCGGCTTGTTGTACGTGGAGTGGGCCCTCCCGATGATGAGCAAGCAGATTGCAGAGACCTAGTAGCTGGCTGAGACTTGACGACTGTTGATCGATCAACTAGGAGTGATTTTGATGGCCCAGTGGGGAGATCTTGGTTTTAGCAGCATACCCATGGTGGAGGAGCGCTTGTTTTTAGTGGAAAACCCATGGTACTCGACATAAGTAGTACCTCTATAGGCTTTGAGGTGGAGTGCTTGGTTGTAGCAGAAGACCCATGGTGGGAAGCGCTTGGTTGTAGAAGCAGGCACATAGTACTCGACAGGTGGAGTACTTCAGCAGTCCAAGGTTAGTGGGAAGCACTTGGTTGTAGTAGCATACCCACTGTACTAGACAGAGGAGGAGTTCTCCAGTAGCCATGGTTTCGACTTAGAGAATAAAAATCATGGTTGAGCTGAGTCAATGACTTTTTTGTTTTCCCCATGATTGAGATGGGTTATTTGAAAACATTGGTATATGTATGGGAATATACCTAAGTAATGGTTATCCGTAGATATCTTACTTTGTGGTTTGTACTTTTTGGATTTTGTGAGACCTTGAGGGTCTCTGGGTCCTTACTGAGTATTGTAAGAACCCAGTTCTTATTTTGAGGTACGAGCTCCTTCTTTTCTCTTTTCCGTAAGTGTTTTTGAGAAAATATGGAAAATGGGGAAAATCATGAACTTTGGAAAGTACACGTCGTGTGCTTTGTACACACAGCCTTTACTTTTGGCCGTGTGGGATGGGTACACGGGGCGTGTGGCCATGCCAGTGATGAAGGGTGTAGGAACCGCCTACACACCATGTAGTGGTCTTTTACACGCCATGTAGTCAATCGGTAGGACAAAACATTAAGGCGGTGGAGCAAATACCAGCTGGACTACCGTACACGCCATGTAGTCGGGAGTACATGTCATGTACTCATGTCGACAGATGAACTGTGTGGCGCTTCTACCAGATGAATAGTTAAATGAAAGAAGTACACGCCGTGTACTTGGAAGTACACACCATGTACTTTGTGTTTTTTTTGGATAAAAATAGGCAGTAGCATCCCCTGTTCACAGGGAAGGTTTAGAACCGGAAGAGAGCTCGGGAGAGGATGACCGAACCTTCAGAGATCCACCGGGCGCATGTCTGGAATCTGATTTTGCGTCGGACGATCTCGTTGGAACCGCGAGGGTAAGCCCTCCGCTATACTTAATCCATTCTTACCAATTCATTCCAGAGGGAATGTTATTTACATTTTAATGGGTTTTCATCCTCATCAGATCTACATCGTTCTTGGCCATTTTCTGGAACCGATGTTCGTGTATAGCGCTCGTTGGCATATGAGGTATGTGGCTTGGTGTTAATTTTTCCAAATGTCGTGTGTTATATGTGTTTTTGTGCCACAAACCCATGCTGGGGTGTCGTGTGGCTGAGTCCATTTCAATATTAAACACCTAGAATTGAATAGGTGATTAATTATGATAATATAATGTTGGTTGGGATCATTGATTCGATCCAGGACCATCCCGAGGGGTGCGTTCCTCTGTTTAGCCATTTGGCCAGGATACCCAAGGGTATGCCTTGTTTAAATTATTCATTACTTTTGCATTGAGAGGAATTGTATTCAAATTAAATTTTTATCTTTTCTTCATTCCCGAGTTACTTATTCCTAAGGGTGATGTTTTTCTATAGCCTGAGGCCGTGACTGTATTAGCCTGAGGGCAACGTTCTATTTCGCCTGAGGGAAACCTTTCGTGCCTAAGGGCTTGACTTCTGTGCCTGAGGGAGACACTTCGTATGCCTGAGGGAGAGATTCTGTTATGCCTGAGGGCGAGATTATGATTACCTGAGGGTGAGAATTTACTTGTCTGAGGACGCTGACTGATTATTTAGAAATTCACCGTGGTGGTGTATAAATATTAAGTGGATTAAATTAATAATTAAATGGACATAGAACTGGTAAATTAGTTACTTTTTAGTACTACTTAGCTTATTGAATTTTTTCTACTGCACACTTGTTGCATGTTTTACACACAGTTGAGCACGGATCTTTGGTGGGTCCCTACTGAGATATTTTTCACACAAACTGTTTTGGTAATGCTTTTCGTCCCAAAAAGATTAGGTTTTTCAATTTATGGATAGGGGAAAGAGTCCCAACACAGGTACTTGACTGTGGTTGAGGAGTTGGAGGGCGTGGGACTGAGCCTAGGCTCGCGATGCCACTGCCAGCTATTTTTCTTTGTATTGTTGTTCTCTGCTCTTAATTTTACTGTATTTATTTATAACATGTTCAGGAGGTTTTCATAGAACTTGTGACATGTAGCATCATTATTTATATATTGTTGGTAGTATACACTGTATTTGTTTATTTCAGTTGTGTGTGGTTTATTGCTTCCACTGTTGTTGTATGTTTTTATTATATTCCGATGCGCTAGACTTTGAGAAATGAGGGCATAGTTTCCCCACTATCAGACATGGGCCCTCGGTGCTAGTCCACAGCCTCTGGCGTTTGGGGAAATGCGCTTGAGGTCATGTAGAGAACCGGGTTCGGGGCACCCAAAACTGAGACGTTACAAGTATCATTATACTCAACACTGAACGGGCTATTCGCACACATATTTTTGTTGGATGCAGACGATGAACATTGCTGATGGAGTCCAAGAGCACCAGGACTGGACGGTACCCGGAGGAGGAGCTTACGACGTATCTGTACACTATGGAGTCTGATGGAAATGGAGAGCTGAGCAGACCATCTGTACCTACCCTTTAGGTAGGAACCCCGAAGAATGATCCCGGAGCTGCTTCCCCATTCAACTGTTTGTCTTTTTCAGTTGTACTTTCATTCAATGGTAGCTGTACCTTTTTGTTGGGCTAGTATTTCTAGACCCTTTGTACTTTCATCACACTTTTTATACTGCTTTAACTTAGTGTCTTCTTCCGATTGTACTCTGGTTGTGTGTTTTAAAAATTTCATAAAGGCAACGCCTTCCCTATTTTATGGAATTACGCCTTTGGTGCTAGTCACCAGCCCCTGGCCTATTGAATGCGAGTTTGTGGTAGTCATGATGCGGGCCCCGGGGGAAGGGTCATGACAAATTGGTATCAGAAGACGTCGGTTCTACTGCAGAACATATGACTCTGATGCTCCATATCTACGAATCAATAGTGTTGAGGGTACTATGTGTGGTTTTCAGTTTAGGGAGTCTGGTGTTGGTGCAGGAGGACGACATATCCATACACTAGGACCCTGACTTCTGACTCAGTGCATGAAAACACTGATTGCGTGTGTGTTTTCAAAAAGTTTTTATTTAAGTCAGCTCAAACCAGGTCAACTCACCAGTTATATTCTTTGACCGTGTCGCATCTGTTATTTCGGGATGCCTCCCCACGGACGACCAGCTAGTGCCATAAGAGTTGTACGTACTAACAGCCCGCCGTGTGACGAGGCCACAGTACATGGCTATCTTCCAGTGGAGGCACCAGCGGAGGCACCAATGGTACAACTCACCGTTGTGCCACCGATGCCACCAGCCACAGCAGCAGGCGTTGCACGCCGCTTGAGCGCGCTGCACGAGTTCCAGCACTAGAGGCCACTCAGGTTTAGGGGAGAGACGGACCCACATGCGGCTGAGGATTGGATAGAGGCTATGGTGAGAGTCTTCAGGCTAGTAGGGAAGCTAACAGACATTATTGTGATCCTTGATTCCATCCTCCTTCAGGCAGCACTAGATGGTTGGTGAAGCCTAATGCTCCAGATGCATGACGAGGTGAAACTTCTATGGGAAAACTTTGAGAGCCTATTTCGGGCGGAGTTTATACAAGCCACCCTTCGAGCGGTGCAGATACAGGAGCTAATGCATATTCAGCAGGGTTGCATGATTGTGGCGCAGTACTCAGTAAGGTTCACTGACCTCTCGCGCTACTCCACTGATATGGTACAAGACTCATTCCTTAGGGACCAAACCTTTGAGCAGGGACTCAGGTGAGATATTAGAGCTTCAGTTTTATCCCACAACATCCCGACACAGACGGGGGTGTTGGAGTGGGCCCTTCTAGTGGAGAGTTTCCTTGATGAGTTGCCTCCAGCAGTGGGACCCACAAGTAGTCGACATGTATTGGAGTATTCTGTAGCTAGTAGTAGATAGATGATGAATAGTTCAAGGAGGACCAGACCCATAGGTCGTCGATAGCATGAATCAGGATCGTGTGTTCGTGGCACCTGGGGTGGGGAACGACTTACCAGGAGCGGACATTGTTACTCCTGCAGCGGGCTTGGACACACGGCACATGATTGTACGACCCTCCATATAGACGATCAATAGATAGATGAGGTACCTCCCAGGAAGAGGCATATGTTCGATCGAGGAGGACCGCAAGGAGCAGGAGACCGAGGCAGAGGAGATGTACGTGCAGCTGGTGGTGGACGATGCTTCGAGGTGTTTCCACCAACACCACCAGGAGGTCCACCCCGATCACATGGAATAGATGGACATGGGAGAGCACAAATTCAGTAATATGAAGCATATGAATATATAGCTTCAGAAACAGGTGGATACAAGAGGGACTTGTTCTAGGCATGTAGGCCTTTGTTCTTGGTGCCTCTAGCTTCCTTGATGATGTTGTTTGTGGTTGTTATGTGTCTTTGTACTTTGAGCTGTAGTAATAAAATACACTTGTCCATGTGACGTTTGCTTTCCTGCCTTTTTGTGTGGATAATACTAAGAGTTTTGGGTTAAAACTATTGACTTGACCCTCACTTTTGAGATTTCTACTTGAGGAGACCCAGTGAACACACACTGATGCCGACAGTGTGACTCTACCCTGGGAGGCGAGAGTAATGGTTAGATATCTTGGTAGTAGCGTTGAGTCCCTAAGGCTTCATACATGACATGAATTTGTACTGTTCATGTCAGGATTGACTGTATTAGGAATAGGATGTGGTTCATCTAGGGGATGAGACCAGATTTCTCTTTTCCACAGAGGATTAATCATAGCATCTCTTGTAAATTGTTGGAAATGAAGGATGTGTGAATGTTATATTTATGATTCATTGGACCACTCTAGGTCCTTCGTAGAGTAGGTGAGGTGGCTTACCTCCTGGACCTTCCACCTTAGTTGTACTGGGTGGACGACGTCTTCCATGTATCTTAGCTGAGGAGATACATGCATGAATCATCCCACATCATCGACCACGGGGAGCTAGAAATCGATGAAGAGGTGACATTCACGGAGGACCCAGTGGAGATCGATTATCGATAGGAGTAGGTCCAACATGGATGGTCGATTCCTCTAGTGCACATTCGCAGGCTGCACAGGAACCTCTAGGAGAGCACCTGGGAGTGATAGGGTCAGATGCGTGCCCAGTACCCCATTTGTTTCCCTAGAGAGTGTTGTAGCTTTACGGGGATGTAAAGCCCTGAGGTGGCGGTAATATAAAGTCCAAGAAATTTCAATGAAATTTTTTTCTTAAATACTTTGTAATTTTATGAGACTACAGTTTCTGACGGTGGCTGATTCCGAGGCCTGGTGTGCCCAGAGTCAATTTCTGAGATTTTGTTCGGGTACGTTTAGTGAACGTGCGAGTGGGATTTTCTAACACCTGAATCGGTGCTCAGAATTGAAATCTGAGGGCACCGATGAACTCGCAATGCCAATATTCACATAAGGGGACCCTTTCCATAGTTTCATTTTCTAGGGAGGTGAAGTTAATTTTTGGGGTATATCATTAAGAAATAAAAAAAATATGAGTTAGATATTTTTTTGGTGGGTAGTTATAATCTCTAAAAAGAAGTTGGAGGTGGGACCCACACCCCCACATAACCACCCATGAGAGGATTTAGTGTGCTGGGTCCCACATGAACCCAAACCCTTTCACCTCCCCTCAACTCCCTTAAACTCCCCATTAACACCGCTTAATTAATTTGAAAACATCCCTATTTTAATGTGAACTCGCCTCCTCCCTCCATTGACTATTCCAACCCCATCAATTGAATTATCTATGCTCCCTTAATTAATTAATTTTGGTGTCAACAATTCATTTTTAATTGTTTTTAATTGCATGGATATTTTTTTATGTTGGAGGGCCTTTTATTATTTTTTCTCAGCAAATATTCATGGGAAAACATTTGGAGAAAAACTCTTGGTGGAACATCCTTTTCTCGACGAAGAACATCTCCAACGAAGAACACAA